>CM060083.1:37786165-38386165 GCA_030533445.1 Cyprinodon diabolis | reverse complement strand
TCTCAAAGATGCTTTAAGTCTGCCTCCAACATTCTGGTCCCAATGTAGCCTATAGTCACCTCATTTATTGACCACTGGCCCGTCGCACCAACTCCCATCATGATGAAGTGTTTAGAAAGGCTGGTAAAAGAACACATCGTCTCCAGACTCCCCTGACATTCCATGTGCACCAAATTTCTGGGAGTGCACATCACAGACAACCTCACCTGGTCTGTTAACACCACCTCACTGGTCAAAGGGACCCAGAAGCACTTGTACTTCCTGCGGAGGATGAGGAGAGCCTACCTGCCCCCACCCATCCTCACCACCTTCTACAGAAGCACCATAGAGAGCGTTCTGATTAGCTGTCTCACTGTGTGGTGTGGAGGCTGCAGCGCCTTAGACTGGAAGAAGGTGAAATCAGCAGAGAGGATCATGGGGGCTTCTCTTCCCCCCATTAAAGAGGTTTCGTCCCAGCGCTGTGTGTCCCGTGAGCCCGTAACATCATCAATGACCCCTCACACCCCCACCATGGACCGTTCTCCCTGCTGCCCTCTGGGAAGAGACTTAACAGGACCCATTGCAGGTCCAGCAGGTTCTGCAACAGCTTTTTCCCCGCTGCCATCAGACTGTTGAGCTATTGAACTCTAAACTGGTCTCTGCCTCACACTCGCATCATTATTTTGCACTACCAATATTGCTGAACCTTTGTCATCCTTTTAAATAGGACATAACTCAATGTTCTGCTACATTTTGCACCATATTTATTTTGCACTGCACCAAACTTTTTTTTTTTATATCACTTCCCTTTTGCACCATTATTTTGTTTTTTTCCCTCCTACATTGTTACTCTTCGATCACTGCTGCACTTCATATTGGTTACGTTTATCTTACTCCAACTGCAATCTCATTACACTATTGTAAGCTGTACACAACAAAACTCTGTGCATACAAAATGACAATAAAGTTTGTCCAAGTCTAAGTTATAGTGAAATATTATGATTTATGAAACTATCAATTTGGCTCACAATAACATTTAAGGCATGTCATTAAATAAAAAATGGAAAACCCAAATTACCTTTGGTTAGTTCTATGCTACCATTAGTGCAAAGAGGTTTATACATTTCATATCTACAGAACTTTTATTCAGATCAACAGGACATTTGGAAAAAGAAATGCCTCTACCCTGAATTCAACTCAACAAGGCATAACAAACCTGAATGCATTCTCATCAGTTTCAGTGACCACATTTTCTATTTCATGAACAGGCTGAAAGTAAAATAGATGCACACCAGCATGGCCATGTTTCATGCTCTCCAAGTACTCTTGGCCTGCATCCAGGTCAGGTGGGAACATAATGGGAAGTGTTTCTAAGATTCCCCCGTTTTTCTTTTTTATCTCAGGCTGCCAGAACATCCTGTACTCGTTCAAAGTGAGGCATGTAGCTGCCGACTAACCAGAGCGTGACAGAATCAGACAGTAGATGGCTGCTGATACCAAGCGGCCTGCTCTCTCTTTTTTCCCCCGTCCTTCTTAGCAAATATGAAATTAATTCCCAAGACTAAACAGTCCCTGAAGAAACATGTGGCAGTGCTCCAAGCATAACATTTATGAATGGGAGTGAAAGCATGGCTTTTCTTTTGTCAAACTGCAATGACAAATGATCAGATAGTGATGATTTGTCAGGGAAGCTTTTAGCGTCTGCAACAGAATCAAGGGCGTCGATGAATTGAGATCAGTGCAGAGAGGCTTACAAGTTTTTTCTATTTAGTCCTAGTCAACTTAGAGGCAAGTCCAATTTAAGTCTCTAAAGACTTAAAAAACATTTTCTCTTAAAAACGTCAGCATGTAGTTCACCTCTAATTCTGTATCACTGAAGCTACTGACTGCTGAGAGGAAAGTGAGATGAAAGTCAGCTTCTAAGTCGGTAGACTTAGTCGTCTGTAAAATAATTTTCTCTCTGTATATATTAAAGTTGGTCTAATAATTATTCATATTTGATCTTCCATTTGAGACAATATTCAACACTTTGTAATTGTTTGCTTCATTAAATCCTACAAAATATACTGCAGACTTGGGTTGAAATGTGACAAAACGCTATAAGTTCCTAAAATTCAATTCAATTCAGTTTATTTACATAGCGCAAATTCACAACCCATGTCATCTCAAGGCTTTGAGATGACATGTGGAAGACAGTCAAATTCTTTCAAGTTTTCTATCTAAGGAAAACCAGTTGAGTGCATCGACTCATTGACTCTTCAGCAATCCCTCACACTAAGCATGCTTGTAATGACAGTGGAGAGAAAAAACTCCCTTTTAACAGGAAGAAACCGCCAGCAGAACCAGGCTCAGTGTGAGCGGACATCTGCTGATGCCGACTGGGGTTCAAGGAGACAGAAGCAGAAATAAAAAAGGCAGCTATTAAAGCCGGCCCTGTCCAGGAAACACACAGCCAGGCAGACAAGCTCCCATGTCAGAGGATGAAGAGAGCACATCCAGCCAGTCACAGTCAGAGAAACAAGACTACACTGAAAAACTATCCGATCTCCAACATCTATAAACAAAGCTGTTGATGGCAGCAGCACAGCTGATATTTCTCTTCAGGAAGGTGTCACAGCCAAATAGGAACAGATGAGGCAAAGTAAATATGAGAAAAACAGGGAGAGCATAAAGATTGAACTAACATATTCTGCAGAGTGGGAGAATAGAGATAGAATGAAGAAGAATGATACAATAGGGGTCCCCATGTCCTCCAGCAGTCTAAGCCTATAGCAGCATAACTATAGAGATAGCTCATTATAACCTGAGCCACTCGAACTATAAGCGTTATCAAAAAAGGAAAGTTTTAAGCCTAACCTTATAAGTAGACAGGTTGTCTGCCTCACGGACTAAAACTGGTAGTTGGTTCCACAGGAGAGGAGCCTGATAACTAAAAGATCTGCCTCCCATTCTACTTGTTTGGCGACATAAGGTAAAAGGTTTGTGAATGCTGTTGCAAGACACTGTAGGCAGAGAGAAAAAAGCAGCTCAATCGAAATAAAGCAGAAGGATAACTGGAACGCCTGTAGAAGATGGTTTACATTAAAATAAAGCTCACAGAGAAAATGCCAAACCTCGATTTACAAATCAGGTGCATGTTCCAACCCTGTCGACACCAGTCATGAATGGGCAGTTTTGTGGCAGAGCAACTTGATATATTGCATGAACCGGCTATTAGACACATCCTATGTCATTACAGCTTAAACCTGTCAAGGCTGCATTAGCCCCGATTAGCATGAGACTCTGTTAAATGCTTGCATCCTGAACTGGCTCAAGATAAAACGCATGCAAGTTGTGTAACTTCAATAAAGCTCAGCTTAAATTATTAATGTGGGGATATGTAGAGTGTGAATGACTGTGGATAGGGTTGTAGTATTCAGAGGCTGAGTAATGTTACAGCAGGGCTGAGACTGGGATTATTTTAGGTGAGTCCTGAACAAACAGCAGGTCTAGCCAGAAATAGTCCAAGCTGTGCAGAGGGGTTGAGTTTGGGTTAAGTCCAAAGCAGGCGGGTTCTTAACAAGATGTGAATATATTCGTAATGAGTATAACCGTCATAAAAAGTGGTATTTTTTCGCAATTGAAATAGGGATTTAATCATATATAGAGGGACAAAGATGCATAGAAAATCCACCAAACACCTTGGGTGATTTAAAATGATTATATTTTAGAAATCACCCCAGCTTGGAGTTGAAAAGCCCAATAAGAAAATTGTTAGCCTGTTTTACCACTTCCCAAACCAGTTTTTGGGTGGGTTCAGGATCATTCAACTATGCCCAAGTTTCAAGAATATATTTCTGTTAAAATTCTTAGGAAAAAAATCCAGGAACCACCAAGGCTCAGGTCTACCATAAAATCCCAAACTGTTGGAAAACAGCATCAATGATCAAAGTAGAGGAGCTTTAACAAAGATTGCTGACCAAAAAAAGAAAATCAAAAGCATGGAACAGGTCAAACACCCACAGCGAAATCTTGACTTGCCGCCAAAAATAATTAAAATGTCTTCTGTTGAAAACCTTCATGGTCAGAAGAGACAGTGATTGCACTTTAAATAATGGTGGTGGCAACATCATGGTGTGGGATTTTTTTTTACAGCTTTAATGTCTTTAAACATTTAGGATGTGGTAATTCTGCAAGGGGCATTCTATACCAGATCTATCCTTCAGAACGGCATCCTAAACTTCAAAGGAGCCGAATCTCAAACAAAATGTTCTGCTGGTTATGTTGTCCTTTTCTGTCATAGAGCTGATGATGGCAGATTCATAATAATACAGCGGAAGAATGCAGTAAAGGGACTTGATGGTAAGGTTGCAGTGTAAAGGGTCTGCACTACTGTGGTTGGCCAGGGAGGTGTTCAATAATCTAGTCAGGTGGAGGTTCAGCTCCAGCTTGTTCCTCAGAAACCCCGCCTGAGAGATGCTAAAATAAAAATATTTTTTCATTAAGAAAAATTGGATATCAAAATTCAGTTAAAGGGATTCACTATTAGTTGCAATAATTGACTTTAGTTTAGAAGTATTTATTTAGGTTGTTTACATAATACAACAAAAATACTGTGAGCAGTTTTCATCAATTCAAATAAAATATTGTCACACGGGTCTGCTCAGTGGCACAGGTTCGATTCCTGGCCCTGGGTCGTTCTGCATGGAGTTTGCATGTTCTCCCTGAGCATGCGTGGGTTCTCTCCAGGTACTCCAGCTTCCTCCCACAGTCCAAAAACATGACCGTTAGGTTAATTGGCTTCTCTGCAGTCCCCTTAGGTGTGAGTGTGTGCATGAATGGTTGTTTGTCCTGTTTGTCTCTGTGTTGCCCTGCGATGGACTCGTGACCTGTCCAGGGTGGACCCCGCCTCTCACGCGTAGACAGCTGGAGATGGGCACCAGCACCCCTCACGACCCCACTTGGAATAAGCGTGTTAGAAAATGGATGGATGGATATTGTCACATGGTCGAAATGCTGCTTATGCTGCAATGCATGCTGGTAAATGCAAGCGCCTGTAGTGCTAGCTTTGTCCAGCCAAAACAGCAATGAGTGACGTTAAGCATTTACTGTTTAAATCCCAATGTCTGAGGAGGAGGTGGAGGAGTAATGGCCAAAGATGCTGTTTGTGCGGCTGCTGCTAGGAGATGCTAACCCAGATAAAGAGCTATGCTACAAAGAGCTCCAATTTCTAGCTGGAGTTGTTTACTGTTAGCATCTGGATCAAAACATTTTCTTAGGTATATAAGAACGATTTGTTACGACGACTGACAGATGCTTCGTTGCTCTTTAAACAGTTGTTCGCTATCTCTCTATTAGATTTCACATTAGCTTTAGCCCACATATTTCAAAGTCAAGGCCCATGTTTATACATGGCCTCCCAGAAGATATTTAATTACCATTAGAACTGGCCCATAGGCCATGCCTGCTTATGCACGCTGCTGTGACTGCGTGCTACCGTTGCATTGTGGGGAATGTAGTGTTGGTGTGATGTGCTGCAAGCACCAACACTACATTCCCAGGGGAAAACATGACTGTTTTTCTTTTCCTTTAATTTTTTTTTTGTTGTGCTTTGCGTGTTTGGATTGTTTTGTTTTTTGCTTTTCCCCCTTTAACAACCCAAGCTGGGCTGAAGTCGGTTAAGGAGGAAACCTGCTGCACACATGTCAGCAGAGGCTGATTGAAGCCAAAATAAAAGGAGCCTGGATGGAGGGAGAGGGAAGATGATCCAACTGATTTTCCATCGCTGGAAATTGTGCGGTATGATAGAGAAGCTGGCATTTTTATGAATGTCTGAAGTTTCATGATTACAGAGGCTGACTGTAAGGAGATTATGGAGTCTGCTCATTCGCTCTTTGTTATCGGAGAACCGAGCCAGAACTGAACCGTGCCGAGCGCCAAAGATGAATTAGTACCAGTTTAGCGCAGTTGTTGTTGGTTGTGTCTGGCACAGTCCGGTTCAGTTGTGCGTGCCATTTACTCTCAACGGGTATCTTGGTTACCGTGCTTTGACTGATGTTGGCACAGTTTCAAAAGCGTAGTGTAAACGGGGCTATAGATACTGTTTGTAGGCTAGAAGTTAACATCTCTGCAGATCCCACACATCCTGGACACAAACCATTTCAACTTTTACATTCAGGTCTGCGCTAATGAGTGCCACTTACAAAATGCAAGCCTCTAAAAAAGTACTGGGTTTTCATAGCTTTTGCTTTTTTCTATTTACACCAAAGTCTATACATAATACTTCATGTTTGTCGACCCGTGAATCCAAAGTCAGATTGTCTGTTTGGCATACAATGTTGATGAAAAGCAGCAGACTGATCTTGTGTACCTGCAAGACCTTCTTTGAAATATTTAGAAACCCTCTTGAACGCCATGTAGTGAATGACAAACCCAATCATGGTTCACAATAAAAAAACATGGCAGCGAGCCATTCACCTGAATAATAAACAGTGTTGCAACAGAGATAAACGCATACAAATCTTTGATGGTGGGCAGCAAACAGAAGCAAAAACATGCAACTTTTGAACTGTTTCGCAACATCTGGTCCCACGTGTGCAGACTTCAAGTGCAAGTGGTTTGTGCAACTGTCTGGTGCGATACATCTGATCGAAGTGTGCAGGAGGCTTATAAAAGCAGTCAGCAAAGGTGAAGCTTCCCTTACTGTATAAACAAACATCTGCGCTGATATGGGAAGAACCCATTTAGAGCGATTCTGCTGAGAAAAACAAATGAAACATGACTAGACGGGTGGGAGGTTGGCCTAAATCTAATCCAGTAACAAATTCCCCTCTGTCCTGGCACACAATGTTCAGTCAGAGAGAAGCCAGGGAATGAATTGAAGTTTCCCGATCATTTAAGTCGCCCCCTCCACTCTGACAGGAGCCTACTTGTTACTCCATGATGATTTTGGAAAAAGAACAATTTAGCTGCATATAAAAAAGAATCACTTAGATCTTTAATTATATGTTGGAGATTATATAACCAACTAGGCTATTTTTTTTAATTTTTTTTATAAACAGTAAAACCAGAACACAAACAAGGCGGGCAAATTACACTAAGTTAGTATTTCAGAGATTTACTAAGATTTATTGCATTAAGCTGCACAATTTCATCTTAAAAATTAAATAATTTAGCCTGTTTTGGCTTTTGAAATAATTCATCCAAGTAGTAAAAACTGATTAGGTGACAAAACTAAAATATAAGATCTTGTATATACTTTTACAATGTTAATTTATAATAAATAAAAAATATGTATGTATATATATATATATATATATATATATATATATATATATATATATATATATATATATATATACACTCACCGGCCACTTTATTTATTTTATCGTCGGCAGGCATGGGGTCAACTTCCATTGCTATGCTGACGACACACAACTTTACATTAAAATGACTCCTCCCAGCTCCCCCGCCAACTCTGTCACCCGCCTCAGCTCCTGCCTGGAGGATATAAAGGCGTGGATGAGTCAAAACGTCCTGCAGCTTAATGCCTCAAAAACAGAGGCCATCCAAACTGGTACTCCTCATCAACTCCGTTCCTCTCCTCTCACCTCTGTTTCATTCTGTGGTCATACCATTCCCCTGTCTCCCTCTGTTACAAGCCTTGGGGTCAAGCTTGACCCCCACCTCTCCTTTGACAATCATGTCACCTCCATTTGCAAAACGTCCTTTTTTCACCTCCGTAATATTTCCAAACTCCGCCCCTCCCTATCCCTCCCTGCTGCAGAGAAGCTCGTCCAGGCCTTTGTCTCCTCCAGGCTGGATTACTGCAACGCTCTCCTCATGGGGATCTCTGGCAGGAGCCTTCAGAAACTCCAGTACGTACAGAACAGCGCTGCCAGGGTCCTGATGAGGGTGAGGAAACACCAGCACATCACTCCCATCCTTCACACTTTACACTGGCTCCCTATTCACGCCCGTATAGAGTACAAGATTCTTCTGCACACCCATCACTGTGTGCACGGTGCGGCCCCCACCTATCTCACTGAACTGCTCACACCACACACCTCTTCCCGGACCCGGTCAGGCCAACAGCACCGTCTGGCCCCACCCAGGACACGGCTAAAAACAATGGGCGATAGGGCTTTCGAAGCCGCAGCTCCCCGTCTGTGGAATGCCCTCCCAGACCACCTTAGGGCCCCACAGACGGTGGATTGTTTTAAGAAAGGACTGAAAACGTTCCTTTTTAGAAATGCCTACAATTGTTGATTTTAATTTTTTTAATAGGCTATATATGCCTTTTAATGTATTGATTTTAATGATTGTCTTTTTACACTGTTTTTAATGTTATGGTCTTTTAAACTTGTTTTAATTTTCCCTTTTTAAATGTAGCACTTTGTAGCACTTTGAGATTTGATGTCAAATGTAAAGTGCGTTATAAATAAAATTCATTATTATTATTATTATTTATTAGGTACCCCATGCTAGTAACGGGTTGGACCCCCTTTTGCCTTCAGAACTGCCTCAATTCTTCGTGGCATAGATTCAACAAGGTGCTGGAAGCATTCCTCAGGGAGTTTGGTCGATATTGACATGATGGCATCACACAGTTGCCGCAGATTTGTCGGCTGCACATCCATGATGCGAATCTCCCGTTCCACCACATCCCAAAGATGCTCTATTGGATTGAGATCTGGTGACTGTGGAGGCCATTTGAGTACAGTGAACTCATTATCATGTTCAAGAAACCAGTCTGAGATGATTCCAGCTTTATGACATGGCGCATTATCCTGCTGAAAGTAGCCATCAGAAGTTGGGTACATTGTGGTCATAAAGGGATGGACATGGTCAGCAACAATACTCAGGTAGGCTGTGGCGTTGCAACGATGCTCAATTGGTACCAAGGGGCCCAAAGAGTGCCAAGAATATATTCCCCACACCATGACACCACCACCACCAGCCTGAACCATTGATACAAGGCAGGATGGATCCATGCTTTCATGTTGTAGACGCCAAATTCTGACCCTACCATCCGAATGTCGCAGCAGAAATCGAGACTCATCAGATCAGGCAACGTTTTTCCAATCTTCTATTGTCCAATTTCGATGAGCTTGTGCAAATTGTAGCCTCAGTTTCCTGTTCTTAGTTGAAAGGAGTGGCACCCGGTGTGGTCTTCTGCTGCTGTAGCCCATCTGCCTCAAAGTTAGACGTACTGTGCGTTCAGAGATGCTCTTCTGCCCACCTTGGTTGTAACGGGTGGTTATTTGAATCACTGTTGCCCTTCTATCAGCTCGAACCAGTCTGGCCATTCTCCTCTGACCTCTGGCATGAACAAGGCATTTCCGCCCACAGAACTGCCGCTCACTGGATGTTTGTTCTTTTTCGGACCATTCTCTGTAAACCCTAGAGATGGTTGTGTGTGAAAATCCCAGTAGATCAGCAGTTTCTGAAATACTCAGACCAGCTCTTCTTGCACCAACAATCATGCCACGTTCAAAGTCACTCAAATCACCTTTCTTCCCCATACTGATGCTCGGTTTGAACTGCAGGAGATTGTCTTGACCATGTCTACATGCCTAAATGCACTGAGTTGCCGCCATGTGATTGGCTGCTTAGAAATTAAGTGTTAACGAGCAGTTGGACAGGTGTACCTTATAAAGTGGCCGGTGAGTGTATATATATATATATATATATATATTTTTTTTTTTTTACATAATAGGAATGCATGTAGAAAAAATAAAGCTTTTAAAAGACAATATTTAATCAAATGTTAACCATAGATATTGGCACCCCTAGAAAAGAAATATCTTAAAGTAGATCTATAATTTCACAGGAACAGTGGATACAAAAAACTTCAATTTGAGAATGTTTCCGTAGTGCCTTATGCAATTTTATTTTTTTATTTTATTGCAAGAGTAATACTAATGTAGCGCATCATTACCATCAGATGTAGTATTTTATACTTAAGAAATAACATTTGAATGTTTTGCATAGTTAACCACATTATCTATTTTTTGCTAAAATCACATGAAATGAATCAAATATGTTTTCTAAATGTAAATTATTCTTTTAATGCATAATATTTGGCTTAAAGCTGTCACTTTGGGTTTATCTGACACGACCCAAACAAATTTCACTCTTCAAAATAGGAAAAGCAAATTAGTAAAGTCATATAAAAGCCACTTCACTAGTTATAAAATCTTTGAATTCATGTGAGATACAAAACTACATGAAACCCATAGTTTGTTTTTTTTTTTCCACAAAAACTTACAAGGATTTTAAATGAGGTAAAAAGATATATCTCACTTTTAGAATACTGCAGCAGCAAAGAGTGGGTTTCCCACGTTGGAAAAACGCTGCCGTCTTTCCTTTCCAGGAAATTCCTTTCTAGGCCGACCATCACTGACATCAACCTGTGGAATCTCCCAATTCAACTGGACCTGAGGCGTTGGTGGGACGGGACCAAGGATGAGTTTTCCAGAAGCAAAGCACCTATTTGGGTCTGATATGAGTTAAAGGATGAACGTGGAAAATTCTTTATAATTGGTAAGTAATGGAAAGAATTTATGGTGTTCTTAGACCCTAAGCTCTGCAAACTATTTATGAGGTAGTGATTCAATTTTTCACCAGGATAATGATCCAAAAACAACCTCGACCTTCATCTACGACATAAATCAGAGTAAGTTTTTGCAGAAGAAGTGTAAAGATGCCCCTCTATCCATGCTTCAATCTGAAGATGCATTTTAGGAGAATAAGTTTTGTCCAAATGTCAAGGGGGAAAAAACATCACAGACAGAAACGTGCAGTTTCCCTAAATGCTTCAGGGACTTTAGCTGGAGACTGAGCTCAAAGACTCAAGACTCTAGTTGCGTTTGAGTGAAACAAGGTTCTGCTGCGGACTGTTACTGGGGTTTCTCTTGGTAATGTCAGGCTGGTATAAAGTGGGGCATATTACATCAAGACCCAAAAACAAAATATGCATTGGATCAGTATGGGGTCGGGATTTCTTTTACAATCAAATGAGGTATTTGCACGTGGAGAATAAGCTCAAATGGTAGAGCACGTGTTTAGCGTGCAAGAGGTAGTGAGAGAGGTAGCATCTTTAACACTTCTTCTGCAAAAACTTACTCTGATCGACGCCTGCTTTCTACATTCAATGTCCTTTCAAGTGACACCATTCTTTAGGATTGGAAGCCTACTTCTTAGAAGAAGCCCACCTCTTCCTGAATCCCAGAGGTATCATTACAGTGTAATGACAAAGTTGAATTCTATTCTGTTTATACCCTCAGCCAAACCATCCATCCATTTTCTGTCACGCTTATCCCAAACAGGGTCACGAGGGGTGCTGGTACCCATCTCCAGCTGTCTATGGATGAGAGGCGGGCTACACCCTGGACAGGTCACCAGTCCATCGCAGGACAACATAGAGAGAAACCACCATTCACGCACACACTCACCTAAGGAGAATTTAGAGAAGTCTGGAGTATCCGGAGAGAACCCACGCATGCACAGGGAGAACATGAAAACTCCATGGAGAAAGAGAATCAAACCCGGAACCTTTTTGCTGCAAGGCAGCAGTGCGCCACTGAGCAGCCTAATGATTTTGAATTACAAATTGATCACACAGTAAAATTGTCATTTTCTAAAAGAGTACCATTTTTTTTTTTTTTTATTATTTTTTTTTATTTAACCAGGAAGTCCCTTGAGATTGAAATCTCTTTTTCGAGGGAGACCTGGCCAAGACGGCACACCAGTTAAAATACAAACAGAAATACAACATAGACAAAATCTCACATAGAGGAAAAGACAGGTCACATAGGGCAGTTACATTTTTGAATTACATGACATTTTAACATGGCCTTAAATTCATTCAATGGGACTAGATCATTTAAATGGAGCAAGTTTTGCAAATTATTCCAGGACCATGGAGCAAAGTAAGAGAAGGATTTCTTCCCCAGCTCAGTAAAAACCATTGGAACCTGGTAAGAGCGCCACCTGGTGGAACGGAGATGAAAATGGCTGGAATTTAGCTTGAGGAGATTGCATAAATATGCCGGCAGTTTACCCAACATGGCCTTGTATAGAAAAATATAGAAATGAAGTTGTCTACGTAGACTTAGTGACGGCCAGCCTACCAGTTCATACAGCGTACAATGATGAACACGGGAATAGGAGTTAGTTAAGAAGCGCAAAGCACTATGGTGAACAGAATCTAACAGGTGGAGAGTACTAGAGGCAGCATGCATGTAGACATCACCATAGTCCAAAACACTTAACAAAGTAGCCTGCATAAGTGTTTTTCTGGCTGACATGTTAAAACAAGTTTTATTTGAAAATAAAACCCCAGCCGTAGTTTCAGCTTTTTTACAAGTTTTTCAACATGAACTTTGAAAGAAAGTTTGTTGTCCAGCCAAAAACCTAAATACTTATATGAAGAAACATTTTCAATTAAGTCTCCATTTAATGTGTTAATCGTTATATTATCTGGGGATTGGGAACGAGCCCTTGAAAACGTCATAAATTTGGTTTTCTTACTATTTAGCACTAACTTAAGGCCATGTAGAGAAACTTGAAGCTGCTGAAATGCCAACTGAAGGTCATGCATGGCTTGGTTCAGTGAAGAGGCAACTGAATAAATCACAGTGTCATCTGCATAAAGATGCAGTTTAGCAGTTTGCACGTCCTTTCCAATGTTGTTTATGAATATAGAAAATAAGATGGGGGCTAAAATCGAACCTTGAGGAACACCCATAGAAATTTCTAAAAAGTCTGATTTAAGACCATCTGTAGAAACACATTGCGTTCGCTCTGTAAGAACCAATAGCTGTGTTCCCTATGCCAATGTTAATTAGTCTATCTAGTAATAGCTTATGGTCAACAGAGTCAAATACACTATGAGGATTTAAAATAAAACAAAATATATAAAAAAGATGAAAGATTGAAAAAATGTCAACTGGATGTTGAAATCTGGTAAAAATAAAATAAGTAGAAAAAAGGTTTCCAACATAGCAGCAAGAAAAAGAAAATTATTTACACTGCAGGGACTTTTTATCCTATTGTGCTGTGGAATTGTGAGGCAACTATTCCATTAAAGAAAAGCAGAAAAACTGCTAAAAAAAATTGTATTTTTTAATTTTCATCTTTAGGTAAAAACATTTGTTGTGTCACTGTCATCTTAAATCAAAGTTTTTAGACGCCCTTGTGGAAGACGTCTGGGTTAAATCCACACAGCAACGGTTCATCAAACTGAAAATCAATGTTCTTCTTGATATAATCCATTCTGCATGTTTTCATTAGGTGCCAATAGATAAAAAAAACATTGAGGAATGTAAAGAAACAGGATAAAGATGAGGCACTCAAATGTAGTCAATCAATAGTAGCTAAGATACATTCAAATGAACAAAAACAACAAAACAATATACAGATTTTTTTGCGTCACAACAAAAAACCCTGATGATCAAAGTTCGGTTACATGTTTCTTTACATTATCATTAGATTACAGCTTAAATAACCTTTAAATCAGCATCGTTTTTAAACTTTATACATATAAATGAAGTGTAATGAGATTCGTCTTTAGAGGTTTAAGAAATAAAAATAATAAAACATCTTAACATTGATGTAAAACATTAAAAAAATAAACATATCAGAGCAATAAAGTGTAGAAAGTCTGACATTCAGGTTTGCTTCAGGGAGAAATATGTAAATCAGAGCCCAGATGATTCACAGCTGCATTTTCCAACAAATCCTGGGGGATATTTTTCCCGTTCCTCATCGCCACCTCCACACTGATCAAGTAATTTCACTTTCTCAGAGGATAAAAAACATGGGAGAGTTCACTGTAACTCATGTGTGCGGTTTCAGAATTAAACTTCATGGTCGACTGAGGTTAAAAAGGTGCGCAGTTATGACATCACTGCACCCAGAGCTGTCGGAGGTTTTAGTTTCTCACCCTAAAGACATCAGGGAGGTTAAAGGACGGAAACCCATTAGAGAAAAACAGATAAACAAAGTCTGCTATAATCCAATATTTACCGTAACCTTTCCTTATGCTCTCATGCTCAGTCCGAAAAATACGTCAAAGTCACACAGACAGGAACAATTTTAAATAGCATAAAGAAGGTCGTCCTTGTTTTTTTTTAATTCTATTGTCTTTTTTTTCATAAAAAGTGTTTGATTTAGTGTGAACATCTTATCCGTCAACCTAAAACAAACCTTAAATTCAATCAGAGCTACTATCAAGCAGAATTTCACTACTTTCGGATTATAAAAACGACAAAAAAAGTGTTTGGGAATACCGGAGCAGGTTTGCCAAAGTGAACTACAGTGGTGAGGATAATCCAGACTGAGTGATGCGTTAAAAAGTGCCCCAAATTTGGCACAGCATTGCAAACTTCACTTAGTAAAACTGACTCAGCATCTCCCTGGTTTACTGTAAGACCTTGTTATGGATGACTTTTTAATGTGAGAAAGGTTATTTCTTTTATTTCATAATCGGTTTCTGCTCACTACCGATTCCAGTGACAGGAATAACCTCATCTGCAGTCTGTCGAAGCAAGTCCAAGGGGAGCTTTCAGATTCATTCCTGTTTCTTGTAAAAAAAAAAAAACTTGTTCTGCCTGTAAACGGTAGAATTTGGCTCACAGACTAAACTGTTTCTCACTGTGAGTTACTTTGGAATATGACCCATCGCTATCATTTCAGTTGGAAACAAAAATTTATTGCATGCCGGTTCCTCACAACCAGATCTGCCACGCCACTAGTTTATGAATCATCGAAGTGACCGATGGTATAAAGTCTGGAGCAAGCACAAAACAAAAACCCTATAAAAACAAAAGTACAGTAGATCTTCACAGCACATGTAAATCAACAAATAGCTAAATCTGACAGAAACAAACTTATAATTTCATTAGAAACCAAAACCTAACCGTTGAGATATTAAAACATCAGTTTAAAAAGGAGAAGAAAACAAAAAAAGGGGGAAGGACGGTGCCTTGTGGTCCCACTATTGATTGAACATCATGGTTACACTCACAGAGTGAATCAAACAGATATTTTCAGCCACTTTCCTCTGGTTTTAGATCTACATCAGGAGCAACTACAGCGCAGCTTCAGGATGATTCCTCAAGTCTTCTGAGTCAGAGTTTTTGGCAGAGTAAATCCAGCTCTTTTTGTGCTTCTTCATCCTTAATAAAAGAATATAGCATAATATCAATATAAAAGAAGACAGAGTATTATTATATCAATATTTGTTATTCATACATCAGATTATTTTTTATTTTGTAATGCTTTTGTACACAACACATTTTAAAATATATTCTCGATTAATTCTATATTCATAAATAATTTAAGAAATGTACTATATATAAAAATATACATTTATATATTGCATTTTATTAATTTTTTTGCACAATGGTAGGAAAAGGAATTCAGATTCTGCACTTCGAGGCCACGAGCTCAAGCATACCAACATTGGTCCAAAACTGTACAATGAAAAGTGTAACGGTAGAAGAGTGTGGTTAAAAAAAAAAAAAAAAGTCTTTTTTTTTTTTTACATGATGGTTACATTAGAGGACTATGCTTTTATTTTGAAAGGGGTACGTAAAACCGGAAGTTAGCTTAACACAAAACGGGTCCGTAAAACCGGAAGTTAGCAAGAAAACGTTGCAAGAGAAACTGATTAAAGGACCACTGAAAGTCATATACCGGTAATAGTAATGTTTAAAGCATCAGTCAATTGGGGAACAAGGTTTGTGTTAATTAGAAAATGTTTAATACAGAAAAGTTACCAATGTAATGAGCTAAGCATGGCGTACTAAATTGTAATTGTAAATTGTTTGTAGCTCTTACGTTGGTTGGAGGCACGGATGGTTCAAATAAACCTTTCAACCACCAGTTCTGGCCTTTTCTAATTGCACTGGATGCTACAAAAAGTATACATGGTTTTTAAACACCTTTTTTATAAATAAAAATAGTACATTATTTATTCAGATTATCATACTCTGATACCCCTAAACGATATCCAATGTAATCCATTGCCTTCAGAGATCTACCAATGGGCAGATAAAGTCCAGGTGTGTAATTATTGCAGTTATTGTTTTCTCTTAAGCCAAAAAACTAGACTAGTTATTGTAACTAATGTCCTGATATGGATAATCAAAAAAATCTGCAGTTTGTTTGTTGATGATTTTGGATAGCTCTGTTAGAGCAGCATCTGTGTCTGTAGGGCTGACATCCAATCATATCCAATTATTGTCAAAAACAATGAAATTGGTTTCTAAATGGCTTTTTGTCATCTGTTTTATCGTCACTGCAAAAACCACTAGATGATGAAATTTTAAAGGGTAAAGTAAACGTCCAATGTGCAGAGGCTATAGCCCTCAACACGGCCGTCACATGTTGGAGAATCAGCCTGGTGAACTTTGCCTCATCTTCCCTCTCTCTAATCTTGTTTCCTACTTTTGATATAATAGGAAAAAAAGGTAATTAGAGCCTAAAAATAATCTTAAAAACAAACAAAAAAACTCAAGTGTGAATTGTCTGTCCCCAAACGTTTTGACTTGGATTAAAAACGTTTCTGTGATGAGGGTTGACGGTTCAAGCCCCGACTCCGACTTTCAGTGTCGTTGTGTCCTTGGGCAAGACACTTCACCTGCATTGTCTACTGATGGTGGTCAGAGGGCCCGGTGGCGCCAGTGTACGGCAGCCTCGCTTCTGTCAGTGAGCCCCAGGGCAGCTGTGGCTACAATGTGGCTTGCCACTATCAGTGTGTGAGTGTGTGTGTGAATGGGTGAATGAATGTAGTGTAAAGCGCCTTGGTCAAGTCTCCTAACTTGAATAAAGGCGCTATATAAGTACATGCCATTTACCATTTACCAGAAACAAACCAACAACCAAAGCAAAGCCCAAAAGCTTGAATTAAAAATTGAGGCAGCATCAGGCTGTGGTTCTAAGCAGGGAATGAGAAGCTGGGTAGAGTTAACAGAATAATAAAAAGAGCTAAAGGAAGAACGGTCCTGAAAGAAAACCTGTCAGACTGCAAAAACCTTGAGCCCTGCAGCAGGATAATGGCTGAAAACATACATTCACAGCTATAGTAGCATGGTTTAGATTAAGCATGCGTCAAACTCAAGCCCTGCGGGCCAAATCCAACCCGTCACAGCAATTCATCCGTCCTTCAAGAGCCAAAACAGGCACATCATGTAATAAAGTATGCTCTAAAAACATTCTAAATGACTTCGTTTCGAGTAAATTATGGACGCTACCCATTCAGGACACTTGGAATACATAATGCAAGCGTAGAAGAAGAAATGTGCTGTTTACCTGTGCAAAGAAAGAAACAACGAAAGAAAAATGTCTGAGGACTTCAGTGTTGAGGAAAAGCATGAGTTCTTTACCGAGCTGAATGCGCACTTTCATCTGGTTTGGTCTGCCGCGGTTTCCGTAGACTCGTGAACGCGCTTTTAGGAAATCCTATACACTACTGTTTATGCTCTAAAAACATTCTAAATGACTTCGTTTCGAGTAAATTATGGACGCTACCCATTCAGGACACTTGGAATACATTGGACGAGCAGTATGGAGGAATGTTGACACGTTTTTTGTGGACTTTTATGGACCTTTCTGCCTCAGGCACCATAGACCTCCATTATTTGAATGTCAGCAGACAGCAAGAAGCCTCCCAGATCTCCAGATGCATTTGAGATATCAAAAAAGTACTCCAGAGTGTTGTTCAGCATGGGGGTTAGTAGAAAATGAAGGCTAATCATGTTTTGGGTGTACTATTCCTCTAAGCTCAGAATTCTGACTTTTTTCTCAGAATTCCGACTTTATTCTCAATTGTGACTTTTTTTCTCAGAATTCTGACTTTAATCTCAGAATTTTGGATCTTAATGTAGATGGGTACCATGAAGGAAGAGATGTGGGAGCACTCAGCTTCACTGACAAAGATGTGAGTTGTTTGAGGTGGCCAGTGACACATTGGTGGAAAATTATGGAATTAGGCAACTTTTTACGTGCCCGAGGGGTCCCCTCATTAATGGAGGAGCAGAAGGTCATTAAAACAAGAGAGCTAATCTCTAATACAGACATGGCTATGGCTTGATGCTAACATGTTTGTTAGCTGTCAGAATTCTGAGAAAAAAGTCAGAATTCTGAGATTAAAGTCAGAATTCTGACTTTTTTCCCATATTAAACTGAAATAAAATTTAAAAATCAGTTCACTTTTTTTTTTTTCAGTGGCCCTAATCCTTTTCCGCACTGGCTGCAGGGAAAGGTGCTCGTACAAATGCACGAGGGCTGGATAAAAAAGCATGCCAAACATTACATATTATATTTGTAAAGAAGAAAATATGAAAAAACTGTGTATTGATTTGAAAGTGCAGTCGTTTTTCATCACAAGTTTTTTTTTATCTGACTGAATATTTTGCAGCTGTCAGCATCTACCTCTTTGGATATGGTGTTCATGGAAGAAGCTGCTTCACACATCTTCCTGGCCTTATAATTGTCCCCCAATGCTTTGTAACACTGCAGCAGAGAAGAGAAGACACAATAAAGACCATTTTGGTCCCACTTTAAAGACGAGACCTATAACCAACCCATACTGACCTTTGCCAGGAACACATAGTTCAGCTTTGAGTAGGCGGGATGAATCTCTTCAACCTGCATTAAATAGGAATGCAAGAATTTTTTTTATTTTAGAAGCAGTGAAGTCGTTCAGCAGCCCAACAGCATTTTTTTCGCAGTGTTACTACAGTTAGCTTCATCTGACTAAAGATGCTGGACATAAAAAGAAGTAACCCACCCCACCCTGACCCCACCTTCTCTAAACAAACCAGTGCTTGAATCATCATTGATTTATGAGAGAATCTGAATGGTGGACGTGCACTTTTAAGCAATCTGTGCACTTTTAATTCAGCTCCTAATCTCGCACCTCTTTTATTGTTTTTTTTTTCAGTTATAGGAATCCTCTGTTCTAAAGTAGATGTACTCTAAATCTTCCGGCATGTTGTAGCAAGAGCCACTTCACCTAAACTGAAGGGCGAGACACCAGAAAGAAGCACGCTAAGGAATATTGGCCAGAAGCTAGAGTATTTTCTCTTCTGTATAAACAGTTGAAATGTGGGAACAAGGAGAATGCCTCTATGCAAAAAAAAACAGATTATCCTTTAAAAACTAAGCACAGGAGCGACCTGGGGCACGTTTTTACTCAGGAATCTGCGGTAAAATGCGTTTTATAATCAGAGCTACTCTCAAGAAAGCATGCAAACGGTACTGAAAAATAATAACTTATCCTAATTAAGAAGCATTTGAAACAACACAGGTGCAACTTTATCACCTTTATGACATTTTTAAAGCCTCATAAAGGCTCCCTTGCATGATAACTTGTCAAGCAATTTAACTATGTATATAAAAACATGGTTAGCTCATCGAATTGCTTGTTTTTATAACATAATGTGCACCTTCAGAAAATTCCTCATTGCATCTTCAATCGTTGCACTTGGAGGCTCTCCAAATAGCGTTGTTGCAACCTTCCTCTCAATCCAAGACAACTGAGCAACCTGGAGAAAGATCAGGTAAGTTTAAAAGACAACTCTTTCCATGGATTTGATACTAGCATCATAAAGGATAGGTAAATCAAGATACATCTGTTTGTTTAAGCATTACTGGTAAAGATGTGTAAGAAATGTCTTTCTTTCTATGGCACCATGTAAAAATAATTGAAAGTAATTAAGTTTTTAATCTAAGTACATTTATTCATTGCAGGAATATTCCTATAACTGATTGATTGACCTTTATTGATCTCACAGTGGAGACATTTATTTTTTACATCAGCTCAAATAGTCAAGGTGAGAAGAAGAAGGTGCCAAAGGAAGAAAAATGAGCATGGGATATATATACAATAATTACAGTGTGCCCACATATGACAGCTTTTTAAAATTTTTTTATAGTAGGCAGATAAGGTATACACTAATAGAAAAACATCCCAAAAATAAACAATATAAAATAGAGAAAGTAGGAAAGGAAAACACAGAACCGACGTAACAGGCTGCTGCATGCACAGCGCCATCTTCAAAACTTCCTGTGTGACTCCAAAATAAATGTAAATTATTTTTTCCACCCCTACATTTAATCATTTTGATAATATCCTGTTACTGTGTACTCCACCTTATCCTCACTCATAATAATAGAGTTTAAAACGGCTACAGCTGGACCTCTGTTGGACGAGGAAAGTGAAGAGGATGGATGGATGGTCAAGTATTTAAAAAAAAAATTCATTTTAGGTAACAGAAGCGAAGAGTGGCCAGATCTTCGTAACAGCTATTCGAGAGTTTATTCATGTTAGAAACATGTCTTTCCTGTCCTACCACGAAAATGAAAATATAGAAGTTTGCTAAAAAAGATCTGACATTTAAACCCTGAACTGTCAGCTTTGATCAAATGAGACTAAAACAGCCATTCTGCCTAAAAGATGATAAATGTTAGAGGAGCTGTTAAATAAATCATGAATCCAGTTAGTTGTGTGTTTATGTCTCCATTTATAGTTTAAATTAACAACCCTTTGCTTTTAATATACCTTTATAACAAAGTCGGATTGAACAGGAACAAATATTGTATGTGGTTTGAAACAAGGGAAAAAATACCTCCCATCCTTAAGTAAGGAGGAGGAGCTGTCATGCTGTGGGCCTATATTTTTCCCCCAAAGATTTTGGAAAACTAAACCTAAATCGTAAAAAAAAAAAATTGGAGGACATGACCCTAAACTCTGGATGATGAAGAGGAGATTACATGCATTCCTAAAGCCAAAAGGAGGGTTGTGCAAAATATTATCTACAAGAGCTGGAATTAGTGTTTTGGTAAAAAACGGTTTCTATTTCGATGCAAATTATTTTACTTCAACCAACAGAGATTTTTCTAAAGATTTTGGTTTCATATTATAATTAAATATATATTTTTTGTCATTACCATTCTGAAGAGTTTCTAACAGAAACGGGCCTTTGTGTCACACCGGATTTATACCCCAACAGAAGGCCTTGATTAATCATTAAAAAGTTTCTCCACATTTTAACTAAGTCATTCTGGAAAACAGCTCAGTATGAAAAAAAAAATATCTGATGAGATATTATTGCCAAATATAACAACAATGACTGTGCCTGAAAGACATAGCGTGATGACCATAAAAACAGGCTTTATCAGAATCAAAAACAACCAGCAGAACGGAAACAAAAAGGAGAAAGAAAAGAAACAGGATGAAGCTATCATTCTGTGCAAATCACAGAGGGAAAAACAAATCCCTAAGAGAGCCTACACAGTGGCAGTGAGGGGAGGGGACCATGGTGGGTTAGCATGGGGAGGGGGGGACACTGGAGCAGGACAACAGAAGTTTTTTAATTCTGTCTTTCTGGGCTCAGAATGGAGCAAAAAAAGGAGGCATCACGTACGGCGTAGCACCAGCGGCCAAGCAGGTAGTAAGACAGGGGGTCCTGCGGCTTCAGCTCGATGGCTTTATCCAGATGATCCTGGGAGAGGAGACAGAAACAGACCGTTTTCACTGTTGACTCATGATCCAGCTGCTGTTTTTACTGCCTTCTGTCCTGACCTGATCTGTCCTGCTTCACCAACCCACAAGTATTTCATAAACACCTCTCACACACGCAAACCTGTTGGAGCTGTGCACCCCTGCTGTCACAGACCCTCCCTTCCCCTTTTCCACTCCCTGGCTATTTAAGGAGGTTTTTCCCCCCCTATCCAATCTGCCCTCTCTAGTTCCCCATCTCTCGCTCATTCACCTGTCAAGAGCTCTGAAGGTACACAGTGTTTGGCAAAGCTGCTGACAAAAGATAAAATGCTACGTGCTGTTGTTCCATGCTTCTGCTTATGTAAGCTGCTGTCTGTAGGAGGGGCTTCGCACCTTAAGGGATAAAAGCATAATTTCCTGCTCCTTTTCAAGAAAGATGACAGTTGGTGTATTATACAGGTTCTGTTTACACTGCGTTGAAGTATTTAAATCCCTTTCCTCAGTAATATTTTGGCACATAACAATAAACTTCAATATAGTCAACAATACTTCTTCAATATATAGTCGGCCTCGGCAGATGGCCTCTCACACCGAGTCTGATTCTGCTGGAGATTTCTTCCTGTTAAAAGGGAGTTTTTCCTCTCCACTGTCGCTACTTGCATGCTTAGTGTGAGGGATTGCATTTGAGTCAATAAGTCGATGCAATCACCTGGTTTTGGTCTTAGATAGAAAACTTTGAATCAGTTTGACTGCATGATGTGTCGAACTGTAAAGTGCATTGAAATGACATGTTATGTGAATTGATGCTATATAAATAAACTGAATTTAATTGAGTATATTGTATTAGGGTTTTTAGGTTTTTTTTTTCTTTTTTTAACGTTGGTATCTGTATTTAAAGTTTTTTTCCAGCTGGCACCCCTAAATAAAATCTGCTAGTAAGTTTTTCTTCCAGGACGGACCTACATTAACTTCATTAATCTGAATAAAAGGATCCCCACATCATGATGCTGCCACCAACATGTATCACTATGAGGGGGTAAAGATAAAATGTGGTGTTAGTTTTCCAACAAGCCCTCACATTACTGCATGCTGCATTTACCTCTCTCGATGTTCTGTGATTGCAGCATTTCTCATTTG
Organism: Cyprinodon diabolis; assembly: GCA_030533445.1. Taxonomy (NCBI): domain Eukaryota; kingdom Metazoa; phylum Chordata; class Actinopteri; order Cyprinodontiformes; family Cyprinodontidae; genus Cyprinodon; species Cyprinodon diabolis. The sequence goes on along the minus strand of CM060083.1, from coordinate 38,363,556 downwards.
CATGTGTTTTGGGTATTTATATAAATTCTGTGTTCAAAACTTTTTATTAGCGCATTAATGCCTTTTGCAGTATGTTTGTACCTCTCGGCCACTGTGAAAAGGGGACCAAAAAAAAAAAAAACCCAACAACAAATGCATACAATGGATTCAAGAATCTTATCTGCATAACAATATTTAAAACACCATTTTATTTCAGTTTAATATGGGAAATCAGAATTCTGACAGCTAACAAAGATGTTAGCATCAAGCCATAGCCATGTCTATTTTAGAGACTAGCTCTCTTGTTTTAATGACCTTCTGCTCCTCCATTAATGAGGAGACCCCTCGGACACGTAAAAAGTTGCCTAATTCCGTCATTTTCCACCAATGTGTCACTAGCCACCTCAAACAACTCACATCTTTGTCAGTGAAGCTGAGTGCTCTCACATCTCTTCCTTCATGGTACCCATCTACATTAAGATCCAAAATTCTGAGATTAAAGTCAGAATTCTGAGATTAAACTGATTTTTCCCATGTTTAACTGAAATAAAATGTAAAAATCAGTTAACTTCTTAATCCTCTTCCATTATTTCTTTTCTCACTATAAGCATTTTTTTGTGTTCTTCTATCAAATAAAGCTCTATTAAAAAAAAAAAAAAGAACTTCTTAATGGCTATAAATAATGTGAAAAGATTAAAAACTATTAAATTGATGAATAGGATACTTCAGGTGTACCCTACCTTAAAGATATAACCGTTCTTTATCTTGTTTTGGATTGTATCATACTCTGCCATGATTCCACACATGATGGCGTACCTGTGAAGACAGTATAATACAATTAAAAAATCAGTTGTTTAAGCTGCTGTTAATTCTAAATAAGGTGTTAAACCCCACAAGAGGAAAATAAGAAACCCAAATATTACAAACAAAATAAGACTAAAAACTAAAACAATAAGTGTTGCTCCTTAAATTATTCATATAATCTTTTATGGGGAAGCTTCTACTGAACGCCCAGATTCTTTTTTTACCCCCCCAACATCTGACAAACCCATTCAGTTTTTATTTTTAAGACTAAAAGTAAATTTTACCAACAATGCTGCAACCACATTTTCCAAATATCCAACTTAGAAGCATGTAGCTTTACAATATAGGGATTCAGTTTAATTTTATTTGCTTAACAGCCGTACAGAGCATTCGTCTACGTCGTCTATTTATAATTTTGCCCTTATTCAAAAACGATAAGGAAAAACTATTTCACAGATTTAGCAGAACTGATCACTGCATCAACCAGTGGAAATGCAGACAGGCTAGCGGAAACGCATTAATCTTCAACAATGGTTAATGAGCTTCCTTCAACTGTAAGGATTTTGCAAATATATATTTAACTGCAACACCATTGCTGTTAATTACAATAAATATACTGTTTAGGACTAACTCTGATTTTCCAGACAGTTCCCTTCCTTTTCCATTGCATAATGTCTGAACAACTCTCCATTAGCTCCAGCATCCGAGCCACTGGAAGAAACACACCTGGTGAAAGCATTAAGGGACGTCCATTCAATAGGCCAAATATAGAGATACGGAGCGTAAAAACATATGACACTTAAAATATTACATCCTGGAAGGATGGGACATCCGAGGCATTCCTTTCTGACTGAACTACTGACGCATGCCAATATTATGATGAGATGGTTAGGAATAATCAGCAACTCCTAATAACAGACATCCGTCATTAAGAGCTGGGACATGTAGAGATATTCGTCAGCAGCTCTGCCTTCAAGCTTTTTCCTCTGACTCATAAATGATCACAAAAAAAAACGTAAAATAGAACCCACCGAACTAGTTACTAGATAAGATTAGAAGCATTAATCTGCCTAATCTGAAGCTGCCGGTTTTCTATTAAACACTGCCTTACTGAATAAACAGATGGAGGGGAAGCTAAGGATCATTTCAGATTTGATGAAAGCTAAAAGCTCGATGGGGAAAAGCTTCTAGAAAAAGACAAATCGCTTACAACATGAATGATGAGGTACGGTACGGTCGTATCCAGAGGAATGACATGACTTGGACCTGAGTCAGAATGGAGTCATTCATATTATAGTAAGTCTATCAAAAATGTTCAGAGACTTGTTAATTAAACTTTTATACTAATGAGTCGGGATTTGAACTGGAATTCAACATGAACACCAAAAATATAAAATTTTAAAAATGCATATCATTTGAAAAGTGTCCATCAATACTTCGTGTCACTCATCCCACAATAATAAACTATATTTTTGTGAGCTGTGGCACAGAACATAACGCTGATCAGATAAAAAATAAATAAATAAAGAAACAGTAATGATGCTTCCAAGAGTATTTTTGGGGGATTTATAAATTACAAACTACTCATTAAAAAGCGAACCTGAGTTGAAAAATAGGATTAAAAACAAAGATCTTTGACATTTGAAGCAGCATAAAGAATGGAGAAGAGACTTTATTTAAATTGGTCCTATTACCAAATGTTCATAAGCACGCCTTGTTCAAAATAGACATGTAAGGACTTGAAATTCAATTTCATACTCGGGACTTGCTTTGAGGGTTACCTGTCATGACTTCAGACACATCAGGGCACCTCAACAAAACCCTTCTGAAAGACTTGATTGACTTTGCCTGATTCCTGACTCTGAAGTTGAGGATAAAGATTTGAGTCTGAAAACTACAAAATTATCACACCGCTCCACCATATCATATTAAACACTGCAGCGCAGAAAAACTGGATGTTTGCCCCTGATTTCATCTCTAATTTGAACACTAGTTGACCCGTATACTTTGTATAACTAGTTTTCCACATTTATATATATTAGGGATGGAACGTTTTATGAAAACCGTCCGAACCGTTCGGTTCGACTGTTTCGGTTCAGTTCATGCGCGGCTCCTTTTTCTCATAGGCGAAGCATGTACACTCCAGAGCAGAAGGTGGCGGTACAGCGACCAAAGTCAACCACCAGTAGTAAACAAGAAGAAGAAGCGAAGCAGCTTAGCCGGGTGTAGCAGAAAAAAAATCAGTTGTTGTGGAGAATTGTGTGGGTATGGCGAGTGGGAAAGAACAGGAGATGGAAGACGCGCCAGCAGCACTTTATAGGTCGGCTGTATGGGACCACTTTGCATTTAGAGTGACCTACGATGACGGCGGAAAGAAAGTTGTGGATAAAAGTGCAACAGTGTGCAAGCATTGTGCATCACGTTTTGTTTATGCTAACAGCAACACGACCAACATGTCAGGCTAACAATCAACATATACCGAACCGAAAACCGTGACCACGAAACCGTGAACCGAACCGTGGATTTTGTGAACCGTTCCACCCCTTATATATATATATATATATATATATATATATATATATATATATATATATATATATATATATATATATATATATATATATATATATATATATACACATATACACAGTGGGGCAAAAAAGTATTTAGTCAGCCACCAATAGTGCAAGTTCTCCCACTCAAAAAGATGAGAGAGGCCGGTAATTTTCATCATAGATATACCTCCACTATGAGAGACAAAATGAAAAAAAAAAAATCCAGAAAATCACATTGTCTGATTTTTAAAGAATTTATTTGCAAAATATGGTGGAAAATAAGTATTTGGTCAATGACAAAAGTTCATCTCAATACTTTGTTATATACCCTTTGTCGGCAATGACAGAGATCAAACATTTTCTGTAAGTCTTCACAAGGTTTTCACACACTGTTGCTGGTATTTTGGCCCATTCCTCCATGCAGATCTCCTCTAGAGCAGTGATGTTCTGGGGCTGTCGCTGGGCAACACGATCTTTCAACTCCCTCCAAAGATTTTCTATGGGGTTGAGATCTGGAGACTGGCTAGGCCACTCCAGGACCGTTACTCGGGCGGTGTGTTTGGGATCATTGTCATGCTGAAAGACCCAGCCACGTTTCATCTTCAATGCCCTTGCTGATGGAAGGAGGTTTTCACTCAAAATTTGTGGATACATGGCCCCATTCATTCTTTCCTTCACATGGATCAGTCGTCCTGGTCCCTTAGCAGAAAAACAGCCCCAAAGCATGATGTTTCCACCCCCATGCTTCACTGTAGGTATGGTGTTCTTTGGATGCAACTCAGCATTCTCTCTCCTCCAAACACGACGAGTAGAGTTTTTACCAAAAAGTTCTATTTTGGTTTCATCTGACCATATGATATTCTCCCAGTCATCGTCTGGATCATCCAAATGCTCTCTAGCAAACTTGAGACGGGCCTTGACATGTACTGGCTTAAGCAGGGGGACACGTCTGGCACTGCAGGATTTGAGTCCCTGGCGGCGTAGTGTGTTACTGATGGTAGCCTTTGTTACTTTGGTCCCAGCTCTCTCCAGGTCATTCACTAGGTCCCCCCGTGTGGTTCTGGGATTTTTACTCACCGTTCTTGCGCTCATTTTGACCCCACGGGGTGAGATCTTGCGTGGAGCCCCAGATCGACGAAGATTATCAGTGGTCTTGTATGTTTTCCATTTTCTAATAATTGATCCCACAGTTGATTTCTTCACACCAAGCTGTTTACCTATTGCAGATTCAGACTTCCCAGCCTGGTGCAGGTCTATAATTTTGTTTCGGGTGTCCTTTGACAGCTCTCTAGTTTTGGCCATGGTGGAGTTTAGAGTGTGACTGTTTGAGGTTGTGGACAGGTGTCTTTTATACTGATAACGGGTTCAAACAGGTGCCATTAATGAAGGTAACGAGTGGAGGACAGAGGAGCCTCTTACAGAAGAAGTTACAGGTCTGTGAGAGCCAGAAATCTTGCTTGTTTGTAACTGACCAAGTACTTATTTTCCACCATATTTTGCAAATAAATTCTTTAAAAATCAGACAATGTGATTTTCTGGATTTTTTTTTCTCATTTTGTCTCTCATAGTTGAGGTATATCTATGATGAAAATTACCGGCCTCTCTCATCTTTTTGAGTGGGAGAACTTGCACTATTGGTGGCTGACTAAATACTTTTTTGCCCCACTGTATATATATATATATATATATTAGTGGTGGGCCATTATCGGCATTAATGTGCTGCATTAACGCCAGACTCTAATTGGGAGATTAAGAAATTTCGCCATTAATCCATTCTCAAACTTGGGTTGGGAGCTGGGTCTATACTAAAGATGACTTTCACCTTGATATTGTAGCGCGTTTCCCAGCAGGTATGTAACTCACACTGCAACCAAGGTTCAGTCGCGAAGCTCTTTATTTACGCAATACAAAAACATTCCAAAAAAGTTAAAAACAATCCACTGGACCTTCTTTCCAAGTTTTAAGACGTTTCGCTTCCCATCCATGAAGCTTTTTCAATTCAAAATGTCAGAATTAGAGTTTAGTTCCAAGTTTTACAGAGTAACCCAAACAAATCCATGTTTTTGACTTTGAAAACATGCAAATTGAACCAGTTAACCTTCAATCCTGGTCTATGCCTCTGAAAGGGAGGAGTCGTTAGGGGCATTGTTGGCCCGGCTGACCAGGCGAGATTTTTTGGTCCCCTGCATAGTGATGGGGATTTAGATGATAGCTCAACGAAGCGATAGAGTTGATAGGAAGAAAATATGACAATATAAAAGATAATTTAACCCAAAACTCAGCAACAACTTAAGGCAGACAATTTCCCAACTTCTTTAACAAGCTGAGGTGAACTAGGGGAACCACCATGCATCAAATAAACATCAAGGTTACCATCAGTATTCCAACTTAATGGAAGATCTACAACAATGAGATAAATTCTACCTCAAATGACCCAGAAAGGCAAACACCAACAGAGTAACTGTGGGCTACAGTGAATAAAACGACGTGTTTATTTTCTTAAGGCAGCACAGGATGAGCCCACACAGCCACTGACTGGCGCTCCATGAGTTTACAACATCACAACAGAGATACGATCTGTTACCAGCAGCACGGCCTTGCTTCCAATAAAAACAGAGAGCTGGATATAAAGGTTTTAAACAAATCTGTCTCCTCTAATTAAATCATAACATAGTTTTATCCTAGGCCTCAATGTGTTAATCCTGGTTTCTGCTCTTTGTATACAAATTGCTTAAAATCCCTATAAGTACTGAGCTTTTATTTAGCAACATTATTTCACCTTCTAAACTATAGCTAAAGATAAAATTTCCATCAAGAAATGTATTAGATTAAGATCTAATATAATTTCAAAAAGAAGTGATAGATAAAAGTCTTTTCAACTGGATAAATCCCAAGTTAACATACAGAGGTTAAGGAGAGTATTGAGACCCTGGAGCGGCAGCCTAGTGGTTAGGGTATAGGGCTTTGAATCTTCAGGTAAAAAAAAAAAAAATCTCATTCTTTGTTTCATTGCAGCCATTTGCTAATATCAAAAAAGTAAATTTTATTTCTCAATGTACACTCAGCACCAAATATTGACAGAAAAAAACAAACAAAAAACATAAATGTAGAAATTTTTGCGAACTTATTAAAAAAGAAAGACTGATACATCACATTGTCATAAGTATTCAGACCCTTTGCGCTGACACATTTAACCCACATGCTGTCCATTTCTTCTGATCCTCTTTAGATGGTTCTGCTCCTTCATTGGAGTCCAGCTTTGTTTAATTAAACTGACTGGACTTGATTAGGAAGGCACACACCTGTCTATATTGGACCTTCCAGCTCACAGTGCATGTCAGAGCAAACGAGAATCATAAGGTCGATGGAACTGCCCAAGGAGCTCAGAGACAGAATTGTGGCAAGATCTGGTCAAGGCTACAAAAGAATTTCTGCAGCACTCTAGGTTCCTAAGAGTACAGTGGCCTCCATAATCCCTAAATGGAAAAAGTTTGGGACAACCAGGATTCTTTTTAGACCTGGCCGTCAGGCCAAACTGAGCAATCGTGGGAGAAGAGCCTTGGTGAGAGAGGTAAAGAAGAATCACTGTGAGTGAGCTCCACAGATGCAGTAGGGAGACGGGAGAAAGTTCCACAAAGTCAACTATCACCCCAGCCCTCCATCAGTCAGCGCAGAGTGGTGGGACAGAACCCACTTCTCAATGTAAGACATATATATAAAACCCTGCATAGGGTCTGCCAAAAAACACATGAAGCACTCCCAGACTAAGAGAATGAAGATTCTCCGGTCTGATGAGGCCAAGATTGAACTTTTTGGCATTAATTCTAAGAGGTATGAGGAGAAAACCAGACGCTGCTCATCACCTGTCCAGCACAATCCCAACAGTGAAACATGGTGGTGGCAGCATCATGCTATGGGGATGTTTTTTAGCTGCAGGGACAGGACGACTGGTTGCAATTAAAGGAAAGATGAATGTGACCAAGTACAGAGATATCCTGGAAGAAAACCTTTTCCAGAGAGCTCAGGACCTCAGACTGGGCCATGATTCACCTCCCAACAAGACAATGACCCTAAGCACACAGCTACAATAACAAAGGACTGAGCTTGGGAAGAACTCAGGGACCATTCCTAACTGGCCCAGCCAGAGCCCTGACCTAAACCCAATTAATCATCTCTGGAGAGACCTGAAAATGGTTGTCCAGTAACCCTCACCATCCAGCCTGACCGAACTGGAGAATATCTGCAAAGAAGAATGGCACAGGATCCCCAAATCCAGGTTTGGAAAACCTTGTTGCATCATTCCCAAGAAGACTCATGGCTGTACAAGCTCAAAAGGGTGCTTCTACTTAATACTGAGTAAAGGGTCTGAATACTTATGATGTGATATTTCAATTTAAATTTTGTTTCTGTCAAGATGGGGTGCTGATTGTACATTAATGAGCAATAAATGTTCTCAATTAATTCATTTTAGCAAATGGCTTTAATGAAACAAAGTGAAAAATGTAAAGGTGTTGAATACTTTCTGTACAAACTGTATATTTGAAGAAAGCTTTATCAGGTGGTCATAGTTTTCTTTAATCATTTTATCAAACATCCGTTTGTCTAATCTGTAGCAATTTATTGTCACCAATCATAAAAAAACATTAATACCAAATTATAAGAAACTGTCTCCATGTCCTGATAAAAAATTTTATTTCAAGAACCTTTTGATTTGCATATATACATCTTATTTAAATAACAAAAAAATGAGCATAACTATAGAGAGGATGTAAAGAAAACCTTTCTCAGATTACCCTAAATAAAATCCAACACCACCAGCGAGTAAACAGAGTTAACTTGTATGTACTTTAAATTCAGTTTAAATCCAGCTGTACTTTGAAGGCTTTAAATTTTTGCTGCAGATTTTCAAACACCTAGCCGGTGCAGATTGAACACATCGTCAGTGAAGGACCCAGGGTCATAGGGTGTTTCGGGTCTTTGATCTTCAGACACCCTCGTCTGGGCAACCCAGTCGGGGTTGATCAGGCCCCAGTTTGTGTTCAAGCAGCACGCTACTCCACGCATCTCCCCTCTTGATCCACAGCCACCTTGAGGCTATTTCAGCGGCCTCACTGATGTTTCTGGTGGCTCTTCTCTCAAGCAACCCTCTGATGCCAAGGAGCCTGAATGCCCGATGCACGGTCTGACTGAGGAAGCCTCTGCAGTCCACTTCTATTGGCTCACAGTGGGCCCTCCATCCACGGCATCTGCATGCCTCAATCAGCTCAAGATACTTTGCTTACTTCCTTTCGTGAGCCCCCTCCATCCTGTCTTCCCAGGGGACTGTAAGCTCCAGTAACACGACTTGCTTAGTCGAGTCAGATGTTAAGACTAGATCTGGTCTAAGTAACGTCCTTGCAATGTGCTCTGGGAACTTTAGCTGCCTTCCGAGGTCCACATGCAACTGCCAATCCCGAGCCATGGCTAGCAGTAAAGATGTGCCCTTACCTGCTCTCTCAGGTTTCTCCCTTGCCCTGACAAAGAAGATATTGTTCCTCAAAGGGGACTGGTGCTTTGACTCCAGGATTCCAGTGCAGATGGTGTCTGCTACTGCCTTCAACACCTGGTTATTGCGCCACGTTTACCTTCCCTCTCCCAGTGCTTTAGGTTAGCAGCTCAGGATGTGCTTCAGGGAACCATGAGCCGGGCACAGTGGGCATGTTGGTTCTTCTGCAAGGCCCCAGGAATAAAGGTTAGATGGACTTGGAAGGACATCATACCCTGAATGGATCAGGAACTTAAGTCTTGCTTGTTCATACTTCCGTAGTTCTGTCCAGGTGATGTTCCAGGTGGACGCATGGTTCCAATTGGACCAAGTTCCTTGCTGGCGCATTGCCACCATCCTACTTTGGCGTTCCTCCTCCACGAATGCACGAATCTCTCCCTGTATCATCTGTCATCGCTCTTGTCCTCGGGCTTGGTGGTAGTGTGGCTTTGTATGGCTATCTAGATCGGCTCGTCCAACTGCCACAGAGCCAACTAAGACGCCATGTCTCAGTCTTGCTTCTGCTTGGTTGACTGCCTGTTGTACTCGCCATTTCCTCCCAGTTCTGACTGTGATGCCGGCAGAAGAGTCTCTGTAAAGCAACACCTTTAAGGCATTAAATTTTTGCTGCAGAACATTGGCCAAAAAAAAATCCAAAAGACCAAGGAAGAGAGCGGTCAGGTCAGGAAAATAATTGTGGAAAATTAATATATAAATACAAATTATATACCTTTGCCATTGGGCCCTCAGACCAGCAGCAGTGAATACTTGACTAATTAAAACACGACCGATGCCATGATTGTGCTTTAATTCATAAAAAAAAAACATTTAAGTTTGAGGCTTTTATGTTTGAGTCCAAACATTAAAAAAATTCAAGTGGAATGAAATCATCACAAGATGACTTTTGTTAGTATCTTAATAAAATTCAGTTTAATGAGTCATTTAATAATAATTATAATCAATCCAATTTGTACCGCACTTTTCATTAACAAAAATCTCAAAGTGCTACACAGTGCAAATAAAATCAAAGATAAAAATCAACATCATAAAAATCATGTGGAGGCAGAATAGGCTTGCTTAAATAAAAAAGTCTTCAAGCCTCTTTTAAAATCAATCAGTGGTTGTGGAGCTCTCAAATGATCTGGGAGAGAGTTCCAGAGACGGGGGGCAGCGACAGCGAAAGCCCGATCTCCCATGGACCTTAATCTGGAGCGAGGAAGGTGAAGGAAGTTGCAGTCTTGTGTCCGAAGAGATCTGGTGGATGAAAGTGGAGTGAGAAGGTCCTTCAGATAATCCGGTGAGGATCCGTTTAAACACTGATGGGTGATGAGCACGATTTTGTATTGAATTCTGCAGGTGATGGGAAGCCAGTGAAGGTCATGCAGAATAGGTGTAATATGGGCAGATTTGCGGGCCCTCAAGAGAATCCTTGCTGCGCTGTTTTGAATGTATTGGAGCTTCTGAAGATGTTTTTTATGGATTCCAACAAACAGAGAGTTGCAGTAGTCTAACCTGGAGGAGACAAATGCATGAACGAGAGTCTCAGCATCAGAAAAAGAAAGAAATGGACGAATTTTGGAGATATTACGAAGATGAAGGAAACAGATTTCAAACAGATGCTTAATGTGATTTTCAAATGTAAGTTGAGAATCCATTCTAACTCCAAGATTTGTAACTATGGTGGAAAAGGGGATGTCTTGTCCAGAAAAGAAAACAGTCGTCATAGTTGAAGATTGAACCTGGTGAGGTGTTCCGATCAGCATGGCCTCAGTTTTGGAGCAGTTTGACTGAAGGAAATTCTGAGTCATCCACTTCCTTATCTCCTCCAGGCAAGTAGTGAAAGCATTAAGTGAAGATGGTGATGATGATGCTCCAGTTCTAATATAAAGTTGTATATCGTCGGCGTAGCAGTGAAAGGAGATGTTATATCGATTAATGATTTGACCCAAAGGCAGCATGTAAAGGGAAAACAGCAGGGGCCCTAATACTGACCCTTGTGGGACACCACAGGAGACAGAGACAGCCTGGGACTTGGCCTTGCCAAGGCTAACACATTCCTGCCGATTGGAGAGAAAAGATTTAAACCAGTCCAGAACAGTGTCACAGAGACCGACCTCCGCATGAAGACGGTGTAGTAGGATGTTATGGTCCACAGTGTCAAAGGCTGCAGTTAGGTCAAGGAGAACAAGGAGAGATGTAGACCCAGCATCAGCTGCCATGTAGATGTCATTAGTAACTCTCAGCAAAGCGGTCTCAGTGCTGTGAGCAGAACGAAACCCAGACTGAAATTTCTCGTACAGGGAGTTTTGTTCTAGATGAAGCTGCAGCTGAGCGGCAACAGCTTTTTCCAGCACTTTTGACACAAAAGGAAGATGTGAAATTGGGCGGTAATTGGAAAGAATATCTGGATCCAGGGTAGATTTCTTTAGAAGAGGTTTAATAACAGCTGTTTTAAGAGGCAATGGAACATGACCAGATTTCAGTGATTTATTATTTGTGTGATTAACGGATTTATTGCGGCATGATTAGATTTTATGAGTGATGAGGGGCAGGGATCCAGGGCACAAGATGAAGGCTTCATTTTCTTGAGGATGTTCTCCACTTCACTCTTTGCAACTTCATCAAAGCAGGTCATGGACCCATGGTGTACAAGGGTAGATGGCAGCCGAAGATCAGGAAGGCTGTGGAGCTGAGATCTAATAGAATTAACTTTGTTTTTGAAGAATGAGAGAAACAGATTGCATTTTTCAGTCGAATCCTCATCCTCAGTTTGTTGATTGGGATGAAGGAGATGTTTTATTGTCGAGAAAAGCTGTTTGGAATTTCCCGGACAGATGTTGATGATGTTGGAATAATACTTAGACAACTATACAACCTATACCGGAGTAATCATCACTGGGAAAAAACATTGCTAAAGTGAGAAGAGTAGGCAAATTAGGAAACGCTTAGGGTGACTCGTATCAGACATATAGCCAATCATAATGTTGAAGCTGCAATTAAGCCATATTTTAAACATGAATACTTCATTGTTCAGGTAGTTTAGTTACATGCAAGGAGGGGACTTTGTGAAGCTTTGCTCTTATGCAACAAATAGAAGAGACACAGATTGTAGGAGGAGATAGGATGTACATTGTAGAGGTGTGTCTAGCCTCAGGGCCCAAACTGCTGCAGTTTGTCTTCGCCTTTTAACTGTGCTGAAACACTATCTAACAGGGTCTGTCTAACAAGTCAATGAGAGGGGAAAAGATGAGGCCAGGACAGCAATTTTACTGCGTAAAGTTTCAGCAAATGTTCCTCCAACATCTCACAGAAATCCTCTCATCTAATGGGCAAAAAACAGAGAGCCCAAAGAGACAGGTGGTTAGCAGAAACATCAGATAGATTTCAGCCCTCAAATCCAAACATGAGCAACTCATCAAGAAGTAGAGTGAGCCAGATGAGACTCCAGGCTAAAACTTGCACAGAAACAGAGCAAGGAACTGCCAAATCTGTCAAGACGGTGTGTCGGGGTATGTGACTTTTGCTGGCACAATTAGCTCAGGGCGAAAATAAAGCAGCATAGATTTCTTCGCTGTCGTTCTGTGGGCCCGACTGTCGCAGAGATCGACGAGGTGCTTTATTCAGCAGCAGAAAACAAGGTGCAGCGGCGGCACTTGTGACAGAAAGCAGTTTAAAATAGACCGACTTTCTTCTCTCCACTCCTCAAACAAACTAGATCCATTCTCTTAATACGCTGCCTTTTGTATCATCATCAAATCAATACATTTAGGGATTTACATGGGCTGCATGCATTTACTTGTTGATTGAGCAAATAGTGCCTCCACAGCTTATTGCACCAAAAGTATCTCCATAAACACCGTTAGAACCACTATAGGAAAATAATATCTGTATTTAACAGCATGTGTTTGGGTGTTCTTTAGTGTGCATTACAAGCTGTTACTCTGCAATTTTGCAATATTGTGCAAGCAGGAAATTTTGTCTGCAAAGTTTGACAACTATGGTAATGCATTTCCACCAAGATGCTGGGAGTATAAAGCCCCCCCCTCTGAGAAAGACCTCAGGTGACCTACTGATCATGCAAAACCTGTTTGTTCAAATGAAGCTTTACAAAGAGCTTGCAAGTCTTTTAGTTTTATAAAAGAACATCTGAGCTTAATCGGCAAGATGAGACGCAGGAGTGGTAGAAAGCCTGAACAGCAGCACCGTTCACAGTTGCTGCTACACTAAGATCATCAAAGCAGGTTTGTTCAGAAAGTCCTCCTCACCCAGTCTATTAAGCTGTCACTCTCATTCACTCTATGAACATAGATCTACAGCCTTTTTTACTAACAGTGCAAATTCTAAGGTGATTGCTGATATACTTCCTACTTGGCAAGAGCCATTACAATACTCCTCATGCTTTTATATTTAGTCTAATCTCGTTTTAGGTGTATATTAATGGAGAGTTTAAAACCTATCCATGTTAGTCATTCTAGCAGCGGAGGAGGAAGTGACTTGCAGCATATTTAAAAACAGTACCTGCTAAAGTGTGACAAGCTGAACAGCATTCACAAGGAAGCGGTGACAAGTTTTCTCACGGCATCTGTGCTCTAAGTAAACACTTACCTCCAACATAAACTTCCTTTCACAATCTGGCACCGCTCCTCCTTTCCCACGCTCCTCCCTTCTACCTAATATCACCTGTTCACTCACGTTGGACACTTTGGGTGCTTTATTTAAGAATCCAACTAATTCCTTTAGTAAAAATTAGATTTACCATTAAGCTTCCTTAAAGCGGTTTCTCTTTATCATACTAAACAAGCACAGCTTTGTGTTTGGGTTTGGCATCTCAGGTGCCGCTGAGTCCAGTTGTTAACAAGTGGACTGAGAAAACAAGGCTTCAGCCTCCTGGTAAAGCTTTGTCTATGAAAATGAAAGAAAACTGCAGAATGTCAAAAGAAAAGGGGATTAATTTCAGGAATTTTCTGTCACATTTAGAATGAGGAAGTCTTTATGTTGTGTAAACAAGCAAATTATAAGCAGTCATGGTACAAAGGCAGTTCTCCTAACCAACAATGCATTCATACAAGTAAAATACATCAGTACTAAAGCTTGTGAAACCACATGTACTAGTATCTAACTAGTAGTAACACTTCTAAAAACCTAATTAATCTCTCACATTGTTTTGCTGGAGTTTCGGGTCAATTATCTTTGTTCAAGGTTGCGTTAAAGAGGGTTATAGACCTTTAACCATCACAGGTATGTTAATGTCCAACCAATGAATATTTAGATGTTTTGATACTTGAGGTATTTAAATAAAACTCAGATTTGTTTCCCAAGCTTGGGCGGTATATTTGTGATTGTGAACACAGGAATGGCACTACGGGTTTTTGCTGCATGCTTGTGCCAAACCATCTTGTTGCCAGATTTGCTTTGAATTGTTTGGATGTGGTAGAGAAAATGAGCTAAGAAATCTTACACATGGGGAATAACATTACACCTGGAAACAAACTAATGACATAATTAAATCCTCCATATTTTTTATTAGCCTGGGATCTTCAACCACCGACACACCCGACTAATGAACAGACTGGTTACTCTGGGCAGTAGTGATCAGTTTTGGTTTGTTTTTTTGGTTTGGTAGTTTTGGTTTGTTAAGTTAGAAAGAGTTAAACTCATCCAATGCCTTGTATCAAAGTAAATTATCACCTCTACCATTGTGTCTGCAGATATACGAGGTGTTTGTGCTAATAAGTCTACATATCATGAGACCTATAGTCGTTTCTCTCCAAAGAACACTGGGCCTCATGGAAGAATTGTTCGTAGAAACAAATTAGTTCTTAAATCTTTCATACGAGCGATCCCCCATTTTTACCCTTCTCTGAGGTATGACTATATTTTACGAGTTCTTCAAACTTGTGAGTCTTGTGCAATTGTATGTCTTGTGCAATCCTTCAACTGTAATCCAAATGTAATTACTTTGAAGCAATTGTCAATTTTATTAGGCAACATCATTATATATTATCTTACGAGCAAGATAAATTGTCATGAGATTTGTAAATTCACTAACTCCATAAAATACATCTTGTCAGGAGCCAAAAGATGCATTAGTTTCGATACAGAAATGTTTCAAACGAACGAAATGCAGAGAGATCTTTGATGTCAACTTGTAAACGAGAGACTGAAGCCAAACAAAACAAACATGGCTGCACCGGTTTAAGCTGAAACAAACCCAATTTTTTTGGCTTTGTTGACGGGAAGATGTTTCCGTGTTTCTCCCGACCGGATTTGGTAAGAGTTTGAAACAAATAAAGCTGCTACAGCTGCTATAATTGGCCAAAAAAAAAAAAAAAAAAAACAACAACATGGGAGGCAGGTACACAATCAGCTGGAAGAATTGTACTGAATGTCTTTTAATTCTGCGAACACTTTCTACATGAGGCTTTCTAGATCATTACGTGTAGTTCCTGTGAAGCTCCTGTAACCATCAACCCATCTATAGCAACCATTCTAACAAAGAAATGCTTTCTCATTTTCATCCTAATGAAACTGCCATGAACTTTAACCGTCCCCAAAGGTGTAGAGGTGGTCACAATCACAGACGATAACTTGATCAGAGTCACCTACCTGCTATTCCTTCTCAAATCCTGTTCTAGCAGGAAGGTTCTGATTTAAAGGAGTCCATTTAACTTTCATTAATGTAACGTGGTTAAAAAAAAAAAAAAAGATAAAAAGTGCAGATAAATTTAAATCTTCTTAAAACGGAAGATTCAAGCAGCATTAGATTTTTATAAGCCACATATTTTAATTCGGTCATAGTATGACAAATTGGACAATTAACAAAATATTTCATTGTTATTTAGACTTTGTTGTATTTTTTAAATTTGGCTAAATAAAGCAGATGAGTAATATCCTGTTCTTCTAATAGTAGGTACTCAAAAAAAAAAAAATCTAGGCAAAGATATTTTAACCCAAAAACTAAGATGATGTATCTAATTTCTCAACCTGGCAAACCTGCATGACCCAAAAGCATGTTGTAGATCAATGATAAATACATTGATTAAAGGTCCTTTTTTTTTACAGAACTCAAACTTTGCTTGTTCAATTAAGGAAATTATGAAAAAAAAGATTAACAAAATAAATATTTCTTACCACCAAAATGAAAAGAGATATACTAATACTTCTCAAGTCATGGTACTAACTTACCAATGCTAATTATTCGCTCCCATGACAAAAACAATTCCTGGACGATTATTTTCTTCCAGGGTTTTCAGACTGTTAAGGAAATGTTGAATAAACTTTTTTTAAGTTGATTATATGTGATTGTATACCTATCCAATGTAATTTGACATGACACACATGGTAGTCAGATGTTGCAGCCTTAATTACACAGATCCAGCTGTGGATTCTTCATTTAATCAGCAGTCAAGTTGTGACATGAGTACATTTTCAGATGTGAAACACAGAGGAGCCAGCAAAATTAACAAGTCCTAATTAAAGCAAGGCAAGCACATAGCAAAACTTTAAGTCACTGTTAGACTAACTGACCTCCAAAAACTGCAGATTTATTAATATTTCTGGTACAAATCTGCTGGAAAATGTAGAACAAACCACAAGATTGCACACAAAGTGAAAAAAGGAAGACTTACATTTCGCCTGATATCCTAAAGCCTTCAATCTATGCACAGATATATAAACACAGGCAGAACTCAAGCTTAGTCGGTACAGGAACAGCGACTGTCGTATCGCGGCTACATTAATCACAGGAGTTATTTAAATAAAGTTGTCAGTATATTTAAGCCAAGTTAACCCTGCTCTGTTTACATTCCTGAAACTGGATGTGATGCTATCGGCTCCATGAGGGAAGCTAAGCTTCATTATCTCATAAATATGCAGGACCAGATAACTGCAGCCACATTTTTACTCATTTCTGAATTATTTGGTTAAAAACAAGAAAACCAGAAGGGAGTCAAGTATAGATGAGAGCACCAAGGAAAACACCAGAACTTTACTCGTTTTCTGCCCTTTTTAAAATCTAAATTGATTACCGTTTTGTACATTTCTCTTAAGCTGTTGTGTTTTGTCAAATGTTGCATTTTCTCAGAAAAATATACAAGCTCATGGGAACATCAGCTTCATGGAACATCCCATCATTCCAATTAGCAGGCATTCTTTATAGGAAATTACCTCTTTTTACTAATTTTATTGTCACTTAACATCTATTTTTATCAGCTCAACTATAGTTTGGCTCCAAGACAAAACCAACAGCATAAATTCTTAGACAGCAGGTCGGCAGCCAATTAATCTTCTCCTCTGGATTTTTTATATTTTCAAAAACAGGTGTTATCATCAAACAAACATCAACTGAAAGTTGAGTGGAAGGAAGACACGTGATAGAGAGAGGCACATACGCAACATGAATCACAATGTGATTTGGGCGCTATGATTACTGTGATGAGTGGACAGAATCGTGGAATTTAGCTAACAGACAGTAAATAAATAAATAATGTAATTCTGATAAACGAAAATCTAGTACAAAACCGAAGAATCTCAAGGAATTCACTCATTTTGGCGAGATGTAGAAGTCTGTGAGGTAGAAGAGGCTAGCTAAGGTGAGGCAGATAGGCCTGAAAACTCTACAGTTGTCAGCTACATGAGCACAAGCCAGGCATGAGTTTAGTTGGTACATTAAAAGTGCTTTTCTACAAAAAATAAAGATTTGAATATGTGACAGAAGGAAATGAATGAAAAAATGAGCATAGATCCCATTCGAAAGCCAAATATGGACAAATTGTTAGTTTGTAGATGGCTCTTTCAGCTTGTTTGGACAGTATATAATTTCAAATAAATTACATAAATTGCTTATTACTGACATATGGTTTGGGAGTGGCGGCCTAGTGGTTAGGGTTTGGAATGCTAAGGTTGTGAGTTGGAAACCCAATCCCACAGACTGCCATTCTGGCTCTCTGAGCAAGACCCTTAACGACCGATTGCTCCCCTGGTGCTGCACAATGGCAGCCCACTGCTCCCCCAAGCGGACGGGTGTAATGCAGAGTTAATTTCTCCATTGTGAGATCAATAAAGTTCAATTAAAACAAATTAACGGGTAAAAGCTGATGATGACCGATTTCTTTTTTTTTTTTTACCCTATTAGTAAAAATTACAGAAAATGAAAAACTTTAGGGCAACCTCTGAATATATCTGTTCAGTAAAGTAAAAATCTGTGAATCTAAGAAGAAAAAAAGTTAAAAACATACCACTGATGACTTTCAGCACACCTGGGATTGACTCTTATGGCCTCTTCACCAACTTTTTTACCTAACAGGAAAAGAGGAGAAAGACTTAATTTTTCACAAAAATAACAAATCCCATGCCTCTTTTTCTTTTTTTGTATTATAAAAAAGAAAAGAAGAAAAAAATACATTGACCCTGAGTGGGGAAATCCAGGAGTTTCGGCAGCAAAGCAAAAAGGAAAATGGAAGCAAACAGGTTCACATATCATTAGAAATTACTTTAAAAAGTCTAAAAAAATACCATTAAAATCTACAGGACTCAAAATCCCTTTTACTGAACACTAAAAGAGAAACCAAAACAGCAACCCCCAACTGAATTAGAGAAAATGTGCAACATGGAGGGGTGACTAAAAACCCACAAAATGCACATTTCTGAGAGTTCTTTGAAAAAGAACTTCCTGGTTCTGATGATACCAGCGACTGTTTTTAAATAGGGCTGCATG
Source organism: Cyprinodon diabolis (assembly GCA_030533445.1). NCBI lineage: Eukaryota > Metazoa > Chordata > Actinopteri > Cyprinodontiformes > Cyprinodontidae > Cyprinodon > Cyprinodon diabolis. The sequence goes on along the minus strand of CM060083.1, from coordinate 38,344,979 downwards.
ATTTCAGGAAATTGGATGGTGATATTAGTGCTTCATACATTCAGTGGGAGTTTTCCCATTTTGGGCACCATCACCGATGTTAGGTTGGACACTGACTGCAGTTTTACTCCATAAATAAGGCTGCACATGCAAAAGGTGCGTTCATAACCATCCTAAGCAGCCATGGAATATCAGAAGTGAGAATGTAGAAAAGAAACCCTTATTATAATAAATAATAATTATAATTGAACTTTATTGAGCTCCAATTGGACAAATTTACATCTGCACGTAGCCCATCCCCTTGGGGAGCAGTGTGGGGTTAAGGGTCTCGCTCAGAGACCCAGAGTGGCAGTCTGTGGGAGAGGGTTTCAAACTGAAATCACCAACCACTAGACCGCCACTCATTAATTCTGTACCCCTATGGGCAGTGTTGGGAAAGTTCTCTTTCTACGTGAACTACTTCAAAGTTCAGTTCACACATTTTAAAATGAACTAGTTCAGTTCATAATTCAAAATTTTGAACTAAGTTCACAGTTCCAAAAAATGAACTAGTTCATGTTCTTTTTTTTCATATATTGCTCAATTACACCATAGCCTACTGTAGAACCACAGACAGCAATTATTTTATCAGTTGTAACACTGAAACTGTGCGTCAGATTTCATCTTCATATCCAGTTTTGAATCCTTATCCAACCAGGGTTTACATTAGCATTGAGGGGACAGCATTTCCCCATTGTTGCTTTAACGCTTTGTTGCTGTCCATTCACTTCACACTAGTAGCAGCTGCAGCTTTCACCCCTACAGTATATTCTCAAAAACATCAGGAAAAATGTGCTGCTTGAATGGTCTTTTTTATGAGGAATTATTAAAAGAAAAACAGGAAAGTAGTCTTTAAGGTGCAAATGTTTTTTTTATTTTAATAATCTTTTCCATTTGAAATTCCATTTCAGTACATATGCCGTTTCAGATTTGCTTTGGATGTTACTGAAGTGCGGATTTTTTTACTGAAAGGCTGCGGGCAAAGTTTGCAGAGAAATGTAAGATTGTTGCCATCATCCTCACCGACCACCTGGTCATAAAACTGTTTTAAGTGATCATACTGCTGCTTTGTCGCATCCACGGTCGCCTCCATGCTGCTGTGGCTTCCACGCTGCATTTTGTTTTGATGACGCACGCGGCTGTAGGCTACGACACTGGTAGCTGGTGTTGCCAGATTGGGTGTTTTTCCCGCTACATATTAAGGCCTGTTTACGGTGTGATTTAGCCGGGGTTTCGCCTAGAGGGCTCTATAGAAATTTGGCAACCTATTGAACGAAGTTGAACTGAGAGAGCGTGCCGTGAATGAACGAGTTCACAATAACGTTCATCAGGCAGTAATACAGTACGTTCAGTTCACGTTCACCCAAAATATGAACGAGTTCATGAACTTTCGTTCAATGAACGCATTCAGGCACAACACTGCCAATGGGACAGTGATCTGATACAGCTATAAAAGAGAAAACCAAACGGGACATACCGTAAATTCTCTAATATTGGCCTGTATTCCATTACCGGCCGGGTCTCTAATAATGGCCTGTCTGGCTGTCGGCGGAGGTAAATAGCGGCCGGACTCTTATACAGGCCGGGGCTATAATTAAAACCAATACTGTTCCTGGGCAGTCCTCAACAACTTGTGATAGTAACATACAAGTACCACAGGGGGGCAATGTTTGCTAACAAATCCAAGCCATTAGCATGGGAAGTCCCATCCTTACACGGAGATCGTCACAATCGTTTTGATCTGAAAGACAAATGTGATTACGGGTAGGTCTGGAGGTAACCAGGCAGCGTTAAAATGACAGAATTTCGTTGGTCTTCGTTGTTCTAAATTTACCTTGAAATATATGATACTGGTAGCCAACTTCCACTTAGCCTGCCTCAAATAAAATTTCGCTATGATGGGAGAGCAGTTTCTATTAATTTTTATTTAAACTTTGTTTCGCAAGTCAGTTTGCCCAAGATTCCACTCTGTCTTTTTTTTTTTTTTTTTTGTATTGCCGTTCAGAAAAATTGCAGCTGCTGGAAGATCTTTGAATAATGTTCTGTATACCGTTATGGTAACTGTACTTTTTCAATAAATGAACCTAGTATTTTATAGGTTCAAAGAGACACAAAATCTGTTTTTTATTCATTCCCCTGGTAGTCTGTTCTGATCAAATAGAAATAGAGGCCTGCCTCTAATTCTGGCCTCCTTCCAATAATGGCCTGGACCAAGATGTACCTGAGTGAAATAAAAGCCCCGGCCTATATTAGAGGATTTACGGTATCAGAAGTAAAGCCTGGCATACACTGTATGATTTTTTGCCCTTTTCTGGCCGATTCTCCAGTCGTGCGAGAATTTTTTGGTCGGTGTGACTTTCAGCCTTGGTAACGATGTGCGATCAGCCTCTCACGACCGCCTCCCAATCAGGAATCGTAGGGTCGCGAAAAAAAGCAAAAATGTTTGAAACTCCGTCAGCCATCGTAAGGTCGCATCAAAGCTTCGGGCCACACAGTGTGAACATGAATTGTGAACTTTTAAACCCTGCGGTTTCGTCGTACAGTTTCAGCTATAGCTGCATGCAACGATTGAAAATATCGCACAGTGTATGCCCGGCTGGAAAGCATTTTCAGATTTGAGTACAGAATTACAACAGATGCTTACTCAGCTTCGAATTTTGCAGCTGAACTAAAGTCCTCATCTGCTTCAGATGGTACTTAATCTGGGACAACAGGTTTTCTTGTCCTATCCAGATCCAGTATCAAACACTTTTTTAACGAGACTTCTGTGTTCCTTGGTTTTCTTTTCTTTTAACACAGCCTATAAAAATGTAGAATTTTTAGTTACAAATATAACTCAATATCTAAATGGATGCAAAATGAATGCAACTGTTTTTGAAATCCCCATGTCCCTGTTACTATCAAATTCTCTGACACAGACGACTATAAAAAAGAACCTGGCCAACTTTGATGAGAGATGAGGAAGGATTAAGTTCAGAGAAACAGGCTGATCCAGTTTTGATCACAGAAGGCTCACAAAAAACAGCTCTGTTCATTGAGAAAAAAAAATAAAACAAACACAGCCGTCTGTAGTACAAATTGTACTATAAAAAGGTCGCTGGGAAATGTTTGCTTTCGTCATGCGTTTTGGAAAAAGTTGCAGAAGATGGAGATGTTTTTCAAATCTTTCACATCCAAAGACTTTCATTTGCATGAAATCTAAAAACGAATCATCATTTTACTATGACCTTCAATTATGCCTCAAATGATTTGAAAACAAAAAACAAAACATTTTTGGCAGTTATCAGATAACATCCCATGGAATGCTAAAAGTCTATTAATACGTTTTTAAAGGCATCATTTAGCTAAGCTTAGTGTTTGAGTTTGACACCATCAGGTGGACGAATAATCTACCCTGACAGTTTATTTATAAGAATCGGATAAGAATACCTTAAATTTACATTTAAATTGAATGAAAAGCTCAATCCAAATAATAGAGATTGAGGCCTAGTCCACATGAAGCCAAACATAGAATCTTTTTGTTAAAAGCTTAAAATAAATTTGCATCCACACAGCTAAAGACGCTGTAGCTCATATGCCGAGCCCTAAGATAGTGATGTGACACTGCCACAGAATCCCAACAAAAAACATTGATGTATAAACACTGGGGACACTCAGGCAGCTCCCGCCAGAGTCCTGCACGGGTTTGATTTTTCAAAACTGTCCGCACAGACGGGTAGAGTTCAGAACCGAGACCCGACTCGTTACCCGCAATTATCCTAATTTAAACCCCGGCACTGATCGGAAAATAATAACACGACCCATGATCACTGAGTGACACACAGGCGTTTATAATAACAGAGACGGAGAAGAACGTTGCTTCTACGCCCACAGATTAACAGCTGTAAATTGGCCGAAGTAAGAAGTTTTGCCTCGTTGCTTAAAAAAATACTGCTAACTGGATATTTTTGAATCAATTATTTTTTTTAAGATGTAGAGTTAATAAATATGAAAATATAAATACGTTTCATTCATGCTGTAACTCTATGATATCCTTAATTTGTTCATATATAACCGTGCTCACACTCCTTTTTTTTTTCTCTTTCACCTGTAGATGTACATTTTAGACGGGTACAAGAGGGTCGCAGAAAGCGACAGCATCATGGCGGCAAACTGGAGCAACAGCGAGGGCCACGCTGTCTGCAAACGCAAAACAATTTCCACCTTCTCTGAAGGTCTGCTCTACACGTATAAACAAGCTTGCACCCGTTTTAAGAAATTCAATCCTGCAGAAGATTAGTAACAATACATGAAAAAAAAAATACTCAATAGGGCTGGTGCCAGTAGCGGAAATTATCAATAATGTCGATATTATAAAGAATTGCATGGAAGCCCGTTTTTTCACCACATGAAAATGAAAAAATGCTAAATACGAGGTCCTTATCATGAGGTTCAAAGTCATAACTATGAGATACAAATTTTTAAGTCGAATATCTCATAATTATGACTTTTTATCTCATAATTGAAAGTCGAAATTATGACTTTGTAACTTATAATAATGACTTTGAAAGTTGAAATTATGAGATACAAATTCTGAAAGTCAAATATCTCATAATATGACTTTGAAAGTCAAAATTATGACTTTGAATCTAATAATTACGAATTTTTATTTTTTTATTTCATATGGCTGAAACAGGCTTCCATAGAACGTCTTTTTATTATGGATAAATTTCCTTTATGTATTTTTCATCACAAATTTTTCTGGTGTGGCAAATATGATATACTTTACTGTGCAATTTGCAACTGGAACTACAGGGGGCGGTGTTTTCCTATCCCCTCTTCTTCGGAGCGAAAAGTAGATGCAGTGGACAGAGATCTCTAACAAACAGCAATAATTAAACTTTGGTTTACTTTTCTAACATATACAATTTATTTTAGTGCTGAATAAGGGATCTGCACTTTAACCCGTTTACCAAGAACGTGTTTAAACGGCCCCTTTTTATATTAAACTTTGTGAATAATAAAACACAGAAGTTATTAAGTCAATAATTGTGTTTTCCTTAGCTGAATTTAACCTTAACACTTTGATCAAATTAAAATTTGAAAAACATTTTTCTGTAATGTGTACAGTAGCTTGATTTATTAAAAAAAAGAACATCAAATAATCGTTTAATAGTCGACCAATCTAAAAAATGATTTCCTACTAGTTGATTTTTAGAATCATTTTTAGTAGTACTAATGTCAAAGTATCTAAAGATGCTGAAATAGATCCTGCAGATTAAACTGTATTATTTTTTAGGTGTAGGACGAGCAACAATGTTTGAGCCTTTTATTGTTTTATCTTTGTGAAAGAGGCTCAAAAGCAGGTTGATTACCATTTTCGGCATGGGTCTTCTTCTCCTCCTGAGTGACGCTGATGTCATGAATGTCACAGTGAGCTCGGGTTAGCCGCCACAGAAACTCTGAGCTCTGTCCAAACTGCAGAAGTAAATAAAAAATTTAGGTAAAACTCTTGTCATGTATGCAGTGAAGGAAAAGGAAACAAAGTAAATGCAAACCTACCTCCTCTTTTTGCTCCAAAAGGATATTCAGGGTTTCCCTCTTGTCCGACTCGTCACCCTGACGCAAGCGGTCGATTCGTTCGAAAAGGACGGATAACTTTTCCGCCGTTTGCTCCTCAGCTGTTTCCTCTTCCTCACTTTGATCTTCTTCATCAGAGTCTGTCAGAGCAGTCATGTACCTGTAACCATAGTAAAACAAAAAAACGTTAGGGAGCGTTAAGTCTGTCAATACAAACCGCCTCTACTGGCAGAATGCACGAATGACAAGAAACATCCTAAAAGCTGCCAGAATCTTTCTACCTACAGAGAAAAACATGATCTTCTTCTGAGTGATGAAAACTCAAGCAATCTCAACATAACGAGCATTTTTAATTAGCCGCATTCTATCAGGTGGTGATTATAACAAATCAATCTTCACCCTCTTTTCGCAAACAAATGGCACCATGCTATGTTTACATAAGTGGGGATCTTAATTGTTTATAATTTTCAGTGGCTGACGTTTGACACCTGAAGAGTTTCCAGGAACATGGGGGAACTTGTTCAGCAGGGTAAGGCATGCAAACAGGCCCAACAGAAGTTTTATGTCTTTTTTTTCCCCCTTTTCCCCAATCGAGGGAAAGCTCGCAGCGACACCCAAAGCTAACACTTAAAAGCCAAAAGGTAGGACTATAGGTGTAATAAAGTTAAAGGTAAAAATCAAAGACACAGACAGCATGAAAAGCCTCTATTAAGTGCTGGCAGCAGCTGCATGTGCGTCATTGGCGGTTAAGGAATATTTTGGGCCGTGAGGCATGGTTTAGAGGGGAGGTGTCAGAGCAGGACACAGACGGTAGGCCCAACAGGTGTTTTATGCCAAGCACTGCCTGTGAACTCCACCCGCTGACACTCTGGGTTTGATGATTACAACAAGGATGGGAGAGAGTTTGAACTGCACAAATCGAGACATGCTTTTGCACTGTGACGAAGAAATTCTCTTCAGTGTAAACAGCACAGCGTTCTGCTCCTTGACACTTTATTCATTGAACAACGGAGAAGCTGTGTGTAAAACAGGCTTCAGCGCTAACTAAAACTTTTAATTAATTGGGGAGCTTGATGGTGGTTGGTCTAAAAAAGCAGGTTTTTGTTGCTCGGTAGAAGTGAAGTAACATGACACCAAGCAGGAAAGACATCAGCAATGACCCAGAGGATCAACATTTTTAACAAAGAAAGATGTATATTTCTTATTGCAAAATATTAATTTACTATAATCCTCCTACTATCTTAATATGTTATGTTCATAAACAAAACAAACGTTTGTTGTTCCAGCAGTTAAGACTATTAACAGTCATAATAAAAAGTAGATCATGTTTAAAGTGTATGATTAGTCAGCAGAGAATAAAAAAATAAATAAAATAAAATAATGACCTGGTCTATAAAGGTATAGAGGATGATCTTTTATTTCTGGGGTGATCATCTAAATAAGTGGTCCTCCTGATTGTCAATCATGATGTTTACATAATGTGTCAGATGAACATACCCGGTCAGTAGGGGTGTAAATCACATCCATCATGGCGATTCGATTCAGTATCGATTTCCTTACCCAACAATTTGATTATTTTCGATACTCAGGAATACACCACGATACGATTCGATTAATTGGTTCATTTTTTTTTTACCTTACAGGCAAGACAATGTCAGTCAGTCCACTGCTGAAATACCACGCAACATTACCTCAAGTTCAGATTAATTACCTAGCTTAGATTCTCAACACTCGTGGTATCAAAGCACTAAATGGTTTCTTTACAATTACATAAGAGGTTGAGAAACGCAGAAAAAAAAAAAGTTAAGTCTTTATCCTGAAACATGTTATTCTGCAGTTTTTTCATCAAATACATATAAAAGCTGTATTTCCATTGCATCTCTGAATAATTCTTATGAATTCTGTGTTTGAGCTGCAGCCCTGTCTGTGAAAAGGAGTGGTTGGAGAATATCACAAGAAAACGCAGGAAGGCTCACACCAGGAAGCAGCTAACTTAACCACATTGCGCCTGCACTGTAAACAAACTCCCACTTTCTACAATCAATGCAATGATCCCTGCTCTTGTAGCCGCTAGTCTGCACAGTGCAGCAATCTCCCTTTGTTAATCTAATGTCTAAGTAGTGAAGATCAGTCTTTTGGCCATGAGAGGTCCCCAACTTGGTTCAATCTTTAAAAGTGGTGTGATACTTTCATGCAATTTTTTTTCCATGGTTGGAATAATTATATAACTATATTTCATAAAAAACTGTATACCACCATATTGTTACAGCATGATTCCATTGTATGTTTGACTTGAAAAGCTGCCAGTGATGAGTATGTTTTGTGCTTTTGAGTATTAAGTTAAGGTTTAAATAAAATTGGAGCCACTTTAACACCAGATCCTGTTTTGTTGCCGATTGTTTGCAGATATGAGGATTAAGTTACATCAATGTTCACAGTTACATATTTATAAAAAAGAGAGCAATACTTAGATCCCATATTACCGTATTTTCGTGACTATAAGGTGCATATAGTGCGGTGCGCCCTATGTGTGTTGTTACTGCGGACGTCGTTGAGACCGCCATGAGAACGTTAAAGGGGGAAGTGTGGGCGTGGATTGTGATTTTTAAGAAAAAGAATTTGCCTAAAGAGACTTTTCCAGCTGGAGTTGTTATTAAGGCAAATGAAAAGGGCTGGATGGATGAGGAGATGATGAAAGCATGGCTGAGGGAGGTGTATGTAAGGAGACCAGGTGTTTTTTTCCCCACGCATCACCATCGCTGTTAATCTGTGACTCCATGCGTGCCCATCTCACAGCCGATGTGAAAAACATGGTGAAACAAATGAACGCTGTGCTTGCTGTTATTCCGGGAGGTCTGACAAAGGAACTTCAACCGCTCGACATCGGTGTGAACCGGCCGTTCAAAGTAAGGCTGCGAGCGGCGTGGGAGCGATGGATGACAGATGGAGACCACAGTTTCACGAAAAGTGGAAGGCAGCGCCAGGCAAGTTACGCCACAGTTTGCGGATGGATTGTTGATGCTTGGACTAACGTGTCTGCTGGCACTGTTGTTCGAGCTTTCACAAAAGCCGGCATCATTTCCGAGGAGCCGCACGGCACGGAAAGTGACTCTGACAGCGAAGAAGGGGAAATTGGCATGTCTGATTTAGCACAGAAACAGAGGATGATGACTTTGATGAGTTTGATTAATACTTTGTAATAAATACATGAATAAAGCACAAACATACTCAGTTTTGCTCCCGCTCTATTTTTAAATAGCCAGTAGAGTTATTTAAATGTAGTAGAGGATATGTACCTGTATATAAAACCTTCTACATCCTTCCTCTTCACAATAAATCTCATATAACCCCTGAAACACCAAACTTAACATTTTCTGCCTAACACATCCCAGATTACAGGAAATCTTTTTGCTTTTCCGTTTACCCTTATTCTTGTGGTTACTTTCTTGTTTTTTTTCTGGTAGAAATAAATCACATGGCTCTGAGATGCATTTGGTTGTACATGGAGCTCTAGCTGCTCCATTTGTTCATTCATTCCCCGATTCATTCATCGTTTGGAGCTTTAATTCATTCAGTAGCTTGGCCTGCCACCCTGCAGTTATTTACTCAGTGGAGCTGGAGAGACGAGCAGCACGGTACTGAGCCATCTCCGCATTCCTGCCACGCCATTCCACGGCTCATGAATCACGTATGTTGAAAGAAAATAAGACACTAAGGATCTTCTTGTATCACAATGTTTATGTAAGCTAGCTTGCCTTGGAACCATTATTTCCTTTGCAGAGACCTAAAAGTGAACAGCTCTGAAGGAAAACATCAAACAATACCACTTCAGTGCTGACAAGGCATATTGTCAACCACTAGGCCCCCTATCTGACTCACACATGACAAGGCATAAAGTTTACTCCTGAAGAACAGGGCAAAGAAAGGTGAAATTTCACTACATTGGAAAAGCGAATCAGTGAAAGTATTTTACAGACTGTAAAATCTAGATAACATCTGATTTAGCCGTACAAAACAAGGAAACTTCCAGAAAGCTACTAATAAAATTACAACCTTTTTTCTATTAATTTCTTTTTATATCCTTTTACGTCCCTAAAAAATGTATCCAGTGGATAAAATAAAGAGCATTATGGACAGCATCATCCTTTTTACACTGTTAATCAACAATAGAGTTGATTAACAGTGTAAAACAGAGTTTCTTCTGTCAGAGGCTTCTCCAGAACCGGTGCAACACAGACCCCTAAAGGAAATCTTTCATCCATTTTAAATCAAATTGAATTCTAAGCAACCAAAGCCAACAAACCAAGCAAGTTTAAGGCTGCTGTCAAAGCAAGCCGTCTTCCATTGGTGCTGCATTGGTGCAGTAATTCATGCAAAAGGAGACACACATTTATATCCTTAAGGTATATTTTACGGATTCATTATTCTTGTTTTCTGAGATTTCTAAATTTTGGGTTTACAAAATTAAAGAAATAAACCCTGTGGTTTAGCTTAGTAAACTAGCCCCACCTGCCAGCGGCCTAAATCACTTTTGGCTACGAGTGGTCTAGCCTCGAACAATGCCCCAGGCCCTAGAACTGGCGGGCCAATCACAACACAGAGATGTGTTTTGAATTTTTGGATGCTAAGCCAGCGGGGTTTTTGAGGGCGTGACGACAAAGCACAACAAGAAAGATGGCAACAATTATTGAACAGTTCTCCTTAGACTTCGCTTTGGAATCAGTTTTGGAAGGATTAGACTTTTCGTTGAAACATGAGCAGGAAGAGGCTCTACGCTCGTTCATTTTTAAAAAGGACGTATTCGCCGTTTTACCGACAGGCTGTTTGTTTACACTCCCCCACCAGCTTTCTGTCGCGCTTACTACGTCACAGTCAGTTGCGCTCATTGGTCAGAGCGTTGGCCAATAGGGACAGACATGGTTTGAAAGACAACGGGTTGTTCTCATTAACAATCTAAAGATGTCTTTCATTCATCGGGGCTAGACTATATTACACATTTAATCTCACATTTAGTCTGGTTTATCAGACTACCTGTGGTTAATTTTGTAAAAGATTTTGTTTTAACTTACTATAGCTTTTTTTTTATAATATACAAATCTAACAGAATGATTCTCTGTATTTTGATTTTCAGCCTCAAATGGGATTTATTCCTGATGTTTTTATTTTTGTAGAAGCTCTGAATTTTTTAGTTCTTGAATAAAAAACGTTTTTTTCCCCCTCTGTATTCAGACGCAAGAAGACATTTATAATGCCACATCTGAATACCAACTATTGTAAAAAGTTAAAGATCAGAAGTGCTTCAATTTCAACAGGCGCTGGGAATTAGTCTTCACAGAGCTTCGCAGTCCCAGTCCCTGCGGTTACTCTTTCTAAAACAAACAACAGTTACCATCCCAACATCTCTGGGCCTGGGAAAATGTGGTCCGGCTTATTCATCGCCTGCTTACAGGATTGATGAAAGGCTGCTCTTAAACAATGCCTGGCTGACTGGAGAGGATCCAGTTATTTAGCCTCCATCCCTCCTGAAAGCTTTTCAGGAATTCTTCTCCGGGGCGAGCTCCCACTCTCAGTGCTGCTGAATCATCTAAATGACAGCATCATGGATGGTTTTCCCCGCTACAGCTGAATCAATAAAACAAAGCTGTCACCTATTTGACACACACATGATGACTTTATAAGCCAGCAATGAATGTTGCATTTTATTGCGAGTTTTGCTGCCAGTTTCGACTCCACTGCACAACTATTTACTGCTAACGCTATAAATAGAGCTTTTGTTTTGATGTAGGGAAATTTTAGTCCAAAAATAGCTTTTGTAAACAATTTCCATGAAAGACGTGCATAAATGTGTGTCAATGAAAATAGCACGAGGAAATGACAGATGATATCTGCTTTAGGGGCAAACTGCAATAAAAACATCAACACAATATCAGCTGGCAATGCTTACCTACTAAGTTACTAGTTCGAAGGTTTACGCATCAAAGCAATCTTAATTTCAACAAGGATAGCAAAATTAAAAACAAAATGTAGTTCTACTAATAATAACACATAATTGGTATTTGAAAACCTTATAAATGTCTTCATTCCACATTTCAGGCAGATAGACGTTGGTGACTTTTAAATCTACTTTAGTTTGACGGTAAGGTTCTGCTGGACCAGGCGGTGATGACGGTAATGTTGGCATAACTGTTAAAATGAAACCTATAATTGCAGCTAATCGCAGCAAATGATGTAACAGTGGTGATAATTATATAATTTTGTCAAAACTCAGGTTTCTTGAGTCCTGTTGTGATTGGCAACAATGGTTTCGCCAACATAATAGGTCATGATTTGCTTTATGTGCCTTTTGTTTATCTTTGGTTGTGAGTCTCTTGACATTAAAAAAATTAGAGACTTCTTTTTCATAAGAGAGCTCCTTTTTAATCAAGCAAAAATCAACAGGGGATCAACTAATCGTTTTACTACTGCATCTTAATTAGTGCAATATTTTGGCCCTGATATCGCTACCTGGTTGTGCGGTATCGGCCGATGCCATCTGTTTGAAATTGATGTGTGTGTGTGTATATATAAAGAACTGCATACTACTTAGATGTAAAATAATTGCCATCATGGGTTTGTCAAGCTACTGCCTACCTTTGTGAAGCAGGAAAAAGACTAATACAAATCCAGTAGTACTCTTTATTGCCTACCTGGAATAGGTGACAATAGTTGAATAAACTTTTGGCTCTCAAAATGGTATCGGAGCCCTATTTATTGGTCATTGCGATACTGATACTAGGGGAGTAAATAATAATCGTTTTGTATCGATGCATCTATCCAACAGCCGACGATCCGATGCATCGATACGTCCGCAAGTGTATCAATTCATGTTTTTTTTTTTTCGTCCGGTCTATTTTTATCCAATTGCTCTTGGGCGTAATTCTCCCTCCTGTGCTTTGGTGGCGCTAAACCTATTTTACCCTCCTACCTCGCTATATTTTTAAATTATGCTCAGTATTTAAGCGTGGTCTGTGTTACACGCTGTGGGTCTAGATACGGCCGAGGCGGTGAGGAAGTGGGGGCAAGTTTAGTCCGACGATGGAGCGACATGAGGGTCAAAAAGAGCGGAGATCCAGGTGGAAAAAGGGTCCCAGCATTCTTGCGCACCTCGCTCTTCTAGCGGGTCAAACTTCACGTGTTGCTTTATGCAATTTTGGTAATGAAAACAAAACATGCCAGCCTCCTGTCTACAGTCAGCTGGGAGAGGTGCAGTGGAGTGACAGTGTAGGGGGTGGGATGTCTGGAGCCAAGGTATTGCATTGCACTCATTGCGCTGATTTTGTGCAGTATTTTTTGATGCAAGGCCTTACAGAATCTATAACGCAGGGGTATTATAATTTTTCAGTGAATGAGGTTTTAATAGGAATAGGTGGAGTGCAACTTCTCTACTTCTGTTATTTTCTGCATAACGATATTACAGCTTTCATTGATTTATTTCAAATTTGGAACATTGTGTAGCCTGTAAGATGTAAAAAAAAAAATAAAAGAACTAATTAAAGGAATCAAAGTGTATTCTTGAGTATAGAAAATAATCGAATCGCTGGGTCAGGAAATCGATACTGAATCGAATCACCATGATGGATGTGATTTACACCCCTAACCGATACCACCATTTTAGTGCTGGATCGGGGGCCCGCCCGATACTGTTATCAGTGCAACACGAATCTCAATTAAAAGTCATGTATGACTGCAAAATTAGCTTTTAAATGAATATAATAATTTAAGAAATATCACCTGATATTACTTAGAATCACTTGAAGGTTTTGATTCGAAACATCCGTAGTTACTGTAGCAGTCCTAACTTTGACGAACACTGAACTAGTAAAACAACCCGTATCATATTAATCCTAGGATACGGAGGTGAATGTCAATGCAGCCGACAGGTGTGGAGCGGAGCTGAAATGACGTCATGTGGAAGTTCGACTAAAGCTTTTAATCACAAAGCAGACAATGAGCGTCTTTTTCTCCTTCTTAACATATCCCAGTGCTGAATAGACTTGTCCAACACAAAAACAAAACTCTGCTTAAATCAACAATCCCCCCGTGTTAGAAATACCTCTTAATTTTCTTTTTTGGAAAGTGCTAAAAAAGGTGGTAATGTCCTTAAGCTCCGGCGACGTGATCCATATAAACTCACCTGGAACTGTTTAATGAATTACAAGTTCCTACAAGACGCCTTCAAATGAGGCCTCCGACAGCTTGGCTCACAGGCAGCATGATTGATGGGACTCCTTACGTGCAGAGAGGCAGCCCTGAGAGAGTCACAGTGGCCCTTTTGGGGGGGGGGGATTAACAGCTACCGTTACAGCTCTACAGAACTGATCTTCATCTTGAGCCAGCAGTAAGGCCGTCTAGCCAGTACTGGTCACAGATGAAAGATTTCTGTAAACATGCAGGACAAAGTAAAATGATAAAATAATTCTATTTTTTCTTAAGATGACAAAAAAAGTAGAACAAAAACTGCTTGAAAAACCATTAAGCTTGTAAAGTTTATTGCTCCCAGAGTGTAATAAAGTCATGCTTTGAACCATTCATGCACATGTATCATGCTCAGCATCAGCACAGCCTGCTGCTGTTCATGGCACTGTTCCTCACTTCACTGACGCCCCCTGTTGGTAATCTGCTGCCATGACATAAAGGTTTCACAAACTTATAAAAAAATATTTTTCTTTCTCATAAGGTTTGGCTTCTATGGAAGAGTATTAGGGCCACTGAAAAAATAAAAAAAAGTTAACTGATTTTGAAATTTTATTTCAGTTTAATATGGGGAAAAAAAGTCAGAATTCTGAGATTAAAGTCAGAATTCTGAGGAAAAAAAGTCAGAATTCTGAGATTAAAGTCAAAATTCTGAGATTAAAGTCAAAATTCTGAGATTAAAGTCAGAATTCTGAGAAAAAAAGTCAGAATTCCGAGAAAAAAGTCAGAATTCTGAGAAAAAAGTCAGAATTCTGAGAAAAAAGTCAGAATTCTGAGAAAAAAGTCAGAATTCTGAGATTAAAGTCAGAATTCTGAGATTAAAGTCAGAATTTGTTCTGAGTTTTTTCTCATATTAAACTGAAATAAAATTTAAAAATCAATTAACTTTTTTTTTTCCCCAGTGGCCCTAATCCTCTTCTGTAGGCTTCAGCAGAAAAGCGCTTAACTCTTTACTTTATGTTCCCTCAAACATTTTCACCACTTGTCAGGCATCAACCACCAACTTGAATACATTTTTTTTAGAGGTTGGGCAACAAATTCACACATCTTAAAAGTGTTGCATGTATTTACCTCACCTCTATATAATCTGATAGCTCTTCATAAAATCCAAAACAAACAAAAAACCAATAAATAAAGAAAATCCAAAGGTAATATATTATCTGTATTAATCAAGCTGTCCTCTAAAAGTCCCGGATGTTTAATTTTTAGAGATCATTAAGGAACAAATCATAAAGACCAAGGAACAAAACAGGTTAGAGAAGGAGAAGTTCAAACAATATTACAAGTTTTGATCATCTGATTGAGCTCTGTCATTCGATCATCTGAATATGGAGGGGTTATGGCACAACGGTAGACAAGAGCAGCATTTTTTTTATTAGAAAAATGTGACATAATATCAGTGAATGCTGCAAAAAAGAAAACAAATAAGCAAAAGCTGTCATGTTTAGAGTGGAAATAATCCTAATTAACAGATTATTTAACTAATCATCTTATAATTTGGTAATCAATTAATTGTTTAGTAAATCATACAGACTCTAAAACTTGAAATCTGCTGAAAGAAAAAAAAAAAACAAAACAAAAAAAAAACTCTGGAAATTAAGTAAAAAAAAAAAAAAAAAAATGCTAACATTTAGCATCTAAACTGTGAAATATACTCAAACCAGAAATAAAGTGGTATAGTTTCAGCTGCACCTGGTTTATATTCTGCAACCCAATTTTTATTAAGCAAACTTTTCTTTCTGATAATTTATAAAATAAACAGATTTAACAATAAACAGATTCTGTTAATAAAACAGATTCCTGATAATGTGTTATTTATCCAGCTTTAAGGGGAAAAAAAATGTTTGGCGATTTTGGCACAAAAGCGACTCAGTCATAGTTTCTTCACTATTTTACCACAAATTTCTCTTTAACAAACTCAATATGATGAAAAGATATTGATATTTACAATGGCTTCCTGGCCTTCATCCAGGAGTGAATAGTAGAAAATGAACACATTATCACCATATTGAGACATGGTCATGGCAGCATCATGCTGGGGGGTTGTCTTGTCTAATAGGGACAGGCTAACCACTAGGAGCTGATGATGGTCAATTATGAATAAATCAATACAGTCATCAGTTTTTGTTTAGAGATTGAACTATAAGTAGCCCATAAGATAATTTAAATATGTTCAATATTTGTTCTACCCCCACTTTATGCAAGAAAAGGCTGATTTCCCCTTAAAAAGTTACTTTTTCAAATCCTTTTTTAATTGTCTTAATCATTATTAATGCAATTAAACCTACAACAGACCATGCTGATCCATGGTGGCAGTTCCACATGTCTACTTTCTAGCAGAAAAACAGTCCTAAACATACATTCAGGGGAATGGATCAGATCTATCTGTTTAAATGGCCGATTAGAAGACTTAAAATCAAACTGAAATAAAATTTTAGAACTACATCACCATCCAAACCAATTTTGTGCAATTCTGTAAAAAAGGCAAAGCAGAGAAGCGTGTCTCTTGGTGGACAAACCTGCTACGGATATATTTAAAAAAACATGAAGCTCCAAGTCCTTTAAAAGGCGACATATTTAAAAAAAAAAAAAAAAAAAAAAACTTTTTTGTAAAATATCCAACCACAACCCTTTTTTCATCCCACGTCATAACTATGAACTTTTGTGTCAATCCAACACATATATTGAAGCTAATGAAGATTACATGACAAAACTGTGACAGGTTTACTGGCTAATCTTATTGTAAGGATTAACAGCGTAGAGAATTGCAGCATTTACAAATTTACAGTCTGAACAAAGCAGCAAACGCTTACGGAAAAGTATTAGGTCCACTAAAAAAAAAAAAAAAAAAGTTAACTGATTTTAAATTTTATTTCAGTTTAAACTGATTTTAAATTTTATTTCAGTTTAACATGAGATAAAAGTGAGAAATCTGACTTTAATCTCAGAATTCTGACAGCTAACAAACATGTTAGCATCAAGCCATAGCCATGTCTGTTTTAGAGACTAGCTCTCTTGTTTTAATGAACTTCTGCTCCTCCATTAATGAGGGGACCCCTCGGGCACGTAAAAAGTGGCCTAATTCCGTCATTTTCCACCAATGTGTCACTGGCCACCTCAAACAACTCACATCTTTGTCAGTGAAGCTGAGTGCTCTCACATCTCTTCCTTCATGGTGCCCATCTACATTAAGATCCAGAATTCTGAGATTAAAGCCAGAATTCTGAGATTAAAGTCAGAATTCTGAGATTAAAAGTCAGAATTCTGAGATTAAAAGTCAGAATTCTGAGATTAAAAGTCAGAATTGAAAAAAAAAGTCAGATTTCTGAGAAAAAAAAGTCAGATTTCTGAGAAAAAAAGTCAGATTTCTGAGATTAAAGTCAGAATTCTGACTTAAATAAAATTTAAAAATCAGTTTTTTTTTCCAGTGGCCCTAATCCTCTTACGTAAACGCTCAACTAACCTTTAACCAAATTGTAATCCAAAGCTCAGTATTGGGCTCCAGTAAATAAATATTTCACAGATCAGCTAGCTGAGCACACACAAAGATCTCATAAATGCATGCAAGGATTAGAGATGCAAACTAGTTTTTGGAGGGAAACAGTGCTAGTCCCTTGGGTGCTGCACTTTGACACACACCTAAACCGTTCATATAAAATGAAAGAGCGGCAGAAAAGGCTCTTTAATCTTGAGAGGTGTGTATGTTTTGTGATTTCTTTTAAAGAAGAACAACCTAAACTGTAATTAAGTGCATCTGGTGTTGCCACCGGCTCTAACTTAACCTACCAGTCGGTTCCATTTGCTCACTCACTTAAACCAAAAATGTTTACGCAATATTAAAGATGACACTTTTACACACCCACCATCTCTGATCATTCCTCAATCTCACCAGATTATCTAAACCCACAGATTTTCTACTAGATTTAAGCCATGGAAAAAGATTTTGTGCTCTAATGTCCAGAGAATCATTTCTGATCTGATTTGGCCAAATATTTTGGAACATCATTCTGCTAAATGCTCCAGAGATTACACCTTTTCAATGGCCTCATACCACATGCACAAGGTGCTTTTCAAGTTAGTGGGAACTTGGTTTAAACCCAGAATACATGGAGTGATTTGAGCAATACGATATGTATTGATTTTATTTAGTTTTTAATAATGTATTGTATTTATTTTCAAACTATTTTGCTAAAAAAAACAACAACAGAAAACCCAAAACACTTAATCTATAAAAGATCATCAAAACTTATCATTAGAGCTTAATCTTCCAAAAAAAGTCAAAAGAAGAGGTTTTTTCATATTCCTCCCATGTATTCATTTTTTCTTTATACTTTATCTATAATAATATACAGACTAGACAATAAGATATATAAGAATGTAAATGATAAATATGCATCCATGTCAATGTACTGAATCCATTCCAATACATATCATTTCCTATGGTTCAATTGTTTTGTAATTATACAAATAAAATGAAATAAAACATTAGATTTGACAAGTTCTCTCACTAATAAAAACCTTATTTCAATACTTTTTATATAAATGACCAATAACTGATAACTATGCGTAACAAAGGCTGCACAGTATTAGGAAATCGTGTGATGGGATAATGCTAGTATGTGATATACGCCTCTTGTTCTCGCATATGTCCATCCCTCTGTACCCTTCAGCATTTACTGCGATAATCATACATGTCTTCAGCAGTCCTTTATCATTCCTTTAGTATGTGAAATTCCTGTCCATAATGCTTAAGACGTTTTGGCCAACAGCTCAAACAGTCCTTTGGGATGGGGAGTAAAGGTGTGCAAAATAATCGTCATGACGATGCATCGCGATTCTAATTTTTGTGATCTACTGCGTCGATTCTTGAAGGCAAGAATCGATTATAAAAAAAAAAAATTAACAAATAAAACACATTAATGGTTGGTGCTTATCAGCCAAATCAAGTGGAATACAACTTCCAGTCCAGCAGATGTCGCTGCGGATGTGTTGACGCCCGCTGCCTTCTGTCACAAGCATTTCCGGCCGCGGGATACTGAGACGAGTCATTCGTAAACAAAATATGGAGGAGACTGAGAAAATTCGCCCCGCTTGGATGCATGTTGACTTTAAAAACAAAGAAGGTAAAAATGAAATTGATATGATGCACGTAATTTGCAAAAGTACCACTGAGGCCATGTAAACGGCTCTGATTATCCTTACTTTGTTATTTTAAGTTTGATGAATCCTAAGATCTTTTTGTCAGTGTGTCCACGCCAGTAATAGTAATATTTGTGTCCAGTATTTGTTTTCACGCAACACCTCCAAAAGTCGTTTCAGTAGATACAGCTATGTATGAATTCAGTTGCTTTCAGTTATGTATCAATTGAAGACACGATCCAGATCACACCCAGCCAGTCAACCACTGGTAAGGGCCGTATCTTTTTCTTACAGTGTTCAGTGAAAATATCGCGATGCATCGCAATATTTCAAGTATCATGATGCATTGTGATAGAATCGCATCGTGACATGTGAGTCGTGATTCGAATCGAATCATGACTTCTTTGCCAATACCCACCCCTAATGGGGAGCCTGCACACACTGATATTGCAGTGAAGATGGTGCAGCCCTATCTGTAGATCATATTTATTTGACCTATTTTATGCTAATTACAGTCATAAAAAAAATGTGCTCCTCAAATGCATCTGGTCAACCTTCCCCACAAACAGGGTTGGGCGGTAATTACACAGATCTGATCTGAGCCTCTGTGTATACCAAACAAAGAGTGTGGTTATGATGGTAATAACGCTGATTTGGCAGTCTACATGATTTATCTCAGGGCTAATTGCACAAACTGTCTAATTATCATGAAAGATGTACCAGGTGTTCATCATGTTTCCGATGTCTTCTCTTGGTTTTGCAGCTGTAAATAGTTTATAGTTTGCACTGAAACGAGAGAAGAGTGTCATGCACAAGCGACACTCCAATCCTGCACTTAGACCTTGGATTAATCTGTGTCATTTTACTGCTGGTGTTTGTTTTCCTAAGACTGGCCTTTCAAAGGGAGCCAATTCAAAAAGAAAATTGTCTGTTGTTTACTTTATCTAAGGCTGGCGTAGGTTCAAGGTTCTGGTTCCAGGTTAAAGAAGCAGCTTGATAAGTTTGCCGTTTCTAGCCTGCAGAAATGTGTAAGAGTTTAATCTGAAATATGAAACCAACAAACTGGTTCCACAGGTACGGTCGACAAATCCATTTCCTTCTTATACCAAATAAAGAAGTGGAAATTAACTGAAGAAGTTATAATTTCTCACATAATCAATAAATATGGGGTTGTTAATGTCAATGTTGAAAGATGGTCGCTGACAGCAGTGTCTACTCCTTCCTCTGAAAGCAAACAGATCCTTGTTCTTTTCCACACGTTCCTTAAAAAAATCTCTCATTGTTTCACAGTGTCCAAATGTTCTCATCCCATTGAAAACTGTTGTAAACCATGTACTTGTAATAAAAATGAAATAGAAAAGGGAGTGCACGTGTAATCATTAAAGACTATATGCAAAAGGAAATAATTTTTTCCTGGTTGAAATTTAGTACTTAAATCTATATTTGTGTTTTATGTTAACTTACAATTTATCTATGTTGTACTATCCTTAATAAACAGTTTGTGTTCTAACATCAGCCGTTTTATTTCATCCCATATTGCCAGAATTGAAATAAAACCTGCTGTAATCTGTTCCCCCTGTCTAAATCAGGCAAAAAAGGTCCCAGTTTTTTGCTTATAAGCATCTTTTATAATGACAACTAACCCCTGAAACTTTGGAGGTGATAGACCTTTATTTCTTAAAGTTATAAGGGGGGAACAAATTATAGCAGGCCAGGGTGGAAACTGGCTGATAGCTGGGCACACACATTAGAATTTCTGGTTAATCCCCTTCTAATGTAAAATATGAAATATTACTCGATAAGGACATTTCTAGTATAATATATCACACATCTCAATTTTAGAGAAACAGTTGCTCTTTATTTCCCAAAGATCTGGGAGGAGGAGAGGCGAGAATGAATGTTTCAGTTGACTGAAATAATCTGTTCCCCTCCATAACATGGGAAGAAGTAAATGTACCTGCAGGTCTTTAACTGTGCTTATTCCTCTCACCATCAACAACAAATCCTGTGGATTTGGTCATATTTACAATTTATTTGCAAAAATCAAAGGGGGACCGGATTATTTCAGTATTTTACATTAGAAGGGGACTAGCCAGAAATTCTAATGTGTGTTCCCTGCTATCAGCCAGTTTCCATCCTCTTATATCAGCAATGAAAAATAGAAAATACACTACATGTTGGAAATCTGTTTGGTGACTGCCGTTTTTTTTCTGTCAGGCTGAAGGGACAAAAGTTGGAGAAATGCCGATTCTCTTGGCGTTTAAAAAAAACAACACAAAACAGCTTAAGAAGACCTCGTTAATGTATTTATTTTACAAATTTGTAAAAAGAGTAAACGATTAAACTGTATGTTACAAAGTTGACATGATTATATGAGCTGTTTTCACTGAAAAATGATCAGCAGAGCCTTGAAAATGGTCAGATCCGCCTCTCTGGCTGCAATGAGCGCTCCCGAAACAGGGGGAACAGATTTTTACAGGGAAACAGAATCTCGCACAAGACCGGCATCATTCAGTTTGCTTTTCAGAGACCTCAAGCTGATGTGTACACCATGTAAACATGACATCATGTCTACGATTACAAAGTACGAGTGACACTCATTAAAATAATATATGCACAGCTGCAGCATATCTGGTTCTACCGTCTGTTCTGTACCATTTAAAAACTCCAAGGACCGACCACAGGAAAAACAAAACCGCGTTAAACTGCTCATATGAGTGCCGCAGAACGGGCAAAACGCAACTCGATTAGCTTCCATCCTGCATGAACTCTCCGGTTATCACTTCCGGGTAAGCTTCGAAGACAGTCCCTCCCTTTCCGTCAGATTTTGTCAGTTGTAATTTTGTTTTCTGAAATGTAAATTTGTTTTATGATTTGTAAAAGTGTTTTGTTTGTTGTAATTTTGTTTTCTGAAATGTAAATTTGTTTTATGATTTGTAAAAGTGTTTCGTTTGTTGTAAATTTGTTTTCTCAAATGTAAAGTTGTTTCAAGATTTTTAAAAATGTTTCAGATTTTGTATTGTTGATTTGCACTTCCCAGCCACCTATTATACAGACCTATTATAGAAGACAAAAAGCATCCATGGTCACATTCAGCTGCAGCAACAGTGGAGACTGGTGGACAGACTCTGTAATGACACTAATTCCCCATCATAAACAGATGTTTTTATTTAAACTACTCTTTATGACCTTTTTAAAAAGTCGTTTCTGTGAGATTTTAAATACGTACTAGGTGCACAAAGTATTGTCATTGCAGATCCTCCTGCCCAGCAGGTTTTAAGACTTTATAACCACCACTTCCAGGTGTTTACATCCCTGCTGTTTATGCACAAATTTCCTATTGTTGTAGATATTCTGTTGCTGTCTTTTCATAAATATGCATAAATGTTATCTTAATTTTTTTTTCTAGTCATGCCCTCAGTTGCATTTATTTAATCTTAGTTTGCTTTTTATAACTGTACAGCCTTTTTTTCTTGCTTATGCTATAAATTCACCTTTATTTTTCAGCATCACTGGAAAAAATGGAAATCTAGAGAAGTAATTTTTTCTTAACCTCTTACACCCTCAGGGGGTATAAATAAATTTCTGCCTGACAAAAACACACAAAAGTAAACCACTTATAGCCTCACAGCTATTAGATTTAAGAAGAAACTTTTGGTACCTCTGTAAAGGTAAGATGTCATAGAATGGTTTTCTGGTGTCAGCACCATTGTAGCTTTGACCCTGCCTGAAATATTAGGGACAAAATACAAAATATTTTGCATTTTTTGAACCTCGCCAAAATTTTTTTTGAAATAAACATTGTAAAACACTACCAAAATATTATTTATAGCACAAAAAAGTAGTACATACTTTTAAATCTAAATTTTGTGTAAAAATATACCAAATTTGGACTCAATCAGATGAATCATATTTATTTTAGAATGGTATTAGTGAGAAATTTCTTAGGCGGAGGGGCCATTTTGGCACATTTATCCAAAAATGTCACCAAACTGTGCCAAATGTGTTTTTTACATCAATACCGGGGGTTTGTTAAAATTACGAGGTCATGTAGCAGCTGGACCCACCGGTGGGTCCGTAGGGTTCTAGGGGTTAAAATAAGTGCATTTGTTCTTGGATTGAGAAGGTAAAAGAGACATTTTGCCAATGGAACAAGACAATTTACATTTAAAATAAGGAAACAAAATTACATTGTCTTATTTCAAGTGCATATTATCTAATTATCTTATTTTAAGAGTAAAAATACTCATTCCATTGGCAAACTATTTCATTTACCTTCTCAAAATAAGAGCAAATACACTTAATTCAAGACGTATTTACGTATTTCTAGATCGTTCGGAACAAGACTTATACCTCGATATATTTCCACATTTGGGTGGAGACGATACAATTTCAATATAAACAAAATAAAAGTCTCAGAAAGACTCCCTAGAATGTCCAAAGCAGAATCCTGTACACATGAAGGATAATTACACTGCAAAAATTATAATATCTTACCTTTTTACTAGGGATGCACGATATAATCGGCCCCCTATCGGTATCGGCCTATATCGGCCTTAAAACTGAATATCGGACATCGGCCACCCCACCGATATTTAACCCGATATTTGATCAGCTTCTGAGTTTCTAAAGTCTAAAAAATAAAAAATACTACTACTTCTTCCTCAAAAACTTATTTTTTACAGACTTAAAAACTTCTAAAGACGAGGAAAAAAATATTGATACATTAAAATATCACAATATCTTCATATGCTGATATATTGCCATTTAAAAACACCATATCAATCTCTTTTACTAATGAAATATTGCTATATGTCATTGTTATGCTACGAAATACCCCGAAAATTCAAGAAATTTTGCCATATTTTTATATGTTTATATATTGACGCGGTATCGATCTATTTTACTAACAAAATCTCACAAGAATTTGCAAAATATCACGAGAGTTTGTAACAGAACGATGAAATTTCAGGAGATTTTAAAAAGTAAAATAGATCGATACCGCGTTTTTAAAAATCAATTTAATATCAGCATATGAAAATATATTTGAGTATATTATTTTTCAAAGTGTCAGAAATGGATAACAAAACTGCTTTTTTCAATGACTACTTATTTTTGTCCAGCTTTAACATCGGTATTGATATCGGTTATCGGCTACATGAGTTTTAAAATATCGGCATATCGGATATCGGCCAAAATCCCAATATCGTGCATCCCTACTTTTTACTGTTCTATTGAGTTCAGCAGGTAAGTATGAACATTTTCCATTGTAATAAGACAGTTTATGTTCAAAATAAGTTTTAAAAAATCCATCATCTTGTTTAAAGTGCTTAATATCTAATTATTACGTTTTAGATCTAATTATAAAACACATAAAAACTAGACAAAGTCAGTGACAAATGCTGTTATAATAGACCATAATGTATATAAATATACCAAAAGTCATAATTAAAAATGAATAAAAGTATAAAGCAATATATATTAATATTGATTTATTGTCCAGATCCATTTCAAATATTTGTGAAAATATGATAAAAGATTTATTTTTTTAAATGAAGGCTGTAGTTAGAATTATAAAGCATCATCATCACTGAGCTCATATCTGTAAAACCAAACCTGTCACAGTTTGTTGGTTTGGAGCTTCCAGCTGTGAGTTAATGAAAGCTGTATTGAAAAGTTGTTGGCAATAACCTGATATTGTTGATAACAAGAATTCAGTCATTTAAAGTCAATCCTTCTATTGAACAAATTATTTTTGGAAAACATTTTGGATAGCTACTAAACTTTCCAGGACACCAAACTAATAGGATTGTGAAAAAAAAAAAGTGCTTTAAGAAATTTCAAATAACCCCAGGAACTCAATCTGAGTCTGTACTGACCTTATTCAGAATGTAAAATATTAAACTATGTGTCACAGCTGAGGGAAGGTGTTACATTGAGTTAGTCAGAGTCTAAAGATCCACCTTTCGTTCTAGCGGTGAGGTGGAACCTAAAGACCGCCATGCAGAAATAAAGATCTGCAAACCTCAATAAACTGGTGAAGATCTGATTAGTCTTTAAATTTTGTGGATTTATTGAAGAAAAGTGGATACTGCTTTTTATTCCTAACCCTTATTTCATTAAAACTGCAGGATGTACATGTTTTTCTATACTTCTGTGTCTGGACTTATTTCTGGCTGTGTTTAGTTTCCTCAAATGTAAATGATCTATTTTTAAGACTTTTAAGGACTTTTGAATGTATTGCTCACATTTGCGCACAGAAAAACTCACCCTCCCTCGCTCTCCGCATCCTCTGAGCTCTGTCCCCCTGCAGTGGATACGGCACCTGCTGCTCTTCTCCTCCTCGTAGCTCCGGTCCTGTGAGGAGCACCAACTCGACGCACCTCGCTGTGCCCCTTCAGTTCTTCTCTGACTTGGTCCGGCAGAGCAGGCAGAGCCATCTTCAACGCCTTCATCTCTTCTTTCAGCTCAGATACGCACTGGATCAGGGCCTCTAGGCGCTCCAAGACCTCTGCCTGACCCCTGGGAAGTCCTGGACCGTCTACCAACATGAGGCCGGATCCCTGTTCATTGGTGCGGTTATGATAAAACCCTGGCCAGGAGAGTCTTCGCTCAGACCTTAAACCACGGTAACACACAACAGCCAGGCCGATGCCAGCCACTCCGGCCAGTGCTCCCAGGACGAGCACCTTGCTGTCAGTCTGAGCCATCCGTCAGACCTGCAGAGAAGCCCTAGAAAAGAGAACCAACAGAAACACACAACAGCTGCTTAACCAAACATAGTGCAAAACAAAATAGGCCATAAACATCTAATAAAAGATAGCTTCATGCAGAGCTTGAAAAAGAACATAAGGGAAAAAGAAACTCTTTTGAAAAAAGAGATGAGCACTTTAAGGTACTTTCCAACTTTCCTTCTACAAACTCTGTGGTTGCTGTCCTTAGGGAGCAAAAAAAGAAACATGCTCCAACATTTAGGCTCAGACATTTTTCATTCATTTTGATTTTATTGTATAAAGATTCTCTGCAATTCTGCTTCATTTATTTATTTTTTCCTCTGTTAATATAATTCTACTGTTTTTATTTCTAATGATCTAAATATGGTAACAAATGACATATATATGCATTGTACCAAAGCCTCCTTTGTGAACACAATGTCCACAAAAATGTTGTGTGTTAGTTTCCATTTGACTTTTAAATGTGGTCAAGGAAAAGGCCACAAAAACTGCATTTCAGATTAGTAAAATTGCTTTTCTTCATGGTAACAATGGCTGAACGATTTTGCCAAAAACCTAAATTGCGTTAATTTTCAATCAGTATTGTAATTGTGATTTTATTGCTACTTGCCTTTGAACTAAGCGCAATCATGTAAATGTTTCCCTTTTGGGATTCGGTTTTTTATAAGCTTGAAAGCAGGACCTTAACATTTTCCATGTAATTGTTCTTACTTCTGGTATAATGCATATAGCTGCGTGCCAGCCGTCTCTTTCATTCTTTGTGGAGGCAAACCAACTTTGAAGGTATAAAAGCCACATAAAAGGCTGGAGTGAGAAGAATTTGAAAACTGCGTTTTTCTGAAATTGCGATTATATTGTAAATGCAATTTATTTCCGAGCCCTAGTAAGTATTTACATTTATATATCGTCCATCTTTAAATGTGTTGGGTATGCATATTGATATACCCAAACATAAAAAACTATTTAAAACCTTTGTTTGGACGGGTTTTAAATTGTTTAAAGACTGGGCCTATAGTGCTCTAGAGAGAAGTCTACCTTTTTTTTCTTGTAATGCTAATAATAGGCAGCAAATTCCACTGATCTTCTGACAACAACAATGTGTTTATATTGGCTAGGACTGGGTTTTATCCCGAAAAAATGTAATTTTGTTTTATTCCTTACCAAATTCAATTGATTTTCTTTTTTCTCCCTAAGGTTTCATAATAAAATACTCTCAAAAACTAGCTTTTATTTTAGTGCTTTGACCTTAATTTAAAAGGCAATGAAATCAAGCTGTTAAACAAGCTTGTAAAATAATTATGTTTTGCAACAAACAAAAAGGAATGAATTGATGTTACCCTGAGCCATGAAGGCCCTATGTGCAGATGGTGGAAACAAATAATCAAAACATTAAAGGAATAGTACACCCAAAACATGATTAGCCTTCATTTTCTACTCACCCCCATGCTGAACAACACTCTGGAGTACTTTTTTGATATCTCAAATGCATCTGGAGATCTGGGAGGCTTCTTGCTGTCTGCTGACATTCAAATAATGGAGGTCTATGGTGCCCGAGGCAGAAAGGTCCATAAAAGTCCACAAAAAACGTGTCAACATTCCCCCATACTGCTCGTCCAATGTATTCCAAGTGTCCTGAGTGGGTAGCGTCCATAATTTACTCGAAACAAAGTCATTTAGAATGTTTTTAGAGCATAAACAGTAGTGTATAGGATTTCCTAAAAGCACGCGCCTGCGAGTTCACGAGCCTACGGAAACCGCGGCAGACCAAACCAGATGAAAGTGCGCATTCAGCGTCTGCTCTTGATAATGCAAGCGTAGAAGAAGAAATGTGCTGTTTACCTGTGCAAAGAAAGAAACAACGAAATAAAAATGTCTGAGGACTTCAGTGTTGAGGAAGAGCATGAGTTCTTTGCCGAGCTGAATGCGCACTTTCATCTGGTTTGGTCTGCCGCGGTTTCCGAAGACTCGTGAACGCGCTTTTAGGAAATCCTATAAACTACTGTTTATGCTCTAAAAACATTCTAAATGACTTCGTTTCGAGTAAATTATGGACGCTACCCATTCAGGACACTTGGAATACATTGGACGAGCAGTATGGAGGAATATTGACACGTTTTTTGTGGACTTTTATTGACCTTTCTGCCTCGGGCACCATAGACCTCCATTATTTGAATGTCAGCAGACAGCAAGAAGCCTCCCAGATCTCCAGATGCATTTGAGATATCAAAAAAGTACTCCAGAGTGTTGTTCAGCATGAGGGTGAGTAGAAAATGAAGGCTAATCATGTTTTGGGTGTACTATTCCTTTAAGTCCTCATAAACAAAAAATTGACTAGTCACTAAAAATCGATTAATTGCCCAGCACAAATTTTGGCGCAACATAATTCCAGATCATTGCTCAAACTTCAAAAGAAAACTGAACATGCTACCTTTAAAAAAAAAAGACAAAAAAAGACCATTAGCTTTTGTTGTATTTCTGAAAAAGCAGCTACTGTTTTAGGACTTTAAAGGTTAAAAAAAAGAAACAGTCATTAGCCGATAATTGAAGGCAATTATATCGATTTCATTTGGAGGAGTTTTTTTTTTTTTTGCATAAACTTTGTTTTTTTAACTTGGGATCAGAACTTTGCCCATTTCTTTTTCCTTGGAACACCACGTAATTTAGAAGGCTTAAATTAGTAGGCAGAACACATAAAGCAATGGCTAACTGAGGGTTTATAGCACTGCCCTGCAGCTGCTTGATGGTGACAAGCTTGCAGTGTCATGTGTTTCACACTTATTATCTAAACAACAAGAGCCACACACAGCTGATCACAAATATATAACCTTGGTTATTAGAACAGTGCTTAGGCAAGGTCAGTGGTTGATAATAATAATAACAACAAAAAAATCATGGGGTTTTTCATTTTTAAGATGCAAATCTGCGCCAGCACACACCTGATTGAAATGATAGCATTACTTTAGTAGCAGTTGCAGAGTTTCCCTGAAGCTTGTCAATCAGGAAGCATTTAAAGCTTTCAGGACAGCAGGCCCTGAGGACCAGGGCTTCGAAATACCGACCAAAATAACACAATAAACATTGTGACACATTGCAGCAGCTGCATCATGACCTGGGATTACATTCCTTCTGATGACAATGAGGATTTTGTCAAGGTGCTATTGTCAAAAGCTCCAAATAAAAGACATTCTTTTACCCCAAAATTGAAGGGGGACTCAGGAACACATTGAAGCCAGACATACAACAAAATAAAGAAAATAATGTGTTTAACAGAAATAAAAAGGCATCTTCAAATGGCAGGCTAGAGGCTGGGAGCACAATTAAACAAAAATAAGATGTATGGGGTCAGCTGAAGAGGGCTGTGTACAAGAGCCCTCACAGTTGGATGAATTTATTGCCATGCCAAGATCAAAATCCCATTTTTCTTACATCTGCAATCTAAACACACTGGTGAACTTTACAGGCAAAATGTTACATTGATGGTTAAATGTATTCTTAAACTATAATCACAGATGCCATTACTTTTAAATAACAAATTCCTATTATTTTTTATATTGTGGACACAAGATAATGTTTTCTATTCTCTATGGCTCTTTTGTGTAATGCAGTTTGGATCTAAAGACTACCTTTAAAGCTTTTACCACCAGACTTCTTTAGGTTTAGGTATTAATCTAGTCAATTTAGTTTTAGGTGTTGATTTTGTGACATTAGATTTAGGTATGAATCCTGTGAAATTAGGGTTAGTAGATAGATAACTGGGGAGGAGAATCCGTCACAGCTAGCACTAGAGTTGAAATACATGAGGGTCACATATTTTGTCTCAACACCGAAACCTTATGCTTAAAATAACACAGCAGCAAACTCAAGTAATTAACCTCTTTAGTTCCCAGTTTAAACACTGTGCCTGACCAGTTAGCAGAGATAATTGGATCACCACTTAATCATTCCGCTGAAACGAAAGCTAACACCACAAATTCAAATAAATACGTCCAAAAAGGTCTGAATTCTTCTTTGTCCTTAGTGTACTTATCGCAAAAAGTCTTTAATAGCTTCGTCATAAAATGTAGTTTAGTCAATTAGCATTGACAAAGTCAAACCTAGCACTAGCACACAGTATACAGCTAAAACAACCGGTTTAAACTGGAAACTAAGTGTTTTCTCACGTTGAAATTCATACGATACGTTCACTCTCACATATAGAGTTGTACAGCACAGACTAAAAGTTTACAACGCGAATTTTACCTTTACAGGTGAGCTGGGGGCTACTTCTGTTGACTTGACAGCTTGCTGGTGCAACGCTCAAAACGTTCCGTGTGAAAAACATAGGCGTCAAAATATAGAGTTCCGAACATGCCCTTAAACAAATTTAATTTAAATGCTGTAACATTCTGGTTATTGAATTAATTATTTAATTTAAGTAAAGTAAAAAAAAAAAAGGAAGTAAAAAACTAATCGAGTCAAAAATTAACTCAAAAAATCTGCATGAATGCATTAGATAAACTATAACCCGAACGTAAAGGGTAATTATTTAAACAAATGTAAATAAACACAATGCAACAAAACTAAACATAAGTGAAGAAAATCAAATCAACAAGTAAACATGTCCAAAACACCATGAACGTCAAAAATAACATAAAACACATAAGAATAACCTAAGTTAAACAACAAGGAATGGGTTAAACTGAGTTGCTTAATAACAGGGAATGTATTAGTTTAAGTAAAAATGAAAAACAATGACATGATAAGCTAAAAAAATAGTTAGCATTTATTTGGCATTACTTATAGTAAAACTGCATTAATATTTATGTAAGGTGGTGCAAAGGCATTTCACAACAACAACAGGTCTTTCCAGCCGTTGCTGTCGAACTAGAAACTTGAATTTTAAGAAAAAGAGAAACTAAAGATATAAGGATAACTTTTCCTTACCTTACTTTTGATAATCAATTTACAGATTCAAGTCATAGTTGAAAGCAATTTAACATATCACGCATAAACTAATATAGTATAGTATAATAAACAAAAATTCAACAATGCATTTTTTAACTGTGATGAAAAATCAAAATTTAAAATCTACTGAGGTTAAAAAAAAAAAAAGTATCATTGCTTTTTTTTTTTTTTTTTTTGTCCAAAAAAAGCTATGTTTCTTACCCTCTAAGGTGGGGCTGGAGGCAGACATGGTAGGTCAGACTATAAGGTTTGGAAAAAAGTTGGGGTCTTGTGCTTTTTCATTTCTTTGGTTTTATATATAAATATTTCCAAGTATTATATAAATATCCTTTCCCCATGAGTTCTTGTTATTTTGCCATTTATGGCTCCACCCTGAATATAACTCACATTGAAGCAGCAGTTTGATTGCTTCAATGTGAAGCAATCAAACTGCTGCTTGCAGACCACCAAGATTGATTTATTTTCTGTGTTTTAAAGACAACAACACAACTCTGCATTGATCCTTAACTTTTATTTTCCTTTGTTTGTTGCCTCTATTATCGTTCCATCTTGCAATGCACCCATTCATGTTCCCCGATCAAAGGCCAGATTATCAAGGTTAATCATAATACCAACTGCATGAACCTGACCAAGTCAGAAAAACTTTTTTCTCCTCTGATCATTTTTACACCTGTCATTTCATCAGCTTAATAATTAAGTATAAGTATATGCATATATTTATGGCGCAATGTATGACTTTAATTCTGGAATATAAAGCTTTGAAAGTGGCTCACCTCTTCAGTAAGTCTTTCCCTGGAGCGTGTCCCTGTTGTCAGTTTAAGTTCAATGTGCACTCTGGCTTAAAATATTACTAAACAGATGCATTACCACATCAACCTTGGACCTGAAGCCAGAACACTGAGATGTCCTTGCTAAGGTTGATTTAGGTGAAATCTGATGTGGGGTAGAGTTCAGAGAGTTAAGGTACTGCAAGCATCGTGTTTTTGTAAGAAGACTTCCGTTCTGCTTGTGTATCAAACATGCAATTAAATTCCCCATCTCAACCATTGTTGGAATCCAGAATTATTGCTGTTAAAACTAAACGTCACATTCTTTTATCAAAATGTACATTGCTCCAAATATTGGCATATCAAAAAGTGTTTATATAATAAGTTAATCATTATTTCAAAGATTAGTTTATAAAATCATTCAACATTTTTACAGGCTCTTATCAGTAATAAAATACTTTCTGTTTTCCTGTTTATAAATATTATTTAATTTTACAGTGCATTTTATCTTTACCAAATTTTAAAATAGGAAAAACAATAGTTTATACCTTTCATTTACAACAAATGCATTTTTATTTGAATCAGGGAGTAAGAATAAAAAGTTACTGATCCA
Source organism: Cyprinodon diabolis (assembly GCA_030533445.1). Classification (NCBI taxonomy): domain Eukaryota; kingdom Metazoa; phylum Chordata; class Actinopteri; order Cyprinodontiformes; family Cyprinodontidae; genus Cyprinodon; species Cyprinodon diabolis. Next base: position 38,312,973 of record CM060083.1, on the reverse strand, counting down.
AAACAATCCATATCTACTTTCAGAGCAAAACTAAAACGTTTCACACGGTTGGAACTGGGACACAGTAGGCTGGACACGATCCAAAGTTTATGATGTATCCTCACACAGTCAGGAGGATGATGGGGGAGGTAAAAAAACAAAATAATCTCTAAAAGAAGTAAATGGGTTTATTTCACAAACTCTCTACATGGACAATTAGATTATATCTACCTACAGTACCAATTAGTAGTTTAGGATGCTAGACAATAGTCTTTTCTGTCCTCCAATTACAATCGTAAATATTTTAATCCTGTGATTTTAAGGAACTGTATTTTGATCAGATAAGACTGAAACTGAGCTTTCCAGGAACAAATAGCCCAGTTGGATCTTTTTCAAAACAAGGGATGGAGACTAGGGCTGAACAATTTTGCCAAAAATGTAAATTGTGATCATTTTTAATCAGCACTGCAATTCTGACTTTATTTTGATTTTCTACAAACTTCTAGATGTTTCATTTCAGGGTTTCAGTTTTTTTTTTTTTTTTAGCTTCCTTGAAAGCTTGCTTTTCCAGAGTCCATTTTTGCAGGACTACTGTGCTGTAAGCATTGTGCGAAAAAATTGTTCACTTCTACTTGCATGCATTGATCTGAGCGCTAGGTGCAACTCTCTCCACCGTTCAGTGTTGAAGCAAACCCTGTTAAAATGCGTTAGCACCACGTTAGGGGTTGCTGTGAGAAATTTAGTGTCTTACTCTTGTTAAATGTAATGCGACAAAGATTGAGTGCTTCTGCAATTAATAAATGTAGTTTTGTTAAGTTATTATATCACAAATGCAATTAAATATGCAACACTAATGAATGCAAAGGAAAGTACCTCATGCCCACTATTAAGTACGGTGGAAGATCTGGGATTCTCTGGGACTGCCTCCCATCCAAAGTGCATGATGACCTTTTCAGAATGAGTGAGATAAAGTTTTTTTTATTTTTATTAAATCATCTGTTTGATATTACAAAAAACACTGAAATTTAACAAACTTTGGGACTTTACAGCAATATTATAAACTGATTCATATCATTGAATAAAGATAGTTCACAAAAAAAAAAAATCTTGTGTTTATTTGAATAATTTTTGCACATCTCAGCAGGTCTATTAAAATGACAGCATGCTCTATTTTTATCAAAAAACAAACAGAAATAAATTACTGTAGCATTAATGTTCAAACTTTATCAGTAAAACCCTAAAATATGTTCAGTCAAGTTCTTGAAGGTTATTTTTTTTCTTAACACCTGGAATTATAACGCTCTGATACTAGATCCCTTTGATTAGACTAAATTTGACTTAATATCCTATGATATTATTTTCAACATGTCAAATAATTATTCATTTTGATATTTATATTTTTGACTTATTATATTTAAAAGTTAAACATGACCTTTCCAGAGGCCTTTTACTTTTTAAATCGCTTCTTTTATCTCGATCATCTGCACACATAGACAAGCTTGACGGTTCCGGGAACGGACGTGCAGGAGAAACACAACCAGCACTCATCATTCACCAGTAACATTTTTGCAAACAGCTATTTTTGATTGTGTTTATTTATTTTGGCAGATGTAAATGTGCTATATTTCTGCATCAGAGAGAGGAATGAAGGTTGAGAAGCAGAGGTGACAGGAAGTTTCCTTATACAAAGCTGTGGGGACAGCTACGTGCAGTTTCTGCCTTGCTCTGTGAACGCAGCATTGTTCCTCAGCCCACAGCCTGCATTCGCTTTGCACAGAGAACAAAAACCCTCTTGAAACCCAGAGGCATGGCAGCAAAAAAAAATATCTAAAATAAAAAAAGCCTTAAGCTTTGCTCAGCGTTGGCCCTGCAGGCAAAGATATGCTGATAAGGGAGCTCTAAACGGCCATGGCTTCACTTCTCTGGGGTCAAAGCCTGCAGATGAGTTGATATTGTCAACAGTCTTTTCTTATCCAACCAGCACGCATCTGCCTTATGGCAGAGGGAGAAACAGCAGCAGTGTATTACAGCTGTCAAACAACACATGGGAAAGTAATCCTTGTGAAATAGGGCATCATATTCAGAGCTTCAGTAGGTGAAACTGCATTGTTTCCTGTCAGTCTTGGAGAAAATCCCTCTGTGCATGTGCTTCACATACCGGCTTAATGTAGATGGAAGATAAATAATATACATCTCAGCTACATGTACAGTAGTCATTAAAGCATAGTCCAAGCATCAAGTATTCAGGGGGAGCCCAATCTAATTAGTCTTCAATAGATTCACCAAAGTACAGGTGCTGGTCATAAAATTAGAATATCATGAAAAAGTAGATTGATTTCAGTAATTCCATTTAAAAAGTGAAACTTGTATATTATATTCATACATTACATACAAACTCATATATTTCAGATGTTTATTTTGTTTAATTTTGATGATTACAAATGACAACAAATGAAAATCTCAAATTCATCATATCAGAAAATTAGAATATTGTGAAAAGGTTCAAAATTGATGGCCCCTGGTGCCACACTCTAATCAGCTAATTAACTCAAACCACCTGCAAAAGCCTTTAAATGGTCTTTCAGTCTAGTTCTATAGGCTACACAATCATGGGGAAGACTGCTGACTTGACAGTTGTCCAAAAGACGACCATCGACACCTTGCACAAGGAGGGCAAGACACAAAAGGTCATCGCTAAAGAGGCTGGCTGTTCACAGAGCTCAGTGTCCAAGCACATTAATAGAGAGGCGAAGGGAAGGAAAAGATGTGGTCGAAAAAAGTGTACAAGCAAGAGAGATAACCGCACCCTGGAGAGGATTGTGAAACAAAACCCATTCAAAAATGTGGGGGAGATTCACAAAGAGTGGACTGCAGCTGGAGTGAGTGCTTCAAGAACCACCACACACAGACGTATGAAAGACATGGGTTTCTGCTGTCGCATTCCTTGTGTCAAGCCACTCTTGAACCACAGACAGCGTCAGAAGCGTCTTGCCTGGGCTAAAGAGAAACAGGACTGGACTGCTGGTGAGTGGTCCAAAGTCATGTTCTCTGATGAAAGTAAATTTTGCATTTCCTTTGGAAATCAAGGTCCCAGAGTCTGGAGGAAAAGAAGAGAGGCACTTCATCCACGTTGCTTGAAGTCCAGTGTAAAGTTTCCACAGACAGTGATGGTTTGGGGTGCCATGTCATCTGCTGGTGTTGGTCCATTGTGTTTTCTGAGGTCCAGGGTCAACGCAGCCACATACCAGGAAGTTTTAGAGCACTTCATGCTTCCTGCAGCTGACCAACTTTTTGGAGATGCAGATTTCATTTTCCAACAGGACTTGGCACCTGCACACAGTGCCAAAGCTACCAGTACCTGGTTGAAGGACCATGGTATCCCTGTTCTTAATTGGCCAGCAAACTCTCCTGACCTTAACCCCATAGAAAATCTATGGGGTATTGTGAAGAAGAAGATGCAATACACCAGACCCAACAATTCAGAAGAGCTAAAAGCCACTATTAGAGCAACCTGGGCTATCATAACACCTGAGCAGTGCCACAGACTGATCGACTCCATGCCACGCCGCATTGCTGCAGTAATACAGGCCAAAGGAGGCCCAACTAAATACTGAGTGCTGTACATGCTCATACTTTTCATGTTCATACTTTTCAGTTGGCCAACATTTCTATAAATCCTTTGTTTTTATTGGTCTTCAGTAATATTCTAATTTTCTGATATGATGAATTTGAGATTTTCATTTGTTGTCATTTGTAATCATCAAAATTAAACAAAATAAACATCTGAAATATATGAGTTTGTATGTAATGTATGAATATAATATACAAGTTTCACTTTTTAAATGGAATTACTGAAATCAATCTACTTTTTCATGATATTCTAATTTTATGACCAGCACCTGTAATTCCAGTCCAACCATGGAGGGAAATTGATCACAATCACTTGTTAAAAATAATGCAGAATTACTTATTTCTACTTCCTTAATTATTATTTAAAATAAGCCAACTGTTAAATTGGCAGTAGTGTAATCACATTCCCTCTCTTTTTCCATTTTTATTATACATACATATTCTTGATGGCTTCACGGTCTTAGACATTCTTGTACGTTTAAAAAAAAATGCAAATATTTGAACATGATAGGTACATAAGTATTCACATTTATGTCTTATTATTTTTTTTGAAAGACTTTGGCTGGCTCATGGGAAGCTCTCTACAATGGTTGTCACAATACTAAAATGTCAAACTTGAACTTAGCACCTTGGAATATATTCAATAGTAGATAACTTTTTTCTAAAGCATGGATATAGAAATTGTCAAATAACTAAAAAAATACCCTTTTCTTTCTCAGCAGATGCTAGTGTGCAAATGAATAACAACTTAACCTGACAATATTTTGAGATTTCCTGAGGTATCATTCATTCACTGTGTAAATATCAAGAAAACTCATATTATTCATTAAACTAAATTTAATAAATGCTAAAATATGCAAACAACACATTTCTTTAGTATCGATATTTTTGAAAACCCCAGTCTTTATAAGCCTGGTAAACTTTTTGGGGGTATTTTCCACCATTCTTCTCTGCAGATTGTTTCTCTCCTCACTGACTTTGGATGTGAAGCCCCAGCAGCTGTATCTAGGTCTTTCCAGAGCTGTTAAATTGGAGTTCTCCCGGCTCTGACTGTGTCTGTTAAGCACACTCCCAGCCCCTGAACTTCTTCCCTGTTATCCTGGTTGTGGGTTTCAGGATCAGTGTTGTGTCAGAAGATGAGTACAAGAGGACTCTGGAGCAGATTCCTCTTTAAAACAATCTTTTTTTTACTGCTGTAATCCTCTGCAGGGAGCAGTTCCTGCTTCAGGAACATCCTCACAACATGATGCTGCTACCACCATGCTTTTCAGTGGAGATTGTAGTTGCAAAGCAGTGAGCAAATACATTTTCTTTTAGCTTAGGCCTTAATGTTTGATTCTTAGATGAAATTGAAATTGATCCTCTGGGATGTTTTATTTTCTGATTGGCTCTCCAAAATTACAAATGGGAGGGTCTGAAGGCTCTGCGATAAGCAGTCCTACATCGGAAATCAACAATTTTAATTGAATAGATCCCACATTTATTAAATAAAAATCACATTAGTTATAGCTATGGCATTGTACCAATAGGATAGCTTGACCTGCACAACAGTCCAGCAAAACCAGTGTGGATCTGCAGCTTTAACTGATTAAGTCCTAATTTGCTTTAGTTATAGTTTAGTTTAGTTTAGTCAAGACATTGATAAATACAGTCTAAGATGTCTCCTTAGTTTTCATAAAGACCTTTAGTTTTTTCATGTTATTTTTAAAAAAGATATTAGGCAGGGCTAGACAAATTAGATTTTTTTTCTTTGTTTAGTTGCAAATAAATCAGGAATAGTAATAGACATGATAGTGGTTCCATTGGAAATATATTGCTTTCTCTCTTATATTTAAAATTTAAAGTGCTTGTGAAACCATCTGGGCTTTGACCTGTTTTGATTTGCTTAACCAAAAATATATATAATGTCACATCTATATTTTGAAAATGAAAATGAAGGGCTTTAATAATATTTTTGAGGCTTTATTTTCTTGTCATGATGGAACGGACCTGTTTTTTTGAATAACTAGAGGATTTAAGTAATATATTGAAAAACACATTTTTTTGATAAAAGAGCTTCTGTTCATTGCAAGTTGTGTCATTGAAACAACATCTGTTAGAAACAAAACCAGTAAAGGTAAAACTTTACTTAACGACATGATGAATGCAAATTAGACCTTTATCTTAAGAGTAGGAAGAATGTTTTTATTGTCCCCACAAAACCACCATTCAAAATTCTTCGTACCCACTGATAGTTGCATTCAAGAACATATACTTAGAAATTAACTCAAAAGTTTTGGCTTTGCTGTTAATCTAAATATAGCTTTTCCAGTTAACCTGCCACATGTTTTCCTAATAACTGCTGATTTGTTGTCCCTAAATGGAGAAATTCAACTGTTGTAGCATGAAAATGAAGACAAATTTGAAGGCAAATGGAGTCAAGCAGATTCACACAAAGAAAAGAAAAATTTCTGCATAACAAGAAAATACTGTAAAGTTACTTTAAATAATACATGCAGATATTAATCAGATGAAAAGAAATATGTAAAATATGTTCATGTATATTTGAACATGCAAAAGCAAACGTGAAAATAAGAGCAGGGATGTAAACTAGAAAGTCATTTTGTGTTTTACTTTGCATTGGAGGATTTATGAACCAATCTTCTTTGTGCAGTTTTACAGAATTAGCTGAATTGAACATCCTACTAAAGGTCATGTTTAAGCCTTTAAAGTGGAATTAATTTCTAAAATCACAGAGATCATTTTAAAGCCTTAGCTTTCTCTTTAATTGAGCCCACTAGTGTCATGTTTGTTAGATAGCTTTAGATCGTAGTCCTGTTGCATATGTGTCCTTCAGTTTAAAGCCATAGATGGATGGCCAGATATTTTCTTTTTATGGTCAGGGTCGACAGCAAAGTTCAGGGTTGCTTATTCAACTATAAAAAGTCTTCAAGCAACAAAGGAGCCCCAGAAAAACCACACTAATATCACAACTTTAGGGCTTTGCCTACAATACTTTTCAGAAATACTGTTTAAGTTTTCTTCCACGTGTAAAAGAAATTCAAAAGCTTTTGTTTCATAAGTTCACGGCTTTCATTTCAGTTTAGCTGTGTCTGAGATTCTTTTAAACAGCTTATTTGACAGATGTCAGATAATTTGTTTCTTACCTGTTGTTAAATTTCTTCAGATAAGGTGACAGTATGTTGTGTTTAGGTCATTTTAGCTGAATTACTCAAAGCTGTCAGGGGGTAATTACACCTGGTTGTAAAACTGGAACACAAACGCAGTTAAATTAGGCTTAACTAACAGCGGGGGCATGTTTTAACCCTGTAATGCCAAATGTATCGTATTTGATAGATACGGTTTCTGAAATGTTTTGCATCTGACACCTTTTGCATAATTTAATGGTAAAAACTTTGCTCAAAATCCTATTGTACACAATCAGATATACCTGATAACAGAGGGCAGAAGACTACACAAAAAATAATCTTGACTTATTGCATAGTAATAAATTATTAATATCAAAAATGTATTTCTGTTTTTTCTTTTTACATATTTTGTTAAAAGGCCAAATAAGGACTTTAAACCAAAAAGAAAAATAAATTTCTGTTTTGTTTTATTCTTGGATTGGGCTTTAAAGGGTTAAAAGTTTTTTTTCAGTGTATGGAATAAACAAGTTCTTTTGGTTTTACTAAACTTTGTTGTACAATCAGAAGGATTCAAATGTGACAAAACAGAAAGCAACTTAGCCAAGTTTGACAGCAGCTTAATTGTGATGTCTAGACAACTCAATAGGTGCATCATGAAAACCAAATTTTTTGTGACATTGCTGCCTGCAGAGGTCACGATCTATTATCTTTGGTCCAGGCCTACTGAAACAGAATGAGAGCTGTACAATACCGTAGTGATACTAGTACTGCGGTACTGTACAGCGCTCATTCTGTTCATTCTGTCATTCATGTTTTCTGTTCTGGTCATAATGTTTTGCCTGAGTTGTTTATATAAAGTAAGCAATGACTACATTATCAATACATTACACTACACTACATTATCAATATTTGCATGAGTGCAAAAAATGTTAATATGTCGAAGAGAAGAGCTTTCATGCAAGAGACTTAAGTCACAGTAATAGCTGTTTGGCAGCTGGATTTGATGATGATCACTCAGGAGTGATAAATGTCAAAAAACAGTCAGATTGTATCAGATTGTGTAAATTATTCCTCTCTGGGCTTAATGATCTCTTCCTTCCTCTTTTGTAGTCATGCTCTGAAAACATGCCACACTCACACAAGCTACACACAACAAAGTTGTATTTACTGAACCCTGTACCAACCTCAGATCTGATATATCACCTGATATCATCCTTTAGTTGTTGGGAAAAAGGTCAACTTTCTGATTCAACATCAACACATTCCTGGTTGTGAACTTTGATCTGCTCTTCTGTACTTCAGTAAACAAACAAACTCTATGGTCACATCATAACAATATGTCTAAATAAAAAACTGTTAAGTTTGCAATCTAATATTTCTATATATAACCATAAGTTAAAGCATCTTTTCTGATTTTGTACATTTAATAAAAGTAATTGCTTTTGGTGTTGTGCAGCTTCTGTCCAGCAGGGGGCGCCTTCAGAATGACTGCTGTTCATCATGGAGGGCTGTGCACCAGAAAAGGGATTATAACCCATTAAAAGCAGACATATTGCTCATCCTGCGTTGATCTTTATTTTGAAGGACCTGATGTGTTTCATCATCGGTCTGCTCCGACTCAGACGCAACATCTCCTCTGTGGTTCAGCCTGAAATAAAAAGATTAAGATAATTGCCTCCTAAACACCGGCTGCATGTTATGTTGACAGCTCTGGACACATGACCCATCCTGCATCTGTGTGTGTGATGATAAGGGCTAGAGCCTGACTCAGGCCTGTATGGATGCTTACATTATGTCTGCTTGACTTCATTAGAGGGAAAAACTGCTAATCAGACAAAAAATGCTAAAGAAGACCTTTCTAGCTGCTTGTCAGAAATTGTTAAATATTGTTTGTGAAACGGAAAAAAGACCGCTTATATACTATATACTATAATATCCCCTTTGAAAATCATTGTAAATATTTTGCATGATGTCGAAATATTCAACATAAATTTGATGTCATTAACCAACTTGAATTAGCTGATAACTGTAAAGTGGAAAGAAAAAGATGCCACTTTCTTCTTATTATTTTTTTTTTCTATGGTATTGTTCATCTTGTATATTCAAAACGAATCAACCAATTCAGAAAACAAGGAAGACATCTCTGGATCATCAATTGTTGGATCCCGACACAGATTCTCACTTAGATTTTCATTGGGACTTTTAGCACTTGAATATTCTTTGTATGCACAGGGCAGCTGCACCCATTGTTTTCTCATTTACTATGAGTGTCTTACGTGTTTGATAAAAAAGCTTCTTGTCTGTCTGGTGGTCTAGGTGGACGTTCGAGTCTTTAAAGACCTGCTGTTGAATACACCCTTTCTCTGTATTCTGATAACTTGAAAAGAGCTGTTCTCTAATTTAGACATTTATTAAACTTTCTACAGCTTTATCCCTGACCTATGTGGTTAATTTTTATTTTTTTTATCTTAATGAAGATGGCTTTTTTTCCCCAGTGATGTTCTATAACAAACCTCTGAGGTCCTTTGAGAGCAGCTGGATTCACACTAAGATCTGGACTTTGTTTATCAAAGTAGAATTTATTCTGCTGTTCTGCTGATCAGAGTAATGATGCTGAATAAAAATGCACACCATGTTTTTTTTTTCCAAATGTTTTTGGTGAAAAACTAAAATAAAACAAAACAAGAAACTTTTAAAATTTGTCACTTGTTTGTTGTCAATTACACAAAGCCACCAAACATTACATAATGATGTTATCCGTATTCTCTGTGAGGAAGGCCTACAGTTGAATACATCCCACACGTATAATTTTTTGCTTTGTCTAAAATCCACCATGAATAAAAATTTCTGCACATGGTTGTATGCAAATATTCTTCTAGTCGTTAAACCCTGGATAAAGGCAAAGTTGAATAATTTATCAAAAGCCAAAACATGTTATATTTACACCTATGAGGCATGGTGTTGCATGATTCGTTGTTTATTTTTTTATTATTTGTTGTTTGTTTATGTTTTGGAACGGCAAAATATGCAATAAAAATCTGCATTTCAATGAAACCAGACCCACCCACTATTGATGAATGGATTGAAATTGTTTACCAGATTTATGTGATGGAAAGGATCTGTTTTTCCCTCCAATTAGAAAAAGAAAAAATTGATAAGATTTGGTCCAAATGGACTGAGTACATGAAACCAATTAGATCAGACTTCATTTGATTGTTCTTCTGAAATATGTCTTGCCTTCTTATGTCTTTGTGGTTTTTATTACTCGAGATGGTGCAATCCCCATTACTGTTTAATTTTGTTCATTTTTGATTATCTTTACAATTAAGTTAGTTATATTCTGTTAAAAATACCAGAAAGGCAACATGGACAAAATCACTTGGACTTTCTGCTTATATCTTCAGTTATAATCTTAAATGGATGAAGCTGTGATTACTGATGTAATGGAAATCTTTCTTTCTAAAAAAAAAAAAAAAAAAAAAAAAAAAAAAAATCAGCATTTCCTTTGGTGGTCAAATTAGTGATTAATGTAAAGTTGTTTTTCTTTATCTCTTTTCACAAAAATAAACCTATTCTATCAAATAGCTCATTAGGATATTGAAGCTCAAACATAAGAGGCACTTCAACAAAGCCAAGCCAAAATGGCTGCACATCTGGGTTAGGTGTATTTTAAAAATGGGTTTCATCTTTCAACTGTCATGCTGTCTGACCTGAACAAAGGCAAATAATTCAGTGCCTGCAGGAGTCTCAGGAGACATTACTGTTGAACATCCCCCACCTTCAAAGAACAACAGAGTGTACGAGCCCTTCCTTTATATTCCATTGATCAATTTTTCAGGGTTGATCAAAGAAAGAGAGACAAAATGGTGGACTCCATCTATAGAGATTCACCTCTGCTCTTTTTAACTTGTCTTTAGAATATACCTTTAAATTACTTTATCTGCAGCAAAGAACCTTCAACATAGCAATTATATATACCAGTTAGAGTATTAACAATAATAAAAAATGATTCCAGTCACAAAAACAAAATGACTTGGACTGCATGTAAGGCAGGGATCTGTAACCTCCAGTTCGGGAGGCAGATTTTGCCCATTGTGCTCTTAAGCTAATACACCACAATGCTTTGGTGGGGCTGCATCCTTAAAAAAGCCGTTGCCTCTTATTATCATTAATTTGTTATTCAAATAAAAATGCAAAGTTTCAGCAATGAACACTAAGAAAAGCAATTATGCAGGTACAGAGGATGAAGGGCAAATGTCTGATAGGCTGAATGATCCTCTAGTGCCTAAAGCAGCTATGAATCAAATTAGGTCTGTTATTGTTTTCTCTCCATTAAATCTACTTTAAGTTAATCAAATCTACTACTCCGAAACTACAAATACTTCATTACTGTACTTAAGTACACTTTATAGGTATCTTTACTTTACTCCATTACCTATTTTCTTCTCACTTCTGACTTCTACTCATTACATTTTCACACCAGTATCTGTATTTTCTATTACTTAAATTTTTAAAACAAATTTACTCGTTACTCTTGGCTTCGCTTTAATGTTTATAAATATATATTTCACTTCATGTGCTCCATCCAATGCAGATCATTGGCGCCATCCACATCTAGTGAAAACTAGTGTAATTGGATGAGTCATATAACGCAAACAGTCATTGGTTAGCTAAAGGAAATCATCAGAAGCAAGCAGGTGTTCTTCAAACTGCAAACGGGAATTGTTTATGCCATGCTACAATGTGGGATTCAGAAAAAGATGTTGAAATTTCTGAAAGGTCGGAACAGGTGAGAGCGTATCGGGAGACGGAGACCAGAAAGACCTCCCTCATCCCTGGCCCTATCTCAAAAAATGTTTTAAACAGTCGAAAAACTGATCTTTCAATTCATATAGTGGCATCTGGCTGTTTTTTTCGTTTTAAAGGTTACTTTATACTTTTATACTTTAAGTAGTTTTTCGAGAACATACTTTTTCACTTTTACTTGAGTAAAGAGGTCGAGTTGATACTTCAACTTTTACCCGAGTGTTTTTAAACTGCAGTATCTATACTTTTTCTTAAGTAACAAATGAGTGTACTTTTGACACCACTGGTTAATATCTACATTCTCTCATAACAAACAACAACATAGGTTAACATAACTATGCAGACGGCACACAGATTAACACTGTAATTTCACCAGGTAAACCCGTTAAAGCATAAAAAGCTGGCTTATGACTCAAAACAGTACTTTCAAATTTTAAAGCATTTTCTTTTGGTGTGATGCAATCAAGGGCATAATAAGGGATATGAGTCTTTTTATTTCATAAATAAAGTTGCAACACTATAAATTCCTAATATTAAAAAAGAGTCATCATATTACGAATATGAAAATCTTGTTCGGCCAATCTGACCAAACACTTTTAGAAAATATTATTTTTTCTTTTTAAGCATCAACTGTGGGACAAATAGCCTGGACGCTGGACAGTGGCGGATCTAGACCAAATGTACCAGGGGGCCAGGAGGGGGCCAGAATGTTTTCATGAGGGCAAAGAAAAGCATGAAATAAAAAATAGGGCAAGGGATTCAAATATATTAATATAGCTGCATGAAGTGAAATTTATATTCAGTTAGGTTTAATTAAAAATCTATGTCTTATTAGGTCAATATATATTCAGAATTTAGGAATTTTACATATTTTTGACTTAATTTAAGTTAAAATTACTGTTTTCTATAAAATCTCAATTAGAACTCAAGAAAAATTATAAAATCAACTGTAAAAATTTGAGTTTTCTTTTTTTATTTAAAAGAAAAAAACACTCAGCAGATGAAAACTGGGATTCTATCTCAATACCACTGAAGCGGTCACCTTATTGTTTTTAAATAATTAGTAAAACAGAATTTGTAAAGAAAAAAATAAATAAAATAGATCCAATGGACCTATCAGTAATCATGTCTGTTCCAGTGCAGATCATCTTTAGAATTTCTTTGAGTGTTATGTCTTCAGTACAGGGGCCATAACAGGGGCCAGGACATGATCTACAGGGGCACTGGCCCCTGTTGGCCCCTCTCTAGAACCGCCCACGACCCTGGACATTATGCTGATCTTTATACCTGCAAAAAACTGATCAGAAGAAAATCTATTTATATCAATTCAATTCAAAATACATCATTAATTACAAAGAAAGAAATTATATTTCTCAGTTATTCATTAATTAAATTAATGAAAAACTCTTGAACTGAAATGTGACGCCTCCAGGTATCATAACATTTTACCAAAGGAGGAAACAGAATTGTGGAGGTGCATAATTCCATTCCTGATATCTTAGATGAGAAGTGTTTATTTTTCCATAATTCAACAAATCTGTGTGTTCGAGGTTTTGCCTTAATGTGCAGCCACCTGTACCCTGGGTTTAAATGTCTAATTTAATCTCTGACTTGAATAAAATCTAAAAGCCTCTCTCACTCATTGTTATGGTAGTTATCAAAAATAACTTCAAGTATTTTAAATCAGACCTAAGACGGTAAAAAGTCTGAAATCCATCTAATTTATTGATAGACAAGAAGAAAATGTGGTTATTTTTCTGTTTGCAAATATGGAGCATGAATTCAAAATTCAAATTCAATAATTGTTTTTTTTGTTTTTTTTATTGGCTATAACCTCTGTTCACAGACTGTTCTTTTGCAGAGATAACTCCATTATGGTATAAAATCTGAAGTAGAACATGTATCCATTGAGTTAATAGAAAATAAACGTCACCTTTGGGATTCAGTTGGATAAAGAATCTTTTTTTTGGCAAAAGGAACGAGGTGTAGGAGTTGGGTTTAATTCCCTCTTATATGACTGATTTATGGTATAAAATGTTTCACGAATAGCCCTTCCCTTGCAACTGAGAATGTCACTAATTATGTTTTTGCAATACATCACTGCTCTTAATCAGCTTTCACACATGATATGTCATAATTCAAAAGAAAAAAATAATTATTGAAATTACATAAAAACAAACAAAACAAGGCATTCCATATACAAAAATCATCTCTGCTCCACATCCGATCTTCCTGTTTCTCATGCTTTTCTGCTCAGGCTTTATTTGTGTGGTTGCTGAGTGAAAGCCACCACAGTGGCAAAGAGGCCCAGAATAGCCGAGGGTGGGGAAGGCAGGCGCGCTTGCATGTGGGCTGAAGTGTCTCTAAACCATCTGCTAGTCTGTGGAATGGAGGCTGCTTCCTGATGCATGCCAGTGGTCGGAGCCGGGCCTACACACCCTCAACTATTTCTGTACTCCTCTGTATGGCCACTCTCTAATTCTAACTTCTCTTCTTTTTTCATACAGCTGTGTTGAAAAGGAGGACAGATATCACATGATAAATACAGAAATAAAACAAACAAACAAACAAGCAACTGTATTTGATATAGAAGCTTTAGGAAGGGACTGTGGTGTCTGAATTTTTTCTACTCAGGTTCCCCTAGGAGCAAGAGATGCTAAGGCTAAAAAGAGAAATCACCAAAACATTAAAAAGGTTAAGTTCAAAAAATTATTTGAGCAATGCTTGATAAGAGGATTAAAAATACTGAGATCTACGGTGGCCCTGAAGTGCAAACTGCAACTACAAATCTAAAAGCGCAACTAGATTAAGGAAATCGCAACTACATAAAGCAAAGCACAACTACATTAAGGAAAACAAAACTACATAAAGCAAAGCGCAACTACATTAAGAAAAACACAATTACATTAACCTACCGGAAAAGGTAGGTACCAGTGGGAAACATGAGACATCGCTGATTGGACGACGGCGCCGTTTGACCCTTGAACGCAGAACTGGTCAGGATCAGGCAATCAGAAGAACAAACAAGGTATGCTGGCACAGATGACTGGGAGCAAGCAGCTTAAATAGGGGCAGGAGCAGGTGAATAAGATGAACAGTGATTAATTAATTAGGTGGAGCTAGGCAGGTGAATGGAATGAATCATAAAGCCAGTCTTCCGTGCTAAGATCATGACCGGAATCATTTTTTTATGAAAAAGCTTAATAAACCTTTTCTGGTTCATTTGCATCTAAAAATTTAAATAAACCAGGAGCTGCTAATTAAATGCACAGATTAACTGATCTATAGCAACTCAGCCATGAAAGCAGGACTACTTCAGCATTTGGGTGTGTGTTTGAAAGATCGGACACAGGCGAGAGCGTATCGGGAGATGGAGATCAACAAGACCTTCCATGTGACAAATGTCCTATCTCAAAAAATGTTTTAAACAGTCGAAAAACTGATCTTTCAATTCATATAGTGGCATCTGGCTGTTTTTTTTAAAGTTTACTTTATACTTTTATACTTTAAGTAGTTTTTGGAGCACATACTTTTTCACTTTTACTTGAGTAAAGAAGTCAAGTTGATACTTCAACTTTTACCAGAGTGTTTTTTAATGATTTCCTTTGTCATCTCCCTTAACCGGCCCTATATATTGCATTTGCACGGCCAAAATTAAAACCCATATGTCAAAGGTCTCTCTTCTCGTTCTACCTTTTTTGTATTTTATTATGAGCAAAATTTCTTCTTAGCAAATGTTCTCATTCAACACTGTGTCCATGTAGTGCTGGCTTTGGCTTCTGTGCTGTGATGCAACACTATAGGGTCATAGAAATACTCACTTTTTCCCCTCCTGCAAGATTCCTGAGGCTACAGACAGACATGCCGGTATGATACTTATTTTTTCATTTTTGCACACAGTGAGGTAAACGTATTTATTGGCATTGGAAGAAACAGACTCTGAGGTGTCGTTAGTCACAGCATCCGTCATCAGTGTGAACGAAAGCGCTGACATTCCTGGGACGTTATTGCTGTTGATCACCCAATTATGTTGAATTAAATGAGTCAAACTCAGTTATTAAAACTGTCTCAGAGCAGGGTGAATGAAATGCAAAATATACCTTTTTGTTCTGGGATGTGAATGTTTGGGTCAGCTGCTCCTCTGGGAAACATAAATCCTCAACATTGTAATGGCAGACTGCAGCAGCACAAAAATGTCCATTGTTTCCCAATGAGTCCAACTTGACGTTTGTCATCTGACAGCGTTACTCGCCGATGTAAACGTGCAGCGATGAGAAAAAACAAAAGGCCATATGAGTGAATTATTGCCTGTTTGTCCAGAAGCATTCCAGGTACTTGGTGAAGCACAAATGCTACAGACTCAGCTTACAAGAATGTGTCTGCTGGAAACTGTATGAAGCTTAAGCCCTGCTATATCTCAAATCTTTCCTGCCCCCCTTGTCTGTTATGCTCTTTCTTACACTCACACCTACAGTAGTTCACTTTAATGACCTGAAAGCCTGCCAACTGGACTTACAGTATGTCTGTAATCTGTAGAGTATGACCGGTGGAAGCCCACTTTTCAGACTGCAGTATGACCTTAATTGTCCTTTCTGTCACCCTCACCCATTTCCTAGAAACCATGGGAAGTAACTCCAGCCTCCACTTCATACCAAAGTCTTGTCCTCACATCTTAGCTCAGACATTTGGTGTGTGCGGCGACGGCTGGCGGCTCGTCTCGGCTCCATCACGTTAAAGGATAAGCAGGCCCAGATGGAGCAGGTCAGATATGCCTGTCTGCGTGATTTAGCCACAAGTCTGGGAGGACATGGAAGGGACAAGAACATAGGTACTGTCCCCACCCCCAGCCCATATCAAATACTTTCCACATGGGAGAGGTGTAGATCACTTTGATGATCTCTTTTGATCAACCCTGTGTGGGAATCAGGATTTCCAGATGTGGCCGACGTGTTTAACGGTCCTCTGCCTCTAGTTGACCCAGCTACTATGGGTGGAGAGGTTTATTAGCTGTGCAGACTGCTAATTAGGACAAAAAAAACTAAAGATTAGGATTGTGTCTGCAACACAAGTCTGACTTGGCTTCAAGTAAGCAGGGTCATACACACTTAAAGCAGTTAAACACATTTGGCTGCAACACAACAGAAAAAAGAATATCAATATCCGACTTTTGATGGAAAAATTCAACGGACATCCTCTGTGTATTGATTATGTTAACTTATTAAAGAGCTGCTCACTGGAAGTGTGGATAGCACTGCTGCCTTGCAGCAAGAAGGTTCTGGGTTTGATTCCTGGTCTTTCTGCATTTAGTTTGCATGTTCTCACTGAGCATGCATGGGTTCTCTCTGGGTACCTGTTAGGTTAATTGGCTTCTCTGAAGTCCCCTAAGGTGTGCGTGAATGGTTGTTTGTCCTGTTTGACCCTGTGATTGACTACCCCACCTCTCGCCCGTTGACAGCTGGACCCCATTTGGGATTAAGTGTGTAGCCTTTTTCAAAGTTTACGAAATTACAACAATCATCAGCATATTTTGATGTGTTTTAATGTGATAGATGAACACAAAATTGTGAAGACAAAGGAAAATGTGACATTTTCTATGATGCACTGATAACATTTAGATTAGATTAGATGAGCTTTATTGATCTCACCGCGGAGAAATTCACTGGTCACATATTGTCATAGTAATTTAAGAAGAAGGTGCAAACAAGGGGGAAAAAGGTGCATTAAGAATAAACAAGCAAGCACTGTATATACAGTATATCAAGATATATACAGATTATCAAGATAAATAAGAATTAAGGTGCAAATGTACATGTATCACACACAATTAAAAACAAAATAAAAATAAGAAATAAAAAAATAAAAAATACAAGGGAGTAACACAGAGATTTGAGGTGTCATTTGTACAATCAGGATGGCTTATATACATTTTGATGCTCTGTTTATCTGGACTCAGATTGATCAGTTTAATCCTGTTTTATTTTCTTCTGCTTTTTCAAGCCTCCGCCTCCTAAGGAGGCTGAGGTCCTTTGGAGTGAGCAGACCCCTGTTTAAAACCTTTAATGACTCTGTGGTGGCATCAGCCCTCGTCTACACTGTCGTCTGCTGGACCCCTGGCAGCGCAGAGCAGGACAGAAAGAGACTGAACAAACTGGTGAAAAGGCCGTTTCTGTCCTTGGCTGCACTCTGGACTCAGTGAAGGAAGTGGATGAGATGAGGATGCTGTCCAGGCTTACATCCATCATGGACAACACCTTTCACCCTCTGCCCCAGACTGTAGAGGAGCTGAGCAGCTCCTTTGGTGAGACTTTTACACCCTGTTTGTGAAAAGGAGCACTATCGCAGGTCATTTATCTCTGCTGCAGCCGGACTCTACAATGTATATATATATATAATGTGCAATTACTATTTAATACCCTGTTTATATTTGACACCCAGTGCAATAGCTATATAAATATATAAATATCCATCTATGTAAATATCCATGAAAATATCCTGTGCAATAACCCTGTATAATAATCCTACTATATAAAAAGCTGCCATATGTGGACACACTGTTTATACTGTATACATCCCATGCACCTTTTTCTTCTTTTTGACTATTTAAGCCGATGTAATGAGTACATTTCTTCCCTGTGAGATCAATACGGTCAATCAAGCAATCAATGTACTTTGAAGTGTCCTGTAGCTAAAACATGTTACGGCTTTATGAAAGACTAAAAGGAAGAAAGCCATTGTTGAAATAAAAGCCAAAATAAGTAGCATTTTTAGGATGTCTTTAGTCAAAGAAACATATTTTATTTTCCCGTTCAGACGTTAAAAACACTTGAAACTAATTTCTAATCTATATCTTTTTATATTTCCTAGGCTGGAAATCCACAAAGCTTGCAGGTATAACACAGATGTTAAACATGATAAAAGAGTCTTTCCTTCTTTTAGTTTCTTTCATCCTGGCACTAAGGTTGACTTTTAAATAAGAACCAAATGATCATGAAATTACAACAGAATAAAAGTAGCCTTTATTGAAACATAGATGAAAGCATGCAGATCATAAGGAAAACATAAAAAGGACAGAAGAGTAAATGTATAAAATAGTACTTAACTGATATTTCAACCTGGGGAGACTCACTGCAAATAAAAAATAATTAAATTTACTCATGCATTAATTATACAGGTGACACAATCAGATTCTTCAAAATGTTTCAACTGTATCTAAGGAAAGCTGATAGCGAGGACTCAATGAGTTCTTGCAATCCCTCACACTAAGCACGCATGTAGCGACAGTCGAGAGGAAAACAAATTTTTAACAGGAATAAACCTCCAGCAGAACCAGGCTCAATGGGAACGGCCATCTGCCGAGGCACATGTTTAACAATTTAATTAAAAAAAAATTTAAGTGGAGGGTGCGGGTTTTTTCAAATATTCGCGAAAATTCTTCAATATACCTTTAATCTCTTGGCAAGATAACAATGGACAATTCAGGCAACAATAATACATGTGGGAGAATATTTGCGTCATTTAGTCATCCATCCATCCATTTTCTTTCAGGCTTTATCCCTTGCTGGGGTCATGAGGTCGTGCTGGTGCCTTTCTGCAGCTGTCTGTGGGCGAGAGGCGGGGTCCACCCTGGATGGGTCGCCAGTCTATCGCAGGGCAACACAGAGACAAAAACCATTCAAACTCACACCTAAGGAAAATTTAGAGAAGCCAATGAACCTAACAGTCATGTTTTTGGACTGTGGGAGAAAGCCGGAGTACCCGGAGAGAACCCAGGTATGCACAAAGAGAACATGCAAACTCCATTCAGAAAGACCCCGGGCCGCAAAATGAACCTTGAACCTTCTTGAGGCACTACACTACTGAACAGCATTTGACATTTTAGTCATGTAGAAGCTAATTGTTAAAAGTTAATCTAATCCTGTATTAATGTTTATTTCATTCTCTCTGGCCTTGCAATGGAGAGCACACCTGTCCTGATTTCACTTGTCTCTCCCTGGTTGATTGGGTAAAATCTCAAAAACCCCAGTGACCCTGCAGAGGGAAAAGCAGGTTGAAAGAATGAGAGAGTGAAGCACTTTTATTGCAACAAGGTCTGGGAACATTTTAGTACATTCTTGAACTGAACTCTTGATCCAAAATATTGGATGTTTATAGGGAACATAAGATCATAACCCCACTTGAAAGGTTAGACTGTATGATAATTATCAGTCAAGCTTCCAAAGGAACATCCTTTTTCATGTTTTTCATACTGATAGCACACGGTTTGTTTCCAGTTTATTGTTCATATATAAGAAAGCTGCTTTTGTGGCTTCTTTGTGCCTCTGTTGTGGTTGCAGACACACGTTTAGTTTGAAACCCTCCAAACACACTGGCTGGCTCTCAGACCGATCAAAGAAAAGGTCTCCCTGGTATTTATGTCACCCCCGCAACAGATCATGCTACCACACATGCTAAGGTGCAAGCAGTCATTACAGACCTCTGCAGAGTCTGTTTTTGGATAATTCCTATGTTTGAGTTGAGAAAATATGGTCCTGTGTGGCATGCATTGTTAAATGAATCTAAGGTGACTTTTTTTGACTATGAATTAGAGGAGAGGAATGTCTATGAGTAGCTGGACTTCATTCTACTAGAATAGCTGAGGGGATGTCAAGCAAACATACCAGTGGTGCTGGTGGCCTCCATATCCAGCTTTGGATAGCTTCCCATCCAAATCCTGCCTTTAAATTAAAGTGGCATCTTGTCTATACAAAAGAAAAAGTTAAACAATAAAAGGTGCTGTGATGTTTTTGTGAACTGACCCTGATAAAGCAAGTCACATAAAAAAAAAAGTGTTTTACATACCTAATTTTTATTTGCTCAGGTCTTAATCTGTCTTTTTATATTTTTCTAGGCAGCTTGGATTTATATGTTCAAAAACATTAACTAACTTCTTTTGTTTGTTTGGAACCGTAAAGAAACAACTTCCCCCAAAACGTATAATTGTTTTGCGCATATCGAAGCATCCATAGTTCCCACAATTTAAAACATGGGAGTCAGTCAGCGCAAATTTAAAAAGTAAAAAAAATAAAAACAAATAAAATAAGACACATATAAACTAGACAAACACACAACGCAAAAAAACCCCAAAAAAACCCACCAAAACAAATGCCAATTAAAGATACTGCAAAGTAGAATATCTGCTGTCACACATAAAAGGTCATAAAGTCCTTAGGCTCATTATATAAAGGTAGTTTCTATATATACAAATATACATATATATATATATATATATATATATATATACATACATACATATATAAATATATACATATATATACATATATATATATATATATATATATATATATATATATATATATATATATATATATATATATATATATATATACTCATGCAACCAAGTTATATCTATTGTTTCTACTTGTTTATTGCTCGTTAACAAGTAGATCAGTATTCTAGGTATTATCATACAGTATATATGTAGCATTAAAGGTAAAACATTTTAAAAAGAATTGTCCTTGTCTAATTTTTAATGCCACAACAAGCTGATATTTTAACATGTCTGTGAACACCTTTCAAAGCCATAAAAAAAAAAAAGTTCTTTAACTATATGGGGGAAGTGCTCTTCTTATGTTTCCATATTTCTTTCAGTACATTCTCTATTTATGGAGAACATAAAGCTAAAGGTTAACTTTTCCAGGACATCATCAAGAGAATCAGAAAACATTCGTGCAGAATTACAGTTTTAGGGCGAAGCAAACAATGTTTAATTGAAGTAATTTTGTTAAATTATCAATTGTAGGCCAAGTTAAATTAACAGCGTAAATGATGAAATCATCAAAATGATATATATTTTGATAATAAGGAAGGCAAATTGGGGTTTTGTGGATATTTAAGATTCTGGATCCAATCTGCATCCCTTCATGTTTAGCTCTGTTTTAAAACTAATCAGATGCCTTTAATGAGCCATCTGTGGCACAAAGAAACTACAGCTAAAGGGAGCTTTAGATGTTACGCCTGAGAAATAAGTAAGAATGTGAATCAAATAAAAGAATTAAACAAAACAATTCAATTAAAAGGGCTTAGCAGCTTCATCAAAGTCTTTCTAAAATGGCAGCTGGAAACCTCCAAAGTTATTTAATGAAGCAAGCTCTTGGACATATTATGAGGCACTGCACTGTTTCTGGACGTAAAAGCTAACATCAATCTGAAGTTGAGGGGAAGTAGCCAACAAACACACACAGCCCTGCAGAACACGCTCATGGATCATGGTTGATTATTATTACTGCTAGAATTAGAAATATTAAATCAAAAGCATAACCTCATGGCCTGGATTCACATCTTCTGCTGATGTCAGGGTATTTTTTTTTGCAAACATAAAGCATCCATGTGTCAGCTAAAATAAAGAAAGTTTTTTTTCTCTTCAACTCTGGAATGTTATTTACTGACCAAACAGATAATACTTTTGCAAACCAGACATTGGCGTCTTGGATTCCCAGCGGGGGCCTTGACGAACAACAGGAAGCAATCATTTGATCAGATTGGAGGTAAGAACAACGATGGGTGTCAGTTAAGGTCAGTCTTCTCGTGGACTTGTCATGCAATGCTGATGTAAGAGGGATGAACTGAGCAGCTATTTACTTGGTATTTTCCAGAAATGCAGAACAATTTCCTAATTTCCCTTGTGACCGGTAAGATACGCCGCAAAACAAACACAGATATCATAACATTCAGTTGTTGCTCAATAACAATCCACCCAAACATCATTTTACTCGCATTAAACCTTACAATAAAAATTACATAATCACTGCGTTGTACATTCTCTGAATTCCAGCAAGTTGGAACAAGCTCCTAAAGCTTGAAATCTCTCTCTAAAAAGGAACAGACTTTGCTAGAGGGCAAATGATAAATCAAAGACCTCCAAATGACACCAAACAGAACACAGAGTATCCCAAAGAGGCTTAAGATCTGCACCCACATGACAAATGATACTCTAACTCTACTTTATTTAATGATGTATACATGTCTGTGGCTGCTAACACTTAGATCAACCTTCCATTACAGTATTTGGCTGTTCCCAGACTAATAATATTGCTTTATCTTTTTGGTGGACCAGGATTTGAGGCTGATGATAGTGGAAAACCACAAACTGCTGGACTTCCAGGAGAAAGACTCAATCTTTTTGCCCTGCCATGAATCACAAGCCAAGATGAGAACATATGAGCATCAGCTTGGTCAGATATCCTGGTTTTGGAAGAAAAATAGCCGTTTTTTTTCTTTCAGGAAGCTTAAGGGAGTCTTTCTTTGGAATATTCTCCCATTGTGGTTAGTCTTAGTAATTCACCACATTCCAGGGTTTTTCTTTTGATAAAGTGTCCCATGAAGTTTAAAGTATTGGATGATGTTTCTGTAAACATTCCCAGTTTCCTGCCCTCAGACACAGATCTGGTCTGCTGCCATTAGTTGCGGTTTTACATGTACGTCATGCCTGTAAGGAGATACAAAACAATACAAACCTACTGTAATGTCTAATAACATGATTATGGTGTTGACTCTAGGTTAAACCTT
Organism: Cyprinodon diabolis; assembly: GCA_030533445.1. Lineage (NCBI taxonomy): Eukaryota > Metazoa > Chordata > Actinopteri > Cyprinodontiformes > Cyprinodontidae > Cyprinodon > Cyprinodon diabolis. The sequence continues at coordinate 38,289,865 of CM060083.1, read as the reverse complement.
ACTGCAGCTATAGGCCTTGAATCTGATCAAAAATGTGGAATATACCTTACTAATTTACTCTATTTTAATAATCAATTTTTAACATAAAGCAAGTGAAACATTCTTACAGTTTACAGTTTATAAAGCAGATAGGATAGAACACGGTAAATTACCACTAGTGACAATTTATTCTGCTTTTTATTTTATATACCATAACCATAACCTTATTGTCTTCAAAGCCCAAGCGGATGAAAGAAATATTAGATTAAAATTTCATCTTTCTGCTTCATTCTATTTCTTTTCCCCCGTTCTGCAGTGTTTGTTAGTTCAACCCCTAAATGTGCTCTCTGTGCGGTCTGCTCCTGTTTGGTTGTGATGCCATCCTGGAGAGAAATATCAGCTAGGCTGCTGCCATCAAATCTTCAGGTTATAGATGATAAAGTTGGGCCTGTTTTTCAGTGTTAAGTTCTGTTTCTCCCCTAGAGCTACAGGCTCAACTTTTACTGTGACTAACTGTATGTGCTCTCTTTCATCTTTTTTGACATGAAAACTGGCTTTCTTTCCCAGACAGAACCACCTGTGGTGCTATTTTACCGTCACCTTCTCTAACAAACAAAGTATTTATCGATCAGTGCTTCTATGTTCCTTCATGTCTTCTTTAGTCTCCTTTAAACCTCACAAGAAGGCTTATTGCGATAAGTCTTCTTCTGCCGGAGGGTTCTTCCTGTTAAAGAAGCATTTTCTTGTCCACTGTCGGTGCATGCATGCTTGGTGTGAAGGATCACTGTAAAGTTAACAATAGAATAAGAGCGATTATCTACTCTCAACACAATCTCATACAGGAGAAGCAAATCCTGCAGAGTCAATGAGTTGATGCAATCAGCAGGTTTTCCTTTGAACAGTAAACTATGAACCAATCTGACTGTACGATCTGGTTGAATTGTCTCTGTAAAGTGCTTGGAGAGGACATTTATTGCGAATTGTCGCTATATTAATACAATGAATTGAAATTCATTATAAAGGCTTGTGAGCAGTTGTTGATACAAAGAGAGGAAAACCAAGAATAAGATGTAAGTGATCAATGGGGTTTCGACATAAGATCAGGATTTTTTTTTTTTTTTTATGTTTAACTGTAATTTCAAAACTGCCTTTAGGTTAAGTCATCTTTGTCTCAAATTAAGTATTTAACGATGCTCTAATACATTTAAAAGTTTCCGTTTATCAAAAATAAGTAAGCTGTTCACAAGAAGGAGAATCTAATTTAAGCACACAATGGTGGAGGTAACAGTGAACTTTGGTCTGCTGCCATTCCTCCTCCCAAATTCCAGCCTTCACCTTGACCAAACTTTGTGCACTTGCTAAATAAGGCCCAGAAGCCGAGGCGCTGCCTCATGGTGTGTGTGGTCTGCTGTAATTGAGGATGGTCCATCGCCCACGCTCACACAGAAGAGCATTCTGAGATACACCCGCAGAGCAAGACAGTGTTTAGACTACCCACAATCCCATTCTCTCCCCCGCTTAGCTGCACAACCCCCCCAACGTCAGAAAGTTGGCCTCTGCCCCCTGCTTCAGCTCCCTCCCTGTGTACAAACTGTGGGACAGCGAATGTTGTGAAATGTTTACTGTCAGACTGAAAAATAAATGTCTGGGAGCCTCAGGGAAAAAGCGAGGAGCAGCTCAGGATGAAAGCTTTTCTGAAAACGTAGGGAACTGATCCTGGGTGTCAAGCTGTGTACAGTCTTTAGCTCATGACGCTGGCCTTTAAAGAATTTGAAAACAAATGACTATTGAAAGCACATCAGGGAGTCATGAGTAGAAATATTTTCATTCCAATGACATGTACTATTGAAACCAGATATATACATATGTTTTATTATGTTAAACTGTAGTAAACATTTGATGTCTTTTCAGGATTTACCATATTACAAATAATATGGGAATAAATGATATGAGAATAAAAGAGAGAGAGATTATTTTATAAATAATTTTTAACTCTCTGTGGGTTTTCATTTCATGTTAGTTTTGTTTTATCATGTTAAATTACACTTTCTCATCAGCTTCAGCCAGAATTCACAGGGACATCAAAAACTGATCTGAACAGTTTTTTTTTTTTTCAAATGTATAAATTGGAGAATTTATAGTTTAAAAAAAAGAGGATAGACACAAGAGAATAAAGAATGAGCACAGATACAGGTGGAAAAAGGGGAGTTTAAGGGAAATCAGGACAGTTTAATTGGAGGATCAAGTGGGGAGGAACAGGAACCGGGGAGTATACGCAATGAGGGAAGAGTGAAGCATAGCCTGAATGTAGTTTAGTTAATAAGGAGATAATGTGGATCAGCTGGGATAGAAGGAGTGCAGGGAGACTTAGGAAGGGAGATTAGCTAATGTCAGCTGAACTAAACCATTGAATCAATTATAAAGTGTAAAAGAGATCTAAAAGAATATTATCTAAGATAAAAGAAATAAGTCAGAAACTAAACCTGAACAACTAAACTAATAAAGTGGAACTAATAATGAGAACTTTTGGAAAATTAACTGAAAAGGTTAGATCTAAAGAAGAAAGAAAACTTATATTTTTAAAAAAGCTATCAGAAAACAAATAAAAGTCAGCTCTAAGCAACTGTAGATCATGTCAGCAGTGTCTTTGACAGCAAAACAGACCTGCATGATGCTGCCACTGCTTGCGAGCGAACATTTTTTCCTTCCTATGTATGGATGCATTTCCTGGCTAGACCTAATTGTGTTCCTCAGTATTTAAATGAAGTTTGTTTTCCTAAGTACATTTCCAAAGTATATCTGACTTTTGAGGTTGCTTATGGGGCTTCTTCCTCACCGAGTGGCCTTTCATACCATGTTGGAACAGGACAAGTTTCACTCTCCTACCAACTTAAGCCTGCATCTTCATAAGCCATCTCAATCTTGTTCTGAGGCTGAAATGCATATTTTATACCAAAACATGTTCATAACAATGCTGGACATTTACATGCTAATAAAAAAATATATACAATACGGCTGAGTGTGGCACCTTCAACCATCAGGTATTGTAGCAAAGAATAAACCCATGTATAATGGCTGATTTAGTTAGATTTTCTGTGATGTTTAAACATGGAGAAGTCCAGTCAGACAGTAAGGAAAGAATAAGTATCTGGGTTTTATCTGTATCTAAAATGTCAGAGCATAAACCTGTTAAATGTTCAACAGCTCATGTTAATTTTTAAATATTACTACTAAATATAAATCATAGGAAATTGAGACAGTGCTCAGTTCAGTTGTCTGATGCACTATTTTGTGTTTTACGAATGCTCATCACCTTCTTTCCTTAGCTCACACAAACACATAGTGTTAATGATGCAGCTTACTCCATAATGGGTGTGACATCTTGCAGTTGTGGCGGGAAAAGCTATGTGTCAACCGCACTCAGTCTTGTTGCGCAATTTGAACCTAAACGTGTGAGTTTAGAAAAAGTCTACAATCTGTCTCTGTATTCTACCTTATGAGTTAAAACACAAATGGAAGTGGAACATAGGATAAGAAATAATTTTCTTTTTTTTGCAGGCTAGTTTCTGTTGCGTTTATTTAATTTTGTAGAGAAGGAAAGCCTGTTTACCTGACAGACAGTCACTTCATAGTGTGTCTGTATGGTAACAGTGACATCATTGGGACAAGTGTGAGGGAGACAAATACTGAGGTAAAACCTGAAAGAGAGCTTTTATTTAAAGGCAAAAAGGGCATGAATCCAAGCAAAGCTAAATTGTCTAAAATTGGACTTTATTTTAAGCAAGTTGCAAACTTTTTTCTATAGTAAACAGAAAATATTAGTCATGGAAAAAACAGAAATGTAATAAAATCGTATTTATTGTGCTACCAGTGGAGGAATGATATGTTGGGCTTGAATTTGTTTGATAATTAGTGTTTAAGGAAAAGCTCCAGGCCTCTACAGTCTGGATTTTTCTAAAGGTGGTCAAGCTTTAATTTTCAAGCTTTTTTCAGTTTTGAACAGGTCCAGATTTAAACATACAGACTCAGTTGAATAAATATAATCAAACAAACATTTAATAAGTGATGTTGGATGTTTCAGACTGTTTTGAACTCAATAAGACTTTTCTTTCTTATTTACAGCAACACTTTAAGACGGCAGTTTTTTTTTAACCACCATCAGATTTTTCTGACAGCACTATTAAGGTTGACTAATGACCTGGAAAAGTTTACCCAGTGACTGTTCTAACTGAAGGTAAGTATGAGTTATGCTTTCAATAGAGTCTGTGTATAGTGTTTTAATTTAAAAGTATTTAGATCAGAGTAAAAAAAAAAATAAAATAAAAAAAATAAACTTCTGCAGATTTTTTGTATGTTGTTTTAAACTTATTTGAATTGAATATTCTACAATGCTTAAAATCTATTAGCATAATTTACCTAAAGTCACTTAAGAATATGATGACCAAATAGTTATGTTGTTCATTATTAGTGTAGATACATTTGTGACTGAAAGATTTAACCACATCTTCAGCATCCACCACAGATGGGAAGTAACGAAGTACAAATACTTCGTTACTGTACTCAAGTAGATTTTTCCGATATTTTTTTACTTTACTTTACTACTTATTTTTATGGCGACTTTTTACTTCTACTCCTTACATTTTTACACAAATATCTGTACTTTCTACTCCTTAGTTTTTAAAAAATTGGCTCGTTACTTTAGTTTTGAATCATTTCAATGGAGTTACCGTTATTATTTTTCACGTCATCAATACCAAATTCAATCTAATTGGATGGGAATCTACGTTGCATTTGACGCACCACTACAAGATGAATCGACAGATTCGGCGGTATTCATTCGCGGCAAATCATTGCAGCTTGGTGGCGGTGGCGTTAGCATAGTAGCATGGACGACGAGATGATTGAAAATGAACACAACGGAGATCTAGTCCTATTGGCAGACATCCATTTAAAATGTAGGCAACGGCATGAAAAAAGTGGTTTCTACTTTTACTTTTATACTTTAAGTAAATTTACAAGCCTGTACTTTGTTACTTTTACTTGAGTAAAAAAGTTTATTCAGTACTTCCACTTTTACCAGAGTATTTTTTAACACAGGTATCTGTACTTTTACTCAAGTACGGAAAGTGAGTACTTTTGCCATCTCTGGCATCCACACCTACTGATACAGAAGAAATAAGTAAAAAAGAATCATAAAATGGTGACTTGGTAAAAGCAAAACCTAGAACCATCTCATTGAGCAAGAAAAGCGGGAAAAAAAGCTCATTTCAATTCGATTTTTATTCTGCTGGCTTCAATCCTGCAAACTCAGAAGGAGCTTGTTGAAGAAGAAAACATGAAATGTAGAAAGTTGCACAATCCCTTCTGATTTTCATTATGTTGCCATAAAAGAAAAGTTTCTCCAAATACCTCAAGTCAACCTTAATAGTGCTGTCAAAAAAAATCTGATGGTAAAAAAAAAAAAAAAAAACATCTTAAAGTGTTGCTGTAAATAGGAAAGAAAAGTCTTATTGAGTTCAAAACAGCCTGAAACATCCAACATCACCAGATAAAACATATAATTATTATTTCAGAAAAAGCATTAAAAAATGAATTAAAAATGAGACCATTTAACAGGAGACAACACAAGTATAATTTATTGAATTGTGATCCCTGTATTTTACTTGGATCCAATTGCCACATTTACTATATGATATTTAATATGTTGATGGAATTCCTAAGGAAGATGCCAGATATTTCTCCCTGTGTGCACCGGTCTCCCTCCATGTTCTCTGATGAGCGTCTCCTCCTAAAGATCCATGAAAACCTGTATCCTCCTCTGTGTCTCCAAGGAAGCCTGTTCCTCCTGTTGAACTCACACACACCTGTCTGCCCACCTTCAAGGATTCCAACTCAGGCTGGACTCACAAGTCTCCTCGCTCATCTACAAAATCAGCTTAAGAACCCCTTTACCTCCTCCAGTCTTCCTTAAACCTGCCTGATCCATGTCCTTTTTCAGATATTATTTGGGAAGTCAATAAACCTTTTTCCTATACTGTCATCAAGACTGTTTCAGGATCAAATCAAAAACTCTCATGATGACACTTGTGCCTTCCACCATAGCTTCTAGGAAGTACGGCTAAATACTAAAAAGAACAAAATAGATTTCAATAAATGTAGATATAACATGTGCATGTGTTCACGGTTTTCTTTATTCAAAAGTTGCACTATATTTACATAAAATATCAACACAAAACCTTTTTCCATATGCATGTCTGTTGATTTGTGAGCTGCCAAACTGCAGGTTGTGGAGCTGAAAAACCTGCTAAAATGAATTCAGTTTACAGAAAAACATGGGAGAAACATTAGCTCTATACTAACCTTTATTGGAAAAGACACTGGAATAGAGGCAGTGGAGTAAACAATGGAGAGCATGGATATGAACGTTGACAAAAAGTACCTTATATATTCATTGGTGGGTGGAGAATCACACAGCATACATGAGAGCAGGGAGACTAATATGGATGGAGAAGAAGCAAGGCAAAAGTAGCAAAGAGGGATTTTAAAACATAAGTAAATTCCAAATTTACAAAGAGCAGGGACAAAATTAGAATAGGAAAGGGAATTTTACAACATAAAGAGGGGACAGAGAAGACAAAAGCAAACATCTAAGAACTACAGATGTATGCCTTTTCGTTATTGTAAAACCCACATTTAGAAATAATATTGTTGTGTCTTAGAAAGAGAAGAAATTTGCTGGTAGACATTTACAAAAAAATATAAGTCCTTTTTTTTCAGTTCAGGTAATAATTTAATCTTAAAATTGTCATGGTCTTGGTTCTGCTGTTCTTTTCTTTGCTCCTTGTTTTCTAGATTTATTGGCCTAATTCCAGTTTTGTTGTATTTCTAGATTTATATTAGTTCTCATGTTTTTCTGTTGTCCTCTTTGCCCTCTTGTGTGTGTATGTTCCATTCCCCTTGGCTCCCTCGTTGTATCCTCTCACACCTGTTCCTTGTCTGCTCGTTAGCCCTCCCTTTGTCTCTCTCTGCTATACAGGTGCTGGTCATAAAATTAGAATATCATGAAAAAGTAGATTGATTTCAGTAATTCCATTTAAAAAGTGAAACTTGTATATTATATTCATACATTGCATACAAACTCATATATTTCAGATGTTTATTTTGTTTAATTTTGATGATTACAAATGACAACAAATGAAAATCTCAAATTCATCATATCAGAAAATTAGAATATTGTGAAAAGGTTCAAAATTGATGGCCCCTGGTGCCACACTCTAATCAGCTAATTAACTCAAACCACCTGCAAAAGCCTTTAAATGGTCTTTCAGTCTAGTTCTATAGGCTACACAATCATGGGGAAGACTGCTGACTTGACAGTTGTCCAAAAGACGACCATCGACACCTTGCACAAGGAGGGCAAGACACAAAAGGTCATCGCTAAAGAGGCTGGCTGTTCACAGAGCTCAGTGTCCAAGCACATTAATAGAGAGGCGAAGGGAAGGAAAAGATGTGGTCGAAAAAAGTGTACAAGCAAGAGAGATAACCGCACCCTGGAGAGGATTGTGAAACAAAACCCATTCAAAAATGTGGGGGAGATTCACAAAGAGTGGACTGCAGCTGGAGTGAGTGCTTCAAGAACCACCACACACAGACGTATGAAAGACATGGGTTTCTGCTGTCGCATTCCTTGTGTCAAGCCACTCTTGAACCACAGACAGCGTCAGAAGCGTCTTGCCTGGGCTGCTGGTGAGTGGTCCAAAGTCATGTTCTCTGATGAAAGTAAATTTTGCATTTCCTTTGGAAATCAAGGTCCCAGAGTCTGGAGGAAAAGAAGAGAGGCACTTCATCCACGTTGCTTGAAGTCCAGTGTAAAGTTTCCACAGTCAGTGATGGTTTGGGGTGCCATGTCATCTGCTGGTGTTGGTCCATTGTGTTTTCTGAGGTCCAGGGTCAACGCAGCCACATACCAGGAAGTTTTAGAGCACTTCATGCTTCCTGCAGCTGACCAACTTTTTGGAGATGCAGATTTCATTTTCCAACAGGACTTGGCACCTGCACACAGTGCCAAAGCTACCAGTACCTGGTTGAAGGACCATGGTATCCCTGTTCTTAATTGGCCAGCAAACTCTCCTGACCTTAACCCCATAGAAAATCTATGGGGTATTGTGAAGAAGAAGATGCAATACACCAGACCCAACAATTCAGAAGAGCTAAAAGCCACTATTAGAGCAACCTGGGCTATCATAACACCTGAGCAGTGCCACAGACTGATCGACTCCATGCCACGCCGCATTGCTGCAGTAATACAGGCCAAAGGAGGCCCAACTAAATACTGAGTGCTGTACATGCTCATACTTTTCATGTTCATACTTTTCAGTTGGCCAACATTTCTATAAATCCTTTGTTTTTATTGGTCTTCAGTAATATTCTAATTTTCTGATATGATGAATTTGAGATTTTCATTTGTTGTCATTTGTAATCATCAAAATTAAACAAAATAAACATCTGAAATATATGAGTTTGTATGTAATGTATGAATATAATATACAAGTTTCACTTTTTAAATGGAATTACTGAAATCAATCTACTTTTTCATGATATTCTAATTTTATGACCAGCACCTGTATATGCTCTGCCTCTGCTCTCACTCTTGGTTGGTTCCTTGTCTTTGCTGTCCTCCCATGCTGTTGTCCAAATTCCTCGTCTCTCCCTGGCTCCTAGTGTTTGGTTTTCCCCAGATGTCTCCATAGTTCTGGTTTGTTTTTGATTATTAGTTGGATTTTTGCATTCCTGCCTTTGTTACTGTTTTTGCCCTATTAAACTCCCAAGAAATCTCCTCAGCCTCTCTGCCTCTGCATTTGGGTCCTCTACCACAACTAATCCTGACAAAAATGAGTTTAATTTGGTTGGACTGAGCACAGAAATGGCTTTTTGGAATCTAGAGGTTGTGGATCCTTGAACTACTGTAGTTGACATTCTCGCTTTAAACTCAAATAAAAACTGTCTATAGGCAATAAATGGATGTAAAAACTTTCTGAAGCTCTATTACGCTTGTACTGGTAAATAAGCTTGCCTACAGACCATCCTTTTATTACAAAATGATTTATCTTCTGCAAATTGGAGCCTCCTTCATTCTGGAGTTTCCACGGTTTAGTGCTTTTCCAACAGAAAATGAAAGGACGGTGTTGAGCTTTCTCCATAATGATCATGTGAAGGCCACACGAGTCCCACGATTACATCACTGGGCACGGGGCAATCTGACAACACTAAAGTGCATCATTCACAACTACTCTTTAACTGGTGCTAAATAACGCTTACGTAAGTTAAATAGAGGGATGTATTTTCTGCAAAGAGACAGAGCCCAACATTCAGTACAGTGTGAGCCTTGTGAGTTATGAAAATTAAACATAAAATGTAACACATTTAAAAGAAGCAGTACAGTGCTTCACAAATATCCAGGGAAAAACCTTTTAAAATTTAGTCTATTTTAATGCTTTTATTTATCATCATCTCACAAAAATTTAGAATAATCAAACATTTAATTTGATTTGATTTATACAAAGAGGGAAAACACTGTAGTGATTTAATAAACATAGCTTAGTATGGAAAGTTTAAAATTTAGTTTGAAACAACTGCTTTTAAAGTTTTTTTTTAAATTATACTTATTTTGAAAAATGTTTACTTGATAATATGGTCAACTCTAGGAGAGTACAGTATAATTATCAGCCAATGACTGCCTTGTTCCCTGGGGTATTAATTCAATCTGAAAAACTCACACAAAGAGAAAAGACAATTAGGAGAAATTTATTGATATAATTACTTTGGTCTTTGGTGCTCAGACCTCAGCAGGAAACATAGCACTTAATTTTGATAGATATAGATGAACAGGAGTAAAGAATAGGGCTGTTCCCCCAAGGCCTGCAACTGGTTGAGTGGAGATAGATGAAGTTGGTCAGTCTGTAGACTGCTGGTTGGTGAGACGGTCTGCTGAGCTGTATGGAGAGATCCAGTGGATTGCTGTAGCTGATTCTAGAGCTTCACTCAGGGACCTTGAAGATGGAAGTCCAGTTGGATAACACAGGTTGAAAGAACCTGTACATGATGAGCAAGCATGAAGCGACAGTGGAGAGGAAAAACTCCCCGTTGGGAAGAAAACTCTGGCAAAACCAGGCTCAACATGGCGGTTTTGCCGGACCTGTTGAAATTAATCGCGGAATGCAGTAAGAGTCCGGAAGGAATGACACTCTGATGAAGTTTTAGCTACGATGGTGGAGGAGGGGCTGGAGGTGGGTTGAAACAGTGTCATCTGAATGAAGTCACACAGCGCATCCGGCGCCTGTGTTCTAGGAGCAGGCAGGTGCGTATCAGAGGCCTTTTAAGATGAGCTCTGGATACAGATTGGCTTTCGTGGAGGTGTCGTTCAAAGCTGATTGGCTGTGTCGCAGGAGGATTTATGAAAAAACAATGAGTTTCTTCAGTTGAATTTCCGCCTAGGCTCCATTTCAATGACTGAAGACCAACTCTATGAGATGATCTTCAAACTAGGAAGAACAAGTAAACATGCCATTTAATTAAGGTTAATGGGGTTTGGTTCTCAAATCAGGATATTTATAGAATAAAATTCCTCCCATTGAATAAAGGCACACAGATATATTTATTTTTTGTTTTACATTTTTCTTTATACAACAATTTAAACAGATTTTATTTTATATAAAGCTACAGTAATTTTCAGCGACATCTAACGTCCAGACTGCAGACTGCAGCAACATGAACATCTCCCCCCCACCGCTTCTCCCCCCCAACAGTACGGCGAGCGTTACGGGACAAAATGTCTTCCACGACGTCCGCATCACCTACCTTCTCAAGTGATGAGGTTTGTTTACATAGATAATTTTACAGATAGTATTTCATTAGTCTGTGTAGGGTATAGATTTCAGTACCGTCTCAGTTCATCTCTCTCAACTTGCCGTAGTTACTTTCGAGCGCAATGGGCGATCTCGCAATCGCTAGTTTGTTGGCTCTGCGCTGCCGTAGCGCAAAGATGTCTGCCTCCATGGCTGCGAGACCCGCTCCTATGTAATTATAAATAACGAATTCTAAGGCAACGCAAATATTGAGGTTAAGAGGCTGAGCTCGTAGATGATGATAAATAACATAGTTATGTATAATATATTACATTTCTGACTGTATATCCCTGTAATTATTACACACTGTAGCTTTAATGGTTTTTAAACATGCTTTATCAGGTATACATTTGAGTCTTTAGATTGCTGTATGCAGGCCACCAGATAAAAGAGTATTATTGTACACATGTAGAGTAACAGTCAATATTCTATGAAACATCATCAGAACATGAACCGTTTGCAACCCTCCCCCAATATGTAGCATACCCCCACCACTCGAGAGAGACTGCGCAAGAAAAGTGTCACATCCCTCCTTTTGCCCTTCTTGTAAGAAAATCTGTGTGAAACCGCCTTTGAAATGCACAGTTTTCCAGAGGATGTGAAGTTTCTGCTTTGAAACAATAAAAAAATTAGGCATGTGTTTAAAACCTTTTTCTTACACCATTTTGAGTGTCGTTTAAAAATAATTGCAGATACACTTAGCAGAGTAAGAGCATTGTGTTATGCAGCAGCTGCCCATGTGCTTTCCCCTACACGTGCTGCAGTGCTGCAGTATTCTGCAATGATTAGTCCATTCAGTCGATGACGCCTCACTGTGCCACAGCTTTCCAAAGGAATAGAATATGGCTCATGATGAACTGACAAGAAGCAGTTATGCCAAATTATCATTTGGGAAAATAATGAGTTGTGTGTGCACACTAAGATAAGGAAAAGGAGGACAGGCTCCAAAGACAAACAGGGTGAGTCCCTGTTGCATTCCCAGATAGGATCTTATCAGATGTGGGAGGTTAAACTGAGACAGAGAGAACAAAGTCAGAGAAAAGATTTAGAAAGACCAATTTTTGAAAAAGAAGCTTCTGAAAAATCTGAAGGATGCCTGCATAAAACAACCCTCCAAGATCTTCAAGAGGCTAGACAGACGTGCACAGGTGCTGCACAAGAGAGAGGCTAGGAAGGGAGAAAAGAAAGAGACAAGACAGGAAAAGGATAGGAGGAGGACGCCAGTGGGGGGAGTGAAACAAGATGTAGGAGGAGACTGGACTCACTGCAGAAGGAAAAGGAGTCGGAGAGCAAGTCCAAAACAGCTGTCCAGCAGACGTCCCAGTCGTCGGAAGCGCAGCCCCCGGAGGTGGATACAGAAGGCAGGACAGTGTCAATAAGCCACAGGAGCAGCACTGCAGCGTAACACACACATAGAGACACACACTTCATCCTGAGAAGAGGAGGCATACCTGACAAGGATTCAGATCTCGCCATCCGAACAGCTGAGGTCAGTGAGAGAGAGGAGACATGTTTTACTTTACAATGTGACGGTAACATGATCAGAGTGATGCTGCTGTAGAATTGCTGCTGTCATGTCTGTGGGGGATCCTCAGAGAAAACGTGTCTCGGGTCAGTGAGCTGTAATAGTGTGAGTGGGAGATTAAGCATGTGGGGAAATCTTTGCTCAGCTTTCATGCATGTAAGAAAGAGCTAAACCAGATAATACTATCCAGGAGACATTCATATCCTGGTTTCATGCTTGAGGTAAGCTTATATGTTTGCAAAGCTGTTCTTTCTTTCTGGACTATGAAGAGGTCTTTAAGCTACCAAGAAGAGAAATGCTTATTTTCTGCCGGTGTATGTTGACATTCCCTTCATATCCTTTGATTCAATTCAACCTGCTTGCATCTGCCAAGCAAAACTCTGGCAATGTTAGCTATGCATGCGTGTGGCACGGAGGGAGTGAGAAAGCAAGACAGAACAAATACTCCACCCTGCTATTCATCCAAGTACCAGCCCTGCCACTGAACTCTTTGAAAGTAAGGCCTTTGCCTATAATTGAGGAAACAGCTCAGTGCATTTTGTGTTTTGTAAGGCTGCCATTACCCTCTGTGGTATGTGCTTTTTATAACAACCCCAAAGAGAGGGTCTTTCTGCTATGCAAAGGCGTGACCCGAGTCAAGGCCCAGGTTTGATATGAAGAGGAGGATTTGGTAACTTCAAAGTTCCTTTATGGGGAAAATAGCAATTTTACTTTTAACAAAAGAAAACCCCCAAAACATCAAACTTAAACAATCATTTTAGGAAAGGTCACTTTAGTCATCCTTTGATGGATATTTCGGGCAATGCCAAATTTCTATTTGAAACAGAAGGGAAGTCATAAACCTGTCATAATTGGGACAGCTGCTATCCTGACTATTGAGCAGCAGACTGCTGAGCATCAACAAACAGCAGCACTTATTTAGACTACAGTATGATTACACTGCATCTAAGAATAAACTGACATACTGATATCAATTGCACCGTTAGACTCCAGGAATACCCGGCCGAATCACAAGCCATTAGTTTAATTACCAGATACCGCCTCTATATTTATTATCCTCCCCACTCCAAGCTTCATTATCTCCCTACTGTTATCTCACCTGGTAATCAGTTACTGATGAGGCGAATCTGTAGTTTTAAAGAGGCTGCATGGGCTCCAGATCCCTGCATGTTCAGACAAATACTCTGCTGACCAATTGCCACAGTGTTTTTTTTTTTCTTTTCTTGTGCAGCTCGCATTATGAATGCAGGTCTGCTTGGACAAGCATTTCTGAGAGGAAGCTGCCATCAGCTTTCTTCACTTCCCAAGAGGTGTAAATGAAACCTGCAAATGCAATCTGTGGTGGCGACACCACTTTGATTGTACTTCACAGCATGACTCACATTGGTTTATACCTTAGAGTAGCTCCAAAAGCATGGAGTGGATTTAGACCTTGCTATTGTTTTAATGATTGATTATTCGTATTGTATAATTGTGTATAGCACTTTGGTCCTGTTGGCTGTCGAAAGTGCTTTATAAATAAATTTGTTATGGTATAGTAAATACTAGAACACACCTGCTCAACTATTAACAAACTACAGAACTTCTCATGAATTCACCCGGTCAGCCCACCCAACTTGCTTTGTTGGAGCACTTCTTTTTTTTTTTTTTTTTTATGAGGTTAAACTTATATCTTCATCATGCTAAAGCATAAATGGCATAGATTTCAACAATAATGGAAGATTTTCTGCTTTAGGCATCTAAAACTTCAGCATCACTTCTTTACCTATTCCCTACTTTTATTTATATATATATATATATATATATATATATATATATATATATATATATATATATATATATATATTAGGGGTGGAACGATTCACAAAATCCACCGTTCAGTTTGATTCACGGTTTCGTGGTCACGGCTTTTGGTTCGGTTCGATTCGGTATATGTTGATTGTTACACCGAAATCCCATAAAAATTTATGAAATTAATGAAAAAATCCCCCCAAAAATAATGGATTTTAATTATTTTAAATGATCATTTACACATGTTTTGCTGCTTTGAATTTAATCATCTCGCGCATGCTCTCTACCATCTCCAAGGGACTCAGAGGGGAGCGGACGGGAGCCACAGTGGAGGCTGTAGGCTTTGCTTTGAGCAGCCGGTCTGGAGCGCAGCGGGGGTTGCTGATGGAGTATGAGGGATTTCGGGGTTAGCATGACATGTTGGTCATGTTGCTGTTAGCATAAGCAAAACGTGTTGCACAATGCTTGCACTTTTATCCACAACTTTCTTTCCGCCGTCATCGTAGGTCACCCTAAATGCAAAGTCGTCCCATACAGCAGACCTATAAAGTGCTGCTGGCGCGTCTTCCATCTCCTGTTCTTTCCCACTCGCCATACCCACACAATTCTCCACAACAACTGATTTTTTTCCCTGCTACACCCGGCTAAGCTGCTTCGCTTCTTCTTCTTCGTTTTTACTACTGGTGGTTGGCTTTGGTCGCAGTACCGCCACCTTCTGCTCTGGAGTGTACACGCATGAACTGAACGAAACACATGCGAATCGAACCGAGACAGTAGAACCAAACGGTTCGGACGGTTTTCATAAATCGTCCCATCTCTAATATATATATATATATATATATATATATATATATATATATATATACCAAACTGCTGCAATTGTTGAAGCAAAAGCAAAATAATAACTTGATCCAGTCCATCTAAATGAATCGGGGGGTTAGTTAACCTTATCAAGCTGAAGACTTAGAGCGGCTCAACTGATGGCAGCACAACCTTTTTTTTTGTTTCATTTTCGCTAGCTGTATACTTCATACCCATTTGGTCAGGAAATTCTTGAATATGAGAAAATATCCATACTTACGATAGAAGGTGATTCCCCCTTGCAATAAATAACATATCCTAACGGGAAGTAGTAGAACACTGTTAATATGACACTTTTTATATAAATTCATTAACAAATGCCACACATACCGTATCCTAAAGATGTGACCCACCTGAGTGTTTGATAAAATCCAGTCAATAGCCTCATTTTTACAGTAGATCAAGGTAGGATGTTTTTGTTGATGCACCAGCTTATATTGTAAGATAGAAACATTTTTAGATTAGTTTTGATAAAACAGATGAAAGTTGATCAGACATTAAATTTTGTTGTTTTTTCTTTTAAAAGCCAAAATGAGCCACAAGCAGGAAGCCAGTCCTTCAGGTTTAAAAACTTGTATCCATATTAGATAATTTTTCTTTAGAAATGTGTCAGCAAATATAAAATGAGTTATTGCTATTTGCAATGACTAGAGAAGGAGGGTTGTGATTTCTAAAGATAAGACTAAAAGCTCAGAAGGCTCAGACATGTTTCAGCCACAAGTTATTTTTCAACATCTAGTGTACGGAACTGTAATGCAAAAGTTAATACTCTACAGATATTTTTTTTTTTTTTGCAAAGTTGAGCACTTCTTATCCAAGGTCGTTAAAAGTAAAAAAAAAAAATAGTCAATTTTGCACAGTCCCTCCTTCTCTCGAGGAAACGCAGCAGCTAACCCGTATGTCATCCTGATTCCTCACACACTTGCTGCCTTGCAGATGTCGTGCCTATATCTGGCACCTCGCATAAACGCTCTTAGCAGCCCTTGAATTAAGTTCCCATTCAACACACTCAAAAAATTCCTGCATCCTTTCCATCTGCAACAGCTATATTTAATGCTGAGTGATAAACTGATGTTTCACCTCTTAAAACATGTTTTTAAATAGCGATGGAGCTTTATTGACACTTTGAATTGGATTCAAAGGGAGATTTGAATCAACCCATTTGTTTGGATTCAAATACACAAAAACTGTTGATGACCTGATGTCCCTTCTGAGCACATACAAACTTGTAAAGTGACTTAGATAAGGCCGAAGCTGCAGGTCGCTTGGCTGCAGCCGGAATGTGGATGTTTTTCTGAGTGAAGTGTTAGGTGTGAAGCAGTCTGGCCAGGCACTTTGTCAGACAGTCACCACTGACAGACCTCATATGATTAAATATGCCTATAAATGGACAAGCTCCTGTCTTACTCACATCTCAACCTCATGCTCTTACAGCCTGTAACCTACAATCTACCACAGATTGTTTGAGTTTTGTCTTTAAGTGGTCAGACAGATTTTTCCCCCCTGTATTTTTAATGCATTCATCCCACATTAAACTGGCTCCAAAGTTAGTGACGTTCTAAAAAAAAGGTTTGAAATAGAAACAATCCACCATTAATCACCTTGCACAGCTATTTATCTGGTATGTATTTTGTAGCTGAGCTAATGTTTCTATGCTAACAAAAGATCAGTTCTTCAAAGAAATCTTCATTCACGATCAGCATGGTATGCTCTCCTAAGATCCCGTCGCTCTATAATTCTTGCCTCTTATCTCACACAATCCCCATAAACCCCTTTAAACTCTGCCCCTCCCCTCTTTGCCCTCCTCTGGCCCAGTTCGTTCTATCTGCATGCGTGTCTCTGCAGTAGCTAACTCCAAAAACAAGCTGCCCTTCTCTGATCCCTTTAAAGTCCCCCTCTAGTCTCTCCAAGCCTTCAGTCCAGCTGTTCCACATTAGCACATCTAGAATTGGCAGAGGCCAAAAGAGGCTCTGATGTTTAGATGTTAATACAGGAGCAAAATCTGGACTCCTAGGCCTGATCGCCCCATGCTCTAAAAAGCAAGATAAGCAAAAGGATTTTTTTCTCTAATTCCTTAAGGATGCAGAGAATTTATTTCTGGCTCATCTTAGTGACTAGATTTCTTTCCATGAAAATGAACTCAATCACACTGTTCCATATTGATGGTGTAGATACATAAGGCTCCAGTAGTGATTCTCTATGGGTCTAACAATGTAGCATCTAAACTGACCACCAACTAAAACATGGAGCAAAGATATATATATATTTTTAGGGATATGATAAAAAAAACAAAAAACTAGTGGTAACTTTGAGGCTCCATATATAAAAACATATGCTCAATAAATGGATAATTTCCACAAGTGCAGTTGAAGTGTTACAGCCAGTACTCGAGTTGAGGGGGGATTAGGGGGGGTGGCATCCCCCTTTTTAAAAAATCTTAACCCTTTAAAGCCCGATCCAAGAATAAAACAAAACAGAAAATTACTTTTTTTTGGTTTGAAGTCCTTATTTGGCCTTTTAACAAAATATGTAAAAAGAAAAAAACAGAAATAAAATTTTGATATTAATAATTTATTGCAATGCGATAAGTCAAGATTCTTTTTTGTGTAGTCTTCTGCCCTCTGTTATCAGGTATATCTGATTGTGTACAATAGGATTTTAAGCAAAGTTTTTACCATTAAATTATGCAAAAGATGTCAGACGCAAAACATTTCAGAAACCATATGTATCAAATACGATACATTTGGCATTACAGGGTTAAAAATCCTCCCCTCTTAAATGACCATCCCCCCATACCACCCCCTGTGACATTTTATTACTGAATGTGTAACTTTTACACTATATAATAACAGTAACGGCGATAATATCGACCTTTCAACATTTGGCGCGCTGTGGACTTACGAGTAGCCTGAGCAAAATAAATAAAATCAAATAAGTGGCCTACCATGACTATGAGGCTTATCCCAGTGGGAAATGTGTCCTCTGCATTTGTTCCTAACTATGTAGGGGTAGTGCTAGCCATGCCAGTCCATGGACAGACTGCAGTTCTACTGTAAGATGCCTCGGTCAAGGTCAATGACCGGCGTACCTGACATGCAACAACCATACAATGCATATTGCTTTAAGTTAATAGACTATATTAATTAGGGTATATGTGTTTCCAAAAAAATATATATATCCACCATCCCCTTTCTTTTTTTTTTTTTACAACTAGACTACTGGTTACAGCAACGACAAGAAAACAAGATTCCTTTATCTGCTATGCTAACGCCCTGGCTCACATCGACTCCGGTCTTACCGTTGCGGTGCGGTGGGTGCGGCGCCACAGTGATTCCAAGTCATTAAAAAGATGTAAACCTCTCTCGCCGGCTGCTGAGCTGCCCGGCTGCGGTTACAGAGACACTCCGCAAGAAAATTCAGAAAATTCAGCAAGAAACCTATCCTTGCGGCGTGCCGCAGCCCTCCGCAACAAGCTCTCGCAAATATCCTTATTTGGGCCGTGTTATCGCGTGAAGTTATGTGAACTCAAGTGAACTTCTGTTAAATCTCCGGACCTGTTGCCGGAGCCGCACCGCACCGTAGTCAAAAGGGCGGTGTGACCCCCGGCTCACACCGACTCCGGTCTTACCGTTGCGGTGCGGTGGGTGCGGCGCCGCAGTGATTCCAAATCATTAAAAAGACGTAAACCTCTCTCACCGGCTGCTGAGCTGTCCGGCTGCGGTTACCGAGACACTCCGGCGCTGCAGAAAATTCAGCAAGAAACCTATCCTTGCGGCGTGCCGCAGCCCTCCGCAACAAGCTCTCGCAAATATCCTTATTTGGGCTGTGTTATCGCGTGAAGTTATGTGAACTCAAGTGAACTTCTGTTAAATCTCCGGACCTGTTGCCGGAGCCGCACCGCACCGTAGTCAAAAGGGCGGTGTGACCCCCGGCTCACACCGACTCCGGTCTTACCGTTGCGGTGCGGTGGGTGCGGCGCCGCAGTGATTCCAAATCATTAAAAAGACGTAAACCTCTCTCACCGGCTGCTGAGCTGTCCGGCTGCGGTTACCGAGACACTCCGGCGCTGCAGAAAATTCAGCAAGAAAGCTATCCTTGCGGCGTGGCGGAGCCCTCCGCAACAAGCTCTCGCAAATATCCTTATTTGGGCCGTGTTATCACGTGGAGTTACGTGAACTCAAGTGAACTTCTGTTCTCGCGAGTTAAATCTCCGGACCTGTTGCCGGAGCTGCAGAGCGGCACCGCACCGTAGTCAAAAGGGCGGTGTGAGAGGGGGTGTGCGGGAGTTGCGGTCTCCGTCGGCTCGGTAACCGCACCGGAGCCAGTGTGAGCAAGGGGTGAGAGGGGGTGTGCGGGAGTTGCGGTCTCCGTCGGCTCGGTAACCGCACCGGAGCCAGTGTGAGCAAGGGGACAGTCTGCACCAATGAAAAGCAAAGCTAAATAATTGGAGTGTCCCTAACTGAAGGTAGTCCCTTATGAGCAATCTGGGCTTCATTCCAGTTTATAGACTTTATATATTAATGAATACATTTTATTGTTTGATTGAATTAGCTCTTTATAAATATTTCATTTTTGGAAAATCAGGATTTGTTACACCTATATGCTCTTTGGACTTCCTTGTTTTGCAGTGACATTAGCACACTACTTTTTGCTCAGAGTAGAAAACTCAATACTGATAAAATGGTTATTGGGAAATAGCATTATTTGCAATTTTGTCTGTTATAATTTATCTTTTTACAACAGCATTGCATGCCGAGTTTTACAAGCATGTTTTAAATTGTATTTAGTTGATCTTTGATTTCAGGTAAACTTCTAAGAGAAGATTGACATAAAATCTGTTTTAAACTAAAGTAACTTCTGTCATTTGTAGTTTGTTTTCCAGAACTTGAAAGGAGGAAAGACCTATTAATTTGTTCTGTTATTAAAAATCTAAGTTAAAGTAGAATGTAAGTAACACATATAGAAAGATGTAACAGGACTTTTTTTTAATACAGTATGCTTAATTTTATTGTAAAATGGCTTCTCCTACTGTCAAACATTTTCCTGTCCTGCTTGGTGAGTTAGATTATTGGAAATAAAACCGATTTTGATCTTTTTTCATTTTAATTTCAAGTAGTGCATGCATATTGGGATCAAAGGTGTCAGAAATCATCAGATAATTATCAGCATTGGTTTCTCTTTTAGTATTAAGCAAATATGTTTTAGTGTGTTTGAAACTTCTTCAGTTCAGACATAAGCATAATAAAAATGCTTGCGGTTCTCATGCCAGGAAAATTTCTTGATATATCCTAAAACATTTAGCCATCTGTCTTAGCAGGTGATCAAATCATGAATGCTACATTATAAAATGTGTAGAAAACACATCCTGCTGGTAAAGGTTTAACTTCAGCCCCAGGTTTTCCTTTAATGCATACTATGTAAGGGTAGTTTATTCAAATTAACAAACTTTTCTTTGAAATGACAACTGAATAGATGAGTAATAGTATATACATCTATAAGTTTTTTAAAAGTGCTCACATTTTTCCATCTCATTTCTCTGTAATTTCAGAAAAGTGGCATTGCTGAAAATCACCAGCCCTGACTGACGAACCTCTGCCAGATCGATGCAGCAGCAGTTATTTTTGAACTCCTGTAAGTGGCCTGTGTTTCTGAGAATGTAACTGAAGCCCATTTCCTGGGGAACCATAACGTTCAGACCTGACGGAGCGTTTTCGGCCACCTTGTCCTACAATCTGACTCAACCTCCAAAGAAACAGCCATGCCTGCAAAAGCACCCATATACCTAAAGCCGGCTAACAGCAAGAAGGGGAAAAAATGTCGGCTGAGAGATATCTTGTCCCCTGACATGATTAGCCCACCACTTGGGGACTTTCGTCATACCATCCACATCGGCAAAGGTGGGGAGAGAGACGCCTTTGGAGACATGTCCTTCCTTCAGGGGAAGTATGAGCTTCTACCTGGAAAAAAGGATGTCCACCCTCATTATGGGACCCAAAATGAGTACCTGCGAGCACACAGCACAGGTGATGCCTCCTTTGCTGAGACCCCCTCACCAGTGCTCAAAAATGCAATCTCCCTTCCAACCATCGGTGGAGGCCAGGCCCTCACTCTTCCACTGATCTCCTCCACGGTTTTCCCCATGACACCAGATCCACTGGAGGACTTCATGAGCCCGTCGTCTCCACTGAAAGCTGAAAATCCTGATGAGGTGGAGATTCTGCAGATGGACGCCCTGCTGAGGTCCATGGATGTCTTTGACAGCGAGCCTTCGTCTCCTTTTACAGAGCTCCAGTCAAAACCTGATGTCCTCTTAGATCTGCTGGAAGTCTCAAAAAAGTCGTCCATGAAGGCGGTTGCTAAAGCTAACATTTTGAACAAGAGTGAGGGCCGATTTGACAAGCCACCGTCCTATTACATCAATGGCCACACCGACAGCCTACGTAAAGCTAACGGGAGCTTGAACAGCAACACAAGCAGTGACAGCTACGACAGCTTTGATAATAAGGAGGACTTCCAGAAAAACATCTGCAACCAAAACAAAAGTCTTACCAGTAATGGCTATGGATACTTCAGCAATGACATTAACCTTGGCTTTAAGGAGGAGCTCTCTAAGTGCAATAAAGAATGGGTGGACAGGGACAGTGGTGTGGAAGAGGGCCGCATAAGTGATTTCGAGTTTGAGCTTTCCAAGGAGAAGAGTACTTCGCAGGATTCCCTCTCCCAGATCACGGGGTCGCTCCTCTCCCTTGAATTAGATCTGGGCCCATCCATCCTGGACGATGTGCTCAACATTATGGATAAAATATAGCCATGAGGGGAGAAAGACTTATGAGTAATCAAAATGGTGTCTGGATATATCATTGAGATGAAAATCAGCTACAGTAGACGAAGCTGCTTATGTTTTTATTGTCAAAACTTATGACTATTCTAGCTTCTATGGAGTCTTTTTTTTTTTCTTTGCTTTGTTTGCCATCCCAGCAGCATGTTCATGATGCATGTGCTTTTTGTGTTACAGCTACATCTCTGTTGTGCCTTTGATTTTCAGCTACAATAAACATTTTACATTGATGTTGATCTCTAGTCTGCAAAGACCTTGAATTGGATTCGCTTTTTTTTATTTTTTACTCATGATTATCAGACTTGGAGAACGTAGATCACTCATTTTTCATTTATTCAACATTGCACTTTTTTTTGCTCATCACACAGTTCTTTGGCCTATTTACTATTTCACCAAACACTATGCATATTTGTGTTTTTTGACATTGTAACACAAATAAATTAATTTTTCCTATCCTTCTTGTCTTTATTTTGCAGTAAATGTATACTAATATATATTTTTTTTTCTTTAGCAAAAAATAAATTAGCATTGAGAGAAGATAATTCTGCGAACACCCAAATAACTGGAACCATGATGACAACATACTCTATAAGTTTTGACAACAGGTCATCATCAAAACTAGGAGGAGGTTTGCTAATGTTAGGCTAGTACCTCGGCAAACTTCTTCCTATTTATGTGTCCTGTTTGCCAAAAGAGCACTGAGAATAAATGTCCCTGGGCTTGATAAACAGATTTGTTTTCACAAGTAAAGCATAAGTACTGTCATCATAAGCTTCCATTTAAAAATTGCAAACATTCAGGCAATCTTAAAAGACAAGGGATTCATTTTTATGAATTTTAGAAGAAATCTTGCTACAAAACTACAGAATCTTTCTGAAACCCTGCACTGGAGCCGAGAAAACTTTAAAGCCAAGACGTCTCCAGGATATGGCTATGGTGAGTTAGGTGGGGAGACTCTACGCTGTTACAGATCGTGCATTACTTACAAAATGTGAGAATTGTATAGCTCATATCAAGAGTTTTATTTTACAATAGGCTCTCTTCATTTTCCAAGAAAAAACATAAAATACCAATTCTAACATAAAAAATAATGACATCACAGGTTTACACTTGGAATATTTACAAAGCTTTTAATTTGTATTCCATTAACTCATCATTTTTTAGGTCAAAACATAGTTTCTACTAAACATTATTCAATCAATTAACTAAAGCAGCATAGGATGCTATTTTATTTGCTAATTAATCAGAAGCAAAGTCATTGTTGACCTTTGACCTCATGTAGAAAGCCAGTGGACCTTTGATCAGGAAGCTTGAAAGCCCCTGCTCTTAAAAGAACATGGTATGGGTCCTAAGTTTGCACAGATAGTGTTAGTTAACTTTGCAGAGTAGACTGTACAGAATATAAGGAGCTATAGTTTTTAACAGATAAAATCAAATTAGAGATTGACCACAAGCACTGGCTTCAAGGTATTGTGGAGGATTTTCACTATTTTTTTCAAAAGACCCACCTCTCCACCCTCTCCAAAATATGCTGTTCTCACAGCTCATACAAGTTTACTGTGCCTGAACGTCCACCCTACCCCTAAATCATTCAATCATTATATAGAGCAGGGACTATATAGTGGACTTTATAGCAAACTCGGTTAACTTACTGTTCGGACAGATGATCACTGCATTTTGATCCGTGGGTCACGTAACTCGTCCTTCACTGTGCAGTGCCTACGCCATCTTTGTTATTAGTTGCCGCTTTCAGGTAGCGATAGCGGGCCGCTGTGACAGGAAATCCCATAATGCTTTGCGTGAAGAGCTCTCCGCGCAAAGCATTCTGGAATATATCTACCTCTTCTGAGGCCTTTCTTTTCTTATCATACACTTCGTACACACTTTTTCTCTTATAATCGTCGGCCATTTTCAAAGAACTGCGGTGAGAAAGGTGAGCTTCAACGACTGTCTGAACCTGTAATGATCAGTAATTATTACCATACCGCTGTACTGGACTTAGTTTGTCATTAGCCAAAAGAATAAAATTTGAGAAATGTCAACATGAAGCACACCTGCTTACAAATAAGTAGCTGACAGGTGTGCAGCCGACAATGACGGTTTGC
The DNA here is from genome assembly GCA_030533445.1 of Cyprinodon diabolis. Taxonomy (NCBI): domain Eukaryota; kingdom Metazoa; phylum Chordata; class Actinopteri; order Cyprinodontiformes; family Cyprinodontidae; genus Cyprinodon; species Cyprinodon diabolis. The sequence goes on along the minus strand of CM060083.1, from coordinate 38,265,862 downwards.
TGGTTAGCCATCATCCGAACCTCCCTCATCCCTCATTGTGTTAAGTAATTTTCCACCTTGTATTTCTAAACTGCACATTTCATTTTTTTGCCAGCGCTACACACATTCTGGTCCTCTTTCTCTCTTCTGTGGCCTTTCTTTGCTTGTCATACACTTCGTAAACACTTTTTCCGCTTATGACTCTTGGCCATTTTCAAAGAAACGTGGTGAGAAAGGCTTGACTGGATGAAAATATAGCTCACCACACATCTACACCTGAAAGTGCGCATGCGCAGAAAAAAATAGCTAACGGGACGAGCATGTAGGACGGCCTTACGTAAACACATCATAAGAATGATCGACAGTTAGGAGGACAATTTATTTCGATGATCCACCCAGAAATATAAGATTGTTACGGTAGAGGATTAGGGCTACTGAAAAAAAAAGTTAACTGATTTTAAATTTTATTTCAGTTTAATATGGGAAAAAACTCAGAATTCTGACTTTTTTCTCAGAATTCTGACTATAATCTCAGAATTCTGACTTTTTTCTCAGAATTCTGACTTTAATCTCAGAATTCTGACTTTTTTCTCAGAATTCTGACAGATAACAAACATGTTAGCATCAAGCCTTAGCCATGTCTGTTTTAGAGACTAGCTCTCTTGTTTTAATGACCTTCTGCTCCTCCATTAATGAGGGGACCCCTGTGGCACGTAAAAATTTCCTAATTCCTTAATTTTCCACCAATGTGTCACTGGTGTCACTGAGATTAAAGTCAGAATTCTGAGAAAAAAGTCAGAATTCTGACTTTTTTTCCCATGTTAAACTGAAATAAAATTTAAAAATCAGTTAACTTTTTTTTTTTTTTAGTGGCCCAAATCCTCTTCCGTAGACTGTCCTCTATACCTTTACGAGAAAACTAAACAGCACAAGCACAAACACCAGATACCAACTGTGAAGCACAGCGGAGACTGTTACTGTTTTGTACGTTTTTAAGTATTTGAAAGTAAAATGTGTATCAATATTTATCTGTCAGTTGAAACTTGGCCTAAACTGGGTCACAATTCCAAATTCAGCAGCTAATCTAGAGAATGGCAGACAAGGCAATGGAGAAGGTGTTGCAATAACCTACAGTAATCAGATTTCAGACCTCAGCCTGGCTGAAATAATTAGTTAAAATAGAAGCTTGTAATAACCTGATTTTTTTTCTGTGATTAATTGAAAGGAGCTTTTTTTGTTTTTCATCAGAACCGTGCAGAGATACAAAATGGTTTTAACACTTTCGAACAATACCAGTAGGTAACAAATAAACCACAAGCTGCGAGATAGAACTATAAAGCGTATTTATTGTGTTGCCTCTTGCATTCCTGACATTCTGCCTCCTTGCCCTGCAGTGGGAGCATTACTGGGCCTTCATCAGCCCAGCTAGGCGCCTGCTCCATTTGTTTGCATGTGCATGGGACAGGAGGAGGGGGGGGGGGGATCTTTTAGCATTCCTTGGATTCCAGCCACAGAGCACAAGTGTCCAGGACCGGACATAAATCAGCTGTTTCAAGTGAGGAGGAAGGGCCACACGATCCATCAGCCAGTGTATAGAGTAACAAGGCTGTAAAATACACACCTACGACACACACTGTGATTCAATCTTGTTCTGTTTGAACGTTAGAATGTCCAAATTCTTTGGGCTAGTTAACAAAATCAAATTGACACAACTGTATACAGTCAGCAAGCAATACAAACTTGTCTACTGTTGACCTACAGCCCCCAAAAACTCTAAAAACACTCCTAATATCCTACCAGATTCAGTTTATCTCTGTTTAGGATTATTATTTTAGTGTTGGCTTCAAGAATGAAGTTGCTAGCTTCCCTTAAACACTTCCACGTCATTTTGTCACGCATTGTAGAGAAAACAGAAACATCTTGAATTTGCTTAAAGAAATCAAATATCACATGTAAATAATTATCTGGGTTCAATTCCACTTCTAACAGAGAGCTGGCCGATGTGGCAAACCTCTTTAAAGGCCTCAGAATGTCCATAAACAACTGAGACGGGGCTAGTCGAGGCATCCAAATCTGCGAAACCAGATGTTCATTCAGACACAATCCTTTCCCTGCTCAAGAAGAATAAAAAGAATGGTGTGACGGCAGATACCCCAAACCAGTGGAAAATCCCAGCTTAAACACCAAAGCATTCGCGAATGCGGAGCTGAGGGATACAGCGTGTGAAGATGAGTAATGAGAACCCTCTCTGTCAGGGTAATTACTATGCTTATACCTGCAAAGGTCCATCACTGACTTGATGACAGCCTTTAATTTTGACAGGTGTGGAACCAATAGCCATTTCCGTTGGTTTAAAAAAAATGAGAGGACAACAGCAGCATTGCATGTTTTGTAAGGGATTCCATAGAGATGCCAAGGTTCTCTGGGTCTAAATGCCAGGAAATACTGTAGTCTTACTGAATCCAAAGTCAACAATTGGTATTAAGTCTGAGAACTGGAGAAAAGAAGCTTCCTTTATTTGAAAGTCAGATAGTCTTCTGCCTTCTGCACAGAGATTTTTCTTAAGTGAGATTGATGTTTATGTTGTTTTTTTTTTCTTTTCTAGAAATGAGATAGCAAGTCATTTCATCAGCATTTAAACTCCGTTGTTCAGTCAGAGCAGTTGTCTCTGGTCTTGTCTTGTCTCTGGTCTTTATGCTCACATAAAGCCTGAGGGGAGACGAGAAAATACCAAAGATGGAAGACAGAAATAGTCGTGGTGGCCTGTTTCTCATTAGATGGGGGCCAAGGTGGATGTTTGACCTGAAAAAACCTTGACTCCAACTGGATTAGATCTTCAGTGTTAATAAAAAAGAATAGAGCTGCAGAATCAGGCGGCTCATTGTGTGACACCCACAGGTTTAGAACAATATTCTACTTGTTTTCTTGGCAAATTCTGGGTTAGTGCAGCCTCAATGTGTTTCTCAGCTCAGTTGAAAATCTCCTGAGATAAAATCACTGGAACATTGATCTTCATCATGTATATCTTTGTAAAAACATGTATACGTCAATGTGAGGGTGGAGTTTGGTTGAGGACCCAAATGCTGACATGAGGGAAGCAGAGATGAGTTCTTTTAGGGTTTAGTGTAGTAAAAGGGCAACAGAAACAAAATCCAAGAATCAAACTAAAAAAAACAACAGATGTCAGGAGAAAACACATATGGGGAGCCAGAACCAGCACTGAAGACCTGCACAGGGAGTGTATAGATAGGAGACAGAACAAAGACTGGTGTAATCAGCTGATATGGAGCAGGTCTGGATGGAAGTGACTAGAAGGGAGCTAGGGGAAAGGAGACAAGCACAAGGGGGCAACAGAGAGTAACTCAAGAAAGCTTAAATATAACACAAAATGGAAAATAAACCAACGATCAACAAAACAGAATTACTTAGATAACTGAAAACTAAAAACTCAAAGTCCAAAAGGGGAGAACCATAACAGTATAAATATTATTTATTTATAAAGCAATGCATAAAATAATTGAAGGTACATGAAAATACACAACATTTTAATACACACAACAAAACATGAGTTTGAAAGGCTCCTCCAGAGAGTAAAACAGTTTAAGAGGCAGACAATTCCACAGTTTTAGCCACACCTGAAAGGGCTTCTCAAAAGTTTGGCTGTGATGTTAAAACATGAACATTTCTGCGAATTGTCAGAAAGAGAGACGGATCCAGGTTAAAACATTGATCAAGTTTGGACAACCTTTACCAGTTCTGAGTCACTGAATGCTCTCACTGCAAATATGATAGACAGGGTCACAAAACAACGACTGAATGTTGCCAGCTAAAGGAAGCATGCAGGAAGACAGGAGAACTTGTTTGTCCTGTAAGATAGAGTGCAGAAACAGAGATGCCCACTGGAACCTTTAGCCTGGTTGGCAAAATGTTTAGACCCACAGGATCACATGCATGACTAGTTGACCTAAAGATGCAGTGATATGTTGTTGCTAGTTGTTAGCTCTTTGTGATATGTAAAAACTCATAATTACTTCCAAAATCATTTATGCTTTGTTATATTTTGCAGCCATTGAGGTCGCTATTTATTCAACTGCACAATATATGCTGGGTAGGGTATCACTAATATGAAACCTGCTGGGTAAACACAGGAAGTTTAACATTAACAGAGATGTTTTTGTCCCAGTTAGCATCTGCAGGCAGCAGCCGCAGTAACACCAACATTTTCGGTCAGTTCTCTTATGTTCCTCTGTTTGGTCCTCCTCATTGTCATTATGTCTTGTGTTTTTTACAGTACACTCTGGTTCAAGCTGAAAAGGTTTAGCTTCACTTATTGCTGTGTTGGCTGGACAGAGCTTACGCTACAGAACCTAGCATATGGCATTTACCCAGAATGCATTGCAGAATAAAGAACAAGGTGAGCTACGTGAGGTAATATTTAGTTGTATTTCATTTAATCAAAATTAAACAGCTTAAAGTATATTAGCTGCATTGTATATACATCAAAAATAGACATTTCTTAAAAAAATAGAAAAAAATAAATAAATAAAACATCTGTTATTTCGGCAGGCGTAGAGCTAAGAGAACTGGCAGCGTTGCGAGGCAAGGGCTCAAACATGTACGGCTGTAAGCCTTCTACACCAAACCAAGCTTCTGCCACCCTGGCGTCCTCTTCCACAACATCTTCGTCCCCGCTTTCCTCCTCTAAAAAAAAAATGGATGACGGAGGTGACTCATCCACGACCTCCGATACAAAACTCTCCTCCTCTTGCATGTTTCCGCTGTCCATAGCGTTCCTTGACAGTGTCGTTTCTAAGTCACCAATTTAGTGCTACTTACTCCCAATGTAATTTCCCATTGGGAACCTACAAGTACTAAGTTGCTAACTGGTTAGCAACATGCTTCCAAGACACCGTTCTCAATCAAACATGCTTGCAAACCTTCTGCCACAGCAACCCAGCCCTCTTGATAAACAACCAATCATATTCCCTTTATTCACTCGTGTAAAGTCGTGCACCACTCGGGAGAGTTCGGAAATGCAACGGATGTTTCCCTGCGACTTTAAGATTAAGTGGGACCATTAAAAAACACGGGTTGGTGTTTGCGACCACAGGGGGAGAAAATATCTCACTGTCAGCTTAGATCAGATAATTTATTTTGCCTCTTTATTGTCCACACTTGTTAGCATCCATACCAAAGGCATTTACTTGGTTCAAAACAGAAACATTCCTTCCACATCCTTTGCAGATCATCTAGAGTCTTGTGTCCACTCTTGTGCCCTTTTAAGTTCAGCCCATCCTGTGAGTTTCTATAAGATTTGGATTAGGTTACATATATCTTTGATCACTCGAGCTAATTTATCAGATGAGGCCCTTTTTGGAATAGATCAACAAATTTGGATGTAACATTAGTGGTATTTTAGACTTCCTGATGTGATGCAGTATAAGAAATTTCAAAGGGTCCTTGGAAGAGAAAGAGGCCCACAGCATTAAACATCCCCCACTGTACTTAACAGTGTGCATGCTGTGCTTTCCCACGTTTATCCTTTGTTTTAAGGCAGGCTCATTTTATTTCCATAAAAAAAAAAACTTCAAACATATGATTAGTCCAAAGTCAGCAGCACCAGCTAAAGTCATAGTCCAGTTTCGGAAGCTCTGAATGTTTATTTTTAAAATAGTTGAACATACCTCCTGATATTTTCTCCTTTAGGCTCTGTGTGAAAAATAGTAAAAAAAAACAATAAATACAAAAAGAAAAAAATGACATTCTTGCATGCATTAATATCTCCTGAATAAAAACCTTTATTCCTTTAAGCTAAGGTGAACCTTCTCGTCAGCAGACTCTCAGCTGGGGGGGCAGCGGCCAGGAGAGCCAAAAAACACACAGCTATGACCCAGCAAAGCTTTCCACCAGCCCAGCTGCATAATACACTCTCTGTTTCAACATACTGATGAAGGAGCTCCTCATAGCCATACTTGGGCTTTCTCTAGGGAGATGAGAGGGAAAACTTTAATAGGATGTTTCCCTGCTCAATGACCCTTCATGAAGAAGCCACGGACACTTTGCAGAAGGACAGTACCTTTCTTGTCCTCATCTGCTGTAAATGTCCCAAAAAAACAAATGAGCCTGAACACAGACGTTGATTCCATGAAAACAGACTTATAGAAAGGAGAGGTATGAGCAGAGCCTGTCTGAGAATATTATTTTGAAATGTTTGAATTTCAAGAGGTATCATTTCTGTTGACATATGCTGCTTATGTTCCAAAGTTTGGCAGTTGACACCAAGTCCTTAGATCCACTGTTCTGGCATTGCAGGGCCGCAGCTCCTTTCAAAAGACAATATCAGGAAATACGATGGCGACTTTAATCTGAGGTCTGAATAAAACGTGCTCAATCAGGTGCTGATGGAGAACAGATATGAGTGAGTTCCCTTACAGTTTGCTCTGACGGGCAGTGGATACCACACATTGAGCTCTTTGTTGATTGCTGTTTAGCTGACAGTAACCATAGTGAGTTAATTTCATATCATTGGGACGTGAGTCACTGAGATGAATGGAGGCCAGAAACTGGATGAAAGTTAAACAGAGCGGCGTCACTTCCAAGATGCACCAGAGCATCTCTCTCTGACAAAACCCAGACTGCGTTCACCATGCTGCTAAAATATGTTGAGGAAAATGACATCTGCTGCTTGATTAATATCTTTGCTATGGCTTCTCTTGTATCATCATTTAAATGCTGAACAATTAAAAAAGTTATGTTTTAAATGGAATCTACATTACCTAAAGGTGCAATAATCCTATATAAATGTATACAACCTGAAACTAAAACTTTTGAGTTTAAGCATTTAGTGCCATCAGTTGTAGCGAATCAAGTGAATTATTTTCACATCCCATCAGAATTTTCTTTATTCAATATATTTTTCATTTGGAATTAGTCGATTTAATTCTTATATTTCATTGTTTAAATGTTCAAGTAAAATGAAAAAATAATATCATACAAAAACTGTGGCAGAATTAAGAGAAATATGAGAGAACGGTGACTTAACTTGGATTTATCTCTAAAATAAAAAGAATACCTGGAAACTAAAGTGTGGCTGCAGAGAGAATGCACTAACCTCCACAAGTCACTATCACAACTAATCATAGTGTTAAAAAACTTGATTTTCTTTTATTTATTTATTTGAATAGGGACAAAGCACATTAATGAACATCAGTATAAAACCAAATGTAAATATGCCGGATTATAGCTACAAAGCTAGTTTTCATCCGTAGTGCCTAGGCAGGCAAATGCATAAGAAGAAACTATATAATATAAAATATACAATAATATAAAATATACAATATAAGCATCATAAGGAAATGTTAAGAGTTTAGTGGTCACATGACTGGTTTGTTTTCATCCATAGTCTGAGTTGAGCTCTAAAGCTGATCAGTGTAGGGCTCTCCCGTATGTGCAGAGGAAGACTGTTCCAGATGTTAGTGGCTCTCACAGAGAGTGTTCTGACCAAAAGTTGTTCTTCTGTGAGGGACCTCACAGTCTCCTCTGGAGGAGGCCCTTCTAATACATAAACCAATAGAATTTATCAAAATAGAAAACCAGGTAGCACTTACGTAGACTTTATAAACATAGAGTGTATACAAAATGAAATTTCGTAATGTACAACGTTCATGACTGTGGATGAGCAGCAACTTAGCAGCAAAATGAACATTTTCGTTTCATAAAGTGCAGCAGTGATCAAAAACACGGTAAAAAAAAAAAGCGCATTGATATGGAAGTTCAGAGCATTTCAAGGCAAATATATACGGTGCAATTATGCACTATATATATTTGGTATTATTATTTGGTTTGGTATTATTAGTGTACTGCAGAGTCTGTGACTTGGTTTAGAGTTTTTTCAACATTCAGCGGTCTAATGGCAGTGGGGAAGAATCAGCAGTGGAACCTGCTGGACCTGCATCGAATACTGCGGAGCCTCTAGCCAGAGGGCAGCAGGAAGAAATGTCCATGGTGGGGGTGTGAGGGGTCACTGCTGATGTTACGGGCTCGGAGCTAGCAGCTCTGGGATGAAATGTCTTTTATGGAGGGAAGAGGGGCCCCGATGATCTTCTCTGCTATTCTCACTACTCTTCTCACCTTCTTCCAGTCTGATGCGCTGTAGCCTCCACACCACACTGTGAGACAGCTGGTCAGAAGGCTCTCTATGGTGGTTCTGGCATGGGTGGGGGCAGGTTGGGTCTCCTCATCCTCCTCAGGAAGTATATGCGCTTTCCTGCCCTTTTGACCAATGAGGTGGGGTTGATAGTCCAGGTGAGGGTGTCTGTGATGTGCACCCCCAGGAATTTGATGCTGCTGACCACCTCTACATCTGAGATGTTGATGAGCGTGGTTAGGACGGTTTTTCTTGAAGTCGACGATGATCTCTTTTGTTTTCTCCACGTTCAGTATCAGGCTATTGTCTCCTCACCCGCCCACCAGCTGCTCCACCTCCTCTCCGTAGTCCTGGTCATTGTTGTCTCTGATGATGATCAGACTGAACGGCAGTGGGCTCAGGACGCAGCCCTGAGGGGAGCCTGTGCTTACTGTGATGACATCAGAGGTGTTCTGTGAGAAAGTCTAACAGCCACATGCAGAGGGGTGTATGGAAGCATAGTATTTTACCAGCCTTTTAAAGCACTTCATCATGATGGGAGTCAGTGCAAGAGGCCGGTAGTCATTGAATGAGGTGACCTGAGGCTTTTTTGGGACTGGAATGATAGCAGCCAGTAAATGTGACACAGATAGAAGAAAAAATAAACCCAGCAGCTTACAGTGGGTCCAAAACCTAAAAGAAATGGTGGGTTTTAATAGAAGCTTTCAAAAATGACTGACAATGTCAAAACAACAAAGGCCTGTAGTCCCCTGAGCTTCTTCTATAGAGACATTGTACAAAGCCTCCTTTAGTCTTTAAATGTCTGGAGTAGAGGGAAACATTTTTCCTAAAAAAAAAAACTTATAGACCTGACTTATATATATCACAAAATATTGGGCAAGGGTTATGCTTCCGAGAAATCCAAACTTAAAGTATGTCGCTTAAGACATTATGTGTATAATCTCGAAAATGAAGTGGCCGGAACATCATGGTTTGGAGTAACTCTGCTTTTAAGGGATCTGAAATTATCAACTCAAAGTACCAGTCAGTTTTCAAGCCAAAACCCTTCATGTCTTTGCTGGAAAGCATATGATAAATAAGATAGATGAGGGATTTGTTTTTTTCTTAGCAGGACAGTGATTCCAAAGCATAACTCAGATCTATAGAGGAATAACTTAATTTGAGGTTGCAGAACAAACTCTTAAACCCATCTACCAAAAAACAGTGAATGATTACATCAAATCTAAAGGTGCTTTAACCAAGCAGTAATTAATTAGTATAAACACTTAAGCAATAAGTTATTGTAAATTGTTTTACTCATTCATTTTGTCTCAAAAGCATTTGTTTGTTTTTCAGCTGTATGGCGAAGCTTACTATAGGTATCACTGTGAAGTTTTGGTCTAGGTGTGTTTCTATACACGACACAAATAGGACACGCATCACTCTGTAACTTGTTGACCTCTTTTGGCGACCGGTGGGTCAACTGCAAAGCAACCGCCGGGTCAGCAACAACCATCTAAGCTTAGTCATACAGGCAGGCTGCTGCATTCCTGTCAGTCATCTGCATTTAACAGGGAGGCAGGCTTAATCCAGACCGTTTTTATTTGCAGTTCAGGGATGAAAAATAGCTAAATGTTTTTAACAGGGTGCAGCAGGATTATGGGGCTAATTGTTTATTTAGCATCTTGGGTTATAGTGATCTAAGTACTTTACAAAGGTATAAAAAAGTGTTACAAATGTGTTCTCTTTTTACTTTATTGATTTAGCTCCGCAAATGATTTGTAATATTGGAAAAAGATAAGCAAAATAAAAGGAGGAAGCAGTTTTTCAGATAATAATTGTATTCATTAAGGATCAAAGCAATATAAATCTTTAACTCTTGAAATGTTAAAACAGTTTTTATCCTTCACCACACTATTAGGTAGCCACAAGTTGAAGAGTCAAAGGAGTCAGCCCCACATGCAAGTACTCTGCAAGCTGCCATTGTTGCTTTTATAGCTTGTTTTTGCCGTGGGTTTAAAGCTTGATGGCATCCATTATACCGTGCTCATATTTATACTGTGCTCATATAAAGTCATATTCGACTTTTCTCCACAAGATTGAAAAAATGGCTCAAAGACAATCAAGAGTGTGAGCACTAAACTGGCTTGTACTGTACATTTATTTTTATTTTTTTAACTTCTCTTGTTTTTTTTGTTTTTTTTATGCATTTGTGTGTCGTTACTAACCTCCCTCCACCTTAATGCTAACACCTTTTAAAAGCCTAACCAGGGACGAAGGGTGCAAATTAGCCCATGGCTACAAGCCTTATGTACTTGGACATCGGCCACCTGTCTAGTTGCAATGTTTAATTGTACTGTCCCTGTCAAATAAACAAATAAATAAAATAAAAATGGGCCTTAACTGCTGCTGATTTCAGTCATACTAAACATGTACACAAAAACATTTAAAATAAATCAATTACATGGTGAGTCCATGGTGATATTAAAAACGCATGATCAGTTATAACCCCCCCCCCCCAAAAAAAAAAAAAAACTCTGTTAAAGGTGCAAACCCCTTTACTCGATTATTTATGATGTCATCCATATACAGTACATGACTAAAAGAGCAACCGGTTACTGCAAATCACTGGGAGAGACTGTGCTGGACAGTTCTTCACCGAATCTGGGTTACCACTCTAATCTGTTTAATCTGCAACCCTCTCTGTTAAAGCTAGCTAAACACAAAGTTTTATAGTGATTTCCTTCTACATGTGACTTCTCCTTTTAAGGAAGCACGAAAGCAAGGAAATCAAAAGCTGGGATCCCATGAAACGACCAAAATAAGCAACGTCTAGCTTCCGTCTTTTTTTATGTGGCTCCTTGATCACTCCAGACCAGGCCGGCAACTGTCCATTGAGGTGGAGCTTATATTTATCCGGAGGTGATATTTATACATTTGATCTTTGGTCTACTTCCTCCTGACAGCTTTCTGAGAATTCCTTTAATGCCTTGCATATGACAGGGCTTGGGAGGGGAACCATCTTATGGGGGTGTCTCCTTATAGATCATGGTGACATCATTTACCATCTTAAACCCTCAAGGGTCAACCTCTCAGCCGCCCTGACATGTTTAGTATGAGTTCACAGAGTTAATTTTGGAGGTTACTGGGGAGCTCATTGGAGTTTTAGTACTCGTTATGAGATCTATACACTGACAAGGCAAAACATTACAGCCACCATCTTAAGAAAGGTTAGTGCGTCTTTTGAGCCAAAGTGAAATATGGAGTCAATAGGATTCCCAAAGGTGTGCTGTGGTATTTAGACTAGCACTGCGATGTTGGCAGCAGTTGTTTTAAGCCCTGTGAGGTGAAACCTTTTTGGGATAGGCTTGTTTGTCCAGCACATTACAAAGACATTTGAGTGGATTAAGATCTAGAGAATTTGGAGTTCAAGCAAACGCCTCATGTTATGCTCCTACAGCCAAACCCACACTATTGTTATATGTCATTACAGAGCCATCACCTGGTATTTTAAATAAATTCAATTCAGTTTATTTATGTAGCACCAATTCACAGCACATTTCATCTCAAGGCTCTTTACAGTTCACCAGATCATCCAGTCAGATTGATTCAAAGTTTTCTATCTAAGGAAAACCAGTTGATTGCATCGACTCATTGACTCAAATACAATCCCTCACACTAAGCATGCTTGTAGCGACAGTGGAGAGAAAGAACTCCCTTTTAAATAGGACGAAACCTCCAGCAGAACCAGGCTCAGTGTGAGCGGCCATCTGCTGAGGCCGACTGGGGTTCAAGAAGACAGAAGCAGAGATACAAAAAGCAACTGTAAAAGGGCACATCCAGCCAGTCACTCTCAGAGAAACAGGTCTACACTGGAAAACATACACAGTACTTCCAAAATCATTTCTAATTCTGCTTTAGGAGTAAAAAAAAAAAAAAAAAACGTATATGGAGCATGTTTGGAATCCTTTTTATACCCCGTATTTTCTCGCAAGTGTTCGGCAAAGAACTGCATGCCTATTAATATGGGGGTAGCTTTAGCAACATTAGTAGTTTTCTATGGTTCGTTTTCCATCATTTCACACTATTATCTCTTATACATTAGTAAAAAAAAAAAAAAAAAAGTTACACAAGCAGCAACGCCTACTAATTGTCTGCAGGTGAGTCCCAGATGTTAGAATTGCCCTTTTTGGAGAAATAGAGGCAAGAGTGATGGTAACAAGTCAGACTAATGTTAGCACCCTTTAAGGAAAGATGATAATCAAAGAAAATTACAAGCATGGTTTGTAGAGAGTGAGCTTTTTGGGCTTTTCTGGTTACAGCAAAGAGATCACATGAGAAAATCAAGTCACTTTATGTAGCCAAAGACCAACACACATGAAAAAGTCAGATTTCTGTGTGATGACTTCTTTAAACCAAAACAATTGCAAAATGGAAATGTTGTGAGCAAAAACGATACCGGACCTAAAGAAGTACAGCGTCTAAAATGACAGCCTGTAGACAAATGTTTAACAGTAGGGGCTTACAGTGCTTGTTTTGTATATGGTTTTGTATATTAATGATTGTAAAGACATTTTGTCTCACTTTTCATCCATGATTCCCTACCACCTAGGTACCACCTAAGATTTTCAGACTTTCCCTTGACTATTGCAACATATTCACTCTTTTCTTCTGGTGAAATTGTGCTGTCCATTTAGTTTGGGGACATGTCTTTCTGTTGACTGCCCATTTTGAATTAAGCAATAGCTTTTTTTTTATAGATAGCCTAAGATTTAAAGGAATAGTACACCCAAAACATGATTAGCCTTCATTTTCTACTCACCCCCATGCTGAACAACACTCTGGAGTACGTTTTTGATATCTCAAATGCATCTGGAGATCTGGGAGGCTTCTTACTGTCTGCTGACATTCAAATAATGGAGGTCTATGGTGCCCGAGGCAGAAAGGTCCATAAAAGTCCACAAAAAGCGTGTCAATATTCCTCCATACTGCTCGTCCAATGTATTCCAAGTGTCCTGAGTGGGTAGAGTCCATAATTTACTCCAAACGAAGTCATTTAGAATGTTTTTAGAGCATAAACAGTAGTGTATAGGATTCCCTAAAAGCGCGCGCCTGCGAGTTCACGAGCCTACGGAAACCGCGGCAGACCAAGCCAGATGAAAGTGCGCATTCAGCGTCTGCTCTTGATAATGCAAGCGTAGAAGAAGAAATGTCCTGTTTACCTGTGCAAAGAAAGAAACAACGAAAGAAAAATGTCTGAGGACTTCAGTGTTGAGGAAAAGCATGAGTTCTTTGCCGAGCTGAATGCGCACTTTCATCTGGTTTGGTCTGCCGCGGTTTCCGTAGGCTCGTGAACTCGCAGGGGCGCGCTTTTAGGAAATCCTATACACTACTGTTTATGCTCTAAAAACATTCTAAATGACTTCGTTTCGAGTAAATTATGGACGCTACCCACTCAGGACACTTGGAATACATTGGACGAGCAGTATGGAGGAATATTGACACGTTTTTTGTGGACTTTTATGGACCTTTCTGCCTCGGGCACCATAGACCTCAATTATTTGAATGTCAGCAGACAGTAAGAAGCCTCCCAGATCTCCAGATGCATTTGAGATATCAAAAAAGTACTCCAGAGTGTTGTTCAGCATGGGGGTGAGTAGAAAATGAAGGCTAATCATGTTTTGGGTGTACTATTCCTTTAATATGCTCTGGGCTTTATAGGCCACTTTAGCTTATAGGTGTCCCAGTCCTTTGGCTATAAAAAAAACCCCAAACCATTATTCATCCACTACCATGCTTCCAGCTTTTGTAAGGTGTTTGTGCTAATGTGTTATATTTAGTTTACATCTGACATGTTGCTGTGCCATTCCGTCAAACATTAGCTTGGGAAGGAAATGCAGACATATTACAGCTTTATAAAGGGCATATAATGTGGATCTCATAAATTATTCCAAAAAAGTTAAAAAGCAATCCTCTTGACTTAGTTTCCAAATTCAAAGACGTTTCTCTTCCCATCCAGGAAGCTTTTCAAATTCAAAATGTCAGAAATAAATTTGAGTTCAATGTTTTATACAGTAGCCCAACACAGCCTTGTTTTTGTTTAGAAAACATGCAAATACCTGTCTATATCTCTGACAGGGGTGTCGTTACAGGGAATTGTTAGCCTGGCTGAATAGGCGAGGTGATCCCCTGTAAAGGGTTTGGGGTTGCAAGGTAGCAGGAAGGGATCAACTCAGTTGCTGCATTGTAGGTTTTTGAAAGTTGAAACCTGAGTCCATCTGTTTTAGGTTGGTTTTTCTGTCTTAACATAGATGGCTTCCTTCACGCCCCTCTCAAACCACCTATTTTCTTTGTCCAAAATGTGGCCATTCCGCTACTCAAAAAATTTCCTCTGTCCAAAAGGTGTAGATGTACCGCAGAGTCTTGTCCGGAGGAGGGCGCTCTCCTATGTTGGGCCATGCGTCTGTGGAGAGGTTGTTTGGTTTTTCCAATATAAAGATCAGAGCAGTCTTACTGCATTGAAGTGCATACACCACTCCGCTCATATTTGGTCTGGGGATTTTGTCCCTCTTTGTTGTCCATTCTATAAAGCCTCAAACTCAAAGCTATTTCTGACATTTTTTATTGAAAAAGCTTCCTGGATGGGAAGCAAAACATCTTCATACTTGGTGAAAAAAAGTCCAGTGAAATGTTTTTAACTTTTTTGAAATGACTATGACCTGGATGACTGAGAATGTTCACCAGCATTTAATTTACAGAGATGAGTAAAGGAAACTACTGAGCCTTTAGATTGAGGTCAGATAATCATTATTATGGTTATGGACCCCAGAAATACACCTTTTAAGGTAAGACCACACCACACACAAGACCATATTTCCCCTTACCCCAGGGTAAATGCATGTCTCTACACTCCAGGGGGTTCAATGGGTGCTCGGCAGCCTTTTTGATCATTTGTCACTGCTCAGTCATGCGAGCAGATCTGCAGGGAATTTCCAACAAGGTTCCTTTCCTTCAGACCCAAAAAGGAACCATGCATTTTATGCTTTGTTTGGGGAGAGCTCTGACTCATTATGCTTGAACAGCTGAATTATGGGCTACTTAACAAAGTGAAACAGTACAGAGAAAGAGCCATGAAGGAGTTTTAATTTTCATAAAGCAGTGACCTCTGAGGAGTCTGTAAGACTCATCAGATTTATACTTCACACTGTGGAGAGAAACACAGTTTAAATATTTATGTTTCTGCTTCTATTACTGACGTGTCAATCATCTTTAAGGACTGGGTCCCCTCACAACCCCCAAAAACATGTCAAATGTCCTGGACAGAATCCCAGTATGTGTCCACATCAATATTTAACATTTCCAAACTTTTTTTTACATGTGTCTGAAATGATTTAGGTTTTTTTTTTTGCTTTTAGAAAAGTCAGTTATAAAATATGCCTTAAAAACACTGTTTTAGATTAAGCTTTTCTAGGGCAAAGGTTGTAAACATCTGAATGACATTCGAACATGTCTGCAGAATTCTATTAAACATTGATCTGGATGTCATGTCATTGACGAGGTAAAACATACATTTTGCCAATAGAACAAGGCAATTTACATTTAAAATAAGAAAACAAAATTGCATTGTCTTATTTGAAGTGCATATTATTTGATTATCTTATTTTAAGAGTAAAAATACTCATTCCATTCGCAAACTTTCTCATTTACCTACTCAAATTAAGGTTAAATATGCTTAATTTAAGACATTTTTACTTATTTCTAGATCGTTTTTCCAGTGCATGATGATATTTCTTCACTAAAGTTATCTGCCAAACCCCTGAGGCCTTCAATAAACAACTGGATTTCATTTACACACAGATAGACCCTGTTTACTCTTTAGGAGATTTCTGTAGGTAGATTTTTAGCCTAGGTAGTTTGCTCTGTAATTTTCCTTAAATCTTGCCAATCATGCTTCAGTAATTTACATTAAATCCAAGTAAAAATATAAAAAAAGTTTGATAATTCAAGTATTTTGTAAGGCAATGTTTAGAATGTCATATTTACTTTCTTGTCCATGCTCCTACTGCAGTGCAGCAAAACCTTGTTAGCTCTTACATAAGTTCCCTTTCCCACGAGTAACAGGTCCCAGAGCTGTAACTCGAAGTCTAGAAGTCTCCTAGAAGAAGTATAATATTTCAAACCTGAAAGTACATTTCATAATAACATCATCATTTATTTGAATTTATGTGTTTATTTTTGAACCACTTAAGAGATTCAGAAAGACACATTCTAGATAAATCACAGTCAGAAATAACTGTACTGGCTTAACACAAACAGGAAATACAAATATACTAACGATAGATCAGATTTTCAAAATTAAATAAAAAAAATAAAACAAATCAATGCTTATGAAAAGGTTTAATTTATTTAAGGATACAGTTATCTTAAATAATGCAAGGCATAAATAGTAAACAAAGTATACAAAAGTATTTAATGTCTTTAATGTTTCCAACGAACAATAATCAAGAGAAAATTATCAATCATTTAATTATAATTATTAATTACGATGAAGAAGAAGCTGAAGTTAGTTATTTAGGCATAGTATATTTGTAAGCTTTTAACTTTAAATTTATTTGGGGAGATGCATTAAAGTAAATTTAATTTTATGGATAACCTTTCCTGAAATATTGAATCTTCACAGCTCACAATTTGATCTGAGTCAGAAAAAGGTGAACAGCGCCCTCTGCTGTTGTCTCCTGCTGTCATTACAGAGACCAGCCTCTTTAAAAGATAACCTTATTAAACAAAGTCCAGCTTTATCTGCTGCAGATTTAACCCTATTAGGAGGAGTGTGTTTTTTTGATTATTGTTTTAAGCCGACTAAACTCGCTGCTTGACACAAACATTCCTCACATGTGGGTGTCCAACTCATTTAAGGCAACAAGTTTCCCCATTGCTCCAGAACCATTTTGATTATAAGAGATTATGACACCAACTTCACATCAGCTATGGATGATGAAGGAACACACATTTTGAAAACTGAGGGGAAGTCAGATGTGGGGCTTTGTCCAAAGCTCTTTTACAAATGTTATGTTTTCCCTAATGAGATTATCTGCATGCGCACTTCCCTGAAGGCAGGGAGAGGAAGAATGAAAATGACTCAAGTATTTAGTGGTCTTGGGCTGATCCCAGGTCCTTGCATGCAACCTGTTAAATCGCTGGGCAGCTAATGAGTGCCTTGCGTGCCACTCCATCATTAGTGCCCCCATCAGAAATTCAGAAACGGTGACCAAACACATTGCATGCCCTAACACCCCTCCTCAACCACCAAGGATTATTTTCTAGGTTGACGACAGGGGGCCATAATGGAGCAGCAGGGATCTGGGCACAAATAACAAGGGAGCATTAAACAAATCAGGCAAACAATAATTTGATTTCTGCCTGGTTTACCAATGTCTACGGGCGGTCATTTATATTATTTCATGATATATTTTAATATTAACACTTCTTCTTAACATGTATTGGTATTACAATATAATACACTTTAACAGATTTTTATTAGTGCAACAGAACCATAAGTGCACAAGGACGCCACACATAGTAAAAGGATTCATGCCTCATGTTTTACTCTGTTATGCACTTGTACTAGGCTTCCTCTGCTAATCTGGGACCAGGTCACGGGGGCAGCAGTCTTAGCAAACAGTCGCAGATTTCCCTCTCCTCGACTCGTCCTCCAGCTCTGCTGGGGGAAGCCAGAGGCATTCTCAATCAAGCTGAGAGACATAGATCCTCCAGTGTGTTCTGGGTTAGGCCTCCTCTCAATGGGATATGCCGGAAACATCTTCCAAGGGAGGCGTCCAGAGGATCATCCAAAAAACATGTTTTAGCCACGTATGTAAAGTATGAGTTTCTCCTGGATGATGAAGATCCAGGGTCTGGTTCTTTCAAATTTCATGGCCATTCTCTAATTGAAGAGAGGAATATAGACTAATTGGTTTATCATGAGCTTTAGCTTTTCGCTCATTTCTTTCTTCACCCCGACAAAAAAAAATCGTACAGTGTATGCGCAGCTTAACCCCTTACTCATGAAAAGGACCCCATGATTCTTGAACTCCTCCATTTGAGGCAAGAATTTTCCCACGACCTGAAAGGGACAAGCAACTTTTTTCTGGTTGACTTTTCCATGACTTGAAACTTGGTGCTGATTCTCATCACAGCTGCTTCACACTCGACTCCAAATGGCCACAGTGCATATTGTAGTTCTTGGCAGCAGGGCGCCAGCAGAACCCTATTATCTGCAAAAAGCAAGGATGAAATCTGCTGGTCCCTGGACCAGACACCCTCCGGCCCTTGGTTTTGTCTAGATATTCTGTCCATAAAAATTATAAACAGGACAAAAGGGAAGCCCTGACAGAGACCAGTGTGAATCAAAGCCCTTCTCCGCTTGCACAGAGACTGGATTGCCACCAGTAAAGGGCCCCTGCCTCTTTGCTACAGGAGAACCCACCACAGGGCACCACAAGAAACACATTGAATTTGAATGCCTTCTGAAGGCCAACAAAACACATGTTGTCCAGCTAAGAAAACTCTACTGTTCCATGGCCTTCTTTCCTCTCCACCCTCCCTTCCAGGAGAGGTTAAGAAGCGAAATTAATAGACTTGTAAGTGAACAATCCAGTCTGCCAGTTCAGGTCTATTATCCCCAACTGTCACAATTTTGAAAAGGTGTTTCTTTCAGAGAACTAAGGTACTCATCTCATCAGATCTCATCCGACCCTGAAGCCCAGGTTTTGACCCAGGACACACTGGAGGAGCGATGTCTCTCAGCTGGACTGGGAACGCCTCAGGCTTCCCCCAGCAGAGCTGGGGAACGGGTTGGGGGGAGACGGAAGTCTGGGAGTGTCTACCAGGACTGCCCGGGTGATAAACAAATCACCAAGCTATGATAGGCATGGCAGCTGGTTAAAATGATACAATCCATTTCAAAAACTTCGGTTTTGTTCCCAATTAACAGCATTTTTGCTGTATCTACTGCATAGCCTCTGGCGACACATAGACAGAAAAAATGTGATTATACATGTGAACACATATCATCTCAAGGCACTTTACAGTTCGACCAGATCATACAGTCAAATTGATACAAAGTTTTCAATCTAAGGAAAACCAGTTGATTGCATTGACTCATTGACTCAAATACAATCCCTCACACTAAGCATGCTTGTAGCGACAGTGGAGAGGAAAAACTCCCTTTTAACAGGAAGAAACCTCCAGCAGAACCAGGCTCAGTGTGAGCGGCCATCTATCTATCTATATGGTGTAAGTGGTCGCACTTGTTTGGCTTGTTTGGCAACTACTTTCTCAAGAATTTTGGATAAGAAAGGAAGATTGGATATAGGTCTATAATTAACCAAGTCATCTGGGTCAAGAGACGGTTTCTTAAGCAGAGGTTTAATTACAGCAACCTTAAAAGCTTTAGGTACATATCCCTGTAACAGAGATAGATTAATCACATCTAAAATGGAGGAGGGGTTCAAAGGGAATACCTCCTTAAATAACCTGGTTGGAACTGGATCTAACATACAAGTTGAAGGCTTAGATGAAGACAATAATTTTGCTAATTCAGAAAGTTCAACTGGATCAAAGCAGTCTAAACCCGGTTCAGATTCCATGACTACCTTAGGTACAATCGCGGATAGAGGAGTGCTTATGATCTTATTTTTAATAAGATCAATCCTATTTATAAAGAATCCCATAAAATCATTGCTGCTAAGAGCAGGTGGAATGGACGGTTCAACAGAGCTATGGCTCTGGGTGAGTTTGGCAACTGTATTAAAAAGAAATCTAGGATTATTCTTATTCTCCTCTATTAATGAGGAGAAGTATGCTGCTCTTGCTTTACAAAGGGTCCTCTTATACAGCAGTAAACCATTTTTCCAGACTAGGAAGGACTCCCGCAGGCCTGTGGAGCGATATTTTCTCTCCAGTTTCCTAGCATTTTGCTTCAAAGTACGCAGCTCTGCATTAAACCAAGGAGCAAGCTTTCTATTTTCAACGGTTTTCATTTTCAAGGGAGCTGCGTTATCTAAGGCAGTACGCAGAGAACTAGCAACCCCATCAACAAAATCATCAACCTGTGAAGGGGAATAAGCTATGCTTTTGCACTCTGCAGCACTGCTCAGCGACACAGAGGAGAGAGAAAGTGAAGCAGATTCTTTAAAATTTATAACTGCACTATCTGATAAAGATCTACTAAAATTGAACCTTCTTTTGGGGGAGGAGAACTCTGTTAAAGTAATCCTGAAGGTTATTAGAAAGTGGTCAGAGAGGACAGGGTTGTGAGGAACTACTGTTATTTCTTCACATTCTATGCCGTATGTCAGCACAAGATCCAAAGTATGAAGATGAGAATGTGTGGGACTATTCACATTTTGAACAAAGCCAATAGTGTCTAAGATAGCATTAAAGGCTGCTCTTAAGCTATCGCCTTCAATGTCAGCATGGATGTTAAAATCTCCCACTATGATGACCCTGTCAGTATTTAATACCAAATCAGAAAGGAACTCTGAAAACTCATCTAAAAATTCAGAGTAAGGACCTGGTGGACGATACAAAGTTGCAAAAAGAAGAGGTTTTCTTGCCTTGAAATTTGGATGAGGGAAATTAAGGGTTAAATGTTCAAAAGAGTTGTAGGTATTAACTGTTTTGGGAGTAATCAGTAAGTCAGACTGGAAGATTGTTGCTACTCCTCCTCCTCGCCCAGAACTTCTGGGTATGTGATAAGATTCATTTTAATCTTATCAGCTCATAGTTTGCTTATCAGATTATTGCAAATGAGCTGTGGATCTCTGCAGCTCCTCCAGAGTTATCAGTTAAAAGGTTCCTCTCTCAGCCTCTCATTATGAAGACCAAGAAGGACCAAAACAAACAAATCGGGAATGAGGTTGTCAGGTTTTATAATCAATACTAGATGTGACACCAACTTTCTTTTCAACTAAAGTACTTAAATAACCAAGCTCTGTACAGGTTATAGTCGCTTCAATAATATAAACTGAAATCCCCTGAAATCATCTGATTGATATCCCTATAATGTTCCTTGTTGAGGTGAACAGGAAAACACTTCGTCTTTAGCCTTCCTCACGTCATTGGGCAGCAAAAATGCATATGGATGATACTAGTCAAATCCGGGAGCACAGCCTTCTAAAAAAGTACAACAAAACAGGGAAGTTACACATGTGTATCAAATGACTGAAACTCTCCATTATAAAGCCCAATGCATATGAAGGTGTATGAAGAATAACACACGCTGTTATCCCTTGGTGCCATTTACATAATGCTGTACTTAGAAGTCAAGTCATACAAAGGATTTTCGGATTCCTTTTAGCCCCTTAGCATCTGTGAGCCTCGTTAGCTCCCTATGCTAAAAGAACTGTTAGGAACCATGACCGCTCTCACCTATTGTCATCCCTTTCTTTTTGTTTTTCCTACTATAAGGGATTTTTACGGCATCAAGACACCCCGTCTCCTTGTGTTTGTATATTTTCTGTGTGTTATGTCTTTTTTTGGATGGACTGTACCAAAAATGAAATTTCGCCCTACTGGAATGCCACTCAAGGTTGGATGACAAACAAATACAAATCTTGAATAGGAAGCATATAGACTCCTTTTTCAACCTCCTTCAACACGGACAGCATAATTTTGAAACACTTTTAAAATGATGAATACTGACACACATCTGCTTTGGCTAAAGATTCCTTACAAAACTGGAAGACTTCAGAAAATGCAAAGGTAAAGGGCATCTGTTTGCTTCTGCACAGTAACAGCTACATCTTCCATAGTCTCCTCTGTTTGGAAAAAAAAGTATCTTAAGGAATTTGGAAGCTTCTACGAACTAGAACATTGTGTTCATTGTGGGACTTTTTTTTCCTCATTAAAAAAAGAATCTCCTTTTGCACTTAGCAAAAGTACAGATCAGATCCGTTAGCTGAAGACAGTTAAAACTAGTAATCACTCACTGGAAAAATATTCAGAAATAAGTAAAAAGTTCTTAAATTAATTTGGATAGGTAAATGATATAGTTTGCCAATGGAATGAGTATTTTTACTCCTAAAAAAAGATAATTAGATAATATGCACTTGAAATAAGAGACTGCAGTAGTTTTTATTTTAAATGTAAATTGTCTAAATTTACCTTTACCTCCTCAATCCAAGAACAAATCCACTTATTTTAAGAAAAAAAATACTTATCTAGATTTGATTTTTTTCCAGTGCTGCATTCATAGAGTTTAAAACAGTTCAAAGCAATGGTATGTTATAAACACACTGATTACAAATTGGGAGTAAAATTTGGCAAATTGAAATAATTCTAAATGTCAATTGCTTTTGGCCATATATAATATTTATATTGTTTTTGTTACATAGCTTAACCACCGGGTGGCACCCTGACATACAGTACATGCACACACAAAGACAACAGATCACCACACTGATATGTTACACATTTATATAATAGAACTGCATGCAACCCCAGTTTATTTATTTTTCCAAAATAATGCGCCAATGTATTCCTAGAAAGCTTTCCTAAGACCTCACTGAGATCCTATAAACACCCTCATAAGTCCTGCTCATTTTAAATGTCACTGCAGCATGAAAATCCAGTTTGAATGAGTTCTTATATCACCTGCTTACGTGTTTGCAAGAAAAGTTTCTCATAAAAATTGTTGCTAATCATTAACCTGTAAAACCTCAGACCCTGCACTGACCATGGATTACAATCCGAGTAGAAGTATGGTCACATTCTTTAAAGGGTGAAAGCAGCATTCGTAGCTGGCACTGGTACAGAATAAAGCTAAATCCTTGCATGCTAACTGATCCATTAAATCTCCAAATCGATCCAATCCAAGTCAGCTTTTCTAAATTACATAAACCTTATTAGAAGAGTTTAAACAGCTCAGAAAGTGGAGCAGTCATAACACAGGCGCCATATGACTGAAATCCCTTTTGTAGGCAAAGCAAAATTATGTTTTGAAAATCTAATTTGCAATCTGACATTTAAAGTTCTTTGTTGAGATGTGGAAAGTTCTCAGTTGACCAGAAGAGGTTTAATTATGTCTGACCTTCTTTACTGGTGCACACTGTATGCACAACTGTTGATAAAAAAAGTTCAAGTCATAAATTAATTTGGAACAGTATTACTAATATTTGGCATTTCAGCATAGCAGCATTGCGTGCAAAGCTAATTAAAGCCAACTTAAAGTTGCCTTGAAGTTCTTAAATCTGTTTAAAACAGGAAGCAATGACAAATATATCTACTCTTAAAGTTTAAAAAAAGTTTTAAAAAAAAAGTAAAATTCCTGAAGAGCGTTTTTACCTCCTTAAATTCTGGTTCTCCCAACTGCTCTGTTTCAGGACTGATTTACCCCGGAAATTAAAGAAGTATTTATATACCATATCTATCTATCTATCTATCTATCTATCTATCTATCTATCTATCTATCTATCTATCTATCTATCTATCTATCTATCTATCTATCTATCTATCTATCTATCTATCTATCTATCTATCTATCTATCTATCTATCTATCTATCTATCTATCTATCTATCTATCTATCTATCTATCTATCTATCTATCTATCTATCTATCTATCTGTTTATTAAGACTTTAGGCTTAGACAAACTTTATTGTCATTTTGTATACACAGAGTGTATACAAAATGACATAATTTCGTTTTTTTTCAGCTTTTTCGACAGTGAATGAGCAGCAGCTTAGCGGTGAAAATTAACATTTCCATTTATAAAGTGCAGCATTGATCAAAGTGTAAACAGTGTAGGAGAGACATGGTGCAAAATGAACACAATGCTGATGAAGATTCTCAGTCATCCAATTTCATAGTCATTCCGTAAAGGTTAAAAAAAAATCCACTGGACTTGGTTTCCAAGATTTGAAGACCTTTCGCTACCTCTCCAGGAACAATTGAGAAAGCTTCCTGGAGAGGTAGCGAAACGTCTTCAAATCTTGGAAACCAAGTCCAGTGGATTTTTTTTTTAACTTTTATGGAAAAATGAACAAAAGCTATGAAATCATATTTTACTGTTTGTGGAGCTACATCACAAGATTGTGAATAAGATTCTAAAGAACCTTCTGAATTTCCTAACTAAGGAAACTTCACCACAAAATTATTTTAGGACACCACTGCAGAAAATGTTCTGTCAAGAACAAGCACAGCAATCACCTAAAGCAGGGCTGCAGGGGAGTATAAAGTGGCAGTAAAATCACAGCCAATAGCTTTAACCAGATAGGAGACTAATAAAAGACACGGTTAAAAGTATAATCTATAGCAGGAAGGGCATCTGAACACATGTAATACACCTGAATCAAATAATTTGATGATTACCTGGACTCTGTAAAGCCTGCATACTGAGAATGTAACTGATTTTGTTGTGCAGTACCAAGGACACAACTCAAGTATGCAGGACACAGAACCTCCAGGACAGGAGATGTGCATCCCTGATCTACAAAAAGAAACGATTAAGTTGTGGGCATCATTACTTCCTTCAAGATGGTGTAAAAGTTTAAAGCCAGCACAAATGTAGGAGAAATTTGACTTTAAAAGCAGAAATAATATAGAATAAAATAATGTAGTAGAACATAGCAGATATACCGAAAGTGGACATTATATGTAGCCTCTCATGAAATCTCGTACTATTTCCAAATCTCTCATCTTTGTGCCAGGGTGTGAAATAAGACATTCTTATTAGCGTAAGGAAAGATTTTCAATGCAGACTGAACTGCTAATTATTTATTTCTGTTGGTAATTGACTCATACAGTAGGGTGAAATCCCTTCTTAGGTTTGTTGTGAGAAAGCTATTGTGAGAAATAATCTTTTTAACAGAATTTTTTGTCTGCACTACGCCTCTGATTTATTAACATCAAGTGCCATCTAGTGCTCATATTGATATGGTGCATCAACATCACCAGCTTCTGAGTGATGTTTAGTTTGCTTTAATGTCTAAAGCGAATAGATCCTGTTTACCTGTTTGTACGTCTGATCTCTATCAGCAGAGGTGCAAAGAGAAAAATGCACAGTCAGCCATGATAGGATCTATATGTCGTCTGGAATTAAAAACAGGTTTCCTCTGTGTGCATCGCATACAAATAACTATTCATCAATAAAAACCCAGCAAAGGTCACATTACAGGACAAAATTGTAGCCTTAGATTTAATCAAAGGAGTCTAGTTAAATGAACAACAGAGGTATAACATTTCTATAGCAGTTGCTGCACATATTAAACACTGCTAACCCATCACAACACATGCTATTTTACTTTATGGCTGTAGTACATAGAACAGTCCTTAAATACAATATAATGAGTCTTTGTACCTGATTTTATTTCTTGTTCGTTTCTAGTCCTTATGCAATGAGCAAAAATGATTAAAGCCTTAAGTACGTACGGCTCTCTGTGGAAAATATTTAATAATCACTATAAAAAGATAACACTCCTATAATTTAGAGTGGATCTTTTTAAATAATTTATTCAAATTCAGAAGCTCATATCAGATTATTGGATTGTGGCTGTAATGGGAAGTTTTATTCTCTTGTTTTATGCATGCAGCTTTATAAAACTGTCAAAACACATAACCAGCTCTCTGATTCTTTGATTCCCAGGAATACGTGTTTTGGATTAAGTCTGCTAAAAAAATTTTTTAAGTTACAGAACTAACTTGTCCTGTTTCTCTAGTGGGAATAAATTAAACTTCCTGTTACTAGGTCCACTGTCAAGTTCCTATAGTTGGAACAGATCTACTGTTCTGTGTGTTTTTCTGACATATAACCTCTAATAATCTTGTGTTTTGCTCTTCTCATCCGACCCTTTCGTGGTGGTTTTATTCCAACATCGCAAAGCTCAGAGGATGATGTCATGAGGAGAACTGATTGGGTCTAAGGTCTTTAAAACGGAAACTGATGGCCATAACAGCCATTGTTCCATTTGGCGAATAAAGTGAAATATCATGTTGTGAACGGTGTTTTAATGCCGAAGGGACTGGTGCACTTTACAAAATATACTGAAGAACAAACTCTAAAGGCATTAGGCAGGAGGTTAAAACTTCTGACAATGGCTGTATGCAGACGGTTGAGGAATATTTGGCTCAAGTTTAAAGGCCATGTTACTAAATATTAAGTAAATATTCATGGATCCAAATCGTAAAAAATGCAAAAAAAAATCTTACGCTATATATACTCTATATATTTTTGCAAAACAAAATGCCAAACTGTTCAAAACACTTTGCCTTCTGAAATGTATTAAGTTAAGTGAGAGAATAGAAGCAGCTGCATAGAGGAGTGTGGTGGATGATCCTCCCACCACATCGTGTTAGTATTTTTTTCTTGCTTTATATTATATTACAGTTTATGTTTAAGTTGGTTATTTCTTTTAGAAAGGTATTTTCTAATGGGTGCACACTTTAGTTAATGTCTGTCTGAATGGTTTATTTACACTTGTTCTTTTGCAGTGATGGGACTAACGGCGTTGAAAGTAAGGGCGTTACTAACGCCGTTACCTTGTTTTAGTAACGAGTAATCTAACTAATTACTTTGACTGTAACTATAACGCAGTTACCATTGCAGACACCCCGTTACTGCGCGTTACTCAGGTCGCACAATGAAACTTTTTTCATGATAGGACTCGTGTAAGCGTCATGAGAGAGGGGAGGATGAGAATGGCTGATGTATAGTGAGATTCCGTCTGTCAGTTGGGTAGGTGGGTGTTTCTGCTGGCGGGTGTTAACGTACAGCCCACACAGAGAGATGGAGAGTGAGGATGACTCCAGCAGCAAAACAACGTTTTCCAGATGGAAATACCGGTGTTACGTCGAGCTGCGTTTCCCCATCACATACGATTTCCCCTGCATCTCCGCACAGCGCAGGCGGCACGATTCACCGCTCAAGCGACAGGAAACGCGCATGCTCGCTAAAGGCGCGCAACAGTCGCCCTGTGCTCGCGCCACAGGAGAACTATGGAGAGCGTGAACGATCAAATGTTAGCGTATATGGAGAAAGGGAGAAATCTGGATGGATGGATGGATGGATGGATGGATGGATGGATGGATGGATGGATGGATGGATGGATGGATGGATGGATGGATACTCTGCCGTTTCAACCTACTGTATTTTTTATTTTAAACATTATTTGATGGCCTTTGTGGCAGGGATGGAGATCCATATTTTATGTCACACACAGAGTATAGATCTTGATAGATAGATGGATATAGATGTTGCAGTATCTATAACAACCCAAACACACAGGATTTCAGAATGAGACATCCCCAGTTATTAATTTCATATACTGACCAGATCTGAATGCCTGTTAAAAAACTTCACATGGCGTTCCCCCCTGATGTCATTTACGTTGAGTTGCAATAAATGCTAAACTCTCTGCAGGTTCTTGTCTTTGTCGTCCGCTCTATTCAGCTGGCTTTGAAACACACCGTTAGAAGGTAGGGGCTGGGTGGTGAGGGTTACGGGGGCGAGAAACGCAAAAGTAACGCAATAGTTACTTTTACTAGTAACTAGTTACTTTCATTGTGGAGTAACTCAGTTAGTAACTCAGTTACTTTTTGGGAGAAGTAACTATAACTAATTACTTTTTCAAAGTAACGTGCCCAACACTGTTCTTTTGTTTGAGGTGCTGCTGATGCAAACCAGCTGGAGGAGGAAACCTGGAGCATACCATTTGCTTTTTGAAAGACTGACGGGGGGGGGGAATTTTTTCAAGTTGTTTTTAGTCAGTTTGTCACTTAAATACTCACTTATTGTTTCTGCTAATTAAAAGTTAGTTTTGCTTTATTTGTTTCATAGACTGGTTAATTTTGTATTTATTGGTTCTTTTGAAATGTTGTGCCTCCCTCATGTGGTAGACTTGGGTTACTGCATCCCTTTTTAAGCAGCCTTTAGTTTTTTGTTTGTGGGTCAGTTTTTTTGTTTGAGTTGGATCCTCAGTTGAACTCAGTTAAGTTGGGCCCAGATCCATGTTATTTTGTATTTAAGCTTTTTTGTATTGCTTTTGAGCCTTTGTTAACCATTTTTGACACAATTAAATGAAAGCACTTTTTCAAATTTTGAACACGTTTGGTCCCTCACAAGGAGTCAGGAAGGTCATGTGGCTTAAAATGTAACTATGCTCTGTTATATTGTTGTAATTTTACATCCTAATTGAATTTATCCTTTGAAGCAGTCAAATAATCTTTAACATTTATAAACTAGCTTAGCTTTAACCTTTTTAAGTTAATCCACTGGTTTCATAACTTAAAATTACGTTATATAAAAAACTAAATACTTACTGTTTTTCTGTACTGGGTGCAGAGGCGCTACTGACACATGGAGGAGGATAACATGCCTAATAATGGCAGAAGGAAGACTTGATTATGCTGATGTCATTATTTACTTGTAATAGCTATTTAATTTGCTTTGTTTTGTTGCTTTTGTTGCTTCAAAGAAGCCACTTAAAATAGATTTAGAACAAATTTTCTGATGAAGAATATGAATGTTAGTCTCCTTGTAAAAAGTAGAACAATCTGCAAATACACCAAAGGCTGCAATTCCTAAAATCGATGGCTGTTTTGTATCGCCCTCTTCTGTCTTCTTTAAAAGGTTTACCAGAAATAAAATGTTTGGTTTGCATCCTTGCCTATGATCATTTTTACAGAGAAATCAATTAAACATATTGATATTGGGCTGCTGTCTGTTTTTTGACAATCTTTAGAGGAGTTAAGAGGCGGAGAAGTTCTCATGTCTGTCATGGCGGAGTTGCACACGATCAATATTCCAAAATATTGCCAATATTAAATGAAGTACAATTTTTTTCAGAAGTACATTTTTAAATTCCTGATATATCTACAACCACACTGATGTCATGGTCTGTTTTCATGCTTAACATTTCGAACATGTAATGATCCTTATAACAGAAAAAACAAGTTCATGCTGAACCAACTGTTAAAATTTTCACGTTAGTTTGTCATGATTATATAGAGCTCAAAAAAATATTTATATATATTTTATATTATTTTGAGGACTTTTACAAATATGACAGTTGTACACATTATTTTGATAATCTTTGCTTTTATTTTTTTGAAATTACAGCATAAAATGAAGTAAAATACAAGTTTTTTTCATACGGACCAGCGGTTTAATCAGGAAGCTTTTACAGGAAACTACACACAAACAGTTAATGTAAGTGAAAGGTCAAATAGAAGTTTTTCATTTTTTTTATTCACACTTGTATGGCACTCTTTGATAAAAAATAAGTAACAAATACTTTAACAAAAATATCAAAAGACTTGTGATGGCTATGTCTAAAAATATTCAAGAAAAGGGCTTCTCTGCTGTGTAAAAAACAAAACAAGAAACATGTTAATCAACCACTGAATGTGATGGAAAGGGATTAAATATGATGTCGGTAAATTCAGTAAAAGGTTTTGCAACCAGTTGATGGGAAGAGGAATCAAAGCATGTCATCCCTTCAAGGTCATCATTCCACCTGTCTCCATGGAAACAGTAAGCAAGAGGTTAAACATCACAGTCTGTATGTGACTCTCAGCAGCCCAACCAAGCAGGAAATGACTTTGCTGTCATAAATCATTGGTCGTAAGAGATGACATGGACAAATGCATTATTACCCTCCATGGAGTCCTGGACCTGGACTGGAAAAAAACTAAATCTTCTGCAGCAATTCTTAGTTCAACATCTGCCTTAAATTTTGTTATATGCAGTAAAATCATGATAAATAATCTTGGAGTTATATTGCTTCATGGTTTTGTGTTTTATCCCATGGATCTGTGTGGTTACCTCGTAAGTGCTTGAATTCATATAAAAGGGAATAACATAGTTTAACAGGTTAAGACATCTTAAAAAAAATACTATATAACTGTAGAGTAGGATGGATGGGCATGAGCCAAAGTATTACTTCAATCTTTCAGGGTTTACAATATCATCCATCATGGCACAGGGATCGGCACTTCCTTTTATACAGCAGTTCTGCTATCGGCTTTTTAGGTCTAATCCATGCCTTTATATTTGAAGTTGGACCATCATACCATTATTATTAGCAAACTGTATATGTAGAAACAACTTTGAAATAATCTTTGCAACACACATTTACATGGACACAATTTACAGGATTTAGGAGTGAAAAAAATCTGCCAGGTTCTGCAAAGAAAATGCAATTAATTAATTGATCCAGAGTGAGTGTGACCACTGATAAAGGCAAGTAATGTCAGGGTTGTGGATCTGTTTAATTTGTCCTTTTGAGTTTTCATTGTTTTCACTTCCATTTCGTGGTGTTTTCTGGTTGGATTTGAGTTTTTATGTATTTCTTGTTGACCCTCTGTTGCCCCCTTGTGTTAGTCTCCTTCTCCTCATTCCCTTCTAGATGCTTCCATCCACACCTGCTCCTTGTCAGCTCATTAGCCAAGTCTTTGTTCTGTCCCCCATATATACTCTCCCTGTACAGTTCCTCAGGACTGGTTCCTTGTCATTTCTTGATCCTTGTGTGTTTTCCCGGACATCTTCAAGTTTTTGGTTTTCTGTATTTTATTAATTTTTGGACTTTTGCCTCAGTTGCTACTTTTTTGAATTAATAAAACTACAGGAAACCACTTCAGCTACCTTCTCTGCATTTAGGTCCTCCATAACCTCCACCTAACCTGACAAGTTGATCATAAAACTCTTACATTCTGGTCACCAGCAAATTAAGATAAAACGATCAGCAAACTTATTCTGATGACATTTTATAAACAGCTTCCCCATCTTTGTTACAAAGGACAAAAAGCTTTATCCCTCAACATTACAGCTTAGAGTAGAGTTTGTTTGCTGTAAATTTAAGCTGCAGGAAATGCTGAGTCATACTGCTGTCTGTAAGAATGTCATCCGTGATACTGTCTACGATTTGACCTTACAGAAGCACTTGGAATGCACTTCTTCAGTCTTCAGAACAAGAAATCTGACAAAGTGCATCAAAAAAGTATCTGGTTCCTGTACCCAAGCCTATATTTGTAGTGCCTATAATTTCCTGGAGACACTATAGGACACAAATATTGTGATTCATTAGTACTTTGCAATACCAGCTTATTTGGAGCAAGAATTCAAATGAAAAACCATTGGATCTTCCAAATGTAAGCAAGATGACACAACTGAGCTTGACGTATGAATACAGAAAGGAACAATGGAAACACTAGAGCTTAAATACTAGGGTGGACTAATATGTGACCAGGTGAGTCAAATTAGAAAATTGCTGAGCAACTCATGGAGAGTACTGAGCAGGAGAACTGAGGGAAGGACACTAAAAGGCGTTATCCACAACTACCAACAGAGAGACCTTTGCTATGGGTAGATTTTCTTTTTTTTACTTTTCCAATATGGTTTCATTGAATTGCCACTATTTTTAATACTTGCTTGTGATTCAAACCTTTCCTAGTCACACTAAAAACTCAATGTCAGAGAACTGAAGGCAGGAATTCCAAGCTTCTGAGGATTACATGGTCATTTGCATCCAACACATGACATTCTCATGAATATATCCCCTTAAAATACTTTTTCTTTAAACTTTCTTTAAACTTTACTAATTCTTTAAACCAAACTACGATGTTTCTCTTATATTTGGTGAATTTATGTTTGAATATTCTGCAAAAATATGTTGCGGAGCATGATGGGGTTTTGCATCTAAAGGCTAACGTTCTCTTCTTACCTGCATTGTTGCCAGGTTGGGATGTTTCCCAATCTGGCAGTTTAGGATTGCCGTCTATGGAAAAAAATATATATATTTTCTTTAGATTTATGGCCTAAGAGGTCAGTTGACTTTGGTTCAAATTGGTTGAATTGAGTTATGTTCGAAAATGCGAGGGCCAAAATTTGTTCCCAGTCCAAGCCAAGCGCTGACATTTAAAACCCACTACAAGTTGCTCTGCTTGCTGGTAGGTAGTACCAGTAATCAGTGTTGTTTCACTGTGTCTCCCTAAGTTTTTAGGTTAAAATGTACTACTTTAAAGTCTTTTATTTCCTATATTTGTTCCAAAGCTGTGGAAATTTTATTTACCTGTTCACTTGCCACACTTCACACTTGAAAACAAGACTCAAATCTCAGTTTTAGTGTGTTTTTGTGGTTCAGTTAAAGAATGGTTAATATCAATTTTGAGCTTCCTAACGCAGTGTTTTACACAATTCTAAATCTGTTCTAACATTCACGCTAAAAAAAAAAAAACCTTGCAAAAACTAAAATGTGCAGGAAATGTCCAGGACATTCAGGTGGTGGATGAGGGAGGATCGGATGGTAGCTAACAAGAAAACCGACACTGTCAGCTACTCATCTGTAAGCAGGTGTGCTCCATGCTGATATTTCTCAAAATTTTTTCCGTTGGCTAATTACAAACTAGATCCAGTACAGCGGTATAGGCATAATTACTGATCATTAAAGGTATAGAAGACGATCTTTTATTTCTGGGTGGATCATCTAAATAATTGGTCCTCCTTATTGTCAATCATTCTAATGATATGTTTACGAAAGGCTGTCCTGTGTGCTTGCCCCGTTAGCTGTCTTTTTCTGCGCATGTGCACTTTCAGGTGTTTATGTATCATGAGCTACGGTTTCCCGGATTGACACGCGTCAGTGGGCTGTTCCCACAGTTCCCACACTAAAAGACAATTGTTAAACAGGGTTTTCAGCCAGTGGGAACGGGGTATAACAATAATGAAGAACCCAGAAATTATTGAAAAAAAACAACATTTACATAGAATTAATCTTCCCTTAAGTAATTTTCCTTTACCAGTAAAACCTGTTTTGTTTTTTTCTTTTATAGCTGTTGATTAATATGTCCCTATGTAAATTCAAATCATTAATAAGTAACATTAACTGCAGCTTTAGCTATTGTAACACATGCCTGCATTGTTGGTCAGTTCAAGCTGCCTGTTTGAAACAGAACAGCGGCAGATAAAGGGGCACCAGTCTGATACACATAAATCAATGTGGTTGCTTTGGCTCTAATTGCAGGGCCGAATGACACTTTTTCTAATCTAGTCTGTCATTTGTATTACAACCAAAATGAGAAAATAGGAAAAAAACAAAAATGAAGTACTTCTTGATTAATTCAATCTTGAAACCTCTTAATCCTTGGATGGATATGTTCCCATGATGTGATTTGCTTCAGCACATCTGTCCTAATCCAAGCAGGCATTTTTTTTTTCTGAATGAATCCTAATGTGAATGTGTTCTAAATTGTCGGAACCAACCTCATATTAGGCAAAGAGGGGTTAGATGGTAGGAAATCTTGTTTTATAATCTAGCCACAGTTTGTGTCTGCCTGTCTCTCACCTTTGAGCTAAAGTATTTAAACAGATGAATTATGGCTGCTGTGTTGCAACTTTAATTAGGATGTTTTTGACACTTTGGAAAAGACAGCACATTGTGGGAGTTTTTTAACGAAAAGTTTTGTTCCCCTTTATTTCAGTTAATTTTACCCTGCTGCTTCAAAGATAGAACGGCATGTAATGAGAACAAGCATTTTGAAAGTGCTCTCACATCCCACATCTCTGGCTGAGCGGTCAGAGATTAGAGAGGGTGGTGGATGGGCCTGAGGGAAGCGATGATGGAAAGATCGGCGATCAATCCCCAGAACTGCTTTTCAAAGCCTCTTGGCTCTAGCTGCAAGAAATTCCTATCTATCTACCTTAGGTTCGCCATCCACTTGCAATCAAGTATTGTGACAGCAAGAAAGATTTGATATGACAGACGTCGGTTTCTCCTGGGAATCTTAGTGTGCACAAGGTGAAGCATCATGATATATTTCTATCTAAGCCTTCACCGATCTCCTGTTTAATGGTGCATGAGAACTCTGAAGTCCTAATACACATTTAATAGTATCTCTCTTGAGCTGTTGGGGGGAAAACCACACTTTCCCAGGGGCACATGCACTTTGGAGTGATTTAAACACCTTGTGATGAGTTAAACTCAAGCATCTTTACAGCCAGAGGGGCCATTATCGACCTGTCAAAGTCCTGAATCGAGCAAAGAAGTCACAGAGAAAGATAAGTTAATCATAGAACCTTTAAACAATGACTGAGAGTGGGAAGTTGGTATAATGGTGTTTAGTAACAGGTTGCTGCAGGGCTTTATACCAAAACCAACATTTTTAGAATAACTACAACATCAGATTTATTTGAAGATGATTGAAATTCAGCTGAGACTTCTTCAATTTCATTTCATGTTATTGGGTTATACTTGAAGACTCAGCCACCTCAGATGTAGACAAACTTTACTTATTTTTGCTCTGAACCTCCTGACCTGTTAATCAGGTACACAGCTGTGGCAATATTACACTTGTATTAAAATAAGGTGAAACTGTTGCCTCAATGTCCTGCAGTGCTCAACACACCCTGTGTATCTTGATTTAGGCTGGCTAATGAACGTTAAATTGACCATTAGCCAGACTGGAGACTGGGAATTAAGGAGGGTGTTATGTTTTACTGCCTTGTCCGACAAGAACTACCTTACCTGTGTTGTATATGCATGTGTTGCGCAAATTTAATATATTTATTGCCCAACCCGGTAGGGGTGCTAAATATCTTATTTAATTAGATATTATTTGGATTGTCATATATTTTTTATGAACACAGCCATACTAACTGTGTGTAAAACAACAAATGAAAGAGGGAATTGAGCTAAAATTGTGGTCAAACAGATCATTCTGCAAGGATATGGAATAAATTCACCACAACTTCCATTCAAAATCTAAGATCTTATTAACAAAAATAATTCAGCTCCAAGTCAAATATTTTTCAGTTAAAAAATCTTGACTAAAAACTAGTGAAACTCAACTAAACTAAACTACTGCAGTATGTACAAAGAAGAATTTGAAAGAAAATTAGCTTTTAACTAATTAAGCACAACTGGAATGTTTTCAAACCAATACATAATGCACATCCGTGAATGATGAAAAAAACATTATTAGGCCAAATAATATGTTATTAACTGATTTGCTTGATCAGAAATCAATAACCTTTACTTAACTGACTGTTAGTCGTTTCGAAAATGATAAAAAAACATTAACATTATATTACTTTTTACACTTTTAGGCGGAGTGGCAGCCTAGTAGTTAGGGCATAGATCTTAGAATCCTGAGTTTGAGCCCCACTCTCACAGACTGCCAAGCTGGGTTGCTGAGCAAGACCTTTAACCCCCCATTACTCCAGGATGGCAGCACACTGGTCCCCAATGGCATGAGTTAAATGCAGAGGTAAATTTATCCAATGTGAGATCAATAAAGTTAAGTTATTATTAATTATTATTAGTGAAATAAAGCTTATTCTATCGTGATTTTACTAAAGGTCTGACCCAAAATGTAGAAGACCAAACAAAGAGACCAGGGAAACGTTTAACAGGTTTATTAGAATGATGACATGAGTCCAATGCTGCTCTAAACACTGCTGAACTGAAAGGTGAGGGGAAGACACTGCGGTTAGTTCAGGCTCAGTGGGAAATTAGATTATTTGGCTTGAAGAGGAGGGATAGGTTGCAGACTCAGGTTTCCAGCAAAAGGTGTCCTTTATAGAATCCAGTCCGTGTGGGATGTTCCGGTGATTGTCTTGTTTGATGTTGGGTGGACAGGGTTTACTCAGACTGCGGTTGTTCCTTGGTGAACAGAGAAGCTGACTGCCACTCAGATTTCTTGCGGTACTTGAACGGGTCGTAGTGGAGATGAATCCCTTTTTTCAGTGTGAAGCTCAAGCGATCTCTTGGGGAAAGTGGATCCAAACCTCCTGTTTGAACCCCAGCTCAGTTTGAAGCTCTGTTGATCCTTCCAGGGAGAGAAGGTCCGAAAATTCCAGTTTGTAAGATGACTTCCCCAAGCTGGCAAACACTCTGGCCCCGAGGTAGTGGCAGTCAGCAGCTTAAGAACACTCCACAGGTAAAGAGGCAATGAGCTGCAGGTGTGCAGGGAGGCCCAATGAGGACGGGGCACCACCTGGTGGAGGAAAAAAGGAAACACAGAAACAACCCACAAAAACTGTATTCCTGACATGTTCTAGCTTTATAACAACTCAAAACATATGCTAGTGAAGGTTCTCAGTCATTCAGGTCATAGTTATTCCAAAAAAAGAAAATCAAAAACCATCCACTGCACTTTGTTTCCAAGTTTGAAGACGTTTCGCTTCCCATCCAGGAAGCTTTATCAATTCAGACACTTAGATGGGTATGGGACATTGCAGTCTAACAAAAGAAGCCAAACGACCCCCATTCCAAATGGGTGAACCCCTTCGTCTGTTCCAATTTACATGTTTTCAAAAGAAAAACAAGGCTTTGTTGGGCTACTGTATAAAACCTCGAACTCAAAGCTATTCCTGACATTTTGAAGCGAAACACCTTCAAACTTGGAAACACATTCCAGTGGATTGTTTTAATTTTCTTTTTTTGGAACTGAAAACATATTGCTGTAGCATAGCGTACCTTGCGATCCGTCCTGTTAGCTTTGTCTTAACTCATCAGTAAACACATGAAATGATCAAAATCATCAAAATATATGTTTTTTAACTAAAGGTTGTCCTTAACTTTGCCATACCTTATACCCCTCTGCATGTCCATGTTTGGAAATATTTTATTTCCTCAAGCAGTTAGCAGCTTAACATGGCAGCCTCACAGGAAGGGGGGGTTCCTTTGTCCCATGTGCCACGCACCAAGGGAAAAGCTTAATGAGGAGACTTTAACCTCCTGTCCAGGTCTGTAACGTCTGAAACTCAGAGAAATGTGTTGTAAAAGGTCTGTTTTGCAGCAAGTTGGTTCTGAAATGTAAACCATTCCAACTTAGCCTTGGTTATTCTGGAGATCTAGGCCTTGGGCCTGGTGCCATGATAATGTGCCTCTGAACCCCCCGGCAGCTTCCCAGAAAGAGAAGGAAATCCTGTGTCTTGAGCTGTTTTAGTCTTCTCAAACTCTGTAGGCAGCCAAGGCACACCTCTGTGGGAGGTGTCTGGTAGAGTAAGTTGGGAGAAGGTTTGCAGAAGCTTTGATAGGCCAGCAGCACTGTGGAGTAGAACTACACCCTCAACTCCAGTGAAGATGTTAAGATGAAACATGGACATTAGGCCTCAATGTCCAAAATTATTTTCATGGTTCATGGCCCAACACATGCAAAGATTTTTTTTTCACATCTCTCATATTGCATTACACCCCTTTCCACTCTAAAGCCAGTTATTTTACTGTACAATCAGTCTATCAAGGTCTAAGATGGCATCACTGTGATGCTATAAAGAAGCATAAGCTTTTTACTTTTGAAAGCTTTGTAACATTTTTTACACTGAAACCAGTTTTTAAACGTGTGAACAATCTCGTATCACCACCGTTTTCTGCTGTTATAGTCAGACTTCAGGGCCCACTTAGACCATCCACTTGAGCCTCAGCGACTGGGGGATGTACAGTCCCACTGCTCAGGACATCTTTTGGGCAGTCTAGTTTGTTTTCTGACCAGGGCTGCATGCAGAGCCCAAAAAATACTGAGGTCAAGAGTCAATCCCTTCTAGGTGGGTTCAGCGGTGTCAGGTCTAAGCACCTAAAACATCATACATACATACAGGCAGTGTTGGGCACGTTACTTTGAAAAAGTAATTAGTTATACTTACTAGTTACTTCTCCCAAAAAGTAACTGAGTTACTAACTGAGTTACTCCACAATAAAAGTAACTAGTTACTAGTAAAAGTAACTATTGCGTTAACCCTCACCACCCAGCCCCCACCTTCTCGCCGTGCGTTTCCAAAGCCAGCTGAATAGACTGGATGACAAAGACAAGAACCTGCAGAGAGTTTAGCATTTATTGCAACTCAACATAAATGACATCAGGGGGGAACGCCATGTGGAGTTTTTTAACAGGGCATTCAGATCTGGTGACATTAATAACTGGGGATGTCTAATTCTGAAATCCTGTGTGTTTGGGTTGTTATAGATACTGCAACATCTATCTATCCATCTATCTATCTAGATGTATACTCTGCGTGTGACATAAAATATGGATCTCCATCCCTGCCACAAAGGTCATCAAATAATGTTTAAAATAAAAAATACAGTAGGTTGAAAAGGCAGAGTATCCATCCATCCATCCATCCAGATTTCTCCCTTTCATTTGATCGTTCACGCTCTCCATAGTTCCCCTGTGGCGCGAGCACAGGGCGACTGTTGCGCGCCTTTAGCGAGCATGCGCGTTTCCTGTCGCTTGCGCGGTGACTCGTGCCGCCTGCGCTGTGTGGGGATGCAGGGGAAACCGTATGTGATGGGGAAACGCAGCTCGACGTAACACCTGTATTTCCATCAGGAAAACGCTGTTTTGCTGCTGGAGTCATCCTCACTCTCCATCTCTCTGTGTGTGCTGTACGTTAACACCCGCCAGCAGAAACACCCACCTACCCAACTGACAGACGGAATCTCACTATACATCAGCCATTCTCATCCTCCCCTCTCTCATGACAAGGCGCGCACCTCTGGATGACCTAAAAAATAATCTTTAATATCTCTTAAACAAAAGTAGCACAAACAATATTTTTTTTCTGCACAAATCTGCACTAACGTTGCACTAACCATTCAGTCTATTTGCAGAGTTTTTTGACGTGGGTGGGGTGTCAGCTTCACGCAGCTGCGCACGAGTCCTATCATGAAAAAAGGTTCATTGTGCGACCCGAGTAACGCGCAGTAACGGGGTGTCTGCAATGGTAACTGCGTTATAGTTACAGTCAAAGTAATTAGTTAGATTACTCGTTACTAAAACAAGGTAACGCCGTTAGTCACGCCGTTACTTTCAACGCCGTTAGTCCCATCACTGCATACAGGGAAAGAAAAAAGGCACAGAGACAATTAATTTAGTTACTCGTGGGGAGAGTAGGAAGAGACTGCAGAGTTTACAATCTCCACCCCACTCTGCAGTCTTCAGCTTTCTCCACGCTATTTATTGAAGAAAAAGGGATGTCCCTAATTACACCAGCTGAGATTTAACTAAGGGAAAGGGAAACAAAAGGATCTTACTTTAAACCTCAGCAAATATGTTAAAACAAACCATGTGGTTGTTTTACAATTGAATTGTTCCAAGAACACATGTTTAGAATAAACATGTGATAGAGGCTGTTCAGGTCTCTTTTACAACCCAGCATGTGACAGAGGATGTTCAGGCCTCTTTCACAACCCGTCCGTTGTATGACCTTTATCTGGAACAATCTTAAGCAAGAGTTAATAAAAGATGAATCACAAATTATACATCATAATAGTTCATTAGAACACAACCCATGAAACACAAACGGAGTACAATTAAAATATTTCTAACAAGCGGTGTTTACCCTAGAAAACGTTTTTGATTCCTTCATTGAGATCTTGCAATTTTCAGAGTTTTAAGGAACAAAATCATTTTGAATGACTTTTGAATGGGTTCGGCGGTGCATTTTTCTCTGTTCCTCTTTCCCTACCAGACAATTCAGACATTATAAAACTTGTAAACTTGATCTTTATGACGTTTAAAATGTGTTTAAAAATGTGTCACAAAAGACAATCCAGTAAAATTGAAATAAGTTGCTTCATATTTACTTCAGTATTTAAAATAGATACCCAAGAGCTATTACTGTCATGATTGGTTTAAAGCTAAACCCACATGCAGAACACAAACGGAGGCTGAGTAAAAGTTTAACAGAGTTTATTGAAAAGGTTTTCACACAAGGACATGAACTGGTTCAGGTACTGGTCCGGGTTGGGTTCACTGATGTCTGCAGAGACGGACAGTTTGATTAGCCAGGCAGTCAGATGATTAATTGAGTCTTTAGATAATTCAGAGTCTACCTTGAAGAAGTCCAGGCTTTGCTTGTGAGAGAGGGAACCGTTGGGTCCAGAGACTGTTGGTTCAGCAGAGTGCACAAAGCAGCAGCAGCGTCTAGCTTCTGACTTTGAATGGCAGACCTTGATCAGAGTTCCCAGCTCTTCTCTGAGAGCAGCAGGAGGAATCCAGATTGGAATGTTCAGGTTTGGCTCACCAGGGCTGGCAGGCAGGTTAAGCTCATCCAGAGCTTCAGACTTGAGACAGGTTTCCTGTGAGCAAAGACAGAGGCAGATTAGAATCAGGTTTCTCTCATGAGATAACTAAGATTCTTTCTGGTAACAGAGGCTCAGGTTCGCTAACCAAACTAGGTCAACACTGCGGCGTCAAAGGAAGGTCTGGTTGCTGCTTATGAAGGCAGGTCTCCTGATGGGTTGATGAACGTCAGGTGTGCTGGAGGGCTCCAGCCCAGGAGACCCACAGCGCACTCTGCTGGAGAAAGGTGGTACATCTCCAGATCCTGACAATTACATTATGATGTTGATGATGGTGCCGAATCTGTTCAGGCTTGTTATGGGAAGCCAGCTTTTTAGAATACTTTTAATATTATCTTACACAAAAATTAATTATTATGCAATAAACTTTTGATTTTTATAGCATAAACAGTTCACTGTTACAGTATTTTTACTTTTATAGAACCTGCTCTCTCTCTGTCTCTCTCCTCACTGCCTCTCTTGCTGCTTGGCCAAAAGCTTGGTTCGACTCAGCTTTTTCCTCCTTATCCTCTTTTCCCTTTAGTGAAGAATATCAACCCAGTCAAATACTAAAATAACAGAAATAAGGTACAGTATGCCATTTCAACATTACTGTATGTCTCAAGACGTTTATTAGCACTTTCACCACTTCAACATGAAATCAAATAAAATAAGTTTTTGCGGGATCAGGAGCAGCTTTATGTCAAGGTATGAAAATGTAAAAATAGCTATAAATAAGTTGAGGTATAGACATGAAATAAACAAGATAACATGTGCACATTCAAGCAATTATATAAATACATAAATAAAGGAGTCTACAACATTAAACAGTTGTAAATAAAAATGGGGCATTCTGAGGGTTACTAACTGGATGTTTAATTTTGTTTCTGTGCACAACTTCCTGTATGATTTGCTCCATGCTGTCTTGCTGTGTTGTGCTTTAGCATTTAGCAAAAAGAGAGGGGGAAATGCTGTGGAAGAGAACAGGTTCTATAAACAATATGGTAAATGGCCTTTACTTATATAGCACATTTTCAAGTCAGGAGACTGGAGGTAGACCAAAGTGCTTTAACTACATTCACGCATTCAAGCACAGTCACAATCTGACAGTGGAGAGCTACATTGGAGCCACAGGTGTTCTTGGTCACACTGACACAAGCAAGGCTCTCATAGACTCAGCGCTACTTGGTCCTCTGGCCACCATCAGTACAAAATAACAGTAAAGAGTCTTGCCCAAGGACACAATAACTGAGATGGAT
The DNA here is from genome assembly GCA_030533445.1 of Cyprinodon diabolis. Classification (NCBI taxonomy): domain Eukaryota; kingdom Metazoa; phylum Chordata; class Actinopteri; order Cyprinodontiformes; family Cyprinodontidae; genus Cyprinodon; species Cyprinodon diabolis. The sequence continues at coordinate 38,224,442 of CM060083.1, read as the reverse complement.
GGAGTAGGTTTACTTTCCACTCAGCAGTTGCAAGACGAACATTTGTATCCTACAAAACAGTAATATAGTGCTGCAGATGACAGCACCAATAACTCTCTGCTACAGTCATCACTGTGCATTTCATTGTTGAACATGTTCTACAAAAGTTTTTTTCCAATGACCAGCAACACCTCCCTAAATCAGAAGAGGAGGAGGTTACAAAAAAGAAGACTTTTAAGAAAAATAATTTGGATAACCCAGTCAAAAAAAGGAGATTACATTTTCCTGCTTTGGCCCTACTGTGACAGGACTTCAATAAAAGTTTTAATTCCTTCATTTATACCTTAAGGGTACTAAGGATTCCTTCCTGGAAAATAAATACTAATCCTTCAGACTGACTTTGAAAAGTAAATTAAAAGACTGATTCAGGGACAATAATCTAATGATACTGTATGTGGTTTCCTTTTCATTGCAGGTGAACCAAAAAAAAGCAACAGTTAAATTATAAGGAGAGCATAATTATTATGATATATGCAGTACCTATACTAAACCTAGACTATATATATTGGGGTCTCTAAAAATGTTATGTTTCCTTATTGAAAGGTCAAATTTTATTAATCAAATGTGTTGCAAAATGAGTAGGAAACTGTTAAGCAATTTTTGCAGTAGAGTCAGATGGCCGCTCATTACCCAGCTGTCTGGTCCCAGAACAGCTTAATAGGGTTAAGGTCTGGTGACTGTGCTGGCAGCTCCATTAAAGACAGAATACCAGCTGATGTATCGTCCCTAAATATTCTGTATAGTTTTAAGCGATGCTTTAGATTAATGTTTTGTTGCAGAGCAAAACTGGCTCCAGTCAAATGCTGTCCAAAGTCCTTTATCTTGGAAAAATCTTGCCCACTTCAAAAGCACCAGCATCCCAAGACCAGCATGTGTCCTGCACTATGCTTGATATAAGGTGCACAGCACTCCTCCAACATCCAATTTTTCTGCATCTACATTTGTTCTTTGGGATCCACACACCTTGACAAGTTTGAAGAGAAATAGATTTTTCTGGCAATTTTAACATTATAGTCGAATGCTCAAATGCTGATCCTCCAGATTTTCAACTAGCCAAATGAATAACAATTTTAAGGCTTTTATATTCAGTATAAACATTTTTCTTCAGTTGGACAAGACTCTTTAAATGATCAATTAGACACCTGGCTTTGTCAACATAATGTTTCTCATAATGGAAACTGGAAGTTATTGTTGCTGAAAAAGGGCCACTGTACATCACTGTAAATATTACAACAATGAACAGCCTAAACTTGTTATGTTTGTCAGTTACCATGTTATTATTTTCTAGACTGCATTTAATTAAATGTCATGATGTTACAAAGTTCTGACCCAAAATGCAGAAAACCGAACAGAGAGACCAGGGAAAAGGTTCAACAGGTTTTATTGAAGAAGTTAAACAGGGGAAGAAGTGTTGCTCTGAACACTGCTCAACCGGAACTGTAAAGTGAGGGGAAGACACAGCGGTTAGTTCAGGCTCAGTGGGGAATTTGACTTGTGAACTTGGAGAAGAGGATTTGGTTGCCAATTCACGTTTCCAGAGAAGTTGTTGAATCCTAGACTCCTGTCTGTGTGCCGTGGTTCCAGTGTTTGTCTGATTCGGTGGAGGGCGGAACAGGGTTTACCCAGAATGCGGTTGATTGTTTGTGAACGGAGAAGCTGACTGCCACTCAGATTTCCTGCTGTACTTGAATGGGTCGTAGTGGAGAATAATCCCTTTCTCAGTTAGAAGCTCAAACGATCTCTTTCGGGGAAAGTGGATCCAAACCTCCTGTTTGAATCCCAGCTAAGTTTGAGGCTCAGTTGATCCTTCCAGGGAGTGAAGGTCCGAGAAGTCCAGTTTGCAGGATGACTTGCTGCCGAGAGGCAAAGACAAAAACAAAGTTAAACTCTTGTTGACAAAACTCAGCTTGACTCAGCAAAAACACAGCTTGGCTAGAGTACCCTAAACTGGCAAACACTCTGGCGTTGAAGCAGTGGCAGCCAGCAGCTTAAGAACACTCCGTTTAACGAGGAAACCATCCGCAGGTGTGTGAGGAGGCGGACCAGAACCAGGCGCCTCCTGGTGGATGAAGGGAGACAAACACAGAAACACAAACACAAAAACAGGAGTCCTGACATTTTAATTTAATTTTAAAAAGATGTACTTTTTATTAAAAGATAAGGGTATTTTTATGTGACCCCCAAACTTTGAGCAACAGTGTATAACGCATGATTTTTTTTTTTTTTTTAGATAAAGTAGCAGATTGGTGCTTAAAAGTTTACTCAACATAAAACATTTTAGTCTTATAAAATAAATTGATCTCTAGACTGAACATCTCTGCACCTGCACTGCAGTGGTATATGGGTTGTTTAACAATACCATCCACAAGTACTTCTTAATCAAACACCTGGGTGATATATACTGGCTCAAACTATAACCACAGATCCCCACAGTGTGCAGAGACACACTGTTGTCATGGTTACACCTTTCATTTGTTCATGGATTTTCCATATCCAACCTTTAGCGGTCATGACCAGGCGAGAGATAGAGCATGCAAACCTTGGTACAGCCGACAAAAAAAAACACACAAGTCTGAGCTACAAATGTTTACTTTCACTCCAAAGGCCAGGTCAGAGTCACATTTTTCTGTGACGGAGCAGAAAAAGTAAAGAAACCAGAAGAAAATCAATGTTAGAACGTTGAGAAGAAATGCAATGTACAAATCACTGCAAATTATCTGTCAAGCATGCTGCTTCAGTGCTTTATGAGGAAGTCAGAAGGGAAACAAGACTCCAGATAGAACAGAAGTTACAGGGGTTCTTTTGATTCCATCTGTCCTCGCCTTTAATTATAGTGGACCTTTGAACACAATTTGTCCCTCTAAAAGCCAAGCTAGACATGTCAGTCAGCCTGTTTCCTTCTCTGTTGTTCTTTAAAAGCTAGACACTCACAGCAGGCTGACTAAAGGATGGTCCTTGAAAGTGGGACACAGGAAAATTGGAGTTCTGCTTCCTACAGAGAGCACCGTTACAATGCTTATGTTTTAGTCTGTGGACTTCTTCAGAAATATGGATGCACTCTTAATTTGCCATTCTCTTTATCACTTAAGTTGATTGTGAAAATCTAAAAAGGGAAAACTCACTTGTCAGATTCTGATCTCAATGTAATATATAAAGTCAATGTATTAGCCCAGTAACTTATATAGCCTACTATGGAGTCGTTATCTAATTCAATTCAATTCAGTTTATATCCATAATGCCAGTTCACAATGTCATCTCAAGGCCTTTTACATACAGAATTCAACCAGATCATCCAGTCAGATTGGTTAAAAGTTTCCTGTCTAAGGAAAACCAGTTGATTGCATCGACTCATTGACTCAAATGCAAGCCCTAACACTAAGCATGCTTGTAACGACAGTGGAGAGGAAAAACTCCCTTTTAACAGGAAGAAACCTCCAGCAGAACCAGGCTCAGTGTTTGCGGCCATCTGCAGAGGCGGACTGAGGTTCAAGAAGACAGAAGCAGAGATACAAAAAGCAGCTATCAACCTTCCAGGCAGACGAGCTCCAAGGCAGCTCCCATGTTATCTTTCAGTTACAACTCATTATCAATTAATTACTTAAAAGCTTCTTAGTTCTTCTTTGTTCCAACTCTTCATATTTAAAAAAATAATACAAATTTAAGCTTGCTTTTGATCATTGTCTTCCAAGACTAATTATGTTATAAAGACTTTGGATTTTCTTGCAGCGTGGAAATCCAAAGTCAACAATTAATGATTATTCAGCTTGATCAAAAATCAGTCATATGCACTGAGATAAAATTCCCCCTTCTTTCATTTGTCTAACATTATCAGGGCTGCAGGAGCCTGTTATCTGTAATGAGCGAAAACCTAAATTTGCTGGTCCCAAAACCAGCGCCCATCAGCCCTAAAAATGCCATGAACTACCCAAGAATGATTAGTCATTTAATATATACATTGGAAAGTGTTACTTGAAATGGTGAGATAATGCTTGGGAAAAAAACACTTGGTGGTTAATTTTAAGACATGGTAACAAGTTCTTAACAAGACAGTGGTGAAAAAAAACTAACTTTAAAAAACTTAATTATATTAAACAGCTTGTCTGAGAACAATGTCTACATTGTAGAAAAGTATTCATTGCTTTGAAGTAAATAATAAACCAATGTGAATTAAAGACTTTTAAATGTTTTTAAAAGAACAAAATACATTTTGCAGCACTCCCAGTTAAGTGGGATAGAAATGCAGGATGCTTTTTCTACAAGAGTTGGGAGGAAAACACATTAAAAGGAAACATGCATAAGAATAGTGTGGAAAATAATTTCAGTCTATGAACATAAAGGAAATATAGAAGAAAGGTAAAAAAAAAATAACACTTTTCAAATTCACTTAAATAATGCAACACATTTAATGACCTGTAAACCTGCCAGGGGAACTGCAGCACGAGATAAGCTAATTTAGTCAAAGCCTGGTATCTTTTTTTGGGAGTTTCAGATGAACTGAAGTGTTTGAGGTGCCAGGACTTTCACAGAGCAGGTCAAGCATTCACACAAAACTGTGGAGCAGTCCGCTGGACTAATTGACACGTCAGGGAACAGCATTTTAAAGCATCAAAGCTCCTGGTATCTCTGCATATCATTCACAGATCATTAGGAGAAACTGCCAGCTCTGACAGAAAGATATTTTCTAACATTCCTAAATATCCTTCTTTGTGATTTGGCTGTTATTTTGGCATAAAATAACCTCTGTACCTGTGCATGTTTGAACAAGTGTAGATGTTCTGGAGGCAGGTGGCATATGTAACTCAGAGTACTCTTATTTTAACCGAAAAGCTAATTAGGAAGAACTTAATATGCTTTGCAGACAGAATGTACGGAACATAATTTCTGTCATTAAACTGCTAAAAAAGAGAGATGCAACACCTTCCTACTTCAGAATAATGCCCCTATTTCAGAAAGCAAACAGTTAACATTTTTTTTATTTTGAAGGGCAATATAGCACAGTGTCATTTTATTACCATTAACACTGCAGCTGTTCCAGCAAGAAAACACTCTTTCTTCCCAGCAGTAATAGTGTTTCCACTGGTCAGAGTAAAAAAAATCCAAGGTAATTCCATTTGCATAGCCACAAGGACACCTTGAAAGTTCAGTGAGCCGTTGCAGTCCAATTGCCTTTTCTATGTGTTCACAGTAATACACACTAAAAATTTTGTTAGCTAACCATGTTAAAAAAACAACTTCCATTTTGCAGTATTTTTGCTTTGTGCAAAAATAGAAAAAAAGCCTGTCTACAGATCAGGCTGAATCCATCTGTCTCCTCTGTGTGTTCATTCACAATAAGTAAGTAAAGCAGCAGCTCCTTTTTTCCCCCTCTATATCTGAGCTAAATAATGCGAGAGTCTCTGAAAACATTACTGTGCAATGCAGTCGGATACCTGTGCTTGTGCATTCATGTAATTAATGTGAAGTAGATGCGCAGTATAGTGGTGTATAACACATTTGGTGCACTTTGAACAGTTAGTTTCCACTCTTGTTCCAGATCGTTAAATAAGGACCAGCAAACTCTGGTCTGGACCAAACAATCAGACCAGGACCCCCTTTTTGAGGTGCAAATTAAAGTGAGTCAACTTTCAAACAGACTCTTGTGGGGTTCACTTCAGGTGGGAATATACACTGGCTCCAGTAACAAACGCAGAAAGTATACATTATTCTGGACTTAGCATGTCACTGTAGAAGTGAATGTAATATTAAAATCATACCTGCTCCACTCTCCGTTGCTTACTGAAGCAACACTGCTTTCAGCAATCTCCCTCGGTTTGTAAGATTTCTTTTCTGTCAATATTACAAAATTAAAAAGTCTTGAAATCTAAATTAAATAAGCTGCTTTAGACACTCTGGATTTTTTAGAGTGTCTAATGCTCTGCAATGGCAGAACAGAAAGGCTGCATGCAAAACTCCCATAGTAGTTTTCCTCCCTTTCTGGATCTGTGTTCTGTCCTGTCAACAAACACACCTGAGGACTTTTCTGGTGTGAATGGACCTTTACTTTCATCCAACACCTGTAACACTAACATGACATTTTAGGGAAATTTATGATTTGAGAATACAACTTAAATTCAATTCAATTCAGTTTATTTATATAGCGCTAATTCACAAAACGTCACCTCAAGGCACCTTACAGTTTACCAGATCATATAGTCACATTTATTCAAAGTATTCTATCTAAGGAAAACCAGTTGATTGCATCGACTCATTAACTTAAATGTGATCCCTCACACTAAACATGCTTGTAGTGACAGTGGAGAGGAAAAATTTCCTTTTAACAGGAAGAAACCTCCAGCAGAACCAGGCTCAGTGTGAGCGGCCATCTGCCGGGGCCGACTGGGGTTCAAGGAGACAGAAGCAGAGATACAAAAAGCAACTGTAAAAGGGGGCCCCATCCAGGAAACACACAGCCAGGCAGATGAGCTCCGATGTCAGAGGATGAAGAGAGCACATCCAGCCAGTCATAGTCAGAGAAACAGGACTACACTTGAAAACAGGCTGATCTCCAACATCTATAACAAAGGTTTTGATGGCAGCAGCACAGCTGATATTTCTCTCCAGGATGGAGTCATAGCCAAAGACGAACAGATGAGGCAAAGCTACTATGAGAAAAAGCAGAGAGAGGAGATGGTTAGAGATTGAACTAACTAAAATCATGGGGTTTGAGTAGTCTGACAGATATGACTCAGAGAGTAAAGTTTGAACACGATAATTTACCCTTGTGACCTCATTACAGACACACCCAACTGCTCACAAGTCTGGGGTCGGTGCATCTTATCACTTCCTCCTGCTACCTGCAGCTGCTTATTGGCCGTGCTCTGAACATGATGAATTCTGCAATGGAAAAATCTTTAAATTGTCTTTAATCAACCAAGTGGTCATTTTTAACAACCTCAACAAAACACCTTCATTTCAGGATTTCTTTGTGACCCTCTTCTTTTGATGGTGGGTTACTGTACCTGTGAACCACAGAGTGATCAAGTTTTAAGGCTAAACTCTCTATCATTGGTGAGCTGCCTACTTTGCGGTAGGAAAACAGCCTTGGTTTGGGTTGTTCTAAGTTTTCTGGGACATTTAAAGAAAAATCCCTCAAATGACTTTTTTTCACTGGATGTGCTTTTCCAGACAACATCTAATCTTTACTGAAACTCACGCTAAGTTTTAGTAAAACTTGAATGAAAAATTGGTTTTAATCTGACTTTGAATATCATTTGGTTTCAATTTTTTTGCATTAATATATACTGTAAATCCTATTCAAAGATACATTTACTGAGCATCATCACTTCTAATAATCATTTTCTGTGATTATCAACGTATATTTAATACAATTCATGAAAAAGTATCCAATGTGTCTGCCTCTAAATTTCACGTCTGATAGCTAAGAGTATGTCAAGCCAGCCTATGAGCATTACACTTATTATGTGGAAATATAATAAGTGTATCACTGCGCTGCTTCCTAATCTGAAAAGCTCTAGTGATGGAACTGTTTGGAGAATACAGAATAGAGAATACTACTGTTGTTACATCAGGAAATTCATGCAGCTCAGAAGTGTGTACAAAGTGTTGCTTAGCAGCAATGATCTGTCATCACATCTTAGCAACAACACTCCTTTAGGTAGCTTAGAGTTACAATAACTGGATGTAAATCTACTTCCTTTAGATGCATTTTTAAGCTGCTGCTCTTTAATATCAGAATGGAGAATTAATAAAAGTGAAGGTATTTGGAAGCAGATCTTCTGACCTCATATTACGCTGCATGCAATAACATAAATATTACACTTTCTGCCTGAATGCTGCCAGAAATGGTTCAGTTTTGAAAGAGGTCCTTCCCCATCATGGTGTTTGATTTACAGGCAAATAACTCTCTGTCATGATCCTGGTGCTGATGACTGGCCTAATTTTCGTTTTCTTCACTTGTCTAACTCTGCCCTGTTTCTAATTTGTGCACACCGTATCCACCTGCCTCTGCCTCTATTTAATGTGCTTGCATCCAGTCATCAGTGCCAGATTATTCTTGATCTCTTGTACCAGTGGTGAGAGGGTTTTTAGCTTACATTAGTGTTTCTGATTTCCTGATTTTTCACACTCTATGTCAAAAATGTGAACAAAAAAGACAGGTGGTTTGAAATGGGTGTGAAGGAAGCCATTTATGTTAAGAAAGAAAAACAACCTTAAACAGAGGGGGTGCATTCAAGTTTCAGCTCTCAAAAAGCTACAACGCAGCAATAGAGTAGATTCTTTCCCGCTATCATTTCAGCCTCCCACCCCCATGCAGGGGACAAAACATCTCACCTGGGCAGCCAAGCCAACAATTGCCCCTAAAGACCCCCCTTTCAGAGGCTGAGCCCAGTATCAGGTATTGCAGGCTAACAAAGAACCTAAAACAACTCCCCAATCATAAGGGGCGCACCCATTCTTCTGGTTAAATTTGCACGTTTTCTAAGCCAAAAAAAGTGTTAAGGCTACTTTATAAAGCTTCGATAATTTTGACATTTTGAACTGAAAAATGTTCCTGGATGGGAAGAGAAACGTCGTCAAACTTTGAATCCCAGTCCAGTTGATTATTATTTTTTTTTAATACTATGACCTGGATGACTGAGAATCTTCCCGAGCATTTAATTAAAATAGTATAGGATAAACTACAATTAAACATGAAAAGTTGCAAAAACTGATATATTTTGCCATTTAGAGAAATAAGGCATCATGCCAAACTGCCTCAGTAAGACTTGATTTGGTTGCACCTAATAAACACTACATACTAAGCCTGGGGACTGCTTCAACAGACATTTCAATGTCATGGGGAAATGAAACAACCATGCAGCATAAAGGTGACTGATTAACTTACAAATAGGGAGGACTGGTTTCCACCTCTTAAAATTGCAAATGTTCTGTTTACCATATTGGTTTTCGTTTTACTTCATCCCCATCGTACCAAACTTTTGCTTCTTACGTCAGAAGCTGGTGATAAAACGCTCTTATGAACCTGCCAGTCACAGCAGACTAAGTGACTCAGTGAGCAGAGGATGAGCATTCTCAAATCCTGTTTTGCATAAAACCCTAAACTCCACCTTTGTGTCTGCTGAATGTTTAAATAGGCAGCTTTCAACATTCAAGGTATTATCTACAGAAATAGCTACATGTATATAGTTTTACTTTATTTTTTGTCCTCCCATGCCATAAAAAATATACTATTTTAGCCTTGAAGTTTCAGTAAGTGGCTTTTAGCCCCCCTTCAAATAATAATAATCAATGCAGACTTTCCTTCACAGCTTTTTTCAGTCAGCGGTTATATTTCCCAATTTATGAATTAAATAAAGAACGTCGAAAATGCAAGTCTCGTTTTGCCCATTTGATCAATCCTAACAACTTTTCAACCCCATTTAGACATCAATACACCTCTTTTTGTGGATGTTTTTTTTTGTCCACCTTCCACTATTCAACTGCATTTACAGTACACCATGTGCTAAACCATGGTTTCAGTCTCCTCCAGTGCAATCTGTTGCTCTTTTGCATGATTTCCCTCTTCAACTTTTCTTTTTGCTTGATCCAATGTTTCAACATATTCTCATTATGAGTTCGTATGAAATCGTACGAAAAGTTATGCACACTATTTTGTACGTTTTTCCTCAAAACCAGATCAGTGCGCATGCGCTGGCAGACAGAAAAAAAAAGCTGATCCGCGGACGGACGTAAAACTGGGAAAAACAGTGCAATAATCACTTATTCATGTCTCTAACTACGTTGCTTGCTGTTTCATATCTTAGGGTTAGGCGTTAGACACTCTCTCGATGACCCCCCCCCCCACCCAGTCCGACGACTAGAGCAGTTGGTTAGGGGATCAAAGGCAATGCACGGGCCGACACACGTTCGTTGGTATCTCTCAGATCCATAGCCAAGCCAGTTTGTAGAAATTGGAGAACTAGGGTTAGCTTTTAGAGTAATGGCTAGGTTTTAGGGTTAAGGCAAGGCTTAAAATTAGGTTTAGGGCAAGTGTCAAGGCTAGGGATCGGCTAAGTGTATTTTTTAGGACAAGGGTCAGGTGTTAGGTTTAGGCATGGATTCCACTAATATTAGGGTCAGTAGCCAATTGATCTGGTAAGTTGATAGTAAGGGCTAAAATTAGGTTTAGGGCAAGTGTCAAGGCTAGGGATCAGCTAAGTGTAATTTTAAGGCAAGGGTCAGGTGTTAGGGTTAGGCATGGATTCCACTAATATTAGGGTCAGTAGCTAATTGGTCTGGTAAGTTGATAGTAAGGGCTAAAATTAGGTTTAGGGCAAGTGTCAAGGTTAGGGATTGGCTAAGTGTAATTTTAAGGCAAGGGTCAGGTGTTAGGTTTAGGCACGGATTCCACTAATATTAGGGTCAGTAGCTAATTGGTCTGGTAAGGTGATATGTGCTATAAGTGTAGTATAAGGGTGGAGGTTATGATTAATTGAAGATAAGTATATTAATTTTAGTTCAATGGAGGAAGCAGAGTCAGGGTAAACCGCCCTGGAATGGGCTAAGTTGACCTCCACCAGTCTGGCATGTAAACTCTGCCCCCTCCACTCCCTGCAGTTCTAAACTGAGGGAAGGGAGGTAGGTAGAGGGAAATGTTTTATAAATAAATGTTTTTTAGGTCTAATATTGGTTGGAGTTTTGTTACTTAAGGTTAAGATTTTGATAATTTCGGTGAAAAATAGGGTGTAAGGGATTTTATAGAAATTAGTGAGGAGTGGTCATATTATGGTATTAATTCACTAATTGTGGTTAATTTAAGGTTTCTCATCAGGTGTTTAAAAGGAGACATTTAATGTAAAAGAGGGCTTAATACCAAGCATATTATGGTGAGATGGCCATGTTAAGGCATTATCTCCAAATATATCAGATTAGGTTAATAAATCTTGGAGTTTTAAAAGAGGGCTTAATACCAAGCATATTATGGTGAGATGGCCATGTTACGGCATTATTTCCAAATGTATCAGATTAGGTTAATAAATCTTGGAGTTTTAAAAGAAGGCTTAATACCAAGCATATTAAGGTGAGATGGCCATGTTAAGGCTTTATCTCCAAATATATCAGGTTAGGGTTAGGGCTAATTGTAATTTATATTCTAAGTTCTTGAATGGGGCGTAAGATGCGCATGCGCATACGACGAAAAAACCGTCCATAACGTACGAAATTACGGTGCATAACTTTTCGTACGATTTCATACGAACTCATAATGAGAATACACTAAATGTTTTACTCATTTTTATTTCCAACATCAGAGGAGCCTTCATCGTCTGTTTTACATCCATCATTTTGCCTTTCTTCATTATTTGGTTTTTAATCCCCATCATACTATTAGCTACCATTATCAACATCCCCTAAGCTTCCTAAGTTACTATCATTTTTATCATTTCAGTCTTCAATAAAGAGCTTCTTCTCCTCTCCTTACCCCTTATTTCTCTGAGCAACAGCTTCCGTTATTCTCTTCCACACAACCATCATCTTCATCATATTCAATATGTCTGTTGCCATCTTCGGCACTCCTGCTATATCTCAGTCCTCCAGTTCACCGACCTCATTTTCACTCAAAAAACCAGACCGTGCTTCGACCCTCCGGACCCTCGGTGTCTCCTGGACCCCTGGAGAACCTGATCAGTGTGGCAAACTTTTGATCAGTGGTGCCTTGCTAGCAGGCATTGCCTTTTTATTTTTGTTTGTTTTTTCCAAGCTGTGAGGGTAAAACCTTTTACCAACCTCTTTTCATGGAAATTCTTGTGGGTCAGATGTGCAAGTGGAAGAGTCTTTGCTCATCACTTCTGCTCAGGAGGTTTCCTGACACCGATTCTGTTTGAGGTTACTGTGGTGAGTATTTGCCCTTGTCCCCACAAAGTCTGGACTTTACTTTTCACTTTATTTATTACACAGAAAAAATTGAAATCTTAAATATATTTACTGTTTTAAGGAAAGAGAGTCTCATGTATTTGAAAACATCGACTAAATATAGATTTTTAAAAAAACATGTTTGCTGAAATCTACATGATGTAGGGATCAAAGGTGTAAGTGAATGCTGCAGATGAGCTGCAGCAGAGTGCATCCTCAGGGTAAAACACACCCTGCTCTTGTCACTTCAACACTTCTCAATAGGCTGCTAGTGGAGAAATGGTCTGTATTGATTTGCTGGCATGACAGCACCCTTAGTCTAACATGCAAACAAAGCCAGGGCTGCAGCAGCTCCAGCATCACTTCTTTTTTTTCGGATCCTAGTTTCCACCTTCTCTTCAGTTTCAATAACCTTTAGATGATTGCAGCTAAATTACAGTTTCCATTCCTGGTGTTTACTAATTTGAATAAAATTCAATGACTTTTTTTTTTTAAAGATAACTAAAGGAAAGCATGCCACAAAGACACAGTCATGCTTCCAGGTTTGTATTTCTGGTAAAACTCAAATATAAAACAGTTTCATTGATGCTAATAATAAACTAACGTTGAAATTATCATAGGTTCGACACGTGCAGAAAGCTACGACGGGCAAGCACACAACAAACAAATCACTTCAGATAAATACAACCTGAGCATGCGTGTGTCTGTGTGTTTGTCATGTCTCATTAGAACTGTGAAGCTGTCAGCTCCAGCAGGGGTCTGACTTTTATTCGTCTCAGCAGTACTCTCCTTATTTTGTGCTGATAACCACCTCTGTCTAAGTGTGATGGAAGAGAAGGAGGATCTGAGGAGAAAATAATGGCAGAAAGCATGTCTCATTAAAATAGGGGAAAACTAAGGAATAAAGAAACATTTAAAATTTAACCTGCTGTCATCAACAACATACATGACAAAGCTTGCTTTATGCATCCTGCAGGGGGTGTTAATCATAAGGCAGAAACTCTGGGATCTTAGCAACATTTGTTGACATTCTGACTTCTCTAATGGTTATTTAGTTTTAGTAAGAGTTTATAAATTCAATGTAACTGTAGAAAGATAATGGTATCTAAAGACTGTGGTTATGTCAGCATTCAACGTTCAATCTGCTCCTCCTCCATGTCCTACTTTGTCTTCCTCAGTGACCTTGTCCCTAAGAATCTGTATTATCCTCGCTTGCTCAGCTTCATGATAATCACCAGTTCCACTCAGAGTTTATCGACACAAGCCTGTAGATGTAGTAGATGAAAGCTAAAATTTGGTAAGTTACAAAAATTGAAATTAATAAATAAGCTAAAACATAACTATATAAAAGACAGAAAAAAAATGGAAGGATTAAATATTACTTGATAATAATCATGAAAAATGACATCAAATAACAACCAACCATTATGTCAATAGTCAATTATTTTTTCAAATTTTTGACAATTTATTTTTTTATGATTTAAAAACATATTCTGTTATTAAGAATTACATTTAAACAATTTTAACTTACCTGTTCTAGTATACACACCTTCAAAGTCTCTTTATTGCCTTCTGTTGCTACTATCTTTTATTAATTATATATATCCATGAAAATCCTTCTAATAAATTTGGTTGATAACCTCCGCTCAATGCTAAAAGCCAATCATATTTTGTAGGTGCCATCGAAGTCAGAATAAATAAATAATAGATTAATAAATATTTAAGTTAAGAATCTAGAGCTCATAAATACATATATTTCTAGTAATAAAGGTTAAATATTAAAAGCAATTCATGTGTTTCTTGAATATTGTTTGTTTGTTACGGGGGAACGAGCCTTAATTAAGGGGTTAAGGGGTTGCAGCTGTGGGTCAACGGAGTGTTACCTTTAAGGGTCGGTACCTATGGATCTGTAACGTGGTTCTGGAACAAACAATCAGGCAGACACCTCGCTGATTCCTCTGCCTAAGCCACCAGTGATAAGGACATTGGATAAAGGACTGAAGCTTCTAATTTTCTCTCAAGGGAAAGCGGTCAATGAGGTACATTTTAGTTTAATTTACTGTTAACTTTGTTTGACCGTTAAGATGTAATTGTCATGTTCGGGTCTAGGCGTCTAACCCACATGCAGAAAACACTCTTTCAGACAAGGGAAAAAATTAAATGATTTATTTAACAATGTTCACAAGCAAATGTGCATAGGTTCAGGGTTCGACGGACTGGTCACGGGAGGGAAGCCACTAGAGGAGGACAGATCTGTTAGAGTGGATCCAGGAAACTTGCAGTTCAACTGTGACTTGGATTTATACCTGCTCAGAGGGTTATCTGATCAGCAGGGGGGGAACCTTGTGGGTCCAGAGGCTGGTCGGCAGGCTGAGGGCAGAGGCAGAGACAGAGACAGAGGCGGAGGACAGACAGGCAGGTTCCAGGAAGCGTTTGTTTTCTCCAGGATCAGGCAGGTATCCAGATAAGTCAGGATCTGAGAGGCAGAAGAACACAGGGTCAGACTGTTAACAAAAATCAGATTTCAGATCTGATAGGCTGGCTCAGGTTTTGCTGTACCATTACTGGCAAACACTCTGGCCGGGAAGTGTCAGCCTCCTCCTCCTTAAGTAGGGCTCCTGATGAGCAGATGGGAAACAGGTGTCGAAGTCAGCTCATGCCCTCAGGAGAGATCTCGTGCGCCCTCTGGTGGAGAAAGAAGACAAACCTCCATATCCAAACAGTAATACGAAGAATTTCTGTTGAGTCATATATTGTATGGTCGCTTTTTCACTTTGATGTCCTTTCGGGGAAATAATTAGTTTGTTGGCTTTTCTTTCTGTATGTTTTAACAGTTCTCACGGCACACTATCATGCTTCTTGTGTGATTAAAGCCAGTAACTAAAAGAACGACTTGGTTTCCTGATTTTCAACTTGAGAGGGAATTACATATTTTTAAACCCAGCTGATATGAGCACTTTGATAACTTAGAATATCTTGATAAATTAAGCAGATAATTCTGCTAATTGTTCTGAAAGTTATTTCTGTGTCAACGAAAGTTTCATTTGTGAAATTTTACCAACTCTTTTTAGAGCTGATTTTGGCTAGTACCATTTTGAACTGTAGTTGCTATTTATGTACATGCATAAACTTTTATGGCAGGATTCAAATGTATTTGGAGTCACAAATGGCAGCTCAGTAGTGCTGTGGGTAGCACTGCTGGCTTGCAGCAAGAAGGTTTTGAGTTCGATTCCCGACCAGAGGTCTTTCTGCAAGGAGTTTGCATGTTCTCCCTAAGACCAAAAACATGAATGTTAGATTAATTGGCTTCTCGAAATTCCCCTTAGGTGTGAGTGGTTGTGCGTTCTGTTTGTCTCTGTGTTGCCCCTTGATGGACAGGGTGTACCCTGCCTTTTTCTTGTAGACAGCTGCACCAGCACCCCTTGCGACCCTGCTTGGGATAAGTGTGACAGAAAATGGATGGAGTCGAAAATTAAAAATAACCCTATATTACTGTTTATATTTAAAGGTATACTATCCAACCGGTGTTGATTTTCCAGCGAGGCTCCCCCCAGAGGGCGAAAGTAAATGTGCACTATCGTAAATATGCTCAGCTGTCAAGCCAGGCGCGGTTGTTTTGAGCTTAGCAGACAGGCGAACGCAACGAATCACCATGTCTACTGCGGTAAGTGACTATTTTGTTCCAATTTTCGAGTTTGAAAATTTAGCATGTTTTCATACATTATTTGTTATGCATGTGTCTAAATAACCCGACATGGGCTTTCGCTATTTTCTCGCTGGTTCCGCCATGATAACTGCACAAATATCGCCACTGCGCTAGCAATGAGCATGCCTTTCACTGGGGGCGTGTAGCAGTTCTCGCCGTAAAGCAAGACCGACTCTCACGATGCACGAGACTTCTGAGCCTGTGGGTGCGGGCCGAGGGCTCCTGCAATTGCAAGTACGGTAATTCCCCTACAGACCACCAGGGCGGCCGAGAAAACCTTTGTTTGACCTGAAATGACTCATTTAATCATCCAAAACGTTATGTAACACATTAATTAACTGAAAAATGTTGCATAGCATGCCTTCAAATTAAAACAGAATATCTTGGCAGATCAGACTAAAAATGTGTCATGTAAACGTGCAAATTTGGAAAATTCTGATAGCATATAGCCAAGAAGTCCCCAAATCCAGTCATGGAGAGCTTCCATCCTGCAACTTTCAGATACACCCCTCCTCCAACACACTTGAATCAAGTGAGTGGTCTGTTGCCAGGCTCCTGCTGAGCTGAATTACTTGCTGAGGGAATTTTGAAATTAAGTGTTAATATGATAGAGAATAGATGCATCTGAAATGTGGGTAACTGAGGAAAGCATGCTATTCGGCCCTTTCAGATCGCCCCCTCACAGAATTCCCTGTGAATTAAGCTCTCTACCACTGAGAATGAGTTATTTAGAGATGCAGCAGTTTATATTTTCAAACACCATCTTTCAAATGCCTATAGACTCTAGCAGCACTATGGATAAGCTGAAGCTGCTTGATTGATATCCGTCTTTGAAACTAAACTTTTCAATTACTAAATTGTTTTGTTGCCAGACTTAAAAACAAGTTCTCAAAAACCAGAACCTAATTTAATTTGACCACATGTGGCCTAAAGTTGTATCAAGTTTGAGGGGACGTGTTGTTCAGAAAGTGCTCTGTAATGAGAATACCATATGCATCTTGAGGGGCAATGCAGTCTCCTTATATTATGCTAGAGTTGGGCATTAACTACAATCTGATTGGCTATATCCATATATTATTAACACATAAAACACACACACACTGGAATGTACCACAAAACTATGGCATTGTATTTGTATTATTTGGAGCATTTTTAAGGCATTAAAAAAACTAGATACCAAGCGCTGTTGCAGCTTGGTATCTAGTTTTGGGTCCTTTTTTTTCTGATGGAATGCTATGAGTTAATGACTGAGGTCTCCTCCTCAGCTTTACTCATGACCCTAAAATTCTTTATTATCACCTGAATTAGTGATCAAAAAGTATCTGCACAATGCAAAAAAATTAAATCTAATTAAGTCATTTTTTTCTTAAAATAAGTGCATTTTCTTTTGAATTGAGGGGCTAAGTGAAACAATTTGCCAATGAAACGAGACAATTTACACTTAAAATAAGAAAAAAAAAATTGCATTGTCTTATTTCAAGTGCATATGATCTAATTAACTTATTCCAAGAGTAAAAATACTCAGTCCATTGGCAAATCATCCTATTTTCCCGCTCAAATTAAGAGTAGATTCACTTAATTTAATACATTTTCACTTATTTCTAGACCGTTTTTGCAGTGCACTATAAAACTTGAGCACTTCCTCTTCACTGATGATTGCATTTTCCTGTAAACTTGCCACTGGGATGGACCAAAGTGCCGCACATTTGTTTTGTGTGATGCAGTCAGGTGTGTAGGGAGTTATAAACCCCCAGACATACTTTCAGGAATCTGTGAAGTGAAATATTTAGGTAGAAATTGTTTTAGAGTGGGGTGTAAAGTAACATAAAAGCTATTTGTGTTTTCCTCTGATTATTTAGCGTTTGGCTAAAACTTTACAAGACCTTCTCCGTTATTCCTATTTACCCAGGCTTTCTGTGCCAGCAGCTACTTTCACAAAATCATACGCTGATGCGGGCAACTTGAACAGTTTGAAATGAAACTGTAGGAGTAACTGTTTAAGGTTTAAACTAAGCACATAATTTTTCTCCATCTATGACAGACTACATGAAAATGTTTTGACAACTGTAATCATGGTATTGTTGTGCAGTGCTGATCCAGATGTAGGTGGAACATCACAAATGACTGGGCTTAATTTCTTATTGAAAGTGTCACCTAATATGCATCCTACACGTGAACCCGTACCAACTCATCAGATCGAAATGCATTTAACCTCCCACACAGGCTCAGGAGACATGATGAGAATGACAAGCACTGCAGTCACATGTGGGGCGCCTAACACAGCTTGAAAGTCAAAATGCTCCACCAGTTTTCTGTGTCTGAAAATCTTGCTTATACAAACCTCAAAAAATCGAAACTCTTCCTTTTTACTACTTTTGATCCACACAGACCCTGTCATCACCAGACCGGCACTGCAGGAGAGCGCTTACTGCCCTTGTATGTAATGATTGTGTGCAATGGGGGAGCCCTGGAGGGCAATTGCAACATGTTTAAAGGGATGAAGAAAAGAAACAAGATTATTTATTGGTTAAATAAAAGCTATTCTCAAAAAATAAAAGCTATTCTCATGGTTTATTGATATATGTGGCCAAGTCTTAATCATCTAAAAACAATAAAAGAAGCCCTTTCTTGTTATAATGTTCTATTGATGTGTCCTATAATGTCTGTTATCATCTGCAGATAGCATTTTATTATCAAAGTGAGATTTGACTTGCAAATGGTGGAATTGAAAACAATTCTTCTGTGCAGTATGATTTTTCTTCTATAAACTCATTTTCTGCACACTGGCACAATTTAGTTCCATCCACAGGTTTTCTGTATTCCATGCATTCGCTGTGATAAACTCCATCAGGACTCCTTGCTTATTTTTAACAATAGCTTTCTTCTTGCCACTCATTCATAATGGTCTGTTTGCAGATCGAAAACTAATAGCTTTTCTTTGTACAGTTTCTTCTACATCATCAAAGGATCTATTCAACAATATTCCTCCCTGACCTCCAAGCTTTGTTCCTTGGTCTCCAGTAAGCTGTTTGGTTTTAAAGAATAAATGATAAATTCTGAGAACAGCTGAGTGTATACTAAGATTAGTCTTACCTATGAAAGGGTGTCAAAATACAAAGAAGTGTGGATTGCAATTTGTCGCAAGGGCTTTGAATATTTTGCAAGGCATGGCCAGCCCAAGGAATTAGAGAACCATGCAAATGCAGGGCCCCCCCAAAAACAATTATTTATTGTTTTTTTTTGCATGTATGATGATTTCTATATGAATATAGTAAAAATATAAACAATTCCACAATAAAATTATGCATTTCCATCAAAATATCTTTGTGTAGAAATTAAAATTGTTTTGCATTTAAAAAAATCTAACAACATTGAACTTGGGGGCAGATTAACACACAGATGAGGAAGGGCTAGTCTGCATGTCTTTGAGAAAATTTAACATTGAGGAAATAAAAAGATAAGCATGATATTTTTATTGTTAACTTTTGTCTCTTTTTGTATAAGTTAATAATACAATTCAATTCAGTTTATTTATATAGCGCTAAATTCACAACACATGTCATCTTGAGGCACTTTACTGTAACGTACAGGATATTAGACCCAGGAAACAGCTCAGACAGGTCAGTGGATTGCAACAGATTTTATTAATAATGGGAGGCGCAGGGGGCGTGCAGGCGGCTCTCAGTCAGGAAATCCCCTGTTACTGGGTCTCAGAGTGGGCGACTGGCACCGTTTTGGGTCCGGGGCAGGAGTCCGTACGATGAAGGGGCTTGTGGAAGCGGTGGCCATTGAGCAGCGGATGGTTAGCTGAGGACTTAGGCCGATGAGCTCCAGAGACAGTTCGTTTATGGATTCAGAGAGGGGGTCCAAGCGAAGGTACAGAGGGGCAATCCAGAAGAGAGGTCCAGGTCCGTTCGAGGGTCCGTTTACTGGCAGGTTGAGAGAAGCAAAAGAGTTAGGCAGACTCGGTTACTCACTGACTGAGTGGGGTTCAGGCTCAGAGGCAGGCAATCCAAGGCAGAACTGATGCAAGGGTTCAGAGGCGGATCTGGTTTGGATTCAGGGCAGGCAGTCAGGATCAGATAAGGGGTCAGGCAGGCTCGGAGAAAAAAAGGCAAAAACAGGTCAGGTAACAGGTAAGCAGGCAAAATGTAGAAAAGCTGGAAGGGACTCAATAGTTGGTTTGAGACGATCTGGCACTGGGAACAGATCCAAATGAGCTATATATAGAGGTGGGACCAATTAGTGATAATTGCAGGCAGGGTGGAGTGAGCAGGTATGAGGAGTTGGAGATTAAGCCAGCACCAGTGCAGAGATCGTCACAGAGCCCCCCCCCCTCAAGGGCGGATTCCAGACGCCCCAGGCTGGTCAGGGTGGGTTCTGTGGAAATCCCTGATGAGAGATTTGTCCAGGATGTGCCGGGAAGGTACCCACTGTCGCTCCTCCGGACCATAGCCCTCCCAGTCAATGAGATACTGAACACCCTTCCCCCACTTCCTGGACCTAAGAATGTGTAACCTGCACAAAATAAGAAACCCGCATTTCCACCCGTATTTTATTTTGGCGGGTCAAACTGACAGCACCCTTTAAGTTCCGGGTCACAGGTGACTAGGATCTGAATCGCTGTTGCTGCTGTCGCTGTGGCTAGCTGCTTGTCTCGGCGTCTTCTAAACTTATAGAAGAATACGGCTGGATCGAGGCTTACTAAGACGGCCGAAGGATTAAATTGGGTGTTTTCTGTCGACCGCTCGACGGTGAGTCGTTTAATTTACGTATTTTGTTTTTCTTTAGAAATAGAAATGCGGTGGCGACACGCCCACTCAATCTGTGCATTAATGACTGAAAAGTTTATTTATTGATTTAAAAGGTCATTTTCTTTTGTTAATTTTGTGGCCGAATAGATTATATATTGTTAAAATATTAAATAGGCCTTTTGATTTTTGTAGATTCGTCCTTTTAGGACAGTTTTAGTTACTTTTTATTAATTTTTGCAAACGGCCTATAGAACTCTGGGCTTGGTCATTTTTTGTGGAGTTGCGCAACGAAATAAGAGAAAAAAACAATTGTTTATTGAAATGATATGGAAGTCAATTAAACTTAGATAAAATTTGAAAGTGCACTTTAATTTGATCTGTACTGGTAACTTTAATTTGATCTGTACTGGTAACTTTAATTTGATCTGTACTGGTAACTTTAATTTGATTTGTACCCTTAACCGGTAACTTTAATAAGGTCTATACCCTTGATTTGAATCTGAATGTAACTTTAAATTTGATCGCGATCTTTAATTTGAAATTCATTTGAAAAATTCATGAGAAACACTTTATGGAATGTAGTTATTTATTTATTTTTTTGTAATTGTTGAATGTTTATTTATATTGGATAACAATTTAACAATGTTTAAACATGACAGCTAATTTGTTTTATTTTTATTTATGACCTTTTTTAGGTCAGGTTTTTTTTCCACCCCCTGTGTCACGTCAGGATGGGGAGCTACCGGATCACCGCAGCTTCGCGGTAGGATTTAAATGAACCAAGCTATTTTCTCATTCTGAACCTATTTGCTCTGGGTTATGGACAAAAAAACCCCAAAACAATCAGATATTGATTGATGGACCGTTGATCACCCTGGATTCATGAATGGACCAAAATAGAAACTCTTGGGTGACATAAGGGTTTATTGTTTTTGTTGCTGAGTTTGTTTGTTTTGTTTTTTTTTTTCTTGTCGTGTTTTTGGTTATATTATAGAAAATCACTGTTATTATAAATATTATTAATATTGCATATCTTCCTATATATATATATATATATATATATATATATATATATATATATATAAAAAAAACTTGAATACAATAATTTAAACATACTTTTCTCTAATGGTATTTTGTTCACACCCACGGGCTCCATAGACGAACCTATCTGAGTGCCTATTATATTTGGCTGTAGTCAGGCGCCTAGCCCTAATAAGCGTTACAAATGCGCCTCACCGTGTAGGCTGGGGAACCATCAACCAGACGGGCGGGAGGCGGGGGCCTGGAGGTGGGCACAAGGCAGGAGGTTTTGACAGGCTTTAGCCGGGACACATGGAACGTAGGGTGAACCTTCATTGACGGGGGAAGGCGCAGACGGACCGCCACCGGGTTGATGACCTTGGAGACGGGGAAGGGGCCAATGAACCGAGGAGCCAGCTTCCTGCTCTCTACCTTGAGGGGAAGATCCCTGGTGGAAAGCCACACTCTATCCCCAGGCTGATACAGAGGGGCAGGAATCCGTCGGCGATTGGCTTTCCCCGTACCTGAGACTGTGAGGAGGTAAGTATAGCCCTCCTAGCCCTTCTCCAGGCACGCTGGTACCTTAGTGCAGAAAGGCGGGCAGACGGGACCCTGGCCTCCCTCTCCATGACGGAAAACACTGGCGGCTGGAAGCCGTACACAACAACGAAGGGGGAGAGCCCGGTGGAACTGGAGGGTGTGGAATTGATGGCATGCTCCACCCAAGGCAGATTTTGGGACCACGTAGTGGGATCAGAATCACATAGAAGACGAAGTTTAGCTTCGACCTCCTGATTGAGTCTCTCCGTTTGACCGTCGGTCTGGGGGTGAAAACCAGAGGAGAGGTTGACTGAGATCCCCAGTAAAGAGCAGAATTCCTGCCAGTAACGGGCCACAAACTGAGGACCCCTGTCTGAGACAATGTCGGAGGGGAGGCCATGCAGCCGGAAAACCTCCCTCGCCAGGATGAAGCCCATCTCCTTAGCAGAGGGGAGTTTAGGTAAGGAAACCAAGTGGACCATCTTAGAGAAGCGGTCCACAATGGTAAGGATAACGGAGTTGCCCTTAGAAACAGGGAGACCAGTGACAAAGTCCATAGACAAACTAGACCAGGGCCGGGAGGGAACAGGCAGACGCCGGAGAAGGCCTGACGGGGGACGACGTGAGACTTTGGCTTGGCAACAACGAGGGCAGGCTGAAACAAAGTCCTTGACATCCCGGGTCAGGATGGGCCACCAAAAACAGGAGCGGACAATATTTAAGGACTTGAAAATGCCAGGGTGGCAAAACAGTCGGGAGCAGTGACAGAACTCGAGGACCTTACCCCTTAAGAAATCAGGAACAAAAAGTCTGTTTCCGGGGCAGGCCTCAGGAATATTCACCCCAACCAGGGAGTCTCTAACCTCTTGTTCCAGACCGAGCCGAGTAACAGCACATCGAACAGAGTCAGGGAGGATATATTCCTGTGCCCGATCATCGTCCTCTTCCAACTCGAAAATTCGAGAGAGAGCATCGGGCTTGACATTTCTGGAACCAGGCCTGTAAGAGAGAGTGAAGTGAAACCGACTAAAAAAAAGTGTCCACCTGGCTTGTCGGGGGTTGAGCCTCTTGGCTGTCCTGAGATACTCCAGATTCCGATGGTCTGTCCACACAAGAAAAGGCAGTTTAGATCCCTCCAGCCAGTGTCTCCACTCCTCCAATGCCAGCTTGACTGCCAAGAGCTCCCGGTCGCCCACATCATAGTTCTTCTCAGCTGGAGACAGCTTCCTGGAAAAGAAGGCACATGGGTGAACTCTGCCTTCCTCTGTCCTCTGGCTGAGGACTGCCCCAACACCCACACTGGAGGCATCAACCTCAACAATGAACTGCCTATCCGGGTCAGGGGATACTAAAACCGGGGCAGAGGTAAAAAGGAGCTTTAGTTTTCGAGAAGCCTGGTCTGCCTTTTCATTCCAGTTGAACCTCGCTTTAACTGAGGTCAGGGCATGGAGAGGGGCAGCGACTCGGCTATAATTCCGAATAAACCTTCTGTAAAACTTGGCGAAGCCAAGAAACCGCAGAAGCTGCTTGCGGTCGGTTGGTGTGGGCCATTCTGTGACTGACCGGACCTTGGCGGGATCCATGGCCATCCGGCCAGGGGACAGGACAAAACCCAAAAAGGCAGTGGTGGTCACATGAAACTCACACTTCTCCGCTTTGACATATAACTGATTCTGTAAAAGTCGAAGCAGAACAGAGCGAACGTGTTGTCAATGGGAAATGGGGTCTGTTGAGTAGATCAGGATGTCGTCAAGGTAAACAAAGATGAACCTCCCAATCATATCTCTTCATTCACAAGATTCTGGAAGACAGCGGGTGCATTTGTGAGACCAAAGGGCATAACCAGGTACTCATAATGACCCGTGGGAGTGTTAAAAGCTGTCTTCCACTCATCCCCCTCCCTTATCCGGACCAGGTGATAGGCGTTTCTAAGATCAAACTTGGTGAACAATTTAGCCCCACTGACCTGATCGAATGCCCCCCCCCCCCCGCTGAGCCTGCCCTTTTAACTGACAGGTGTTGGCTCGGTGTCCCTTTCCTCCACAGTAGAGACAGAGGTTATGTTGGAACCTGCGGCGCCGTTCTTCAATAGTGAGTCTAGTTCTCCCTAGCTGCATAGGCTCAGGGTCTGCCAGAACCCGAGGGGGATTAGGGGAGGATGAAGATGGACGGGAAAGAGTAGAGCGGTGTTCCCTCCGCCGTTCCATAAGACGGAGATCAATGCGGGTTGCTAAGTCCTCTAGTTGCTTCAGGGTTCTAGGGTAATCTCTGGTAGCGAGCTCATCTTTAATTCTGTCGTTCAACCCAGTGATAAAGACATCCATGAGGGCGGGCTCGTTCCACGGGCTTTCGGCCGCTAAAAGGTGAAAGTTAATGATGTATTCAGAAACTGGCCTGTCTCCTTGTCTAAGAGACAAAAGCCCCCCAGTGGACTCCCTGCAGGGCAACATTGGGCTGAACACTCTAACTCCCTGGAGAACTCATAATACGAGTGGCATAATGGGGAGTCGTTCTGCCACTCAGAGGTTCCCCACAGTCTCGCTTTACCAGTGAGAAGGGAAATAACATAAGCAGCTCTTGAACGCTCAGTGGGGTAGGAGGAGGGTTGCAGTTCAAAATGAATCTCACATTGGGTGAGAGAAGCCCGGCAATGCTCGGGATCGCCTCTAAAGAGCTCTGGCGGAGTCAGACGCGGTTCAGGAAATGATGTCACAGCACGTGACGCAGAATCAGGAACTGTTTGCGGAGGTGGCGGGGCTGGGGAAGCCTGGTTACGAAGATGGTGTAAAATTTCGGTCACGCCGGCTTCTAAGTCTGAAATGGATTTTTCCACGCCGGCCCGCCACTGACCGTCTGGTGATGGGTCCATGTTTTTTGGCCAGATCGTACTGTAACGTACAGGATATTGGACCCAGGAAACGGCTCAGACAGGTCAGTGGATTGCAACAGATTTTATTAATAATGGGAGGCGCAGGGGGCGTGCAGGCGGCTCTCAGTCAGGAAATCCCCTGTTACTGGGTCTCAGAGTGGGCGACTGGCACCGTTTTGGGTCCGGGGCAGGAGTCCGTACGATGAAGGGGCTTGTGGAAGCGGTGGCCGTTGAGTGGCGGATGGTTAGCTGAGGACTGAGGCCGATGAGCTCCAGAGACAGTTCGTTTATAGATTCAGAGATGGGGTCCAAGCGAAGGTACAGAGGGGCAATCCAGAAGAGAGGTCCAGGTCCGTTCGAGGGTCCGTTTACTGGCAGGTTGAGAGAAGCAAAAGAGTTAGGCAGACTCGGTTACTCACTGACTGAGTGGGGTTCAGGCTCAGAGGCAGGCAATCCAAGGCAGAACTGATGCAAGGGTTCAGAGGCCGATCTGGTTTGGATTCAGGGCAGGCAGTCAGGATCAGATAAGGGGTCAGGCAGGCTCGGAGAAAAAAAGGCAAAAACAGGTCAGGTAACATGTAGGCAGGCATAATGTAGAAAAGCTGGAAGGGACTCAATAGTTGGTTTGAGACAATCTGGCACTGGGAACAGATCCAAATGAGCTATATATAGAGGTGGGACCAATTAGTGATAATTGCAGGCAGGGTGGAGTGAGCAGGTGTGAGGAGTTGGAGATTAAGCCAGCACCAGTGCCGAGATCGTCATACTTTAGAGTTCAACCAGATCATACAGTCAAATTGATTCAAAGTTTTCTATCTAAGGAAAATCAGTTGATTACATTGACTCATTGACTCAAATACAATCCCTCACACTAAGCATGTTTGTAGCAACAGTGGAGAGGAAAAACTCCCTTTGAACAGGAAGAAACCTCCAGCAGTACCAGGCTCAGTGTGAGCGGCTATCTGCTGAGGCCGACTGGGGTTCAATATAATGAAAATAACTTAACTTTAATGATCTCACATTAGAGAAATCTACCTCTGCATTTAACTCATCCCCTTCTGGAGCAGTGGGCTGCCATCATGGGGCGCCCGGGGAGCAATCAGGGGCTAAGAGTCTTACTCAGAGATGAAGTAAGGCTGACTGTGGGAGCGGGTTTCAAACTCGCAATATCAGGATTCCAAGCTTTATGCCCCAACCACTAGGCTGCCACACCCCCATTTGTTTTTATATATACAATTGAATTAATAATAATTAATTAATAATTTACTAGTTTCATTTTTTTCTTGCACTGCTGTTTATTTGTGAATATTCCAAAAATGATCAACCATGAGGACTTCTACTGTCAATAAACTGCATGATAGTTTATTTTATTACTTTTGGTTGCACTGGATGATGCATACTAATAGTTGATTGCAAACAACCCTGCCAGAGCAGCAATGATTTTATATCAGGTTGATGAATTATCTGATCATCAGATTGTTGATTGCAGCGTCAATATTATTTGCAGAATAACAGGGCCTTAACATCGAATTTTGCTTAGGGTTCTATGGTGGCTTGACCCAGCCCTGCTGCAAAGCATCGCATTTCCCTCTGCCTTCTACCTTCTCTGTCTTGGTGAATGATGTTTTTTAAGTTGTTTCTGATTGGTTTGGTCATAGGGTCTCAAATGAACTCATCCCATCAGTTGTTGCCATGATAACGGAGTTAAAATGGTTTATTATTCCACTGGTCATTGCTTTTCATTTTGGGCTATGCAGTATGGGTGAAACAGCGCCCTCTCTTGGCGGTTGGCAATGACAAGATGGACCTGAGGTAGTTATATTAGCACTGTGCTACAATACTGTGTATCATTATTGTACGTCTAGCTGCAAGACATATTTATATCAATCGGGATTGTAATTAGTTACATATTGTACATCTGTTTAGATAAATAACATTGCGATGGATGAGATACTAATTTTCTTTGGTAAATTGCCCCTTTCTCATAAGATGTTGTACCCATTGTGATGAGCTCCTGATTTTGGACCAGTACATAATCAGTTTCATCCAGGTGTCTTCCAGAGATGTCAAGTAATGAAGTACAAGCACTTCGTTACTCTACTTAAGTAAATTTTTTAGGTATCTATACTTCACTCCATTACTTTACTCCTGACTTCTACTCATTACATTTTCACACAAGTATCTGTACTTTCTATTCCTTAGATTTTTAAAACAAACGTTAATCGTTACTCTTGGCTTCGGTTTCACATAATGTGCTCCATCCAATGCAGATCATTGGCTCCATCCTCATCCAGTGAAAACTAGTGTAATTGGATGAGTCATAGAACGCAAACACTCTTTGGTTAGTTAAAGGAAATCATCACAAGCAAGCAGGTGTTCTTCAAACTGCAAACGTGAATTGTCTATGCCATGCTACAATGTTGGATTCAGAAAAAGATGTTGAAATGTCTGAAAGGTCGGACACAGGCGAGAGCGTATCGAGAGACGGACACCAACAAGACCTCCCTCATCCTGGGCCCTATCTCAAAGAAATTTTCAAAAATGTCGAAAAATTGAGCTTTCAATTCATATAGTGGCATCTGGCTGTTTTTTTTTAAAGGTTACTTTAAGTAGTTTTTGGAGCACATACTTTTTCACTTTTACTTGAGTAAAGAAGTCAAGTTGGTACTTCAACTTTTACCAGTGTTTTTAAACTGCAGTATCTATAATTCCCCGACATCTGCAATACCGAGTCTTTATCCGTGTTCAAATCAAAACTCAAAATTTACCTGTTCAAGATTGCTTTTTCACTGTCACACTATTTTAGTTTTTTGTTTATTTTATCTATGAATTGTAGCTTTTTTTAATCTCTTATTGTTTTTATCTGTACCGTGTCCTTGAGTGTTTTGAAATAAAACCTATTATTATTTTCTATATTATTTGAACTGAGCTGAATCAGTACTAGTTCAGCTCGGTTCACCATGAAATGTTTCATCTGTGCCATTTTGAGCCCATGAGCACGACTGGTTTTCCACATGAAGCCACCTTTCACAATAAAATATAGAGGTTTCAAAACGTCAAGACTAATAAATATAATGGTGTGCTGGTTTTGCCATCGAAGAAGATGCATCTGCTGCCAGGCCTAGTATAATCAGAGATTTAATGCTTCTTTCAAGGTGACAAACCTTGAAAATCTATGATTGAAATTCTTCATTCTTTGTTCGCCCAGAACCCTCAGAATTTTTCCTTTTTACAATATATCTGATGTTTTATCAGAGAAATGCCCTTTCAGCGAGGGTCTAATAGTGATGTTAAAGTATTATCATAGAGAGGAATGTTTCTAACTACTTTACGTTACAAGTTTATAATAGAAAGGTCAAACCATTTTTTTTATCCCTGTCAGAAATAATAGCTGCTCTATTTAATAAATCAATATTTTAGAGCTTAAAGTCACAATATCAGAAAAAAGATTAAGTGTTTTAAATGTAAAGTGTGTTTGACGTAGTGAACTGATGTACAGACATAAAGGTTTAAATAGTATTTCAGTTTATTGTGATTCACCTGTGTTTGTTGTTTGCAAAAATAGCAACAATATGATGAATATAAAGTAAAAAATAAGAACTTGAATTACAATTAGTCAAAGAAAACATATTATAAAATTTTATTTTAATTTCTATATATATAATTTATATATCTTATAACACTCAGTGATAAACACTGTAAATGCACACAGTGGGGAAAAAAGAAAAATTCTGCCTCTTTTTTTGACAGTTTTTTTTTTAAGCCCTTCGTGTTTTTTTGGGATCAGACCCTCTGAGTGTTTTAACCAACATGAGTCAATATAAATAGGTTGAAACACAAGATTATCGATCTGTTTAGAAACTCTTGTCTGCTAATGATTACTGTTTAGCCTTTGTTGTAGATTTCCCCGGGTTTTTACAAGCACATGAATAGAACAGCTCAAAGGAAGGCTTTTTGTTTACATTATCTATTTCTCAAAAAAGAAATTGACTTGTTAGCCTTCTCCCGATGCACTAAAAAGTGTCGGTTGCTGTACAGCCATCCCTTTTTAGAGCTCGAAGCCTGCTGGCAGGACATGATAAATTAATTCCTTAGATTACCTTCCCCAGAATGGAAGTTAATTCTGAACCATCAAGCTCAGAGGCACTCATCTAGATGGGTGCTATAAAATATGTAATCCTTCAAATAGAGACCAAAACTCAAAAAACTGTAAAAATGATCTACAGTTGTTGAGTAGCATAAGGGGAATCCCTATAGAGATAATTATAATAATAATCAGAGTTTGGCTTTTAATAACCTACTACAGTATTACTTTGGAAAAGTGTCTCTTTACAATGAAAACCCTAATATTTAAATGTAAAATTAACCAATAAATGTTTGTTTTAAATAGAAAATATTACTGAAAGGCGAAAAGGACTCTTTTTCTTTTGTTTTTCTCTTTTTTGCTAAAGCATTGTGATCACTCTCAGTATTGAACTCCAACATAGACCCGCCCTACTTAGACAGACAATTTCCTGCATAAACAGCAGTCTTTGTTCGAACACATAGAGAATTCATTGTGCCTTCAAAGACTTTGCCTCGAACTCTTTGACTCAGTATATACTGTATATATGAAAGAAAATTTTAACCCACATGAACACACAACTGCTGTTAAGAGAATAACTTTAACAGGAGAGAAATGATGTCAGGAAAACATAGCGAGAGCATTGCTAAATATTTCTATAATATTATGGATTTCAAGTAAAGCTATTTTTTGTGGTAAACAAAGAAATATGCGGTTTAATACAAGCTTTATTCTGCTAACTTAAAGGATTCTGCTCTTTGTGTTTTATATTTTTTTCTAAATACTCTTTTCCATACTTTTAGAACTTGCTTAGATTGTCAACCCTACCTGAATTCTTCAGTTTTCATTTAGACCCTTTTTCTTTACCTGTTGTTTCACTTCAAAATCCATTCAGTTACTTTACCCATTCCCTGTGTTGTAATGCCTAGACAGCATCTGGAGATCTGATAATCAAGCAAACACAAGTAGTGAGTGTTAAAAGAATAATTATGCACAAACTGATGTAAAGGCCCGGCTCACATGGCCACATGTCAACGCACCCAGGAATATTTTTAGCCCTTCAGAGGAATTTATTAAAGTTATACAAATGAGAGACAGGCAGCCAAAGATGTACTTCCAGCAAATTGTCCCTCCGCCTGGTCCTCTCTCAGGTTGGTTTGTGCCGACCGATTCCGGACCTCTGGACCCGACTGAACCCAGGACTCGGTTGTGGTCCTACCCTGGGCTGGTCCCCTGGATCAATCCTGGTCCTCTCTAGTCCTATCTGGAGCCCTGGGTGCCCTGAGCCTCCGACACACCTGGCACTTCAATTACATCTGGTATCACGCTCACACACCTCATGAAACAGCACATCTCATGAAACAGCAGATCTTTAACTACCATCCAGGTGGCCACGTAATCAGAAGCACCTCACACCATCAAGGAACTGTATTGATAAATTATTAGTGGCCACTTGCCTCACAGCAGGGCTGTCACACTGATGTTACAGGCAAAGGAAGTCAAATCCCTTTAGGGGAGGAGTTCAGGGTTCGTGGCTGAAAACAACTAAGTGGTGTTGAACTTGTTTTGAATGAAAGACAATAACCTGCTCAGAAGCCAGGAGGTTGTGCTGGCTTTGATGAATGATCCTATTTGCTCTGTTTTGGATGATTTGGATCTCTGATTGACTGATCCCAATATTGACCATGCTAGACAGGGTAAAGGTTAACAGGCAAGTCGTAGTCAGTTCTGGGGTCATTCACAGAGAAGAAGTC
Source organism: Cyprinodon diabolis (assembly GCA_030533445.1). Classification (NCBI taxonomy): domain Eukaryota; kingdom Metazoa; phylum Chordata; class Actinopteri; order Cyprinodontiformes; family Cyprinodontidae; genus Cyprinodon; species Cyprinodon diabolis. The sequence goes on along the minus strand of CM060083.1, from coordinate 38,193,808 downwards.
CACGGGCCAGAGGTGTCTAGACAGGCTTAACGAGAAGGGAATCCAAAATCAGGGCGAATGAATCAGGAACAGGAGGCACAACTAGGCAAATGTTCCCAAAGGGACAGAGGTAGGACACAGAACTGAGGTAGATTGGTAGAGGATTGGTAGAACAATCCAGACAGATTTGTTGTTGAGAAGCAAGGCAGGAAGTGAATGCCCAAAGATCAGAAGCTGACAGGAGTATGCAACAAGGGTAAGGCAGGCAGGAGCGATGCAGGTCAAGATCAGTGAGTTCAGTTCAAAACAAGGAATACTTGGACAGAAATCTTTCACAAATATGGCAGTTACCCACCAGGAAAGCCAGAAGTATATATTGCTTGTCCCAGGTGCAGTAAATCGCAGTAATTGGAGCTCACTCAGGTGTAACTGCTCAGACCTGAAAAGGAGCATGGAGGGACATTATACAGAAGTTCTCAGGCAGATGCAGACATGATAAATTACACTTTAACTAAATGCTCCTCCATATGAAGAGCACTTTCAGCTAGAAAGGGCTGTGTCCAAATCCTGACTTTGAACTTTTCACCATCAAACACATGCTCATGTTCATGTGGTCCTTTCGGTATAATTGCTTGTACCACATTCCAAAGGTTTAAATTTGGTTTAGTCAATCATGCAAAATTTCTCTTAGGGTTGAGTGAGTGCATGATTGGTTGTTTATCATCAAATTAGCCTCCCTTTGTCAAGAAATACCCAATTTTGTCAAGGTTCAACTAAAATGATTTGATTTCAGTTGAAGAAGTAATCCCACCTTAATGTAATACATCCTTACAATTTATATTAAGCAATCTTCACAACATGAGGATGTCAACACCACTTTACAATAAGTACAAAGTTCTTAAAGCTTCATTTTGGCTTATCTAAAATTTGCTCAGCCATTGTTGCTAAGTTTATACATTTTGGCCATCTGACCATAAAGCCTATTTACAGAAAGAGTTTGGCTTCTCCTTATGGGTCACTGGGAATTTCAGTCAGGCTAAAAGCTATTAATTCTGGGGCTGGAACTTCTCTCAAGATTTTCTTGATTTTTAACTGGTTTGGCTGTGTATTGATTGTAGTGTTGCAGAACTTCGCAGTTCATGGTAGTTTGCTGTCTCGGTCGTTGAGTTCTTTCTATATAAGAAGGTAAAAGTTTGAACATAACACCAGCCCTTGGTGGTGGTGACACATGTGGAGCCATGTAAGGGCAGGGTGTAAAACCTTGTACTGAATGTCAAAATGGTTTCAACAAGTTTCAAGTAGTATTTACAGTATTAATCAGTATTACAATATTTAATCTTATCTGCCTCAATTATCTGGGAAATAGACTAAATATGAGCAGATTACTTGTTAGTATCATCTGCAGATACATTAGAACATCCTTCTTTAAGGAACAATGTTAAGTTTTACGCTGTAGCCATTATGTTCAGTTCATTAAAGCTTTACAACTTTTTATCTTTACTTGTTCTTTTGGATTTCCGTACTGTTTGGTTTATTAGAAGATCAACAAATCAAGTTCTTATCAGCTGATATATGATGTTAGTGACCGAAAGTTATTAGGTATTGCCTCTATCAGGTTAAGCCACTTTATAGAAGTCTTTAAAAGACTTAAATGAATATTTTTTATCCTATCAGCTTTACATTTAAAATCATTAAGGCCCCCACATTTTTGGGTGTTTGCAAATGTTCATACTTATTAATAACCCCTTAAGCCCGGCAGCCCCGGTACTGACACCTATTTATAGAAATGACCAAAACACAGTCACATGGTGTTTCATCCACATTTCATATGGGGCTTTAAAATTTCTAAAACATGTTTCAAAATTATTTTTTTACTAGTACGTTTTGTTTTATAGATGTGTAAACAAATAAAATGAGACTTAAAATTCCACATAAGATGTGTAGCTCTTCAGGAGTAATGCAACAACAGGTATTCATTTTTAGTCCCACCCCCCAATGGCCGGCATCATTGGAAACCAGAGGCTTAGACCTTTCCAAGGAGGGGTCAGAGGTAATTGTGTGACAATTTCAGGTGATGTAACCGCCATGTGTTAAATAAGCTTGCTCTGTTATTCTTGTTGGTGATTTTATAGGTACATTTCAATGAAACAGTGGCTAAATGTTAGGAGAGAATGTTTTTTTCTTATACAGAAGGTGTCCAATAATGTAAATCAATATATTTGTGTGACTAGATTCCCTTTTATGAGTGGAAAAATGCATTTTGGCACTTTTGGCACTGTGCCAAAATTACATTTTCTCCTAGTACACTGCCCACTAAAACCTATGTCGAATAAACATGCTTCAACTTATTCAGTCCAAATTTGCTTGAGTTATAGTCAACATGTGGATCTATGAAGTCTGAGGGGGAAAAAAAAATTATATGGCTAAATATTTTTCATTTATTTCTTTGTTTAATCACTTATAAATCAGACATTGGGAAAATTAAAACAGTGGTTCCGCCTGAAACATATTCCTCAATGCCTTTCTGTCATAAAAATACGAACAATTGTATTTCTAATTTATATTTTGGGAGCTGTACTTGCTTTAATTCACATATCTAATTTCAGGCGGAATTTCCTCCCAAGTCCCTCTGAGCTTAATTAACTACTGAGTGCTTTGTTTGGTTTAGACACATTTACTCCTTTAATGGAAGAGCTCTATATGCTGCCATGTATTGCTGTGTTCTAAATGACCATGGAACACATGAGTTTAAAGAAATAATAGATCCTCTTGATGCCAAGGAGCTTAAATTCCCCAGATAGAAACATCAAAAGAGTCCAACATCGCTGCTTTCGAATCTTTTTCTCTAAACAGACACTCCCAGCACTAGCTTTGATTCCCCATCACCTCACCAGACCCTAATGAGGTTAGGAAGCTTCAAACAGGACTCTGGCTCAGCACAGCAACCAGGAAGATGAGGGAATAATGCATTAAAGATGAGCCTGTTGTATTCAACCTGCCCTTTCTACCACTTTGGCACTTCCAAACACATCCACAACTCAATCTACTGACACTTGACTTGACTCTTTATTTGATTAAACCCCTAAAAAAAAAAAAGAGTATGATTTACTTTAGTCATAAATTTTCATTGTGCGCAGAAACACAGATGAAGAACAGGGGGAAATAACCTCCTTGCTACTTACATTTTCTTACATCACAACTTTAACATCAATGGATTTCAGAGGAATTTATTGGCTGATCCAACAAAAAGTTAGAATAATCCTTTGTGGTGGACATTTTTTGTAAAATTCTTTAAAGTTATAGTTTCATCCGACATAGCTCTTTTGAAATTTAAAATAATGTTTAAACCATTTTCCATTTAAATCTAATAAATTTTTATATTTTAAAATATTCCATAAATGTGGTATCTTTTAGACCCTCCCATTAATTAGGAAATGTATAGCACTCTGTCATAAAGGGATGTTTGACTTGTACTGAAGGGGGATCACATTTGGGATCGTATGGTATCCGATCAAATTAATTTTTACTCATGTCTAACTTTTAAGAATCTTTTGGTGTATTTTCTGTCTATATTTTTTTCAAGAAATAAATGGAACCATGAATGCCTATTTCAACCACTGAATGCATTTTTTTTTCTTTTCCTGCATAAACTGTGGAATTCCAATAAACTATGCATAGGTTTTTGGTTGTAATCTAACAAAGACTTGGGTGGGTATGAATACTTTTGGAGAGAAAGCGTGCACACACTGTTACATGAAGCAGCTTTAGATGACATTCAGACTCTCTGAAGGAGAGCAGTTTCTATCCACACAAAATCAAACAGAAGGAGCCGCTCTATTGGTTTTTGGCTACCACACTGCTTATTATGCCATGCTGAACTTTACCCACACATCAAGGTCTGTTTTTCCCTTCTGCTCGCTGCTAATTATTGACTGACATGTTCCCAGGCTTCAAAAGGTTTCTGATTCTGCTGCGAGATGCCCAGGCGACCCCTTCTTGGAGGGAGTGATTGATTATTTTTTCAAATTGATCTCCCTTTTCTAACTGTCTATCATCTATCTATCTACACTCACCGGCCACTTTATTAGGTACACCTGTCCAACTGCTCGTTAACACTTAATTTCTAAGCAGCCAATTACATGGCAGCAACTCAGTGCATTTAGGCATGTAGACATGGTCAAGACAATCTCCTGCAGTTCAAACAGCATCAGTATGGGGAAGAAAGGTGATTTGAGTGACTTTGAACGTGGCATGATTGTTGGTGCTAGAAGGGCTGGTCTGAGTATTTCAGAAACTGCTGATCTACTGGGATTTTCACGCACAACCATCTCTAGGGTTTACAGAGAATGGTCCGAAAAAGAAAAAACATCCAGTGAGCGGCAGTTCTGTGGGCGGAAATGCCTTGCTGATGCCAGAGGTCAGAGGAGAATGGCCAGACTGGTTCGAGCTGATAGAAGGGCAACAGTGATTCAAATAACCACCCGTTACAACCAAGGTGGGCAGAAGAGCATCTCTGAACGCACAGTACGTCGAACTTTGAGGCAGATGGGCTACAGCAGCAGAAGACCACACCGGGTGCCACTCCTTTCAGCTAAGAACAGGAAACTGAGGCTACAATTTGCACAAGCTCATCGAAATTGGACAATAGAAGATTGGAAAAACGTTGCCTGGTCTGATGAGTCTCGATTTCTGCTGCGACATTCGGATGGTAGGGTCAGAATTTGGTGTCTACAACATGAAAGCATGGATCCATCCTGCCTTGTATCAACGGTTCACGCTGGTGGTGTCATGGTGTGGGGAATATTTTCTTGGCACTCTTTGGGCCCCTTGGTACCAATTGAGCATTGTTGCAACGCCACAGCCTACCTGAGTATTGTTGCTGACCATGTCCATCCCTTTAAGACCACAATGTACCCAACTTCTGTTGGCTACTTTCAGCAGGATAATGCGCCATGTCATAAAGCTGGAATCATCTCAGACTGGTTTCTTGAACATGACAATGAGTTCACTGTACTCAAACGGCCTCCACAGTCACCAGATCTCAATCCAATAGAGCATCTTTGGGATGTGGTGGAACGGGAGATTCGCATCATGGATGTGCAGCCGACAAATCTGCGGCAACTGTGTGATGCCATCATGTCAATATGGACCAAACTCCCTGAGGAATGCTTCCAGCACCTTGTTGAATCTATGCCACGAAGAATTGAGGCAGTTCTGAAGGCAAAAGGGGGTCCAACCCGTTACTAGCATGGGGTACCTAATAAAGTGGCCGGTGAGTGTACGTTACCTGTCTGGTTGCCTAGCAACCAAAGAGGCCAAAAGAATCAAATATTTCATTCACATCTAAGGCAAATTTAAACTTTTGTGCAGGTTTGTGATGAATCTTGGCCTTTTTCACCGCAAAAAAATTTAATTTTACACACCTAGAAATACTTCAAAGGAACCTCTACATATCTACAAGAAAAGGAACACTGATATGCTGGGGTTTAATGGCGCTGATAGAAATAGAAATTAAACTTTACTGATCTCACAATGGAGAAATTAACACTCTGCATTTAACCCCTCCTCTTGGAGAGCATTAGGCTGCCATTGTGCAGCGCCCGGGGAGCAGTGTGGGGGTTAAGCGTCTTGCTCAGACAGCCAGAGTGGAGCCTGTGGGGATTAAACCAGGTATTTGCAACCTTCTCAAGCACAAGCGCACTGCCATAACCCACCAGGCCATCAATCCCCTAAGGGGAGAAAAGATACATGTGGTAAAAGATCCAAAATTTGGCAACTAAAATGACATATTTGTTAGACCAACGAGGGAATTATGAGCATCTATATTTTATCCTAGCAGATTTGCACCTGGCTTTTAATGGAGCTTCAAAATTCAAGCAGACATTTCTGGCACCCTGGCCATACAGCTTTTTCTTTGCACATGAAATCTATAATAGTTAGCTACCCCTCACTGCTCTCTCAGAGGCTTATGTAATTAATCAATCCGGCCTTGAGGTGATTGTTTACTAGCTGTTCCTTCCCTGCAATGCTTAAGACAATAAAACTACGTTGTAGGATGGTGGAATGACAGTTTCATACATGTCTATCATCTAGAAACTTTTGAAAATCCTGCTGTTCATAGAGTGTCTCCTCCCCTTTCCTTTCCTCCCTCCCTTACTTTCTGCTCTCTGCTGGTGTCTGTCACCTCTTGCAGAAGCTGACAAGCTCTGGATAAAAGCATCTGCAAAATATATTTATGTAAACATTATAGCCACACAGGCAGGAAATTTGGCTGTGATGAAAGCAGGAGCTGCAATTTAATCTTTAAAAGAGGAACAGCAAGATCAGGAAAGCATACTGTAAATGGTTTCTTAATAACCATTTATTGCTTAGTAATATGCTATCTTGATTGGCATTATGTCCCCCATCCAATCAGTTCAAAAGGTTCTGCTGAGCGGCCTTCCTTTTTCTGAACAATTTAGAATTTAGTAGAACTAAACCTGATAGTTTCACATTTTCAATCTGGCCTCCAGTGCAACAGAAATCCCCCAAGATATAATTAGCAGTCATCATAATGGAGTGTATTCTTGTTCTGTCTGATGCAGTTTATATCCTAGGCTTATTTTTGCATTTATAACACGATCATCATTGTTGTTTATTGATTTAACACTAAAGAACAACACTAGATGAAAACACCTTATGGCTTGTTTATGGCTGATATATCTACATTGCACGTATCTCAGTTCCATGCAGAACAATGAGTTTTCTGAATATATAACTTCTGGGCATCAACATTTGTGGACCACTTTTGCCATAACTGTTTACTGCTGAAAGGCCACCATTTTTCCACTGTGGGACAATAAAGGAATTTTCTATTCTATTCTATTCTATTCTATTATTTCCTATTCCATACTTATATTACACTTAAATCATAAAAAGCTGTCACTTGTCTACAATGGTTCCTAGGTTTGCAGTGCAGAAAATCAGGCTGTGTGGACAAGCATGGATGCTAAAATTGTGATGATCCTGGCACTGGGGGCTGGCTTGATTGCTTATTCCATTCACCTGTTTAAATCCGCCCAGTTTCTCATTACCACTTATCCCATCCACCTGCTCCTATATATGCTGCTTATTTTCTGCTAACAGTGCCAGATTATTTGAGCTGTTGAGAGAATAACTCTAGCCATCAAGTAAGTCTGTCTGTTATCCTGATTCTTACCTGTTTTCTGGTTTGGATATTGGATTTTTTTTTTTGCCTTGCCCTTGTCTGCTCTGTCTTCTGTGGTTTTTGCACTGTTTTCTTGGATCCTCCTGGTTACTGAATCTTGACTGTTTCTCTAAAAACGGCTTGGATTCTCCTTGCTGCCACGGCGTCAGCTGTCGTCAGCTCACCCTCACTCGGGGTGCTGGAAGCGGCAACGGCTGCAAACGGTGGACAATCTCCCTTGTCTGAGATCAGACTGCCCTTTGAACCAGGCCAGTGACTCTTTGCTCCTAGTGACGATAGCCCGATATTCCAGTCACTGTGTGTTCAATCTCTGCAGTGAATCCAGTTATCCGCACCACTAACTATCAGCTGCTTGAGTTATTTGTTCAAAATAAAGCTTGTTAAACCTTCCTGATCTCTCTAGTTTCTGAGGCTGTTACAAAAATTATGCCAAAAATTGACCATGTAGACCTTAGGGACCAACAAGCATTAGACAGGCTTTACACCCAGGTTTTCTGTTCTGTCTTGAAAAAGAGAAAAAAATTCAGCTATTCTTGCCAGGGCCATTGCATTGGTAAGGACTAGTTCAGGGGTGCTCATTTCAAGTCTTCAAAAGCTACAATCCTGTAACTTTTAATTGCATCTCTTTTTCAACACACCTGAATCTAAAGGCCCAATCCTCTCATTTAGCTCAGCAGAGGTATGGTAACAAGGCACTCATTTGATTCAGGTGGGTTGAAAATGGGGTGCAGAGAAAAGCTGCAGGATAGTAGCTCTTGAGGACACTTGGCCTAGTTGAAGTCCAGGGAGTCTTTGCAGTGATTGCTGATGCTTTTCCACATTGGCAATGTTTGTGTTGAAACAACACAAATGTGGAAAAGCATCACCTGAACAAACCCCAAAGCTGCTGCTTCTAAAGTTGCAGTCAGATAAGTAGCAACTTTTACTTAAAGTGGCTTCTGTAGACTTGAATAATTTCAAATAGTTGTCAAAATTGGTAAAGATTGGATCATTTTCAAGTATTGTGGAAAAACGCAAGAAATTAAATGATCGTTTACTACTTTTGTTTTTACCATGACTGTACAGCCGAGCCAGTAGGGATATCAGCTCTACCTGATAGAGATCATTTTTCCTTGTATAGGAAGAATCCAGATTAATCTAATCCATGCTTTGAAGAGAAAACATGCTAAATCAATATTTAAAGCCCCAGCTGAGACACATTGGGGAATTATTGTGCTGTGAGCTAGAGTTTTTTTGCACCACGCTGCTGTCTGGTCTTTTTTTTTTTTACTAGATTTCTTTTTAGATTGCATTTTCCTTTTAAATGTTCACTGTCTGGTACTGGATCCCTCAATATTGGTTTATACATAAACCTTGTTTTTACTATATGAATTGAAGTAAAACATAGAAATTAGCCCTAAGCTGTAAAATAAAAATGTCCCACATATAAATTATTCCATGCATACTCTTTGTGTCTGCTGCTTAATCATTAGTATTGCCCTGTAAAAAGTAATATCTGTACGTTACATCATGCTTCAGATAATATGACATTTTTTTGCATGCTGTTTGTGAGAATATCATCCCAGATCTCAAGAAAATTCCCACACAAAAGTTGTTTATGCTCACATTGTATCAAGGCAGCAGTCAACGTGACAGTACAGAAAAAGCCTCTAAAAAAGGTTTCTGTTTTCTGACTCCAAACCTCAGAGCAACACCCTCTCACAGGTAGCTGAAACACCATATTGATGGAAAAAGGAGGTGTAAGATTTTCCACTTCAAAACGTTCCTTGACTCAGAAGACAAAAGACTTTTTGAGTGGGAAGCCAAGTCTGCAGCTCCTCTGCCTGCATCCAGGTTGCTTTGTTAGGTAATACCTTGCATTTAGAGCAGATTTTGATTTCCAAACGTCAGTCATTCTAATATCTGTCTATAGCTGTATATTAATTCCAGTAGCATCTGGTCTTAAACTTATTCATTAAACTTATTTTTCATTTTTTATCTTGGGTCTTGTAAGGATTTAAATAAAAAGAAAAACTCATAATAAAATATTCTCTCCTCTGTGAAGCAAGGTCAACAAATCCAACAAGGACTGATTTTATTTCTCACAGCTGCCGTATAACTCTGACACATTACCTAAAGCACTCCAATTTATTCAAGAGCTTATTTTATTTTTGTTCCTCGTCTGTCTGACTTACTACTGTATTCACTAAAGCCAGCTATTGAATGATTAATCAGTAGCTGTAGTTAGTGTGGAGATCCTATTTCTGTTGGTCAACAACTTTACAGAGAGAAAAGGATATTTCTAAAAAGAAAAAGGATTTCTGCCTAATAAAACAAGACAGCTTGCAAGGTTTAAAGATTCACAAATGTTGTTGAGTCAGAGAATTTGTCCACATGCTAATAAAATAAGACATATTAGGCAATGCAGGAGATTTCCTTTTTATTGAAACAACAAATGGATAAATGCATACACGACATGTTACTGGATTACAAAGCTTGTTTATTACATCAACATTATTAGAAAGCCGACTCTGTGTCAAACTGGATAAAAGTCTGGCTATTTTTCAAGACAACATAAGATAAGAAATGGCTTCATTGTTCAACTGTGTGTGTGCCAAATAAGGCTGACACTGGTAAAAAGATGACAGAAAACAAAATATAACTTGCATATAATACAATAGTCAAAATGAAAAAGAGAAGCTGCAAAGTAGAAGAAAAAAGAAATATGTTTAAGGGAGTAAAATGAAAATGTCATGATCTGCCAATCTGGACTTTTTGGTTCTGTGTAAGTTTTCATTTTGTGTTCTCAGTTATGCTTTATTTAGTTATTCTGTGTTTTCTTTTTTTTCTTCTTTTTTTACAGTGTCCTGTCTGGCAATGTGGCAATAAGAATAATTGTGTTGATGCCAAAAAGAGCCCAACAGATTTTACTTTCACAAGTGTAGCAGTATGGCAATTGCCATATTACTAATAATTATGCAGGGAGTTTTGCAGTTTATATGGACACTGCAATGTAAATAGAACAGAAGATGAAAAACAGAAGAAGAAAAGAAAGAGGAAATAGAAAGGAGACAATGACACAACATTTTCAGTCTGCTTCATCACCTGCAACGAGATGCAAAAAGAACAGCACAACCGAAAGACATGGTACGAGACATACAATTAAGCAACACCTTGAAACTATTGCTGAAGTAGTATTATTTAGTCTGACATGTACTCTATGTTACCTGAGGATAAGAGTGTGGGCTTTCTGTATGGAAGTGAATCTATGAGTACCTGGAACCAAGCTGTTATTCTGTGTTTTCAAGATTTATATAATTTTTGAATTCTTCGTTTTTACTCTTCTTTGTTTTATAGTCACTAGTTTTATTCCCCTTTAGCCTTATTTAAGTTATGTTCTAGCTATAGTAAAATCCTGTTTTCCCTGGTTACTCTCTGTTGTCCCCTAGTGCCCAGTTCCTTTCCCCTTATCTCCTGTCTAGCTGCTTCTGTCCACACCTGCTCCCGATTTACTGATTACTCCACTCTAGGTTCCATCTCCCATATATACTCCTCCTCTGCAGTTCCTCTGTGCTGGATTCTCTTAATTTTTCTTATTTTTTTCTCCCGAGCTTCTCTAGTTTTTTGGTTCCTGAGTTCCTAGCCTGTTGTTATTGGATTTATGTTGTTGTACCATCTAATTCACCACTAAAACTGTGAGAACCATCTCTGCCTGCTCTACTCTGCATTTGGGGCCAAAACAACATCCCATCCACCAACCCTGGCAGAAAAATAGAAAACATTGTGCAGATACATATAAGGAAATACTATGAATCAAGAAAACAGAAAACTACTGAACTACTGAAAAAGAAATCTGAAAACTGAGCTAGAATATGTTCTAAGAATGAAGCCCTTCCCAGCAGGTAACACATCGATAGTGTTTCTTCAAGACATAAAGTGCCTCGTTTTTAAAATGTTTCTGAGTATTAAAACAAATTCAATCTTGTTAGCAGAAGCAAAGCTGATCAAAGCAGGTGCATTTCCTATTGCGTGTGTAAAATGAGTAGACACAAACTTTTTTGCATGTGTGTCTTGATGAATACACTGATCATATCCTAATGAGCAAAATACTGAGTGGAGGATATGAAAATGTAAATACTCTTATAGGTCAAGAGGAGAATTTTAAAATGTATTCTGTGACTCATATGGAGCAAATGAAAAGAGGATGAAACCAGTGAAATATTTTCCAACCTATGAACTCTGGTTAACAATCGAGCCTCATTATTCTGAACAAACTAAAGAAATGAAATGGATGCCTGACTAACCCTAAGATATTTCCATTATCAATACAGGTTTTAATTAAGACATGAACTTGTTTCTCTGAGTCAGGTCTGTTCTGCACTGACTTAAAGGTCCCATATTATGCTACATTTGAAAATACTAAACAATGATGACCCCCGAGCATGCATTTGCCATTTGTGCAGGAAAATTCCACTTAGATTAGGCAGAGAGCATCTACAGAAAATCTTCTTATTCCTCCCTCCTGTGAATGAGCCGTTTTGGCTCAAAAAGGCCACACCCCACAACCTGCAATTATTACAACTAGTCAAAGTTTGTAAAGATAGTGGCTAGGAGTGCGGAACAAAACATTAGATGAAGAGCGTACCGTGGCCAACGTGCTGCTACAGTCCTCTCTGCACAGCTTATATCCCCTTTCGACATCATAAGGGGAATGCTTTTCAAACAGACCATTTTAACATACATAAGCTAAAAGGTGTAGAAGGGAATTGATAGAAGTGAAAGGTTTGTTTTTTCATTAGTGAACCTCATACACAGGCTTCAGGACACATCTGACTGTTACAAAATGTTTATAATGTGAATTTTGTACAATATGGGACCTTTAAGGTCAGATTTATTTATTTAACTTATTTTAAAAAAAAAGCCAATAAAAGAAATGTTTAGAAACTTAAAAAGCGCAAAGTTTTATCCTAATATCCGATTAGGATATGGCTAATATCCGGTAAGATTGTATTAAGCATTCATATTATTTGGTAAGATGAACTGAATTTACTTCTCCTTCGATGGATTTGAATTTACAAATCAATTCTAAGTAAAACATTAAAGGTGTCATTTTGAAGTAAAGGTGTTTACATTGCAATCTGCAGTACATTTTGTCATAAAAAAAAGCAAATATTTACATGACCAAAAGTCCCTTCTTTCAGTGTGGAAGACAAGCTGTTGGCAAAACGAAAAAAAAGAGATGCATACCAACCACAACTGAGAACACAGCAGAAGCTCACATTACGATGTTGTGGAGAAAGAAAAACAGATTTTTTAAAGTGGATGGTTAGAGTACTCCTGAGGCCACCATCCAAATCTGAGTGCTACCTCGCTTCTTGCAAGGATTTAAAGATGCAATACATTCATATTTGCACAGCAGTGGAGGATGCTTATCTGGTTTTTGCTTCCCAGCAGAGCTGTAAGCCTGAATGGCATGTCCACAGATACTCTGCCTAATCTAACCAGAGAGGAAATTAACAAGGATAAAGTCTTTCCTGCTTTTCTGTGCGTGACCAGACACAAAGGGAGCTTGTCATTATGTTAAAAACAAGTGATAAATTGGACCCACCCACCCTTCTGGTTGTTTAACCCTGTAGATTTATCTCTCTGAGCCTCCACCTGAACCAGATGGAGAAAAGGGATATTGCAGCCTCTGTGCTCAGGTGCTGGAAGTGATTAATTTAGTATGCCACTGATGTGCAGTTTGCTGGGGTCACTCGGACGGCTTTAACATTTGCCTCCCAAAAGACTAGAGTTATGCAAAAGGAAGCTGTGAATTTTTTTAATAGATTTTTTAAGAGATTATCCTGTTAATATTTATGGGACAAACATGCAACATAATAAAATGCGGACTTAAAATATTAAGAAATAAAGTAAAAACCAGATTAGACAAAAGTATTAATACCTTTAAGTTGATTAAATGTTTTTCACATCACAACAACAAATTTCAGAGCTTTTTTTTTGTTAAAGACCAATAAAAAGCAGCTCATTGATATTGATAAGCAAACCGCATTAACAAGACCAAGTACCATGGCTGCCATGCCAGGGGAAAGCGGCGTTATTCAAAGCTTTGAAAGTCAAACAGAGCTCAGTTCATTTAGGTATATGAAAATATAAAGCTTGGTTTATTACTGACTGGACCAGGAAAGTAGAGCAGTTCAAGAAGTCAAAGGACCAATGGTGAGCATGGGGGGAGTTGCAGGCAGCTCTTTTTTTCACAGGACAACTTGTCATCAAAGATTGGAAAGAAGAAAGAAAGTTATTATTGAAAGAAACCTGTTTCCTGATTTTCACTTGTGTAGCATTCATTGCTAATACGTGGAGAGCAAGTTTTCTGTTCAGAGAAGATTAAAACCGACTTTTGGTTTTAAAATGTATTTTTAAATACCTGACACTACAGGGACTCTAAATATCCAAATCACACGGAAAAACCTGTTTGACTTAAGAATTAAGGCTCAACTTCTAGCTTTATGAATCAGGGGGTTTATGATAAACATACATGTCATACATTTCAGATTTACGGTGCTCTTTTCCCTCCCCCATAACTGTTTTTATGTTCCTGTATTTGTATTTTTGTATTTTCATTTTTGTAAAGTGACCTTGAGTGTCTGGAAAGGCGCTCTTAACTAAAATGTATTATTATTTTCCAATAATGCACTGAGATTTGTGGTTAAAATGAAATGTGATCAAATCAGAACGTTTGCAAGGTGTAAACAGATGTTGGTTGGATCTCAACCTGAGGAAGTGATCCTGCGTGAATCGGATAGCCTCAGCCTCATCTGCCTGTTTTCTCTGGTTACCCCCTTAAAACCCCCTCTGAGCTTTAAAGTCTTTTCAATGTCTGTCCCTACGTGGCTTCACTGCAAAGCCACGTTGGATCAGATGACTGACTGGTTTTCCGCCTGGCTCTGGGAGGTAAATTTGTTGTCCTATACTAATGGCAAGAGTGGCAACAAAAAAGTCACCAGTTGGTAACTTAGATGTAGACTTAGACAGAATTTTTTTTCATTTTGTTTACACAAGTGTAAAAAAAAAAAAAGCAATTTCCTTTGGAACAGCTCTCTGGACAATTTAATCTTTTTTTAAATGCAGCCTTGAAAAATATAAAAAAAATGACTGTAAATTTACAGTTCTAAAATTTTTTTATATATATATATATATATATATATATATAATGAAAAAATATATATATAATGTTTAGATTAGCATTTTGCTTGGTCTTCAGTGTTTCTGTACAATATTATTGATATTTCAGCTCAGGATTTCACATAAGGTAATTGTACACTGGAAAAATTAACTAGAAATAAGTAAAAATGTCTTAAATGAAGTGTATTTATACTTAATCTGAGAAGGTAAATGAGATAGTTTGCCAATGGAATGAGTATTTTTACTCTTAAAATAAGATAATTAGATACTATGCACTTGGAATAAGACAATGCAATTGTGTTTTCCTTTTTTAAGTGTAAATTGTCTTGTTCCATTGGCAAAATGTCTATTTTATCTCCTCAATCTAAGAACAAATACATTTATTTTAAGAAAAAATGACTCTAGATTTTAATTTCTTCCAGTGTACGACCTTAAGTATATACTAGCAAATTTTCATTTAATATGGTGCAACAAAAAGGTCTAAAAATGGAATAAAGAACTTATATTAGGCCGCTATTGAAAAAAAGTCATGAAATATTTCTGCTGTCACTTTTTTCCAGATTCAGTTGGTGCGTGACATTTGTGTGACTTTTCAAACCCAGCTCAATCACCTCCTTTATGATTTCCTATCCTCTGCCTCCTTATTTCAGCAGCTCTGGTTGAAAAAAAAAAGTCTATTATCTAGCAATGATGTATAATCTTTGATTTTGCAGTCTTGGTGCAATGCTGTTCCTCTGATGCTTATGACTCTTCTATGTTACATTACCAGAGAAATATGTGTGAAATCACCTTTCTGCTGCAGTTAAGACAATTTTCCCCATTTCAAAGACACAATTTTTGTCGTTTGTAAATAGTGACATATGTGTTTCCTGCAGGGTTTTAAATCTAGCGATGCAAAAGTGTTTTCAAGATAATTGACTAAATACAATAAATCCCAAAAGCTGCAGGCTTCAGTTATTAATATACATGAAAAAGTTAATAAAATTCAACATTATTAATACTCTTGTGTAGACTTGTCAGACATGAAAGAGAAACCAGCATTGATTAAATGTGTTTGTTTCTTACATAAAAGCACATAAAATAGTGCAAGTACAAAACAAACTTTAAAAACTCAGACACTATGACTCACATTGCTAAATAAATAATGGTTAAAACAAGTTGAAACAGACTTAAAGATAAAAAGATTTAAAATATTCAGCATATCAAAAAGATTAAAAAGCACCCCTCAAGGATTTAGGATTAAGTTAGAATAAATAAGGCATCAAAGATCCGTTTAAAACCCAGACTGAAGCTGAGAAAAAGTTTTTCATATACCTCTTTGTCTTGAAATTCAGTTGCCTGTCCATCCTGACCAAAGGAGTAAGAAATCACTCAGCACAGGACAGGAGTTGTCACAACAGGTCGCTGCAACTGTCTAAAGCTTAGCAACTCTGGTACAATCTGCGACACACAGATCAGCTTATGTAAGGCAAGCAGCAGTTATTTAAAAGATCAGCAAGGTTGTATGTTCTCGACAAAAAGACCTTGAATGCATGACTTTGATTTTCTTGGAATTACTTCAGGACACGTTTTCTGGCTGCTGAAAATGTTTTTCAACTTTTAAACGCAGAGACCTGAGTGGTTATTTCTGACCTCAATACAAAGCATCATCTTGAGTGAGAACAGAACATAAACAGTAAGTCCAAATATACTGCATAATCTGAGCACGGATGTTAAACAAGGCTGTTTTTTGCAGCCACGTATCACTGGACAAGTCAGATTCAAAAGCTTTATTTACAACTGTGTGCTAAAAAGAGGGGAATTTGACTACAGTTTCCATCACTCACATCCAAAATTAACAATATGTAAGAAACTTCAGGGGGTTGCAGAATGGGTGCACACAATTGTGTACAATCTAAGATCTAAATTTTTTTTTTTTTAAATAGACCTCCCCTGATTAGGAAAGTATCATGGATCCAAAAAAGGATCACCCAGAAGTGTGATGACCCTGCCACATGTTTACATATGCAAGGCTGATCAAGAGAGAAACTGCACAGACAGTGGCTGATCTAGACCAAATGTACCAGGGGGCCAGGAGGGGGCCAGAGTGTATTCATGGGGGCACAGAAAAGCATAAAATTAAAAATAGGGCAAGGGATTCAAATGTATTAATATAGCTTCTATAGCGTCTCTGCTTTTCGCAGATGATGTGGTCCTATTGGCTTCATCAGGTCGTGATCTGCAGCTCTCACTGGATCGGTTCGCAGCCGAGTGTGAAGCGGCCGGGATGGGGATCAGTGCCTCCAAATCCGAGGCCATGGTCTTGAGCCGGAAAAGGGTAGAGTGCCTTCTCCGGGTCAGGGGGGGTGTCCTGCCCCAAGTGGAGGAGTTTAAGTATCTTGGGATCTTGTTCACGAACGAGGGAAGAAGGGAGCGGGAGATCGACAGGCGAATTGGTGCAGCGTCTGCCGTGAAGCGGGCGCTGTACCGGTCCGTCGTGGTGAAGAGAGAGCTGAGTCAAAAAGCGAAGCTCTCAATTTACCGGTCGATCTACGTTCCTACCCTCATCTATGGTCATGAACTCTGGGTCATGACCGAAAGAACGAGATCGCGGATACAAGCGGCCGAAATGGGATTCCTCCGTAGGGTGGCTGGCCTCTCCCTTAGAGATAGGGTGAGAAGCTCGGTCATCCGGGAGGGACTCGGAGTAGAGCCGCTGATTCTCCACGTCGAGAGGAGCCAGTTGAGGTGGCTTGGGCATCTGTTTAGGATTCCTCCTGGACGCCTCCCTGGTGAGGTGTTCCGGGCACGTCCCACCGGGGGGAGGCCCCGGGGAAGACCCAGGATACGCTGGAGAGACTATGTTTCTCGGCTGGCCTGGGAACACCTTGGGGTTCCTCCTGAAGAGCTGGAAGAAGTGGCTGGGGAGAGGGAAGTCTGGGCCTCCCTTCTTAAGCAGCTGCCCCCGCGACCCGACCCCGGATAAGCGGAGGAAGATGGATGGATGGATGGATGGATAATATAGCTGCATGAAGTGAAATTTCTATTCAGTTAGGTTTAATTAAAATTCTGTCTTATTAGGTCAATGGCATGTACTTATATAGCACCTTTATTAAAGTCAGGAGACTTGACCAAAGCGCTTTACACTACATTCATTCACCCATTCACACACTGATGGTGGCAAGCTACATTGTAGCCACAGCTGCCCTGGGGCTCACTGACAGAAGCGGGGCTGCCGTACACTGGCGCCACCGGGCCCTCTGACCACCATCAGTAGACAATGCAGGTGAAGTGTCTTGCCCAAGGACACAACGACACTGAAAGTCGGAGCTTGAACCGTCAATCCTTCGATTTCAGGGCAAACTCCTAAATCCAACGCCACTGTCGCCCTACATTCCGAATTTAGGAATTTTACATATTTTTGACTTAATTTAAGTTAAAATGAATGTTTTCTATAAAATCTGAATTAGAACGCAAGAAAAAAAATTATAAATTTAGCTGTAAAAATTTAAGTTTTATTTTTTTATTTGCTGATGAAGATTCTCAGCCATCCAGGTCATAGTCATTAATGTCGTTAAAGGGGAGAAAATCCCCCCCTTTAACGACAATCCCCCCCTTTAACGACCGACCTTCAGAATCATAGAAAGGTTTCAGATATTACAGGCTAACAATGGAACCAAACAACCAACTCGCCGGTTTCTATTTGCATGTTTCCAAGCAATACAAGGCCTTGTCTATATAAAGACTCAAACTCACTGTAGATCCAGACATTTGAATTGAGAAAGCTTCCTGGAGGGGAAGTGAAACGTCTTCAAATCTTGGAAACCAACCAGTGGATTGTTTTTTTAAACTTTTACGGAATTTTTTTATTTGTTTAAAAAAAAAAAACATTCAGCAGATGAAAACTGGTATCCTATCTCAATTCCACTGAAGCGGTCACCTTGTTGTTTTTAAATAATTAGTAAAACAGAATTGTAAAGAAAAAATAAATAGATCCAAAGGACCTATCAGTAACCATGTCTATTCCAGCGGATTTCATCTTTAGAATTTCTTTGAGTGTTATGTCTTCAGTACAGGGGCCATAACAGGGGCCAGGAGATGATCTACTGGGGCACTGGCCCCTGTTGGCCCCTGTCTAGAACCGCCCATGAGCACAGAGCTTCAAAAACATAAAAAACATTAAATATTATAACCAAATTTCAAAAATCCACAAGTAGCAGTACCCAATCACACTTTTACATAAATGTGTTGCAGATGTTTCTTCAACCTGATAATTATAGTCTTGATCACTTGCTGCAATATCCAGATGCTCTGTAGGCACTGATGAAGATTTACTAACTAATGCATGATGAATATTTGGTGTAGCTCATGTTCGGACAGTTGAATCTACACTTAGGAGAGTTGTTGGAATTTACTAGACATGTTCTTCAATTTATACCAAATCCATAGGAGCTTTTAGGATGAATTGTGTTGGGAAAGGTAAAGAAAAATAAATAAAACCAATAGAAGAGCACATTGGAGGAAGATGGGACACCTCCACGGTCTCCTTTATGTTGTCAACCAGCCAACAACTTTGGCAAAGGTTTTAGTGAAACATAAGGAGATGCTGCTATGAAACAGAACAGAAGGCAGCTGGAGAAAGCAAGATATTGTGGAAGGAATTTCTCAAAAGGCCTAAAATAAAAGAATCAATAGATCATCCAACAAGTAGAGGTAAGAGAACAGATGTCAGTGTGTTTCTGTCAAAGTGGCCTGGCATCATAAAAAATCTCCACACCACAGGTTGCTTGGATCTTATTCAAGAATTCATTTAGGATGTTCCTTTTTTTCAGTTTGACACTTGCTATTATGATTGAAATGTGTCTGTATATGTGAAACAACGAAAATAAATGGTAGTGCAAACAGCTATACATATCAGTGTTAGATAACAATGAATCTGTAATGTCATCTAGTTAGCATCATATCATTTATTGAAAATAATTTAGAGCAGATATTTAGTATAAAAAGGTTTTAGTGGTTTAAAACATTTATTGCTATTTTGAAAACAGCCATGAACTAATGAGGAGTAGAAATGTAACTTTCATCATGTCAGGGTCCCAGTTTTTGTGTTCGTCTGTTTGTCTTATCTTTTGTGTTTCTCCCTTCCACCACCAGGAGGCGCCTGGCTCTGGTTCGCCTCCTCACACACCTGCAAGCTGTTGCCTCATCACCGGACTGCTCTTAAGCTGCTGGTTGCCACTACTTCGACGCCAGAGTGTTTGCCAGTTTGGGGTACTCTAGCCAAGCCTTGTTTAAAACTCAGTCTAATCTGAGTTTTTTGCATTTTGAGTTTTTGTCCTCTAGCCAAGCTGAGATCACACTGAGTTTTACTGAGTGCTTGTTTCTCCCTGAGTCTCAACTTTGTTTGTTCTTTGCCTTTCGGCAGGAAGCCTTCCTGCAAACTGGACCTTTTCGGACCGCCTTCCCCAAAGTGGGATCAACTGAGTCTTACACTGAGCGACGGATTCCAAACAGGAGGTTTGGATCCAGCCACCTTTGAGCATGCTGAGATCACTCTCTAGGGTAACAAAGTCATCTTCACCACGACCTCTACAAGTACCAGAGGAAAACTGAGTTGCAACCAGCGTCTGCATCATTCCACTCCGTCCGAGTTCTGGGTAAACCCTGTTCCGCCTTCAAACAAACCCTGGAAGACCAACACACTGACTGGAGTCTACGTGTCTCTTCTTCTCTGGAAACGTGAGTGGCAACAAATCCTCTCCTTCAAGATAAACAACTCCAATTTCCCACTGAGCCTGAATCTAACAGTCTGTCTTCCCCTCGTCTTCCAGTTTCCCGGCCGAGCACCGAACTTAAAATACTCTTCAATAAAACCCGTTGAAACTTGTACTCTGTGTCTCTCTGTTTGGCTTCACTGCATGTGGGTCCGAGCTCTAGATAAAATCATGACACATCATAAGACAAACTTTAATTCGCATCAACTAAACACATGAGCTCCATATTAAAAAAAAAAAATACACTTTGGGTTATTTTTGGTGCTTATTCTGATTTCATACAGATTTTTCTACATGAAAAGTTTATTTCTAAACCCTTGTGTCAGTCTTGGTCATGTAATTTCTTTAAATCAGATGGGACGAAGGTGAGATGAGTGAGAACAGCAAAGTGGATCCTCTGGGCTCCTCTTCCC
The DNA here is from genome assembly GCA_030533445.1 of Cyprinodon diabolis. NCBI lineage: Eukaryota > Metazoa > Chordata > Actinopteri > Cyprinodontiformes > Cyprinodontidae > Cyprinodon > Cyprinodon diabolis. Next base: position 38,173,292 of record CM060083.1, on the reverse strand, counting down.
TCCATTAAAGACATTTCATCCCAGGCGCGGCGTGTCCCGAGCACGTAGCATCATCAGCAACCCTTCACACCCCCACCATGGACTGTTCTCCCTGATGCCCTCTGTGTTTACAAGATGACAATAAAGTTTGTCTAAGTAATTTAAGTTTCGTAGGTATGATCATACCTGGAGAAAAAGAGGACTGGAAACAGATGCAACACTGAATACAGCATATTATAAATGGTAAGATGATATTCCGTAATTGTGTTCCCCCCCCCCCCCTTTTTGCAGTTAATTGAGCATGATAGTTGATTCAAATGTTAAATAATGGGTCGTTCACCATTATAAAAATGTAACTGAACCATTAAGGCAGCTATGCAATGTGACCCTCTTAATTAGAAGCAAAAATAAAGCAATGTCCTGGTAAAGTGGCTTAAAGTAGGTTACTTTTTTTGTAAAATCGGCACTTAATTCATCTTAATTTTTTCTTGTTAATGAGCCATCTCAATTGCTTCCCCTCAGACTGGATAAAGCTTGGCTATAAAACAAAGTGCTTCAGACATCTTTTACCATAATAGGATATCCTGATATTTAGGGTTAGGTGTTATTCAGATTATCATAAATCACGGATGTGAGTGGTGTAATCATTGCGAATCAGGCCAAACCAGCAGCCACTTATCATAGAGCACACTTTATACTCAATTCTGCAGAATTTCACCCATTGACAACTTCTTTTGAATTTTATAATGTCTTTTGGCAAATTTGATCCCAGTGGGACACTTAGCACAGTAATGTGCACGTCTCTGTGAGCGCACTGTGAGAATTATTCCAGTTAACGTCATGAACCCACCAGTTGTAGATGATTTATTGCTTCGTATCATATAAGCAAAGGACATTGAAGATGACACTTTGGGCTGCTTGCGTTGCACATTTCAAAGTAGGATGACGTGGTCATCAGCAGAGATGACAAAGAGATGCAAGTAAGCGTGCATGCAGTTATTCTCATGAGAAAGTTGACTGTAGTGACTTCAATTACGATGGCACAGGCTGATAAGTAAAGCAGAAAAGAAAACAAATGACACTGGTAGGTATAACTGGGTGACTGTGTGGAGAAGGCTTTAAATGTTCATAAAAAGATAAGCAAGAATACATGACTTACAGAAAAAACAACAACAGTCCAGACAAAACTGTTTTTGCAAGATTTCCAAGCAAGCATTGGTACATGAGTCTGTCTGTTAGTGAAAGTGTAGGTGAGCTTTATTCAGAACTGACTTTAAAGCAACAGGAAAGAAAAAAACCTCTGGAGACATCAGTCACACAGAGGGAAAGTGGGAAATATATTGCAGAGAAAAAGGGCAATATCAGTGCTACGATGAGATAACATAGAGGAGGCATTGCAGAGCAGTAAAACAAATGAACAGCAGCTTTAAATAGAGCTTTCTATCAAATGGCGGGGGAAAAAAAGAGCAAAAATCTATTCTAGCATTGAAGAACACAGGTTAGCTGAGAGCTAAGGTAATATTTACAGTGGATGCACAGTAACTGTGTAAGAAACTTCCCTTTTCAGACAATTTACATTAATCAATGTCATTTATCTGGCTGTATATACCGATAGGTTTATTTCGTGGAGGGTTTTGTTCCCATTGATGTTCAGGTAAATTTAGTTGGTTTGGAAATTTGTGTTTGGTTTGGTTGATGATAAATGTAGCCCTGGCGGAAGTTCAACTGAAGAAACTGATTGCTCTCCTACATCCACCTGCGACACAGACAATCAGCTTTGAACCACACCTCCACGAAAGCCAATCGGCACCCAAAGTTCTTTATAAAAGGTGTCCGATCCACTTGTTTGCTCTTGTGTGCAGGCGGTGGATCCGCTGTGTGACTTCATTCAGATGACAATGTTTAAACCCACCTCCAGCCCCTCCTCCACCTTCATCTAAAACTTCATCAGAGAGTCATTCCTCCTGGACTCTTACTGCTTTCCCTGTCTCATCTCAACCAGAAGACCGCCATGTTGATCCTGTTTCTACCAAAGGTTTCTTCCCAACAGCGAGTTTTTCCTCTCTACTGTCGCTTCATGCTTGCTCATCATGGACAGGTTCTCTCAACCTGTGTTATCCAAACCGGACTTCCATCTTTCATGTCCCTGAGTGAAGCTCTAGTGTCAGCTCACGCAGTCTACTAGATCTCCCCATAAAGCTCAGCATACCGTCTCACTAACCAGCAGTCTACAGACTGACCAACTTCATCTATCTCCACTCCACCACCAGTTTGAGGCCTGGCCTAGGGGAGAAACAGCCCTAGTCTTTTCTCCTGTTCATGCATATCTATCAAAATTAAGCGCTATGTTTGTCATGAAACGATAACAGATGGACCCAGTATTCAAGGAGAGACAGCCAGTAGGAAAGTTCAAAAAGGTTTATTAAATTAAAACAAAGACTGAAGTGGAGCTGAGGCTCGCAGACGCTGCAGGAGGGAGGCGGGGCACCGCCCAATCTCAGACACTCTCTGTGGGAGAAACACAGGTAAGTGACCACGATCATCTGACTGATGTTCTTAGTGAGTCACTTACCTGGTTCAGCAGTTCAGTTCAGTTCAGCGGTCACGCACAGGAGCAGACAGGATCCGGTGCTGATGAGCAGGCTCAGTGGAAGAGGGGTAGCTGAGACAGGACGTGGAACCAGAACCTGAAGCAGGACTTTAAACTGGTCTCCTCCCTGGAACCAGGCTTACTGAGATAAAAACTGAACCTCCCCACATACAGTGGGGCAAAAAAGTATTTAATCAGCCACCAATAGTGCAAGTTCTCCCACTCAAAAAGATGAGAGAGGCCGGTAATTTTCATCATAGATATACCTCAACTATGAGAGACAAAATGAGAAAAAAAAAATCCAGAAAATCACATTGTCTGATTTTTAAAGAATTTATTTGCAAAATATGGTGGAAAATAAGTATTTGGTCAGTTACAAACAAGCAAGATTTCTGGCTCTCACAGACTTCTAACTTCTTCTGTAAGAGGCTCCTCTGTCCTCCACTCGCTACCTTCATTAATGGCACCTGTTTGAACCCGTTATCAGTATAAAAGACACCTGTCCACAACCTCAAACAGTCACACTCTAAACTCCACCATGGCCAAAACTAGAGAGCTGTCAAAGGACACCCGAAACAAAATTATAGACCTGCACCAGGCTGGGAAGTCTGAATCTGCAATAGGTAAACAGCTTGGTGTGAAGAAATCAACTGTGGGATCAATTATAAAAAAATGGAAAACATACAAGACCACTGATAATCTTCCTCGATCTGGGGCTCCACGCAAGATCTCACCCCGTGGGGTCAAAATGATCACAAGAACGGTGAGTAAAAATCCCAGAACCACACGGGGGGACCTAGTGAATGACCTGCAGAGAGCTGGGACCAAAGTAACAAAGGCTACCATCAGTAACACACTACGCCGCCAGGGACTCAAATCCTGCAGTGCCAGACGTGTCCCCCTGCTTAAGCCAGTACATGTCAAGGCCCGTCTCAAGTTTGCTAGAGAGCATTTGGATGATCCAGACGATGACTGGGAGAATATCATATGGTCAGATGAAACCAAAATAGAACTTTTTGGTAAAAACTCTACTCGTCGTGTTTGGAGGAGAGAGAATGCTGAGTTGCATCCAAAGAACACCATACCTACAGTGAAGCATGGGGGTGGAAACATCATGCTTTGGGGCTGTTTTTCTGCTAAGGGACCAGGACGACTGATCCATGTGAAGGAAAGAATGAATAGGGCCATGTATCGTCAAATTTTGAGTGAAAACCTCCTTCCATCAGCAAGAGCATTGAAGATGAAACGTGGCTGGGTCTTTCAGCATGACAATGATCCCAAACACACCACCCGGGTAACGAAGGAGTGGCTTAGTAAGAAGCATTTCAAGGTCCTGGAGTGGCCTAGTCAGTCTCCAGATCTCAACCCCATAGAAAATCTTTGGAGGGAGTTGAAAGTCTGTGTTGCCCAGCGACAGCCCCAGAACATCACTGCTCTAGAGGAGATCTGCATGGAGGAATGGGCCAAAATACCAGCAACAGTGTGTGAAAACCTTGTGAAGACTTACAGAAAACGTTTGATCTCTGTCATTGCCAACAAAGGGTATATAACAAAGCATTGAGATGAACTTTTGTTATTGACCAAATACTTATTTTCCACCATATTTTGCAAATAAATTCTTTAAAAATCAGACAATGTGATTTTCTGGATTTTTTTTTCTCATTTTGTCTCTCATAGTTGAGGTATATCTATGATGAAAATTACCGGCCTCTCTCATCTTTTTAAGTGGGAGAACTTGCACTATTGGTGGCTGACTAAATACTTTTTTGCCCCACTGTATAGAGTCATCCTTTTTTCAATCCTTTGTTCTTTTCCACTTATATACTCCACCTCTGCAGCCACTCAGGGCTGGTTGTTGTTGTTGTTTGTTGTTCCCTCATCTCTGGCTTCCCACGTGAGTTTTCCATGATACTTTCTGGTCTGTAAAACAGCTTGCCTCGATTTCAGGCTTCTACATCTGTTTCTAATGCCACCTGGATGTACCCCACTGAGAGGAGGCCCAGGGGACCGTCCAGGACACACTGGAGGGATTATGTCTCACCTGCTCCAGCTTCCCTCAAGGAAAGCTGAAAGCGTCTGGAGAGAGGGAAGTCCTGGTGTCTCTGTTGAGTCTGCTGCCTCGTGTCCCCAACAGCAAAAGAAAACATCAACGAAAATGAGATTCTAATTTCCAGGATTTCAGAAATGGCAATCTTCAGCACAGTCATGCTTGTGTGGGGAAACTGGAGTCTGTAGGCTAAAGCCTTTCAGGTCATTACCTCACTCAGGAGGGTAACCTCCAGTGGTGAGAACAGCTCTCCCGGACTCAGTGACATCACTTAATATTGTATGCTCTGTATTCAGTTTACACCCCTGACACATCAGCTGCAATGTAACACTTCTTCAAAACCACACAATCAACTGTATCTCATCCAATTACTGCGAGAACAAGATACGGTTTACCATAATGAATTATTCATAATTTGATAAAGACGCAGCACAAAGGTCAGGGTGTCAATCCAAAAGGCCTCTCATCTGAATCCATTTAAGAGATTATTTCTCAAATTCAGCTGACATGCCATAATTAAGTTGTTCTTTTGCACGTGGGGAAGTGGGCTTCTAATCTGACTCACAGTGATTAGTGGTCTGGATGTCCTTGGTGTTGCATAAGGAATTCTTGTCAGGTCTTTTCGCGTGATAAATTAAAGCAGTTTCAAGAGAATTTTTGGACTCTCTATCCCCACAAAATACCCGGTCATAGTATGTCTTGTGCCTTTAATCAGAGGCAACCAGACAGTCAGTAGCTGTGGATGAGATTCAGCTGTGCATTTCAAGAACAACTGACTTACTTTTGATTAACAAAATTTTAAGATCTGCGATAGAAAGGACCGATGGTTTAAGTGAGGGGTGAGGGAAGCCATTTTCATTTAGAGGTTACAAAAAGAGAACTCGTCCTGATTTAAACGGGTCAACACAATAAAACAGACTCTACACCGAGTAAATTAACGGGTGGCTCAATGATTTGCATCTGACTTGAAATTAACCTCCATGGTGCTTAAAAACAGCAGTGCTCCAACTACAGATTGCTCAAGTGTGATCTGAAAGAATTGACAAAACTCCTGCATATTGAAACGGCTTCAGAAAAACTAAGAGAATGTCTGACTGCTAATTTTATTTGAAAAAAGTCTAAGTCTTATATTAACAAGAAATTAGATTGTGTTCTTCATTCAAGCAGCCTATATTAATCCCTGCAAGGGAAACTGATACAGTCTTGTTCCAACGTTAGGTCGACGACTTAAAGAACCACTGGGATGGATTTTCACAGATAACTAGACGGTTTTTCACAAATAGAAGGATAGTTGAAATAATCTTGAACTAAAGGAGTCTAGCTTCTTACCAGAACATCTTAAACTGAAGAAGAGCTTCTGAGGCTTCAGCAAGATAAGACTCACATTTATCGCTGTCTAGCAGGTGTTTGCTTGGGAGAATAGTGCAATAAAGGAAAAAAAAAACAAGCCCACAATCTGGTTATTTACTAGAAGCCTAAAAGAGTACAAAATATTTTTCCCATCATATCTCTAATTTAAGTCTGTTTTTTGGCATTATTTTAAAAACCGAATTATTTGTTTACGTCTTACATTTTGACCCTTTTACTTGAGAACCCTTAAAAATATCTAATCACTTACAGTAGTCCTTGGGCAGAGTCCAAATATATTTTTATTTAACTTTGGGAAAATTCAATTTCGGTATGAATTAAACTCTTCCACAATGGAAAAAAAATCAAAATCTAGATAAGTCAATTTTTCTTAAAACAAGTGCATTTGTTCTTGGATTGAAGAGGTAAAAGAGACATTTTGCCAATGGAACAAGACCATTTACACTTAAAATAAGAAAACAAATATATGGAACAAATAACTTATTGCCTGAGGCTTCAAAAAGACATATTTGTTAATAGGTGGAAACCGGCCATGACCATATTAATTCAGTAAAACTTTTTTTTATTTTTTTTTTTTTTATTTCATTGTATTCTATTTCATTTCTATTGTAATTTTTTATATTTACTTATTATTTTCTATTTCATTTTTATTCCATTGGTGCTGCTTATTTAATTACTAACTACATTTATGTTTGTAAGTTACTTAGGTTTAACCATGTGACCTACTTTACTTGTATGCCTAACTTGTTGTGTATACTTTCAAAGTTTTGTTCTTTTTTAACTTTACCATACAGAGCGGCAGCCTGAATGTAGGCTTGTATGTATATGTCTGTGTAAGTTGCAAAAATTTAAATAAAAAAATTAAGTGAAAAAATAAGAAAACACATTTCAAGTGCATTTTATCTAATTATCTTATTTCAAGAGTAAAAATATTCATTCCATTGGCAAACTATCTCATTTACCTACTCAAATTAAGGGTAAATACACTTAATTTTCTCATTTCTAGGTTGTTTTCCAGTGCATCAGAGCTTTTTCAAGCAACACCAGTTAACCAGCAGCATCTCAAAGGCCGAGGAACATAGAGGACAGGTGGGGGAGCAGTGGTTATTGCTGTAGCCTCGCAGCAAAAAGATTTCATGTTCTTCTCATGATTGTATTGTTCTTACCTGCTCTCTCCAATGGTCCAGAAACATGTGATTACGTTACTGTGTCTCTGTGTTGCCCTGTAATGAACTCAAGACTTAATCAGACACTGTGACCAGCTGAATCATTTGCTATCATCTGAAATAACCTTAGATGTATCTTTCACATGTCAACAGTAGAAACAGCACAGTTAAGGCGTTCAGACAGTTCTTATTCAACCTGACAGCTGAGATCCCTAAGCTAATTTTGAAAGACACTTTGCAGCGACAATCATATGTAGCAATAAACGTCTCCGTCACAGGCAGTATAAGGATCAAACGTTTTAAAAAAACAGGCACACAGAACATTTATTTTCTGCTCTGAAGAAAAATAAAAAATAAAAATTGGCAGTGGTATCATGATGAGAACTGGAGCACTCTGTGTACAGAAGTGCACTCCAGCTGCATCCACTTCCAAAGTTTACATCATCTGCTCTGTTAATCCCACATAGAGCTAGGCTGATGTGGCATGCAGCTATTCGAGAGAAGCTGGCACTAGCTCTGTTTTTGTCATTTGGAAAACGGAGCAGCCACCAGTTGTGAAGGCCATGAATGTGGTCCAAATGCAATGCCAGAGGCTTGTACATTTATCTCTCTCTGCAAAATCAATGCATATGGATAAATATGTGTGCTCTAAAAAACTGCCAAAAACATTATTCAGATTATTTAATGCAAATTGGAACAAAAAAAAAAACATATTTCATGAGTATACAATACTACCCAAGAACTAATTGGATTATTTAATAAATGAAAAGTTTCTATTATGAAACACATGTTCCATCAGAGTAGAAATTACACAAATTAACCAAACACACTGAAAAAATGATCTAGAAATCAGTAAAAAAAAAATAAAATTAAGTGTATTTACCCTTAATTTGAGTAGGTAAATGAGATAATTTGCTCTTAAAATAAGATGATTAGCTAGCATGCACTTGAAATAAGACAATGCAATTGTGTTTTCTTATTTTAAGTGTAAATTTTCTTGTTCCATTGGCAAAATGTCTCTTTTACCTCCTTAATCCAAGAACAAATGCACTTATTTTAAGAAAAATGACTTATCAAGATTTTGATTTTTTCCAGTGCAGTATATTTGGAAATCACTTAATTGTCTGAATTTCAGCGTGTAGCCAGAATGTCTTTGTGTTCAGTCAAATGAAGTCAGCACAGTGTGGAGTTAGACACTATGGAGGAGAAATCGTTTATTGTTGTTTTGCAGTGCAGCCAAACTCTTATCGATAAACATCCTGAGATTTATCAATTAGTGTCTACCTTCAGTCATTTCTTGCAAACAAAGTGAAACACTTGCATACATCCTCATGTTTCCAGGGGAAACACACCACAGCTTGCAGCAAAGCTGCTCATTAGTTACCTAACTATGAGCGGAGGGATGTCACGCTGAGTTTTTCACTTAAAAACTACTGTTTTAGTGCAAACTGGGATTTGAATTCTTTAAAGTCTTTTATATAAACATCACAAATGAATGAATTTCTTGTCAGTCCAAAAATGTATTCCTTTTTAACCAGACATCTTTCAAGTCCTACACACACTGTCTGTAAGCGCGCCACTCATATTTTGCTGCAAAGGAATGTTTCTCTTTTCAGTCTAGTTTTACTTGAAGATATTTCTGTGGTTCCACTTCGCTATACATATAAGCATTTTTTTTACATTTGGTTGGCTGAATATAATGGATAAACCACTCCTTTAGATTGCTTGGCTCAGGGTTATGAAGCGATAGCCAAATAAAATGTTTTTCACATGCCTGCACAATGTCCTGTCTTCTGAAGCACAGAGAAATTGGGTCGCTGGTTTGCTCAGGGCTGAAGTTAACAAAAGGAATATAACTGGAAGAATAAATGTATGCATTTATCAAGTTGTATGCATACAGCAGCTTTGTAATTCTGTTGGCACGGATTCATTTCAGCCTTGAAAAGCATGAAATGTGTGAGTTTTCATTGTGAGAATCCTCCCTTTTCTTAGTGTCAAAGATAAAACGGATTTATTTGCTAAAAAATCGGCACCAAAACAAAACAAATGTTATTGTAAAAACTAAGTTAACCCCATTACTTTATTGCTCTTATAACAACCAGTATTAAGATTTACTTGGCAATCAATAATCAGGCAAACTGCACTTATTGCTTAATACTACAACCAATTTAAATCACTGCAATCTCTTTATAACAATCCTTTAAAGAACTTTTCAAATTAACATACTGTCAGGTCTAAGCACATACAACATCATACATACATACAGAAAAAGAAAGAAGGCACAGAGACAATTAATTTAGTTACTCGCGAGGAGAATAGGAAGGAGACTGTGGAGTTTACAATCTCCACCCCACTCTGCAGTCTTCAGCTTTCTCCTTGCTATTTATTGAAGAAAAGGGGATGTCCCTAATTACACCAGTTGAGATTTAACTAAGGGAAAGGGAAACAAAAGGATCTTACTTTAAACCTCAGCACATATGTTAAAACAAAGCATTTGTTTGTTTTACAATTGAATTGTTCCAAGAACACATGTTTAGAATAAACATGTGATAGAGGCTGTTCAGGTCTCTTTTACAACCCAGTATGTGATAGAGGATGTTCAGGCCTCCTTCACAACCCGTCCGTTGTATGACCTTTATCTGGAACAATCTTAAGCAAGAGTTAATAAAAGATGAATCACACATTATACATCATAATAGTTGATTAGAACACAACCCATGAAACACAAACAGAGTATAAATGAAATGTTTCTAACACATACTAATTGATACCAGTCTGCATTGGAGCTATTCAGCTGCCCATAATGAGCCACATGTTGAAGCATAAGGATGCCCATTAGTGCACCTGGCACCAGGACACGCTAGGCCGTAGGTCTATGATTGACTTTGTAGTTGTATCATCTGACCTTCGGCCGCATGTCTTGAACACTCAGGTGAAGAGAAGGACTGAGTTTTCCACTAACCACCACCTGAATACACTGGAAGACGAAGAGGCTGGAAAGACTTGGCAGGCTCAAGCGAGTAGTGATGTGCTGGAAATGTCATGTTGGAGAGGAGAGCTTCTACAGGAGGCTGAAGACATGGAGGCCATATTTTCTGCCTCCATTGTTCATGCAGCCGCCCATGGCTGTTGCTGTAGGATCTGCAGTACCTCTTGTGGCAGTAATCCCCGAACCTGATTGTGGACACTGCCAGTAAGGGATGCTATCAAGCTGAACTGGGACTCTTAAAGCAACAAGCAGGTATCATGAGGCCACGGATGTCACTGCCAGAGTGTTTGCAAAAACTCGGCCCTGGTAGGAATTTGGAGAGTCCATGAAGAAAGAGCATCGCCCGGCCTGAAAGCGATTCTGGCAAACCGACCGCAACATGTGGAGGGGGAGAGATGCTTTGCTAACACACTTTCTAGTGGGAGTGGGGAGCTGCTGACATGGAGAGAGGACATCATTGTACAGTGAAAGTAATACTTTTAGGATCTCCTCAATCCGGTTGACATGCCTACTGTGGTAGAAGAAGAGATGGGGTGATCTTGACTGGATTCGTTCATCACCAAGGCTAAAGTCACCGTTCCAACTATAGGGGGATCAACCATGTCAGCCTCTATAGGAAGGGCTAAGCCAGGCTGGAGAGGAAAGCCAATTCTCAGCTTCAGGAGAAGCAGTGTGGTTTTTCATCCACTGGACCAGCTCTGCAGTCTTTGTACGGATCTCGAGGGTGCTTTGGAGTTTGGGGCGATTAACAGCCAATTGTGAGGCGGACAGGATGAGATTAAGCTCCTCTAAATCTGAGACTAGGGTCCTCTGACTTGCCCCCACCAGGTTGAAAGAAAGTTCCTGCCTCAAGTGAAGAAGCAAAAGTATCTTTGAGGGGAGAATTGAGTGGGGGATTGATAGACAGTGTGGCTACTCCTATACTGTAATACCGACACTGCTCCCGTCTGTTGTTTTGAAGAGAGAGCTGAGGGAAATGGCAAAGATTTACTGGTCGGTATATGTTCCTAACCTCCCCTATGGTCAGGAAATCTGGCTAATGACTAAAATAACGTGATTCTGGATAGAAGTGCCCAAAATTAGCTTTCTCCAGACAGTGTCTGGACACTCCTTTAGAGCGTGAGGAGCTCAGTAATTCGGGTGGGACTTGGAGTTCTCCTCTGACATCTTTTTCGCTTGCCCCCTGGATGCTTCCCTCATGAGGTGTTCCGGGCACATCCCACTGAGAGGAGGCCAAGGGGATGACCCAGGACAAACTGCAGGGAATGTCTCTTAGCTAGCCAGGGAGCATCTCTGGCTTCCCCAAGCATAGCTGGAGGATATACCCCACGACCCCATCCCGGATAAAGCGGATGATGATGGAAGAGGTTTTTCCAATGCCCTATATTAAATGTGTAGTTAGTGAAACATCTAAATGCAATATAAACATTCATTTTAATCCCTTAGCAAAGAATTACCAAAACCTGTTTATTTTCTGTAATTACAACATCTGTAAACCATCTGGTCTTTTCTTAGAAAATGAATCTAACTCATTCATAGCACTAATACAGAATTGTGTGTTGTATTTTTCTCTCTGGCATAAATGCTTTTAGATTTTACTTGTCTTTTAATTTGATTTCAAAGAAGTCAGCATGCAGTGTTATTTTCCCAGCAGCTTTAACAACAAACATTTTAACTAAGTGAGCTTTAATTTTGCCTCCAATTTGAAAGTCCCACAATTTGACTGTATGATCTGTTGAACTGTAAAGGGCCTTGAGATGACATGTGTTGTGAATTGGCGCTATATAAGTAAACTGAATTGAATTGAATTACACCATTCATCTACCAAAGAGACAAGATTATATTTAACTCTGAATCCCCAGCAGCCCCACTTTAGAGTATCAGGAAATACATATCCGAGGTGATAATTAGATGTTTGAAGGCAGAGGTGGCTTATTAAAGGTTTGTCATGACTATGGTGCAGAAGCCTGTGACAGTAAAAAGCTTCTTAAATATTCATTACAGGGGCAGCGTCTAGAACTGTGACTTTAACACTACAATAATTGCATCTCAGGGGGATCAGGGCACAGCAGTAGAAGATTATTTGCATGGATGCTGATGGGCTTTACTAAAGAGGGAAGTCCCGTGTAAGCAGAAATTACAGATAACAAATGGCTGGTCACCTGTAACGTTCACAAGCACAGAAAAACACAAGCGGCTGAAAAGTGAGCTTGACTAATAGAAGCTCTGAGAGAAAACTTTTGATCAGGTGACTTCGTTTGAGCAGCAAAATTGGATGGATGGATGGATGGATGGATGGATGGATGGATGGATGGATGGATGGATGGATGGATAGACAAATGGACAGATGGACAGATGGATGGATGGATGGATGGATGGATGGATAGATGGATGGATGGCAGACGGACGGACAAATGGGTGGACGGACAAATGGATTGATGGATGGATGGATGGATGGATGGATCGATGGATGGATGAGTGGATGGATGGATGGATGGAAAGACAGATGGATGAGTGGATGGATGGATGGATGGATGGATGGATGGATGGATGGATGGATGGAAAGACGGATGGATGGATGGATGGATGGATGGATGGATGGATGGATGGACAAACGGATGGATGGATGGATGGATGGATGGTAGACGGACGGACAAATGGATGGACGGATGGATGGATGGACGGACAAATGGATGGATGGATGGATGGATGGACAAACGGATGGATGGATGGATGGATGGATGGCAGACGGACGGACAAATGGATGGATGGATGGATGGATGGATGGATGGCAGACGGATGGACAAATGGATGGATGGATGGATGGATAGATGGATGGCAGACGGATGGACAAATGGATGGATGGATGGATGGACAGACGGATGGATGGATCGACGGATGGATGGATGGATGGATGGATGGACAGACGGATGGATGGATCGACGGATGGATGGATGGATGGATGGATGGACAGACGGATGGATGGATGGATGGATGGATGGCAGACGGATGGAGAAATGGATGGATGGATGGATGTATGGACAGAGGGATGGATGGATGGATGGATGGATGGACAGACGGATGGATGGATTGATGGATGGATGGACAGACGGATGGATGGATCGACGGATGGATGGATGGATGGATGGATGGACAGATGGATGGATGGATGGATGGACAGACGGATGGATGGATGGATGGATGGATGGATGGATCGATGGATAGATGGATGGATGGATGGATGGACAGACGGATGTATGGATCGACGGATGGATGGATGGATGGATGGATGGATGGATGGATGGATGGATGGACGGACAGACGGATGGATGGATCGACGGATGGACAGACGGATGGATGGATGGATGGATGGATGGATCGATGGATGGATGGATGGATGGATGGACAGACGGATGGATGGATCGACGGATGGATGGATGGATGGATGGATGGATGGACAGAGGGATGGATGGATGGATGGATGGATGGGTGGATGGGTGGATGGATGGATGGGTGGATCATTAGCTATCTCATTGTGTCGATTTGTACATATCCGTTTTCTCCATTAATTACTTAACCTTTGCTCTGCTGCAGTTTTCCCAGAGGTAGATCAATGTCAGTAAATTATATAATCTATGGATAGGTACCATTTTCTCTCAGTAGGTAACAGTCCATGTTCACAATGTCCTTGGTGTAAAACGTGTGTGTCAGCTAAAACATAAATCCCTGTCAGCTGATTATGCAAAGGGAAGCAGAACACTTCCTCTATACCTTGAATGAAAAGCCCTTTAACTATGAAAGAGCAGCATCCGAGTGAGTCAGGGGGTGAGCTGCAGCATAATTAAAGCATTTCTGACGCCTGTGTGCCAGATTCAACCCCAACGCACCCTCTCTTATCTTCTGTGTGTGTGCGTATGTGAGGAAGATCTGCTATTTTGAACCAACCTGTAGGCAGAGGGAAACGGGGTCAGATAGCAATGAAGTCGCTGCACAAATGAAGCATTTCAAAACAGTGACATTTCTTTGGGAAAGACATGAGGCGATGGAGACACCATGAGATTTTGGATATGGAAGAGACGGAAAACAGAAATCTCATGGTGTGAAAGAGGAGGTGAAACCAATTCAGGAGCCTTTTACAGCTCTGCAAAGGTTTCCCACAGAGACTCACAGTCTCTCATCATCCCTCCATTTTTTCTCTCTGTCATAAAAAAAGGTTAATTACGTAATTTAACATCATAGATAATCTCTCCCATATAGGAGCCACATGTGGATGAGAAACATACTAGCACCTGGAAAGGATGTAGGAAACAAGTTAAAGCATCAATGAAATGCTCTCTCTGTTAAAGGTGTCGTAATGAATGAAATTTTAATTGGATCCTGAGTGTCTCAGGCGGTCCTAAAGTAAAAGTGGTACATGTAATTAAACGCTTAAAGCCCATTATGTGGTCTCTAATTACTTTTTAATGAGAACAAAAGTTGGAAAATTGAGCTATACTCTGTTTCTTCCTGCTAAATGTCTGTTATGATCAATGTTGTTGAAGAGTTGTGGCAGCTTGATTTTAACATAAAACTGAAAGATACTGATGTATTTTCACCTCCTCATGCTAAATGGTAAACTACACCTGAGATGCATAGAGGTCTTTTTTTATGCAGCTTGCTTCACGCCCTGTGTCTTTATAAGAATAAAACATTAGACAGATCTGTAGGCTTACCCCAGGCATAAACAGACCGCTTAAGGTCATCTGATTGCCTTGGGGTCCAGAGACATCACATAAAAATAAAACTGTAAGGTTTCCTAGTTTTACTAGTTGCAAATATGCAAATTCAAATGTCATGGCTTAAATTTAACAGTAATTTATTATGGCAAAATTAAGGATGCTCTAGCAAGTATAGAGCCTCTGGCATGTTAACCCCTTCCTTTGAAAGAAAAATAAAACATAGCCTACTAGATTATGTAAGTTTTCAGAATGGTTAGAAATTTAAAAAATATTGATTTGATTTTTCTCATATAAAATGATCCATATTACTGTTTAAAAATAATTGTAAGAGGCTAATTTTTCTCTTTGTTTGCTGTTATAGTCACACGTTAATCTTTGGATATTAAAACATTTTCAATATCAGAAAAAGTTGCCTGAGTAAATGTAAAATGTACTTTTTGATTTTATAGATTTATGGATTGATTTTATTTATAAAGGGGGAAAAACTACACAAGCAAAGTTGACTAAATAAAAAATATTTCTCTTGTTAAAATCCTGAATATACCATGATTAGGCTGATTGACCTACATGAAAAAAAGAAAACACTTAAACTGAATCTGATAACAAGTGAAGTGAAATTAAAGAATTTGGGAAAAATATTTATTGATAAGATCAGACTAATATTTTTATAAGACAATGGTCAGGTGTTATTTGTTCCTTCAGAACCTGGATTACTTTGCCATAACTTTCCAGCTATCAGTTTTGGATGTTAAGCACAGCAGCACTATTTTCGACTTAGACTTAGATTTATTTTGTCATTTTGTATACACAAGTGTTTACAAAAGGAAATTTTGTTTATAACAGCTCTAGACAATTTCATTTTTTTGAAGTGCAGCCTTAAAAACAGTAATAAATACATAAAAACAAAGTAATATAAACATAGGACAGTATATTTACAGTTCTAACATTTTTATTTATTTTTTTATATAAAATAACCCATTTTAGAGAATATTCAGCAGTCTAATGGTAGTGGGAAAGAAAGTGTTGTGGAATCTGCTGGACCTGCATTGATTTAGGATAATGAAAAAAGATAACAAAAATGCTCTTGGGTCGGTCTAGTTAAAGTAGGGACTTAAATCCAGTTAAAATGGTTTATTATGACATTAAAGGTGCCTATAAAGTGCATAAAAGACAGGCAAAATTCGGTTTAGTGAGGTTTATTACTTTTTTAACACAACGCTATGATGATTTAGACGGGTTTTTTATTATTTAGTAAACTGTCAGCATTAAAAATGTGGGTTTTTTGTATTTACTCACTTTTTTTTCTTTTCTTTAATGTAATTTAAACGGGCAAAAAGGTGAAAACTTACAAATCTGTAAAGGAGGCAAATACTTTTTCGACTGCACTGAATCCGTCACATAACTTGTGGGTCAAACCATTTTATTTATTTATTTATTTTTTAACTGGAAGAAAACAGTCACGTAATGTCTTTCTTGACTTTGTCACATTGACCCAGTTTGAGCAAACCGCGCTCGCGCTGCCGCTTGTGAATGAGCGGCGCGCGGCACTGTCGCTCATGAAAGGAACGCTCAGTCTCTCCTCCTCCGAGTCGCGTGCGCCTCACGATGCTGGAAACCAAGTTTTTGTCCCCGACATGAATCCGGTCAACGAAACCGAGAGAAGCGCGGACAATTACATATTTGCAGCCGGAACCTACAAACTTCTGGCGTTCACCATCGGGACCATCGGAGTCTTCGGCTTCTGCAACAACGTCGTTGTTATTTTACTCTACTGTAAATACAAAAGGCTCCGCACGCCCACCAATTTACTGCTGGTCAACATAAGTTTTAGTGATTTTCTGGTTTCCATCACCGGGATAAACTTTACATTCGCCTCGTGCATTAAAGGCAGGTGGATATGGAGCCAGGATACATGCGTCTGGGACGGCTTCAGCAATAGCTTGTTTGGTGAGAAAAATACATCTGATCTATGTGACAATGTGAAGGATCATATAGTTGTTTCCAACTTCTCTTTTTCCAAATAGTTGTATTGTTTAAAACGTGTTTAAAGGCAATTAAAATTAATTTATGTTCACATTTTATCACTTCTGCACTTTAAAAATGAAAATGTCTTGAGAGCTGTACTGAAATGCTCTTTTTGTATACACTAAAATGACAATAAACTCAGTCTAATTCAATTAATAGTTTATAAATATAAACCTCTTCATATTATAAGATGCGTTTTTCATTTGGAATGTGCCTGATCCTACAGTATAAGACGTACATCTTGTAATTTTACACGTTTTTTAAATAAAAATGTATCAAATATAATGTAATATAAATATAATAACATGTTTTGGAAAGATTTTTATCAATATTATATAAGCTTTCTTATTCTGCTGGACACTGCATGATGCAGACGTGTCTTTTGTCATATCTCTCTGCTGCACATTTATTATCATACACATACCTGTATTTAATAATGAAGTGTGGACAGCAAGCACTGGGGGGAGGTCGGGGGGATTTCTTGGCTTCCACCACTGTTCAACCTACGGCTCCAGAGGATGGCTGAGTGTTAATGAGCTCATTAGAACAAGCCTTCTAGCTTCTTGGCTGCTTTTTCATCAAAGTAAATGCAAAGAAGCGCTGGACAGTTGCCCTCCTGTCATCCTACTGTCCTTTAACTGGCATTGCCAAGTGAGCCTGAAAGATCTGAGGAACACTGCCAGCCTCTGTCAGAGGGCAGTACTGCAGCAATGTCTAATTGTTTTGTGTTTTGTTTTTTATTTTTTTGCATTTCAAAACATGTCACAGGAGGATTCCGAATCAAAAGAATGCAAAGTTGGTGTTTGCAGCAATGTTTGAATGTTTCTCTTTTGTTGAAGATATGCCTATCTGCTGTGACCTACATTCAGATAATAAAGCAATCTTAGAAGACGATAAAAGTTGAACTCAAATTCAATCCCTCTGCCTCTCATATTAGTAATCACTCACAAATTAGCGCTGCAGCTAAAATTCCTCAAATCATCCAGGAGGTCGTTTCTAACATGACAAACCAAGGTCACACGGATGTCTGTCCTTATGTCTTCAAAAGTATTGAATTGCCGTAAACCAAGGGAGGATACGGTATAACAACTTCATCATAACAAAAATTAGCATTACCATAAAAAAGGATCTTTATCATTTTTATCATGAAACATACATTCTGACCATAGAAGAGGTTTAATTATTTGATGTTTCTTGCTTTTCTGTAATATAATATATATTTTATCAGCTGTAGGCCACAATGATCTAAGATAATACAAAAATAATGATTGGAATACAAAACTCTTTAATTTAATAAATTTTTATAATAATAATAATAATATGAGTTTTATTTCTTAATCCATTTAACTGAATAAAATAACCCTAATAAAGTGAGATTAAAATGAGAATTTTCTAAATATATCCAAATCATTAGTGTCATACTAAGATCATCCATCCATCCATACCGTCAGGGTCATGGTGTGGCCGGTGCCTCTCCGGCAGTCTATGGGCGAGGGGCGATGTACACCGCAGACAGTCTGTTGCAGGGCAACACAGAGACACACAACCACACAGTCACACATTCTCACAGCTAAGGATAATTTAAAGATGCCAATTAACCTGCAGTCAAGGTTCCGATGGGAGGAAGCTGGAGTACCCAGAGAAAACCAACGCATGCACATGGAGAACATGAAAACTCCATGCAGAAAGCCCTGCAGCCCCAATATATACTAGGATCAGCCCTTCCAAATTTTTGTCATTGTATAGAAATAGTTGAAGTTGACTTAATTTTGTAAGTAAATCTTGTCATGAATGGCTAAAGGAATTAACCCATATGCAGAACACCAGACTGGAGACAGAGGAAAAGTTAACAATGTTTATTAACGGGAGATACACAGGGAAACATGGACTGGTTCTGGTACAGGTCCGGATCTGGGATTACTGATATCTGGAGAGATGGAGAGTTTGGTTAGCCAGGAAGTTAGATGGATTGATGAGTGGGTAGTTTCTGAATGTACCTAGATGAGGTTCTAGCAGATCCTTTGAGAGAGGGGGAACCGGTTGGTGCCAGAGACAGTAGATTCAGCAGGGAGCTCAGCGGCAGCAGCGTCTAGCTTCTGACTCGTGAGTTTCAGACCTTGACTTGGTTTCCTAGCTCTTCCTTGAGAGCTGTTGGAGGAATCCAGACTGATGTCTCCGGGTTTGGCTTCCTTGGGCAGGCAGGCAGGTTTCCAGACAAGCTCATCCAGAGCTTCAGACCTGATCAGGTTTCCTATAAGGCAGAGGAGACAGAGGCAGGTTAGAATCTAGTTTCTCTCCAGAGTCTACTAGGATTCTAAAAATTAACAGAGGCTTAGGTTTTGCTAACCAAACTTGGTCAACACTGCGGCGTTGAAGGAAGGTCTAGCTGCTGCTTATGAAGGAAGGTCTCCTGATGGGCTGATGAGCTTCAGGTGTGCTGGAGGCTCCAGCCCAGGAGACCCACAGCGCTCTCTGCTGGAGACAGATGGTAAATCTCCAGATCCCAACAGTAACTCCCTAACAGAAAACAGAAGAGGATCCTCGGCGCCCTCTGGTGGGCAAAGCCTCGGGATCCCAACAAATCTATTCTTTTTCTAGGGAAGAGGATTAGGGCCACTGAAAAAAAAAAAAAAGTTAACTGATTTTTTAATTTGATTTCAGTTTAGTATGGGAAAAAAGTCAGAATTCTGACTTTAATCTCAGAATTCTGACAGATAACAAACATGTTAGCATCAAGCCATAGCCATGTCTGTTTTAGAGACTAGCTCTCTTGTTTTAATGACCTTCTGCTCCTCCATTAATGAGGGGACCCCTCGGGCATGTAAAAAGTTCCCTTATTCCGTCATTTTCCACCAATGTGTCACTGGCCCTCTCAAACAACTCACATCTTTGTCAGTGAAGCTGAGTGCTCCCACATCTCTTCCTTCATGGTGCCCATCTACATTAAGATCCAAAATTCTGAAATTAAAGTCAGAATTCTGAGATTAAAGTCAGAATTCTGAGAAAAAAGTCAGAATTCTGAGATTAAAGTCAGAATTCTGACTTTTTTCCCATACTAAACAGAAATAAAATTTAAAAATCAGTTAACTTTTTTTTTTTTTTTTCCAGTGGCCCTAACCCTCTTCCGTATTTTTCAGATAGGCCAAAGTTGGAACAATACTTTGCTTAATTGCAATTAACTGGAGTCTGCTGAAACAGCGTTTTTTGAACTAGGGAGCATAAACAAAACAAAAAATATTCTAGGGTTTTACTGTAATTTTGCATCCTAATGCTTACTGTGTGCATTTCTGCTATGATCTTAGTCCTTAACAGCACCCTCCAGTTGTGTTTGGTAATTGTAGGATCAAATGGGCCATGAGATTACTAGTAATACCGATACAGATGCACATGTTTAAGGAAATTAAACAGAGGTTTTGCAAGATGCAGCCGCAACTTGCAATGTTTTCATACAGGTTGTAGATTTGCTTTATTTATTTGCTTGTAAGAGTTAGAGCAAACTGTGTCTCAATATGATACTGAAAGCTACTGCAGTGACAGAGGCTATCTCTCTCTTTCACACTATGTGGATATATCAGGCAGCATAATGCAGATGCAGGTCTCAGAGGTGTGTGTACATCTGCGGGGGTGTTAAGAGTCACTTTCTGCAAGTTGTCAAGGTTTCGTTCTGAAATTACTGAATGTGATGTTCTGTGTTAAGTTTAAACAGATTGCGATGAAACTCAGACCAAAGAGACGCTGAGTAGCTGTTGACCCAGATCCTGCAGGGATGAGCGCTGTGTTACTCAGCGAGCTCCTCTCTCTAATTCTCCCCCTCTCTCTCTCCCCCCTCACAGGCATCGTCTCCATCATGACTCTGGCGGCTCTGGCCTATGAACGCTACATCCGGGTGGTCCATGCCCAGGTGGTGGACTTTCCCTGGGCATGGCGAGCCATCGCTCACATCTGGCTGTACTCGTTGGCCTGGACTGGAGCTCCACTGCTTGGCTGGAACCGCTACACTTTAGAGATCCACCAGCTGGGCTGTTCCCTGGACTGGGCCTCCAAAAACCCAAATGATGCCTCCTTCATCCTCTTCTTCCTCCTCGCATGTTTCTTCGTGCCTGTTGGTATCATGATCTACTGCTATGGTAACATCCTTTACACAGTGAGAATGGTAAGGCTGCAATTTTTTTTAGTTTTTTATTTCAAAACACCAGACTTGAAAGGAAAGATCAGATCAATTCTCCCCCCAAGTGACATTTCAACCATATTAAATTCCTTATTTTGTTATGGCAGTTTCACCGCTGCCACTCTAAGATTGACATTTCGATGCTTCTCATTTTTTTTTTGGTCCCAATCCAAATAAATCAACATTAGACTCTGGCTCCTTAATCCCCACAACCTTCACTAAAACAGATTAACATATTTTAGCAATCAAAAGCCACTGGTAAAATAAACTTATAAACTTAAATTTAACCAATTAATTTAGTTAAAATCCATCCATCCATTTTCCGACACCCTTAATCCCAAATGGGGTCGCGAGGGGTGCTGGTGCCTCTCTCCTCTCTGTCAATGGGCGAAAGGCGGGGTAAACCCTGGACAGGTCGCCAGTCCATCTCAGGGTCCAGTGCAGGGGTGGAAAGTAACGAATTACATTTACTCACGTTACTGTAATTGAGTACTTTTTATGAGTAATTTGTAATTTCCTGAGTAGTTTTTGAAATATGTAATTTTTACTTTTACTCGAGTAATTTTTAACCTAAGTAGTTTTACTTCGCTACTTTTAAAACCCCCTCACGTTACTCGTAAAAAAAAACAAAGAATAAAAAAAAATACTGATGGTGAAAAAATTAAATTCGGCCGGAAATTTAAACGCCTGTGTTGCGGAACCGACACATAATCACCTTTAAAAAATAGGAGAAGACTTTTGACTTTTAACAGCACTTAATTTACACAATTCAAACATATAAACAATTGATGTAAAAACAAGTGTCAGTTAAAAATCACTATTAAAGTAAAATAAGTGTCAGTTAAAATCATTAAATGAGGAGCTTGTTAATAACAGTGGGATCCTGTTGCGTTTTAGTTTGATTTCTGGTATCTTTTGGGCATTTAATTTTGTGTGCATTTTGAAAACTTTAGAATGTAGTTTACATTTCTTTATTACTATCATGGTGTTGTCTGTTGGACAGTAGGGTTAAAAGTTGTTTGCACTTTATGGTGCAGGTTGTGACTGTCCTTGTGCTGTGAGGAAGTATGTTCTTTAGCCCAGCTGATCTTTTGCAAGTGTGGATGTCCACTGAAATACGCCTTGAAATCGATTAAAACACCTTGTGGTGAATTCGATTCATGACTCATCCTTTTTTTGCATTAAATAACTCAAAGTAACTAAGTAACTTTATTAAAATTACATTTTAAATGAAGTAATTTTGTACTTTTACTTGAGTAAATTTTGAGATGGGTAATTTTACTTTTACTCTGAATAGAATTAAGGGAAAGTAAAGATACTTTTACTCAGTTACAATTTTTTACACTGCAAAAACGATCTAGAAATAAGTAAAAAAAAAAAATCTTAAATTAAGTGTATTTACCCTTAATTTGAGCAGGTAAATGAGATAGTTTGCCAATGGAATGAGTAATTTTACTCTTAAAATAAGATAATTAGATAATATGGACTTCAAATAAGACAATGCAATTATGTTTTCTTATTTTAAGTGTAAATTGTCTTGTTCCATTGTCAAAATGTCTCTTTTACCTCCTCAATTCAAGAACAACTGCACTTATTTTAAGAAAACATTACTTATCTAGATTTATATTTTTTGCAGTGTAGTACTCTTTCCACCTCTGGTCCAGTGGATTGTGTTTTAAATTTTTTGGAAAGTCTTTATGGTTCTGATCAATTAAAAATTGCACTCTGATATTACAATCAACAACAATTTATAATCATAACCCAACAGTTGTAGATTTCTCATGCAATTAACACCAAGGATACTTAATCACAAACAGAAAGAAACCAAAAAGCTTTAGTGATAAAGCTGTGGTCCATTTCTAGGCTCCTGAAAAACAAATAATGCATCACATCATTTCAGATGCGTTTGTTTAAAACTTAATATTTCAAGTCTTCTAAGAGTAATTCTTCAGATTTTTTGTGATCAAATAACCTTTTAGCCTCGTTGTTTTCATCTCATCACCTCTGCTTTAGTATCTCTTACAGCAAACTTTTTAAACGAAAGAGAAAATCCAGTTAAAAAAAATCCCTGTTTAATCTTCTTCATTATATAAATTCACAATCCTTGAAAAAGGAGTTGAGTGAAAATTACTTTTTATTAGAATAATGGATTTTCATGCAGATAAAGTCTATGACCTTAACTCAGCAAGTTTTTCTTATTACATTAGATATAAATTAAAATTTGACCTTAATACCAGTGACCCACGTGTGCTTTTATGAATCACAGTTTTCCTCTCTTAAATATTCACCACTTTGCTTGAAGTGTGAGCAGCTCCCTCCTCAGAGCCTCTGAGCTCGAGCTACGGAAAATTCCCAGAACGGCGTCGATGCCTGAGAGGAGTCTCATCGCACATCACAGCATTCCGGGACAATCTTCAAAGAAAAGCACTCCGAATGCTGGAGAGATTTAGAGCAGCTGGCCTGCTTTGCCTAAGACTGAAAAATCTCACCAGACATCTGAAGACCTGGAGAGCCGTAGAAATTAACATTAAGTAGGAAATGGATTATGGATTCATAAAGAATAGAGGAAACAAAAAACAAAAACAGGTTAGCAATAAAAGGAGCGATATGAACTCTCATCACTGAGCTGAACTCTGTCCATCATAAATGACATAACCTTTAAATTAGATAAATACTGGAATCCCTTTAATAATGACTATTACAGTTTTTGTCCATTATTGCTGCCTTATTGTAAAGTGAAAGGATAAAAGTTGGATTTCTCCTATTTTTCGACAAACACGACTCTGAAGTTTCTATTGAGCCCCTTTTATTGTCATCCCCTTAAATAAAACTGAACTCTGCATTTTAACCTCTTAACATCCACCTCATTTTGGGTTATCATCGCCTATTTTGCACACCCAAATGGAAAAGGAAATTACTAAGGAACTATAGTCCAAATTACATGTGCAATACATTATTTTAAAGCTAACACCCTCTAGTTTCCTAATATATAAATTAAAATTGGGTGACTAGAACACAGACCAGCCTGCATCAGTTCAAACTTGATTCAAAGTTGTTGTTTTTTTTATTCTCGGAAATGATAGTTTTTTTTTTAACAGCAGTAATACAATAATTCTTGAGAAAAGGCAGGTTTTATTGTATTATATTTGTTCTACATCATGTCAACCACAAATGCAGAAGATTTAAGACCTCTAGCTATAACAGTTCCAGAACTGTGGGGTATGGAACTTTTGGTGTCAGCTTGGAGCTGCGCGCAATGGCTCCACCTGCTGGTAAAAATTTTACCGGTGGAATTTTATGCATTTTTAATTATTACACCCACTTAGAGGGAAACGTCATTTTTTTTTATATTATATTTTTTCAAAACAAAGCAGAGTGTGTATGATGTCATCCGTGCGCCGGACTGGAGTTGGGCCACAGGCGGCTACGCTCTACCTCTTCTATTCATTCGGCTAGCTAATCTAATTCGTTCAATTCCATTTCGAGAGCGAGATAATCTGTGGTAGTAGCACTAGACATCTTCCAGGCATGAGAGTAAATCTAGCAGTGGTTCAGTGGACAGGATGAATGAATGGTAGCCGGCGCGTGCGGATGACGTCATACATACTCTGCTTTGTTTTTAAAAGATATAAATATAAAAAATATATCCGCGGATGTCTGGGGGACCGTGATTCCCCTACATGTTATGAATGCTGGCGTACCATAAAGAATAAATTATGAACAGTTTAGTCTTTGCCTTCAAGTCGTTGCCCATAGGAAGACGTTACTTGGATATAACAAAACAGAATATCTTTAGAACAGCTCTAAATGACACAGAACTCATATGGGTTAGTAGAACATGATGTAATAACGTAAAATCAAGGGGCCAATCTAAAAAAAAAAAACGGCATTCCCCTTTAAGGTCCACCTGGTCGCTTAAGAGGTTAAGGTGAAAATGGTGCATGCAGTGATTATTAGAGATATGTGCCGTGCGATGGGCAAGGAAACTGGTCATAGTTGTTGGAAGATATACGAAACTGGAGAAAACCTTGGAGCCCACAAAACTTCTGAAGAGGGTGTGAGTTCAATTTCTGTGGGGGATTCTTAAAAACAGACGTTGCCAAATGTGCTCCATTCAGCCTGACTGAGCTTCAGCCTTTTTTAACAAACGCCAAGAAAAAGTGAATCTGTTGATGTTCAAAATCCAGTGTTACACTCATTAAATCGGCGGCGGGCTAGCTCAAAGATAAGTCACCCGCTTTGCACATAGGAGTCCCTGGATTCAAATCCCTGCTGGGGGGAATGAGCTGCCAGTGCGGGTCCTTAGGCAAGACACTTCACACTAATGCCTTCTTTGTAAGTCGCTTTGGATAAAAGCATCTGATAGATGCATAAACATTAAATTGTTTCAATTCCTGGTGTTTTTTGTGTTTGTTTAAGTCTTTAAAATAGTGGTTTCTTCTTTTGTTATAAACAAATAATCAGCCATGTTTTTCACATTTTTTTTAAATATCAACTGCCATAGAAACTTTGTAAATGTAGAAAATTAATCATCTCAGTTTCACATTTCCTTCAGTCTGGCTGTGCTATTTCTAATAAATGTACACTGTTTTTATTTTCCTTACTGGGCTGTCTCTTCACTGATCTTGTCATTAATTTTTTTCTCAATGACACGTTTTAATTTTCCTTTAAAATTTCCCAAATTTCCCCACTGAGGGAAGATAAGAGATGTTTTTATTCTATTCTAGTAGAGACTTTCCTTCAAGTAACTTGGAACAGAAGGTGGTTTTATAGGGGGAGAAATAAAAATGCATGCCACACTTTGCAGATTCTTACTAACTAAAGCCTGTTTCCCACTGAAAATGATGGGTTAACACGTGTTTAACAAACATGGGTAGACCCCCCAACATTTAGTTCATTTAGTTCCCTTCCCACTGGCAAAACGAGCTGGGTCTAACCTCCTGCTGGCAGCTGCATGGCCTCTGTCCCCCTCGTGGCCGCATGTCTGGTGACACCATCAGGCTGGGTTAGAGTTGACAATGTCAAGACATAAATCAGGAAAGTAAACAATGGAGAGCAACATGTAAGGAAGCCAGGGCTTAGTCAGTATCCTTTATTGTTTTGCTCTATTATTTTTCTGAATCCTTCTCACCAGAGCTGTGCCATGTTTAACAAATGTAAACAAAGTTGTTTTAGCTCATTAGATCAAAAGCGACTGGCGCAGTGTGTTGATGTCCGTACGTTGCGTTCAATGGTGTCAGGTAAATCAGCAGGTGAACCCGGCTCTGGTTTTCCCACTACATGCCGATCAGAGCTAGCCTCGTGAGACCATCCTGATTTCACGAGCTTTCAAGGTTTCACTCATAGATCAGTCTGGAGACTCTCCGTTAAAGAAAATTTGGAGCCGTTCACCAAACAAACGTCCAATCAGCGTTGGCTTTGAGGCGGGTTGAAGTGTGACGCAACGAGAAGCGCAACAGTTCAGTCTAAAGAACATGGCGGCTTAGCCGATGAAACTAGCGTTAGCGGGGCTATCGAGCAAGTTTTATCGGAATTACAGACTATTTCTTCACTGAAAGAAGAGCAAAACACTGCTGTGGAGGCTTTTCTCAGAGGAAAAGATGTTTTTGCTCTTCTCCCGTCTGGTTTCGGCAAGAGTTTGATCTATCAATTGGCTTGTGCCTGGCTTGTGGTTGTGTTTTCGTCGTCGCTCTGTTAGTACGTCATATGCTTCGTTGATCTGATTGGTTTATTTGGCCCGTCTATCACCAACATAGGCCAATCAGCTATCCAGTATTTTCGCCCCTTCCCAAATTTACTTCAACGGAAGGTTTCCAGATGGATATGTGGAGCAAATCCATCTGGCGGAGTCAGGTTAGATCAGAGCCGAGTTGGTTTAAACAACGGGCGCTTGCTAAGTCATTTCACCCGGGTAGACATGGGTCAGTGAGCTGTTCCCACTGCCACTAAAAGCCGATTGTTCCTGGATTTAAATGGGTTTTTTAGCCAGTAGGAAAGGGGTATAAAAAGGCCAAAAACGTTTTATTCTTTTTCCTTCTTCACGGTTTTGTTTGTGTTTTTCTGTCAGATAAAACCTAAAACAACACATTAAACTTTGGAGTTCAAGATGTTAAAATATATATTTTTAGGGCACTGTGCTTCTTGTGACAATGATCCTTTCCTTTACCAAAGTAATACCAACTGCAGAGTAATGACGTAAATACAAGTCATAGATCATCTCCATGGTGTAGAAGTATTTTAATTTGACCTGAAAGCTGAAGCAGGTCCGCCTTTAATTATGGCCATTAGGGCACACAGTGGTTTTAATTATACAGTATAACCCTGCACTCACAAAACAATGGTGGAGGTTAATGAAGAGATTATAGAAGTATCAGATTTCTGTTGTTCAAGTTAATGTTAAGGAAGCATCAAAGATGAACTCCTACTATCTCTGCAAAAACATTTAAATACATTAGAAGATGCAGGCTATTATATTTTATTTAGCTTCAGTAAGAAAAGGTTCTGCATTCATTTAGTAAAGTGAACAGATAGGATAAGAAAATGTTTTTTAGTATCTTAAGTGTTGCTGTTACTTAGCTACAGCATTTAGCACTGTCTGGTGCAGTAATTGGTTTCTAATCTATGAAAGAATAACAGAGGAAGAGACTCTTTTGTTCCTGAAAATTAGTTGTGCTTGGATTTAAAAGAGGCTGAGAGTTTTAGTCTGAATCAACCATCAGATCCAAATTAGGAGATGAAAAAATTTCGAGGCAAATATTTTCCTGAATAAATTCCGATGCGGGAGGATGTAGCTCATACACCAGCAAGAAATTCCAGTATCAATTCCTCCCTATCCTGGCAGGTTACCAGTCCAAACTGCACATCTACTGTTAATGTGGAAGGTCGATAAACCCACCATGCATGTTTATTTTTTTATTTTATTTTTTCACAATGGGACAGCATGCCAATGCCGCCCTATATAGCAGGGTTACTTGGGCAGCCGCCATGTCACCCCTATCAGAAAACGCAGCTGCATATGGGGGTCAAGAATCATGAAAAATAGTTATTTAGGAAGTGTGACAAACCTCTGGGACAGTAATCGAATTATGAGTTTTATTTATAAATATCAGAATCAGAAATACTTTAATACTTTAATAATCCCAGAGGGAAATTACTTTTGTTACACGCTCCAGTTACAGTTTTATATAATATATACACACATCCAATTATACAATATAATAAAGATAAAAAATAAGAATAAAAAGAGATAAAATATATACACATATAGCTCTTCTGTATATATATCTGTACGTATATCTATGCATATGTAAAAACTAAGTCCAAATAACGTGAAAATCCAAGTAAAGTGATAAATCCAAGTAAAGTGATACGTGGCGTGCAAAAATAGTGCATAAATGTCAATTACGGGGGGAGGAGGGGTCTCCCCCGTAGTAAAGTAATTATATTTATTTGAAAATAAATTATTTCAATGATTATATCATTTTCTTATGCATTACTTTTAAAATCATTTAATATTTGAATCCTTTAGTTGATAAATAAGTACGCAGTCATACAAAGTGGCCCTTCCACGTCAAACGCCAGCCGAATGACAGCCAGCTTCCCTGCAACTCGCAGCATTGTCCCCTCCAACTTGCAGCACTGACGCCACCCTTTCACTGAATTACAGGGTCTGACCAGGAGATGAAGCTTCTCTTTAGATCTTAATGTTCACAAATCATTACAGAAAGAATATTTATAGAAACAAAGATTGATAGTTTAAAAAGGAATTGTAGGGGACCAGCCAAGAGCCCATCAAGGAAAGTGGGAAATTTTGAATAGCTACTATTGTAAATCTTATCTCCTGGTGCATTTATGTATTTCATTATATATATTTTGGTAAACTATATAATAGATGGATTACATCACAATCCAGGGATCCAGGTGGAAAAAGGGTCCCAGCGTTCTTGCGCACCTCGCTCTTCTAGTGGGTCAAACTTCACGAGTTGTTTTCCACAATTTCAGTCTTAAAAACAAAATAAGACGGCCTCCTGTCTGTGGCACTGTTTGCGGTCAGCTTCAATTTGGGAGAGGTGCAACGGAGTGTCTGTGGAGGGGGCGGGGATGTCTGGAGCCGAGGTATTGCAATGCACTCATTGCACCGATTTTGTGCAGCATTTTTTGATGCAAGGCCTTTCAGAATCTATAACGCGGGGGCATTATTATTTTTCAGTGAATGAGGTTTTAATAGGAATAGGTGGAGTACTGTACAACTTTTCTGCTGCTGGTATTTGCTGTTGTTTCTCAACTAAAATGCATAACGATATTACACCTTTCATTTATTTATTTCAAATTTGAAGCATTGTCTGGACTGTATGGTAAAAAAAAAACAAAAAAAACATTTAATCGAATCGAATCGTGGTGTATTCTTGAGTATTGAAAATAATCGAATCGTTAGGTCAGGAAATCGATACTGAAATCGAATCGCCATCATGGCTGTGATTTACACCCCTAGTCCTGACCCTCCTTTTGGAACATCTACTATAGAAGACGGCCGATGCCATCAACAATATTCAGAAAGTTGCCTTTACTCTGCATCAGTTGCAGTGAAAACAAATCTATCCGGACTCGCCTCCTTTAACCTTGAGCTTCAGAGCAGGTCTGTTCCCATCGCTTTTTCCCAGATTGGATTTTTTTTTTCTTATTAAATGTTAGTTAAATGCTGCTTTTAACAAGGGTAAATGGTTTTTAGAAACTTTGTCACTGTCATGTAAAGCAAACCCATGACAGAAAGAGCTTGATTGACTTTGAGATCAATAAAGTCAATCAATCAAAAAGCTGCAGTTAAAGCTACAGTGTGTAATAATTACAGGGATATACAGTCAGAAATGTAATTTATTATACATAACTATGTTATTTATCATCATCTACAAGCTCAGCCACTTAACCTTAATATTTGCGTTGCCTTAGAATTCGTTATTTATAATTACATAGGAGCGGGTCTCGCAGCCATGGAGGCAGAAATCTTTGCGCTACGGCAGCGCAGAGCCAACAAACTAGCGATTGCGAGATCTCCCATTACAATAACATGCTGCGTGATGATGCTGTTACTCTCCAGTATACTTATTCAGCAACGTCCCTGACGTTTCACAGGTAATGATTCAGTAATTTTCTGTAAAATAATTTTCTGGATATATACCTCGGTTACTTCTCTCCGGCTCCTTTGGAGATCTTCAAGCCTTTCCTCCTCTGCTCTAGTCACCCCGCTGGCACCTCTCCCTCGCCTGGCCCTGGCTGCACGCCCACCCCGGCCTCTCTGCCCTCTTCCTCGCCCTCTTCCTTGCCTTGTAACCCCTGTGCCACAAACAAAACTTCTCTGTAAACGGGGAATATATATTCTTCCAGCGAACACAATCTCGCTGTTAAACTAATGACTACAATTACTTCGTCTGTTTATATCACCATGCAAAGCAGCTCACCAAAACGTCACAACGATGTAGAAAAAATAACGGCTATATTTATTATCTTAAGTCTACATGAAATCTATACCCTACACAGACTAATGAAATACTATCTGTAAAATTATCTATGTAAACAAACCTCATCACTCGAGAAGGTAGGTGATGCGGACGTCGTGGAAGACATTTTGTCCCGTAACGCTCGCCGTACTGTTGGGGGGAGAAGCGGTGGGGGGGAGATGTTCATGTTGCTGCAGTCTGGACGTTAGATGTCGCTGAAAATTACACACTGTAGCTTTAATATTCATTTTTTTATACCCCAATCATTATTCTCTTTCTCTTACCCTCTGTAGCTGCGTTCTCTCCAAGACCTCCAGACGGTTCAGATCATCAAAATCCTGCGTTATGAGAAGAAGGTTGCAGCCATGTTTCTCCTGATGATATCTTGCTTCTTGGTGTGTTGGACGCCGTACGCCGTGGTGTCCATGATGGAGGCCTTTGGCAAGAAGACCATGGTTTCCCCTACGGTGGCCATCATCCCCTCATTCTTCGCCAAATCCAGCACAGCCTACAACCCGCTAATCTACGTGTTCATGAGCAGGAAGGTTTGTCATTAAATAATTTTCCTCTGCATCAGAAAAAAAACTGTACATCCCCACCTCTGATTAGAGAGTCTTTGCAGCTGCGATGAAGCGAATAATTCAGCTATTAACCCTGAACGAAGGTTACTCTATTGAATGAAGCTTCCAGCTCACCTCATAACGGCTTCTGGGATGATAATTAAAGTCAGATTTTTATACAAACAAACAGGAGAAAGGAAAAGCATCTGGACCAGAGGTCTTAGTTAGCTCACTATTTGCTCTGTTTAACTCTATGTTTTGATATGATTGTTTTTTTCTTTCACATATGAGCTTGGCTTGTTACATGTTTATTTTTTATGATCTGCAAACAGCGATGTCCATATCAATTAATGGCTCCTTTCATCTTTTCCTTTTGCCATGTTGGGCTACAGAAGGAAACAGAATACAGACACAACTTCAATGTTTTGTGCTTGGTGATCACATTTGACTAAATTATCTTAAAGGTCATAGCCACAATGTTTTCATCAAAGCGATTCATTTTTCAAATATATTTCATCCCCAGAACATCTAGAATGGTACAGAATAAAAGCATTATATATATTATATTAATATTTTCCAGGCCTGTTTCATTTGTGTTTTTAAGTCATTTTGTTGAAACATGGTTGAAAAGCAAGTTCTAACTTATATTTGTTCATTTTCATAGATTTTTTAAAATTTTGTATTACGTTTGTCAGATATAAGCATCAATAAACACTAAATGTTTCATTGTCTATACGAATGCATCAGTTTCATATCACCCAGGCTTTAATAAGATTGGCCATTTATTTCATGTGTTGGAGTGGAAATATCATTCTACTCTTACGTGTCTGATTTAGATGATATGTGTTGATTTAACTGCTAAATGAGTGTAAATGAGTGCTGTGTCATCATCGCCTCTAATCTGTTTTTTTCCTCCTCCTGTTTCCCAGTTCCGGCGCTACTTCCTGCAGCTGTTCTGCTCACGCCTCTTCCACAACATCTCCTGGCTACAGCAAAACCTCAAGGAGCGCCCCCTGGCGCCCACTGAGCGCCCCATCCGACCCATCGTCGTATCCAGCACGTGCGACACCAGAGACCGGCCCAAGAAGAGGGTCACCTTCAACTCCTCCTCCATCGTCTTCATCATCACCAGTGACAACTTCCAGCAGTTTGACGTTACCTCCAAGGCTGGAGATTCCTCACGGGCTAATGTCATCCAAGTGAGGCCGTTGTGATCCGCAAGAACTTGACCTCTTACTCATGCCTCTTAGTATGCCTTATGACCAAACATGCAGTTCCAAGCCAAACTTATCCTGTCTGACCTCCTCTGCTGTTTCTGTGTCAAAAAACAGTTTCAGACTTTTTACAACTCACTGTAAATACCCAACTATCCACGCAGGACCTCATCAACACCTAAACGATGCACAAAAGCGTCTCATCTTCATTTAACATCAGCTGTGGTGATATTAAGTAGGTAATTGCATAGATAATTAACTAGTTTTATGTCATACAGTAGATGTGACACTGTGTTGAGTATTTAGAGGGTTGCTACGGAGCTATGTTTGGGTCAACTTGTAATTTATACCAATAAATTTGGGTTGGTACCCAACTGATGTTTATAAAGATTATAGAAAAGACAAAGCCTTAGTTTCTTAACCATAAAGACATCACTGCATATTTATTCATGAAAGAGAGCCTATTTTAAGCTACTATGTTTGTGTACCTCTTCTAATCCCATGTGACGAGAGCGGACACTGTGAAAAGACATTTGTTGGAAATATGTGTCTGGGGAGTACAGGAGTGTAATTAGGTAAAAGGATATGAGATCAGGGTGGGACGTGTTCTCAAGCGGGACGGCGTGCACATTAGCTCCTGGGTGTCAGCTATGAATAGACATAATGAATGGATGTCCATGTCTAATAAAATCTCTTTTCACTGTGGATCTGAATGAGTGAATGGCCTCTTTGTTGCTTAATGTTGTGGGTAAAAGCCGAAGTGCCAAACATGCTGGTACAGTGGTGGAAAGGCGGAACTAAAAATGGAAGAAAATAGTTTGCCATTCTAAATTTAAGTGGATCAACTCAGGTGTATTCTTACTTGGATAAAACCTTAAAGGTATACTATGCAACCGGTGTTGATTTTCCAGCGAGGCTCCCCCCAGAGGGCGAAAGTAAAAGTGCACTGTCGTAAATATGCTCAGCTGTTCTCCTGGTTTCTCCGTCAAGCCAGGCGCGGTTGTTTTGAGCTTAGCAGACAGGCGAACACAACGAATCACCATGTCTACTGCGGTAAGTGACTATTCTGTTCCAATTTTCGAGTTTGAAAATTTAGCATGTTTTCATACATTATTTGTTATTCATGTGTCTAAATAACAAAGATTGTAGTTAGCCAAGTTGGAGTTTCCCATACATTTATCCGACTGTCGTTGGGGGAAGGGGTTCTGATTTCTGTGTTTTTTTTACCTCGAGCACTGAATTAGTACATTTCAAAGAATTGAAAATGGTCTAAACAACCTTATGCATGCATCGCCACTGCGCTAGCAACAAGCATGCCTTTCACTGGGGGCGTGTAGCAGTTCTCGGCGTAAAGCAAGACCGACTCTCGCGATGCACGAGACTTCTGAGCCTGTGGGTGCGGGCCGAGGGCTCCTTCAATTGCAAGTACGGTATTTCCCCTACAGCCGAGAAAACCTTTGTTCGACCTGAAATGACTCATTTAATCATCCAAAATGTTATGGAACACATTAACTGAAAAATGTTGCATAGTATGCCTTTAAAACATGTTGACTAGAAAAAGGGCTCCTTTAAGAAGCTTCAGTTTATATTTTTAAAGCTACAGTGTGTAATAATTACAGGGATATACAGTCAGAAATATGATATATTATACATAACTATGTTATTTATCATCATCTACGAGCTCAGCCTCTTAACCTTAATATTTGCGTTGCCTTAGAATTCGTTATTTATAATTACATAGGAGCGGGTCTCGCAGCCATGGAGGCAGACATCTTTGCGCTACGGCAGCGCAGAGCCAACAAACTAGCGATTGCGAGATCGCCAAAACGTCACAACGATGTAGAAAAAATAACGGGTATATTTATTATCTTAAGTCTACATGAAATCTATACCCTACACAGACTAATGAAATACTATCTGTAAAATTATCTATGTAAACAAACCTCATCACTTGAGAAGGTAGGTGATGCGGACGACGTGGAAGACATTTTGTCCCGTAACGCTCGCAGTACTGTTGGGGGGGAGAAGCGGTGGGGGGAGATGTTCATGTTGCTGCAGTCTGCAGTCTGACCGCTAGATGTCCCTAAAAGTTACACACTGTAGCTTTAAGTAATGAACTATGTTTTTAATTTGTATTGAGCCCCTTTTACTTTGATATGACTAAATTAAAAGCAGTCAAGGCATCAGTTGATTGCTATATTTTATTTTATAGTAGAAGGAGAGACTTCCACTCAGTAAAACATCAATCTTTTGTCAAATTTATTCAAAAGCATAAAGTGTTTGAAGGCTCCTGCTCTCAGAGAGGCAAAAAGCATCGAAAGGAGGTGCGCACATCATTTTATCCATCACATAGGATATTATTATCAACATTCCTCCTTAGCTGTCCTTGGCGCAGAACTAGATTGTAAATCTCTGATTCACAATCAGTACGGAAAGATTTAAACAGATGCACCTCCACTTAAGCTAAAATATATATGATGCAAAACATGTTAAGCAAAAGAGGATGAAAATAATCATGTATGTTATTATTCCACAAGAAGGAAACACCCGCTTGTAATTTTATTTACTGAGTGACTACGTGACAAAAAACACTTTAAATTTACCA
Organism: Cyprinodon diabolis; assembly: GCA_030533445.1. Taxonomy (NCBI): domain Eukaryota; kingdom Metazoa; phylum Chordata; class Actinopteri; order Cyprinodontiformes; family Cyprinodontidae; genus Cyprinodon; species Cyprinodon diabolis. Next base: position 38,138,369 of record CM060083.1, on the reverse strand, counting down.
ACAGAAAACAAAACAGACATCCATGTAGAACGTAATGTTCCTCCTAATAAAGACCGCAGTGTTTATTCAGACAACAGATTGGAGACACATCAGTAAAGCTGAATATAAGAGAGATAAGAGGAGACCTTTTTTTCTTCTTCCTGAAGTAACAGGTCCTCCAGTGTTTACAGCAAGAGGTAGATCTTAAGCTCTCCTGTGCAGATTGTCATCCCATCTTCTGTAGTAGCAGTATGTGGCTAAGTAAACCTGAACAGACTCACCAAGGAGGCTCAGACTTTATTATTGCTGCTTGAGCAAAGAAAACTTCAGCATGATAAAAAAATCTCATGCAACCAGGCATTTTGTTGATAACACAATAAACTAACAACAGGGTGTCTTTAGTCAAAGCGTTCTGCAGATCTTCTGCAAGACAAATATCTACAGGAAAGCAGCTATAAGCATCTGTAATGACTCTTTGAAGGAAAGCATTAGAAATAAATTGACTGATTGAAATTGTTGTGTCTCCAACTCAAATATGAGAATATTTAATGAGGAGAACATTTGACTGCGAGGGAGGAATCACATTCATATTCCTGTAAGTGAGGTGGAGGTTTTTAACACATTGCTGCAGATCATAAATTATGGCAACAATTTGTGTCTCTTTTTTATTAAGAACAGAATGAAAATTAAACTACTCCTTTATTATCATGATTCAATTTTTTTTATTCATTAAGGAAAAATACCCAGTTTCTCCTGGAATCCACTGGACTTGATGAATCACAAGATATTCAGGATTCACTCGAAAAAATAAAAAATAATTTCATATAACTATTTCTTTGAATAGATAAACTCAGAACCGGCATCCTGAAACCTTAACTTATCAGCCAAATCTGTTCCCTATATGGCTTTCCTGTTTCCTTGCCTGAATACCTTCAGCCGTACTGTAAGTTGACATCTGGACTTTGTTTCTTGTTCCTGTACGAATCTTCAATCTTCAATTTTACCTGAATTACTACATTGCTAGGTCACAGGGCGCTTTCCTAACAGCTGGTGTAGGTTTTAACAGGACACGGAGCCGATGCTTATGATAAAAGTCTTTCTGATTGTTTGTTTTTAACCCTTTTAAGAAAGCCGTGGTATGAAAAGGTATGGGCATGAAAAATGTGTATAGGTGCTTAAAATGTGCACCCATTAGTTGTTTTTAGCAAAGCTACTGCATGAGCCCAACCTGCAGACTGGTAAGGACCTACAATTTTTTTAAAGAAGTTAAACCCAGAAGGTTGTTTTAATGTTAGCAATATTACATTGTAGTGCATGTGGATGGACTATTAACAGATGGGTCCAAACATTAAGAGCGGATTTGTTTTAACTGAGCAGCAGTGGGGATAAAAGCTGATTATTTTTGCTCTTGATGGCAGCAGTTTTTTAGGCAGCTTATTGAAAATGGTTGTTTTCATTCTTGGTCAATTCGGTGGCATAGATATTCATGTTCTTCTTGTTAATTCTACAATTCACTTGTTTCACTTAGTAAAGTAAAAAAAAATTCCTGATTAGAGATCAAAAGATCTAAGCTGATGAATATATGAGGTAAGATAACTGTCGATAAAAATGTATGCATAGGTGTAAGTCAATAAAAGGGTGTTTTTCTCCTTGTTAACTCATACATTTGTGTGAAATTACATTTAGAAGTTACAGCTTTGAAACAGTACAAGTGAAAATTGCAAATATATGCACTAATCTACCATATATGATCAAGCTGTTACTGTCATGGTTGGGTTTAGGGTGGCTGAGGACCCATATGCAGAGGTTAGTTCTTGCAGATTTAATTTAGAAGAAAAATGGTAACAGAAGCATAAATCCAAAAACAGGTAACAGGAAACCAAAACCCGAACGAGGAACTGCACAAGAGGTATATATATATATATATATATATATATGGGGGCTCTGCTTTGTGGCCTGTGGTGTTTATCTTATAGCCAAGCATCTCTAGGATCACTGTAGCTGTGGCGTAGGTCAGCTCGTTGGTCTCAGTTTAGTAGGGATAGTATGTAGTGCTGCATTTACATCTTCTAGAAGACTTTCAGAGGGTACTCTGGCACTTAGCCTTGGCAGTCTTGGTCGTCGTACTAGGGGATCCAGTTTGGTCATGATCTGCCGTCGTAGGTCAGCCGCCCTTACGTTTAGTGGGCTTGTTGTTGTTGGGGCTGGGGACCCAATCTCTGTGTGTTGGGATGATGATATCTCCCTACTGACCTGTTGTCCTGACTCCTCCTTACTGCAGCATGTCAGTTGTACATCATAAATTTCTAGTTGGATTAGGAGCTGCCGTTTGCGGATGTTAGAACACTGACTTAGTAGTTGTTTCTTTGTCAGTGTCGATGATGGTTGTTGGAGCTGCCATAATTCCCATATATATATATATATATATATATATATATATATATATATATATGGGGGACAAATTCAAGAATGGGCTAATCAGTTGATATGGAGCAGGTGTGGATAGAAGTAACTAGAAGGGAGCTATGGAAAAGAAGCCTGGCACAAGGAGGCAACAGAGCGTAACTAAAAAAAAAAATGCAACACTGCTTAAATATGACACAAAATAGACAAGAAACCAATGACCAACAAAACATGACAACCTACATAACTAAAAACTCGAAAAGAAACTCAAAAGGAAGCTCACAAAGAGTAGAACCATGACAGTTAGACTCCGTACCAGGTGGTGGCAGTAATGCACCTAAAATGTTCTGATAGCCACTTTTAAAGAGAAGAAGATAAAAAACAAACGCATTAATCAAACTCTTCATGCATTGAAAAAATATTTATGGGTTTTTTTTAAAATTCCTACTCTTCTTCAATTCCAGGTGCTTTAACACCATCAGGTGGAAAGGAGTGTAACTGGGGAACGTATATTCATATTTTTAGGTTGGTGATTTGTACTTATATTGCTGCAAATCTGTAACTTCTTAGCTTGTATTCAAATATATGAAACATTTGATGTGACATGAATGAAAGAGCTGCCAAAATAGAACACTGCAATGATGTGGGAGAAGATCTCTCTTTGTGTGAAGTTTGAGAATCAGTAAAACATGCAAAGTTTGGATATATTTTATTATTTTTAGGCATTGATTTATGCTTATCTTTTTCTCAGAATTATTGGGTTCTAGACCAATTAAGAATAAACATACCGGTAATACAAATTCACAACAATTTTTAGGGACTTTAATATGGAAAATAAATGGCAAATGTTATGGGTCATAGAGCATTTCAAACATGCTTCGGAATAAAAGGAAACAGCATTTGATAAAAATGTTCATGAAATGCGAGTTCATCTTTTAATTGAAAAATCTACTTAATCACATCTATAGTCACTCTTAAACCGTATGTTAAACATTAGCTATCTCTGCTTCATGGTGAGTCAGTCAATATGACAGCAAACAAACTTTCTTGGCACTGTTGGTGGGGAACCAGGCAATTTAATGAAGGTCTAATTAAATTTGGACGCCCCTCAGTTCGTTCCCATGGTCTCACACTCCAGTCGCTGCACCTGTCTGTCAGATCTGAGAGAGGGTGCCAACACTTGGGGGGGCTTTGAGAGCTATAAGCTTGTTCCAGATTTTCTCAGAAGAGACAACAAGCTTGTTGATATTTGCAGGGTTTTTAATGAGCAGGTAGGAACCTCCGAAAACAGCCCCCACAGCTCCAAGCAGCAGGCCACGGTTTATTACCTGCGTACAGAAAAAGACGTTAACAGGACTTAATTGGCTTGGATTTAGTCCTTCACTGGCGCGTATCCAAGCCCTCACTTATTGTATAGATTTGCAAAAAACATATCCAGAGAAAAACGTGTCTGTTTTTTCACCTTGACATCTCTGACAGAGTTTTTTTGTTTTGTATCAACTGAGAGTTCAAACCCGTTCAAAGCATACTAATGTAAATAATTATCCAAATCAATGAATATTTTTTTCTCTCCTGGTGAATCAAAGACATCAGAAAGATTTAATGAGGAAAAAAATAGCTATGGTGATTGGCTGTTCTAGACAGGAGCCAACAGGGGCCAGTGTAGACCTGGTCCTGGCCCCTGCTATGGCCCCCTGTAATGAAGACATAATATTAAATAACTTTCATATAATGATACGCAGAAACCTAGGCTGATTGTTCCCCTTGATAAGTTTCATATTTTACCTTTACAGTTTTACTTAGAGATTTTAGATTAGAGATTTGCATGTACAACTGCAGCCATATTTAGATGGGATCAAGGTTTTTATTTGCTGGTTTAGCTCTTGAGCTATAATTAGCTCTTTGGTTCTATAGCTAACGTACTATATGCTAAGGTGAACTATTACCCTCTTATTTTGTTGCGTTCTTTTGATCTTTACCCACATGAAAAAACAGTGGTCATCTCTGACCACAGACAAAAAAAAAGTGAGGAAACACAATAATCCCAAGAGTGACAAGAGATTTTGTGTAAATTATCTAATCTCTACAAAAAAAAAGGGATAGAAATATACTTTTTTAAAATGATATGCTAATGTCTTTTCTGTCTAAAAATAATTATTTGACATTGTACTGTTATCACTACGTGTTGGATACACTGTGTATGTTAACGCAGATTAACAGCAAGCCAAACTCAATTTTCATGAGCCAGGAAGATGAGCGTCTTGCTCCTTTATTACGGCCTTCTTACAATTTTGTACAATTGTGTGGGAAGCTCGATGAAAGCTTTGAGTGAAACTACAAACGGAAACAGAAAATAAATGTGCATCAGCTATAAATGCACAGAACAAACTTCCAGCATTATAAAACATAAATTAGAATTAACCCAAGCTGTTGCTAATAAACAGTCACTCCAGCAGTTACAACTATACAAGAAAAACCTTTGGAATATGGCTAATTCCTGGAATAAACATATGCAAAAAACGATCTCTAAACAAACTCTAATAAAATATATAGTGCTAAACAAAACACAGATTGAACTTACAGCCATTGCTTTCGGAGGTTTTGGAAAAGATTGACAACACAGGAGGCGAAGTTTGCTCTGTAATAGGCAGGGTTTTTTTTTCTCTCTGTAAACACCACTTCCTTACTATTACAGCCTCTGCTACCCACACTGCAATGCTTCCTCAAAATTCACCTTCAAAATAAAATACAGATAAACCAATACTGTAAAAGTTCTTCTTCTCAAACTAAATTATTAAAACATACCTCCAACTTCTAACCTTGGGCAGAACACTCCCCGCCTGGCATTACAGATGCCACTACTTTTTATCAGTCACTTCCGCTTCTAAGAGCATAACAACATCTGAGATGGGACGCAAATAAGTCTTCGAAACGCCCTGAGATGATGTCCTTACTTCCACCTTTCTGACTTTTCCATCACTGCTTGGAAAAGTGGATGTGATGATGGCCATTGTCCATTCGTTTCTGTGTGCTTGATTTTGCTTCAACAACACAATGTCGCCTGGCTGAAGGTCACGGTGCGATCTATGCCACTTGCGTCTTGATTGGAGAGTGTTTAGATATTCGTTCCTCCAGCGACTCCAAAACTCGTTGGCGAGTGCCTGCACTTGCTTCCACTGGCTTTTGAGCATGTCTTTTCCACAGAATTCTCCAGGTGAAGAAGGAACGCTCTGCTTCTGGGTCAATATCATTGCAGGACATAGTAGGAATGGTGAGGTAGGATCCGTTGTGATAGGAACCAATGGTCTTGCATTGAGTATAGATGACACCTCAGCCATTAGGGTACAAAGCACTTCATGTGTCAGACGGCTGTGTTTGTTCAGCAGGAGCATGGAATCCAGTAGTCTGCGAGTTACCCCGATCATCCTTTCCCAGACGCCACCCATGTGGGAAGCATGAGGGGGATTGAACTCCCATGTACAACCATTAGCATGAAGACAGTCGACAATGTTGGGAGGGTTTATGCTTGGTTGTGTCATACCAAGCTCCACACTTGCTGCAATAAAGTTGGTGCCCCTGTCTGATCGCATTTGTTTTGCTGGACCTCTTATTGCAAAGAATCTGCGTATCGCGTTTATGCAGCTGCAGGTGTCCAGAGATTCAATAACTTCAATATGTACACCTCTTGTGGTCATACACGTAAAAAGTATTGCCCACCTCTTACTTTGTGCTGCTCCTCCTCGTGTGCGTCGAGTGACGACTGACCAGGGGCCGAACACGTCTAACCCAACATACGAAAACGGAGGGCTAGTGTTGAGTCTCTCTGGTGGAAGATCCGCCATCTTTTGAGTCTCTAATTTTCCCCGGAGTTTCTTGCAGGTTATGCAATGGTGGATAACAGACGAGACCAGTCTTTTGCATCCTACAATCCACAGACCGGCTTGCCTAACTGCACTTTCTGTGAACTGCCTTCCTTGATGCACAACCATGGCATGATAGTGCAGGACAAGCAATTTTGACACATGATGTTTGCTTGGCAGAATGATTGGATTTTTGAATATTGCATCCAATGAAGCATGTTTGAGGCGGCCTCCAACTTTTATTAGGCCTTCATCCATATAGGGGTCAAGAGCTGCGATGGAGCTTGAGCTGTGGACAGTTTGATTGGCTTGTAGAGAAGCATACTCGTCAGGAAAAGCATCCTTCTGTACAGACTGGAGAATTAGATTACTGGCAGCATTCAGCTCCTTTGGAGAGTGCAGCTGTCTACATTCATGCCAACCTCTGCATGAAGGGTTTGATTTGTTGCTTGAAGAGTGAGAACGAGCTTGGTGAATTAAGTAGGCAATGGCTCGTACCAGTGATTTCCATTTCGAGAAGCGTTGGAACCGTTCTGGTGTGAGTCCATTCTTTTGGACCTGCGTGGTGAAGGTTGCAACTTGTCGGATTTCAGCATCCACTTCAGGTTTCACCAACTCGAATGACTCATGTGTTTCTGTTTCAGGTAGTTTGTAAAGAAAGTCTGGTCCTTTAAACCACATTGTGTCCATGAGCTGGGGTGCAGGTATTGACCTGGTAGCTAGATCGGCTGGGTTCTGCTCTGATGGAACATAATGCCACTGTTCAGGGGATGTAGACTGGCGTATTCTTTGAACTCGATTATGCACGTAGACATAGAAGCGCTTTGCATCATTGCACACATAGCCGAGAACCACCTTGCTGTCACTGTAGAATTTAACAGCGTTTGGTTTATGGTCAAGTTCTTCCAGAACGAGCTCTGCTATCTCTACTCCTAGAACTGCTCCACAGAGTTCCAGGCGAGGTATTGTAGGTTCTGGCTGTGGTGAAAGTTTTGCCTTTCCAAGCACAAATCCGACCTCACACTTTCCCCCTGCATTTACTGTTTTCAAGTATGCTACTGCTGCAATAGCCCAACTTGAAGCGTCACAGAAAACACACAATTCAGTGTAGATGGACTTGGAAAGTGAGGCTGGAACATAGCAGCGTGGCACTCTGAGGCTGCTCAGATCTTGGAGGGATAATTTCCATGTTTCCCATGTGTCCATTTTTTCTGCAGGGAGAGGAGCGTCCCAGTTTTCAACTCCTTTTGAGAGTTCACGTAACAAAAGTCTACCTTTTATTGTGACTGGAGATGCAAGTCCCAAAGGGTCAAAGATACTGTTGATTACTGAGAGAACCCCGCGGCGAGTGTAGGGTTTTTCATCAACAGCTACCTTGAATGTAAATGAGTCAGTGTTTATGTCCCAGCACATTCCTAGGCTTCTCTGATCTGGTAAAGGGTCATCACCAAGACTCAAGTCTTTGATGCCAGAGGCCAGATCTTCTGATTTGAAGGCTTGCATGACTGAGACACTGTTTAAGGCAATTTTGTGGAGCTTGAGATTGGACTCAGCCAAGGATTCACATGTCCGTTTGAGCAGATCGATGGCTGCTGCTTCGTTGGGAAGTGAAATCAATCCATCATCTACGTAAAAGTGTCTCTCAACGAAGTGTCTCGTATCTGTTCCAAACTTTTTCTCGCCTTTCTGAATGGCTCTTCGTAGGCAATAGATGGCTACCGCTGGTGACGGGCTGTTACCAAAAACATGCACCCGCATACGGTACTCCTGGACCTCCTTTGACAAGTCATTGTCCTTATGCCACAAAAACCTTAGATAATCTCTGTGGTCTGGTGAGACTAGAAATCCGTAAAACATTTGCTGGATGTCAGCAGTAGCTGCAATGAGCTCCTTCCTAAACCGAATCAGCACACCAAGGAGGGTATTATTAAGGTCTGGGCCCGTTAGCAGTACAGAGTTGAGTGACACACCACACTGTTCTGCACTAGAGTCAAAAACTACCCGTATCTGACCGGGCTTCTGGGGATGGTATACCCCAAAAATAGGCAGGTACCAGCATTCAGTGTTGTTGATGGTGGGTGGAGCGATCTCTGCATGATGGTTCTTGAACAGCTTGTCCATAAACTCTGAGAACTGTTCCTTCATTTGGGGTTTTTTGTTTAGGTTGCGTCTCAGTGAGCCAAGTCTAGACAGTGCTTGATCTCTGTTGTTTGGAAGTGGCAAACGAGGGGACTTGAAAGGTAAAGGAGCAACCCAGTTGTTGTTTTCATCCTGATGAACTTCCTTTTCCATTATTTTTAGGAACATCTCATCTTCAAAGGATAGTGCACGCTGGTTATCGTTCTCTGTGCACTCAAAAACCTTCTCTCCAAGCTTTTCTTCTGCTGTGTGATGTTTTGAGCTGTGTTTCGCGAAGTTATTCTTGTGCTCCCCGCCGTAGCATGGTTTTTCTTTGAGGCTGATGCTGTTAGGACAAGGAGTAAAGAAAGATGGACGTCCGTTGGAGAGAATGTGCGTTTTGTATACGTTGACAGTTGGCTTATGAGCGTTGAGGCATACTTCCCCCACAATTACCCAACCTAGATCCAGGCACTGGGCAAAGGGAGCACTTGGGGGTCCATTTACTTGTTTTCTTGCTTTGTGGACTTGTATGATGTCTCTGCCCAGTAAAACTGCTATCTCAGCATCTGGATCATACTTTGGTATGAGAGGAGCGAGGTGTTTCAAATGAGCGTGGGCCAGAGCAACTTCGGGCGTAGGTATTTCATCCCTATTAAACACTATCTCGTCACATTCAATGAGAGGAGGGAGGTCTAGACATGGGCCTCCACCTACTGGCTCTATTTGGAACCCAACTGCTTTCCTGCCACACATTTCAGTTAAACCAGCACACGTTCTCATGTGGTATGTCAGATGACTTCCCTTGATGTCAAATAGATCAAAGAATTCGGGACGAGCCAGCGAGCAATTACTCTGATCGTCAAGGATCACATACATCTTGACAGAGCGTTCTGGTTGACCCTTAGGGAAAACTCGAACTAGACATACCTTAGAGCAAGAACGTGGGGGACAGCCTGCACCACAGATCTCTGTGCACCGTGACGTTACCTCGGGTGGCGTGCTATCTTGGAGCTGTAGCTCTGCTTCAGCTGTGCTTTCTGGCCGGGGTTGTTGAACCACATCAAAGTGCATGGCAGAGCAGTGTTTTTCACTTTGACACTCCTCACAACTGACTTTCATATCACAGTCCTTTATTGTGTGCGTAGGAGAACAACAATGAAAACATCGTCTGTGTTCTTTTAGTATGTTCCGTCTTTCTTGTATTGGTTTGATCCGGAAAGCTCTGCATTTCACTAGAGGATGGGATTTCCTGTGGACTGGGCAATAACGAGTTAGATCGTCCTCTTTGGTACTAGGAAGAGTGGTTGTATTAACCTCTGTTCTGTTTACAGTTAGAGGTTTGTAGCCGATTTGTTTAAACGGTGGTCTCTCACCTCTGTTGAAAGGTTGGTTGCTGCATGTCACAAAACTTGGATCGTTTCTTGCTTTTGCTTCCTCTTGGACAAACTTCACGAAATATGAGAAGGGCGGGAATGTCACTTGATACTTTTGTTTGTATTTTGAGCCTGCTTGAAGCCATTTATCTTGCAAACTTGGAGGTAGCCTTTCCGCTATGGGCTTAACACCTCGTGGTGTGTCGAGGTAAGCGAGGCCTGGGAGATAAGTTTCATTTTTAGCAACCTGAAGCTCTAGGAGCAAATCTCCTAGTTCCCTGAGTTTTATATTGTCTCTATTTGTAAGGCGAGGGAAGCTGTCTAGTTTTTTAAACAAAGCATTTTCTACTACTTCTGGTGTAGCATAACATTCTTCTAACCTGTCCCATGCTAACTGGAGGGCAGCTTTGGGGTTAGTGGTATAAACGGCTCTGATTCTCTTGACATGCTCTGAGGACTCTTTACCGAGCCATTTCACGAGGAGATCCAGCTCTTGACTATATGTGAGGTCAATGTCTTGAGTTGCATTCAAAAATGATGACTGCCATGCTCTAAAATTTTCAGGGGTGTCATCGAATTTAGAGAGCCCTGTTGTAATTAACTCTCTACGTGCTAGGAACTTAGCAAAGTCAGTCATAGGTGGGTAACTGTAGTGGGGATCATGGTAACTGTTTAGTCTGACGTTGTCTCTTGGCGTGTCAAACGGTACATCTTTTACATACATTTTCTTGAGCACCGGTGGAGAGGGAGTTTTACCAGATATTCTTGGGCCGACTGATGATGTTTTTAATGCTGATTCGACGAGAGGCATTTCTTCCTTTGATGAATGTGATTTTAGCTGTTCTTGATGTTGCACGTACTCTATGGTTCGTTGTCTGACGACTTGTGGTGGGACTCCACTCTTTACACTCTCCTCCTTATCTTGTTCAGCAGCTGCGGCAGCTTCTAGAACCTCTGCTCTTGCCGTAGCAGCTGCGGCTTCCTTTTCTATCTCCAGCATTTTAAAATCATACTCTAGATTTGCTTGTTGCTTTTTAATTTCTATTTGTTTTTTATTGTAGGAAGCTTTTGCATTTTTGGCTTCGGCAGCGGCTCGTGCAAAAATGGCTGCTTCAAATACGCTGGACTTTGAGGACGACTTGTAGGATGAATGCTTAGAGCTAGAGTGTCTGGATCTTGAGCTAGCTTTAGATGATGCTTTAGCTTCGAAGTTAGACATTTCTTCTGCCTTTTCCTCATGAGCGTTATCCATCGCTGTGTCATATGTTTTATCCTCCACCAACTGCTGGTATGGCTTTTCACTGTACTGTTATCACTACGTGTTGGATACACTGTGTATGTTAACGCAGATTAACAGCAAGCCAAACTCAATTTTCATGAGCCAGGAAGATGAGCGTCTTGCTCCTTTATTACGGCCTTCTTACAATTTTGTACAATTGTGTGGGAAGCTCGATGAAAGCTTTGAGTGAAACTACAAACGGAAACAGAAAATAAATGTGCATCAGCTATAAATGCACAGAACAAACTTCCAGCATTATAAAACATAAATTAGAATTAACCCAAGCTGTTGCTAATAAACAGTCACTCCAGCAGTTACAACTATACAAGAAAAACCTTTGGAATATGGCTAATTCCTGGAATAAACATATGCAAAAAACGATCTCTAAACAAACTCTAATAAAATATATAGTGCTAAACAAAACACAGATTGAACTTACAGCCATTGCTTTCGGAGGTTTTGGAAAAGATTGACAACACAGGAGGCGAAGTTTGCTCTGTAATAGGCAGGGTTTTTTTTTCTCTCTGTAAACACCACTTCCTTACTATTACAGCCTCTGCTACCCACAATGCAATGCTTCCTCAAAATTCACCTTCAAAATAAAATACAGATAAACCAATACTGTAAAAGTTCTTCTTCTCAAACTAAATTATTAAAACATACCTCCAACTTCTAACCTTGGGCAGAACAGACATGTTAGGATTTTATTATTCGAACTTTATTAAGTAGTGATGTTTAAGGCAGTGATGTTATACATTAAAGTAAATATGTCCTTAAAAATAATGTATTTCTTATGGGAGCAACACAGAAATTATGGCTATTTTAAACATTGGTTGAGATTTTCCACAAAAAAAAAACCTTTAGTCAACAATGATTCAAACACCTCCACATGTTATTGTACTTTAGTAAGTTGCATGATGTTTCAAAGCGTTAATGGTGTGTTTTAGTTGATTTAAAGAAAACAGTATGTTGCTTACCAACCAGAATGTTTAGTGCTAGCCTCATAGAGCTCCTTTATCCATACAGTCTTCTTACATATCTTGCAGTAAACTGTAAAACAGATTTTCCTTCAGGTCTATCTGCTTTTTTGGATTCCTTCATAAAGGTTAGACTTTTAGAGTTTATGACTAATAGAAGTCCAGCATTGCTCTCATTGCTGGCCTGTCAGTTTAGTTGGACAGACATGTCTTGGTAGGTCTGCAGTATATTTCTTTGTTCATATCCCATCACGCAAAAAATTGTTTGAAAATACATGATGACACGATTTACGTCCAAACAATGTCTACATTTACTTAATAAATGGAAATTTTCATATACCGTAATTTTCGGACTATAAGCCGCACCTGAATATGAAAAAGCCGCAGAAGCTAAATTGCATGATTTCTACATATACAAGCTGCACCGGACTATATGCCGCAAGTTTTTTATGTTTAATTGCCATATGGTTCGTGCGCAGAGAGGATTGTCGGGAAAGAGGCAACTGTTTGGGTAAGCTCCTATTTATTAACATTTCACAATGGAATTGAGACAATTCTTCCTGCTGGCATTTCCAATGTCTCACCATTGACTTGTTGACTCCAAGGTTACGTGCAGCGGTTCTATTTCCTTCGTTTACTGCCAAATTGACTGCCTTTAACTTAAAAGCTGCATCATATGCATTTCAAAGTTTGTTTCCATGATGAGGGTGTCAAGCAAACTGTCTTGCGCTCGCAATGTCCGTCTTTCTTGGATTCTGCTTCCGGAGGACGTCCACAGTCCCGCGCCCGCGGATACTTGTGTGTTGAAGCAAATGTGACGTCAACATGGTGGATTGTAAAATCCATAGATTTAGGTACAGTATTACCCTAGTGGCCGTTAGCTGTAGAAGTCCATAGATAAGCCGCATTGTTATATAAGCCGCAAGGTCGAAAAATGGTTGAAAAATGGGGAAAAAGTCGCGGCTTATAGCCCGAAAATTACGGTAGTTGAAAAGTGAACCCAGTTTTTAATGTCTTTTCAACATCTATTATTGAACTAAAAGAGGGACAAAATCAGAACGCCCAAACAGCCCAATTTTCAACAATGATTTTTGTAATAAATAAAGAATGTGACGGACCGATTCCAAAAAAGTTAAAAAACAATTCAATGGACTTTGTTTCAAAGTTTGAAGACGTTTTGCTTCCCCTCCAGGAAGCTTTTTCAATTCAAAATGTTAGAAATAGTGTTGAGTTCCAGGCTTTATAGAGTGGACCAAAGCCTCTTTTTGGCTTAGAAAACACGCAACCTGATGCGGACGAACGGGTCTGTCCCTTTGGAATGGCGGTCGTTTGGGTTCTTTGTTCGGCTGTAATACCCGATACCTGTCTATGTCTCTGTCTCTATGTCGTTAAAGGACTGATTAAACAGGTAAGGTGTTTTGTCTAGTGTTGCGCCGATGCCATTTTTTGGCCCCGATACCGATACCCGATAGCTGGCTGTGCAGTATCGGTCAATACCGATACCATAATAATGTAAAATAATTGCCATCATGGCTTTGTCAAGCTGCTGCCTACCTTTGTGAAGCAGGAAAAATCTAATACAAAGTGAATCCAGTAGAACTTTTTAATAAAAAGCTCCACTGGATAATAAAAAAAAAAGTTTGTATTGCCTACCAGGAGTGGGTGACAATAGTTGAATAAACTTATGGCTCTCAAAATGGTATTGGTGCCCTATTTGTTGGTACTCGCAGATACCGATACCACCATTTTAGGGCAGTATCGGGGCCCCGTCCGATACTGGTATCGGTGCAACACTAGTTTTGTCCCCCTGTAAGGTCTGACAAATCGCCCACATTTAGCCAGATGACCAACATCTAAATGATGTCTGGTGTTTTGGAGGGATGGAACTGAGCTTAGGAAGATGTTCAAAGGTTATGATAATGATTTATCACCAAACCCGACTTTAAATATCTTAAATTTCTCCCTGACATGTCTGTGTCGCTTGATCTTAATGATGGTTCAGAATAGCTGCAGTTATTCTGAGATTACATTAAAATATGGTATACTCTATACTATACTACTAGGTAAGGCAAGGCAAGGCAAATGTATTTGTATAGCACAATTCAGTGCAAAGACAATGCAAAGTGCTTTACATGATTAAAAGATAGAAAATAAAACAAAATCAAAGCAAGAAGGGAAAAATAAAAAATAAATAAAATAAAAAATGCAGAAACAAAAAAGAATATTAAAAAAAGTTGGACTAATGATGTTTTAGTTGAACTGTTTAACTAAACAGTCGAAGGCAATCCTAAACAAATGTGTTTTTGGTCTTGATTTGAAGGAACTCAGTCTTTCCTCACTTTTACAGTTTTCTGGAAGTTTGTTTCAGATAAGTGGAGCATAGGAACTAAATGCTGCTTCTCCATGTTTAGTTCTGGTTCTAGGTATGCAGAGCAGGCTGGAGCCAGAAGACCTGAGTGGTCTGGAGGGTTGATACACTGATAGCAAGTCTGTGATGTATTTAGGTGCTAAGCCATTCAGAGATTTATAGACTAACATAAGTATTTTAAAGTCTATTCTCTGAGATACAGGGAGCCAGTGTAAGGACTTTAGAACTGGGATGATGTGCTCTACTTTCTTAGTCTTAGTGAGGACACAGGCAGCAGCGTTCTGGATCAGCTGCAGCTGTCTGATCCACTTTTTAGGCAGACCTGTGAAAACACTGTTGCAGTAATCAATTGGACTAAAAATAAACGCATGGATTAGTTTTTCCAGATCATGCTGAGACATTAGTCCTTTAATCCTGGAAATGTTCTTCAGGTGATAGAAAGCCGACCGTGTAATTGTCTTTAAATGCTTTTGGTGGTTCAAGTCTGAATCCAGCACTACACCTAGACTTCGGGCCTGATCAGTGGTCACTAGCTGAAGCGACTAAAGCTGTGTGCTAACTTTAGATCTCTCCTCTATTGGTCCAAAGATTATTACTTCAGTTTTGTTTTTATTCAATATAAGAAAATTATGGGTGACATCTGGAGGCAGATGGTTTGTTTTATTCTGTAGGTCTAACTGTTTATTTGTCAAATAAAACATAAATGGATACCTTTGTGCTGGTCTGTAACATAAAATCCTGATTTTAACCCGATAAAATAAAAAACATGAATAATTTTCCAAGGCACTGTAACTAAATCAGCATTGACTTGGTAACTATTGATTCACTGCAGCTAACATTCCTGTGAAATGCCTTTTTTGTTAAGTGAAACAAATTTGTTTTTCACTATTCTTACTGACTGTTTGTCCTTCATGTTTTATTAGCCTCTTTCTGATGCTTAGCAAAGACTCACAGCGATGCCCTCATTGATCTCCATCTTCTATCACGGTCATGCAGCTTCATGAGGTCATTTTTTATTCTCCTTCATATTCAATGTGTCCTTTGCCAACACATTCCTTTGGGTCTAAACGATTTACAAGGGAGGCTGTGAAATCCCTGCTGTCTCTCTGACTATGAGCGCAGAAGCCATTAGCACAAGCCAGGGAATTACTGGCTTATCTACAACCAAGCATGAGAAATCTGAGAACTTTCTGCTCCACACAGCAGCAAGGACACAATCTTAATAGTGCAATCAGTGAAAATCCCATTCTGCTTTTATCTCCTGTGTATTTAATGCTGCGACTCAAGAAAGTCATGGATTAAGAAACTCTGATATTTACAGGGAGAAAAAACTATTAAGAGCAAATTAAGATAATAGAAGAAAGAAACTCACTTTGTTCTGCCAATGCCAGCGCTCCACAGCTACATGGTATCTAGTCCTGGTGAAAGTTACCTGAAAACAGAAATATTTGGTGGACAGATGCAGAACAGCACACCATCAGATACTGGCAAAGAAAAGTAAAACATGTTCAAGTACATCATTTTAAAAGAAGCATAATGATACTCTTATTCATTTGAAAGATTTTTTTTTGTCGAGAGAACGAAATCTCAGCACCAAACGTCTGTGTACAGCAACATAGAATAAAAACAAATCAGTTTTATAATTTATACTTCATTTTTGAAGTAGATTATCATCTTTTTTTAGCTCCTACAAGACTGGGCTTAAGGTAAGTGACTCCAAAACTGTCCCATGTTGATAGGATATCAGTAGATGGTACAACATATGAATGCTTTACAAGTAGGAGTACAAAGGTTTGTATTTGTTAGATGATTTGTCCTTAAAAAGATACTAAATAAAGATGGTTGTTGTTGGCATAGATCCAAAAGAAGTGGAGAAATGCAAAATGGAAGTTAATTCAACTGTGTTTTTTTCTGGTAAAGGAGCTGATATTTGCTTATATGGGGTTTAAATGCATATGCGATCTTCGTTTATTGTCTCAAAATTAAATGTAAATTTATCATTACTTTAAAGCCTTTACAAGTACAGAACAGAAATGCTTGCATTTAGAAGTAATAGTCAAGCATTTCTGTTCCACTCTTCACTATTTACATGAATAAAGATGGTCTTAAAGGTACATCCACTTTTTTAATACCCTTGACCGCAACAATACTTAACCATTGTGATTCTCTTGCATAGAAAGGTAAATTGAAATCCCGCAACCCAGCTCTTTAAACAGTCATAATAATGTGCTGCAGCTGCAGCAGTGCAGCTGGCGTGACATCATGTGAGAACTATTTATAGCACTTTAAAATATCTTTAGGACGACCAGGTTTATCTTACCACAATGTTAAATAAGGAGGAATAGTAAGGGTAAATAAACACTACCTACTAACTTGGGAGTTGTTTGAGAGACATGCCAGAAAAATATAAAATCATTATGACAGAAAACCTTTTTTTCTCTGTCCTATCATCACAGATGCAGAGATATAAATTTCCTAAACTTTATTTTTTCTGTTACAGGAACAGTTTACTTTCTTCAGATGAGTCTAGGATTGAGTTTTTCAGCAACAAACAATCCAGGTGGATCTCGCTTCAAGCACAGGATGACTAAGTAAGTATGGAGGAGAATCCATGATGCTGTGGGCCCATTTCTAGTCCCATTTCCAAATCAGAAACCCAATGAAAAAAACAAGGAATTATCTGAAGAAATCCCAATAAAAGATCAAGGACTCTGGATAATTATCAGAGATGTGGAAGATTTGTCCAACAGGGTAGGAGAAACAAAAGTGCTGCCTTAATTATTTTTTTTAAGTACATTTACTCAGATTTGATTAATTAATTCGAGTTTGTTGAGTGAGATTAATTTAGCTTCTGCAGTAAAAGATCTAATGTCATTTTGGAGGATGCTCAAGAATTGGCAGCAGTGATGATCAGCCACTGAGGACATACTTACCATGGTGTAAAGTGGAATAATGGTCTTTGGCATGAGGAAGTGAAGAAGATTATCCACATGTTTCCTGAAAATGAACCATTTGGAGTTGACATGCGCTCGCATCTGGAAAGCAAAACAGCAGATGTGTTTGTGAGTCATGTCAGCGATGCCAAATTTAATTTCTATGTCAAGAGTCCTCGGATTTTTAGCTTAGATGGGGACCAGTAATGGGATTTTATTAGAAAACGTCACTGAATCGTGAGTCTGTTTTTGCCTGAGGTTATTTCTTCCTTTTTGTGCTTTTTCCCTCTGACTGAGAGCCCTATGTATTTATTTGTAATTGGAACTGTTATAACACATATACTCCACTTGTTTCCAGGTCTCAGTTTTCTTTTAGAAATCCTTCCTTTTGATTTAACAGCAAATTGTGTTTTTTGCAGAGGGCCAAACTGTGTGTCTCTCCTGCTTTCAGCATATGATTTACTAACCCCTAAGCTCCTTTGGCCTACCTCAGTTAGCAGCCCCAGTATGCAGGATGGAAATCCTTAAGTGAGAAGCTTTTAGCATTCATGTTGCAAGTCGCCAAAGCAATCTGCCCGAGGAGCTGAGAGGAGCAGTAAGCGTGAAAATCTTTAAACAGAAATCTCTTTACCATGGTTTTTCATTACGACTGGTTTAAAGGTATTACTGACATCTTAATTTTTTTTCCACGACTCTCTCAGCTGCAATGAAGAACCATGTTAGGCACTTGAAGCAATGCTCTGATTTGGATGTTATTTTGATGCATGCAGACCCATCATCAGTATGCAAATTATTTAATTTTGTAAGCCGTAGCCACATCTACAAGTGAAGGACATATGGTAAGTGGTGGCATGAGAAATGGAGTAAAGCACTGTAAGAAGGTCACCAGACACAGATGATAACTTATAGATGACATCAGACCTCATCAGCATCAGCTTTTGATGAGGCTTGGAGGGTTTTTTTGAGAGCAGGTGGCTGTGGGTGTGCAAATGCCCGGGGAATACATTCCCATTTATTCTGAGCAAACAAGTGACTCAAAATAGAAAAAGAAAATAGTTTTTTTTCTCAAAGCTCTATGTAACAAAAAAAAGGGCATGCAGGAGCTCACATAAATTTGTTTCTAAGACTATAGTTTATAGCTGATTGTTTCTTAATCAGCTCTATATAAACCTGAGGATGGACAGAAATCAGACTTATGTCAAGACAGCTTATCTGTTATTTTGCAGACTTATTGCAATTTCCATCTGTAGTAAAATGGGAGGCAGATCTTTTAATCATCAGGCCCCTCTCTTTCGGAACCAAATACCAGTTAGTCTGTGAGGCAGACATCCTGTCTACTTATAAGATAAGACTTAAAATGTTCCTATTTTATAAAGCTTAGACTGAGCTATCTCTATACTTATGCTGCTATAGGTTTACATTGCTGGAGGACATAATAATCACTTTCATTATTCTATTTCATGCTACCTCTATTCTTCCATTCTACAGTATTTGTTAGTTCAGCCCCTAACTGTATGATCTCATTATAGTAGCTTTATCTGATCTGTTCCTGTTTGGTTGTGATAGCATCCTGGAGAGAATATCAGCTGGGCTGCTGCCATTAAAACCTTAAATTCTAGATGATAGAGTTGGGCTTGTTTTCAGTGGTAAGTCCTGTGTCTCTTTTGACATAGCTATGTATTCAGGTTTCACTGTGACTAACTGTTTGTGCTCTTTCATCCCTTTCCCATGAGGACCAACTCCTATTTTGTTTACTTCTTTCTAGACGGAGAACCATGCAAACTGTTACCACTGCTAACATAAGAGTATTTATGGGTCAGTGCACTGTCCCATAAATATGTTCCTTTTTTATGTGTTTTTTTTTCCTTGAATCCCCAGTCAGTCTCGGCAGAGGGCAAGATATACTGAGCCTGGTTCTGCTGACGTTTTCTTCCCATTAAACTGGAGTTTTTCCTTTCCACTGTTGCTGTATGCATGGTAGTTGTGGGGGATTGCTGTAGAGTCAAAGAATCAGTCGGAGACTCGTTGCAATTATCTGGTTTTCCTGAGATAATTTAGAAAACTTCAACAACCTGACAGTATGATCTGGTTGAATTGTCTCTGGACAGTGTCATGAGATGATGTGTTTGGAATTGGAGCTATATAAATAAACTGAATTAAAAATGTAATTCGTCATCAGCTTTATTTGACCCTGGAGAAAGTTAAGGAAACTAAACATAATCTATTAAAATAATGCTTCCAATGGGTTGCAGAGATGGGCTCTTTGCTACTCTGCAATTGATTGTGCCTGAAAGTGAGAGATTTCTGCATTGACTTTTGTGACGCCTTGATCAAGATCACTCAAATTTCATTACCCTTTAATTAAAGGTATACTATGCAACCAGTGTTGATTTTCCAGTGAGGCTCCCCCCAGAGGACGAAAGTAAAAGTGCACTGTCGTATATATGCTCAGCTGTTCTCCTGGTTTCTCCGTCCAGCCAGGCGCGGTTGTTTGGAGCTTAGCAGACAGGCGAACGCAACGAATCACCATGTCTACTGCGGTAAGTGACTATTTTGTTCCAATTTTTGAGTTGGAAAATTTAGCATGTTTTCATACATTATTTGTTATGCATGTGTCTAAATGTTTTTCTCGCTGGTTCCGCCATGATAACTGCACAAATATCGCCACTGCGCTAGCAACGAGCATGCCTTTCACTGGGGGCGTGTAGCAGTTCTCGCCATAAAGCAAGACCGACTCTCGCGATGCACGAGACTTCTGAGCCTGTGGGTGCGGGCAGAGGGTTCCTGCAATTGCTAGTACGGTATTTCCCCTACTGACCACCAGGGCGGCCGAGAAAACCTTTGTTCGACCTGAAATGACTCATTTAATCATCCAAAACGTTATGGAACACATTAATTAACTGAAAAATGTTGCATAGTGTGCCTTTAAGAACTCTTTTTTTTTTTTTTGCTGTGGGGAAAAAGAAAAAAAACTTTTTCAGGTAAAGCTTTTGGAAACAGCGCTGGTAGTGTCCAAAGAGTGGCTGCTTTAGCTCAGAAAGTCTCAATCCCTTCCTATCAGATCTCCATCAGACAGCTGTTCCTCTCAAGATAGATAGACAGACATACAGATAAATAGATATGAAAAAAGAGGAGCTGACATTCTTTCAACACATATTTAACTCTGCTTTACTTTAATTGGCCAAGTTAAGGATAAACTTTTAAATGTTTAAGTCATCAATACGGATGCTATCAACTCTTACTGACGTGGCATTAGTAATGCAGTTTTGCTGACATTAATCTGCAGAAGCTCAAAGGGAAAATGTATTTATTTCTTTTCAAATATCTACAACACTATAGCTGCAGAATCATATCATGTATGGATCAAAAACCCAAGTAGCTTGATTAGAACATGAAACAGGTGCATGTAAAGATCAAATTAAACTGCTTTACTTCGATATAGTTGTACATGGCCAGGTCTGCAATTGCATGGTCGTCTGGAACTCGCACCCTAGTGTACTCGGGCAGTACTGCACCTGTGCACAAACAGATAAAATATACCAGAAAGACTCCTATCTCCTGATGGCTTACTACGTATTATTTGTTTTTATTAAAAAAAAAACACTTACTGAGATCTTCATTGAACTGATTCATTATTTCATCAAAGACAATGCAGTCCTCAAAGCCCTGCAAAGCATAAATGAAAGAATGGCTCCACATCTGATTCTTTGTTGCCCTATATTCTCCACCATCTAGAGTTACTCACAGCATTCATCCCCTGGCCGTAGAAAGGCACCACAGCGTGGGCTGCGTCCCCCATGAGGACACATTTATCACCAATGTGATATGGGGAGCACTTAACGGACACCATGGCCTGCGCAGGCAGGCGGAAATAATCCCTCTTGAGTGCGTCACTGCAAAGGACAAATGGAAACAAAACAATTACAAACTTACTTAGAGCAACTGATCCAATGTGACGTTTTCTGCCTAAACAATGAGACTGCGTACTGTTCGCCACGGAAGCATCTGTCACAGATGGGTTTTGTAAAACAGCACAATCTGTCTACTTTGGTTTGTAAATTAAATTAAAAAAAAAAGAATGAAGGGGAAGAAAGAACACATTTAGCTATTCATGCCTGACCGTTCTGAATAAAATCAGCCTCCAGGATGAGGTAGGTAAATACATTTCTCAAGCTTGATTAAGGCCACCTCCTGCATCCGCCCATCTATCCATCACTCTTTGCAGCTTAAATTAAAACCTAGTGGCAGAAATCCATAGGAGAGTAAGGTTTGCAATTTCACAGCCCGCTGCAGATGTGTCTGCATTCTACTGGGCGAAGGGTGTTGGAGATGTTTATGAAGATAACCTAATAGGCTGAATGATGTAGCAAAAGCTAAGGGGAAGATAGGAGGATCAGAGGGGAGGGAGAAGGTCACCCACACTCCGATTAAAGGGATTGAATCAGGGAAGTATTTTTGGAAAAACTCGATGACTTCATCTCCTGTGGTGATCTTCTCAAAATCTTCAAAGGGCATGAAGAGGGTGCAGGTAAAAGTCTTGTCCTAAATTGGAAAACAAACACAGGATGCTGTGATATTTGCCTTAAAATACATCATGACGCACCTCCTGTCAAATGTCATTACGTTTGACAGGAGGTGCTCCACATCGGTACTCCTCAAAATCCTCCAACAGCGCTAACCATTGTCAGCAAACCCTAAAACAATGGCAACCAGGTAGAGTTATGCAAATGGATACTATACAATTTTATTGTAATTTTAACTCTGTAATGCCAAATGTATCATATTTGATACATACGGTTTCTGAAATGTTTTGCGTCTGACACCTTTTGCATAATTTAATGTATATATTAATATTCCACACCAGAAGTTTTGCAGGAAAACCAAACCTAAGGTCTGTGTGGACTTTATACCCAAAACTAATTCAACACCTCGAGTATATCTCATCTTAACCATAATCCTAACATTGGTGGATGAGAAATCTGAACCTAAGTTTAGTGGATTTAATATGAAGTCATTAAATCATCATTTGGACTGATTTTAATTTCAGTATTGATTGTAAAAATGTAAAAACACTCAGCCTTTCAGTAGCCCTGGAGTTGTTTGGGACCAGATGGGAAGATATGCTGATTGAGTTTTTCTCTTTTAACATTTAAATAATGTTTAAATTAAATACATGTGGAAATATCCTTCAGACTCACCAGGTTAGGAAGTGCAATCATCATGAAAGTGTTTCTTGGCCAGATGTGCAGGAAATTTGGCTTCATAGCAAACTGAGGATGATGATAAAAAGATATTGATAGCAGAAGATATTAAGAAAGATGATCCTGAAAACTGAACATTTTCTATGTTCAGTTGTTCTAAAAGCACTGTGTTTGGTAAATACTCCATCTGAATGTCACCAAGGTGCAAAGAATCGACTGACCTCTCCGTTTATTGGAGGTATGGTGAGCTCCATGTACCCATGAGGGATGTACGTCTGGCTGTAGTTGAAGCGGCTCCAGCGCATGAACTGCTTACGAACGGCAGAGAACGCTCCATCGCAACCGACGATCAGGTCTGCTTGAACCTGCGTCTTGGATCCGTCTGACCTGAGGTCACATAAGTTCACTTGAATGTAATCAAAACAATCCTTTCATCAGAGATCAGTCTAAGTGTTAAAGCTCAGATTTAACAGACTGTCTTTTTTAGCACAGCACCTCACATAGTCCCATAACTCACATAGTAAACCTTTTTGAATGCCTTCTTTGACAAATGTGCAGGGGACTGTTTTGTCAAGCTCCAACAGAAAGTTTTCATATACTTTATGCAATTACCAACACAAGGGAAATTAGAATAAAATGTGGTATGCATGTGATGCTGTGTATGTATTTGTTAAAAACACTTTCCCTTCATTTAAAGCTTCGAGTCTTTTTTTGTTTTCTCTCAGCTTTGGACCAAAGGATTTACCTTTTCCCAACCTTCTATGAAAAGTTAGGGGGCGGGGTTAATGCGAATCGAGTCGCCACCGACTGTATCAGAGTATGTTCACAACCTGTGGATCACAGTCTCTGTAATCGATTTGCTTCGCCTTAATGTGCAGGGTGACCAATCAGGTGTTAGATAACCGCCCCCTAACTTTGATGGGTGAGTTTGACAGATTCTTTTAATGATTTCGATGCACTGCGACACAGGACCATGAAATCATTAAATGCACACTGAAATAATTATATTTTTGTAATAAAATGAAGACGTATTTTATTAAATTAATGACACATTTATATATTTAATTCCTTATTTATTTAATGAATTACACATTTAATTAATTGTTTATCGCTGTATTTATTTATTTAATTGTGGCACTTTATATTAGTGACGTGGTTTTAATTAATGAATGACACATTTATTTATGTAATTCCACATTTAATTAATTATTGACACATTTAATTATTTATTTAATGCTGTATTTATTTATTTAATTTTGGCACTTTTTATCCTCCATAGTTATCAAGTCTTTGCACTTATTTTTGATTGGATTGATATCTGGACTTTGACTGGGTCATTCTAACACACGACTATGCTCTGATGTAGACTTTCATTGCACTGCCATCAGCACTGACCAGCATCAAAGTTCTTTCTGTAGAGAAACATCCCCACAGCATGATGCTGCCACCAACATGTTCTGCACTGGCTACTTCTTTGATTAAAACTCTCTGAGCCCTGCTCCCAGTCTAGGTGGACGGTCATATCTTAGTATGTTTATATCTGTCATATTTATTCCATGTTCAGATTATGGATTAAATTGAGCTCTGTGTGATGCTTAAAGCTTACAACATTATTCCATGACCAGGTGAGCATTGATATATGCCAAGTGCTGTATATTGACCTAAAATATAATTTCTTTTCTCGTGTTAAAACTTAAATGATGCTATTCTAAGGAATATATAATTTAAGGATATATAATTTAAGATTTCCTTACAGAGAAATCCTTCCATTAATTTGCAGCCAGTAGTCCATGCCCTGAAGGAGCAAAGCATCACACTACCACCACCATGTTTGACTATTAGTTTTAAACAGACAGCACCCCCATTTAATCCTGTAAACATGGTTAGAAATACATTTTAGTTTTCTGTTTAAACCTTAATTCAATTCAATTCATTTATATAGCACCAATTAAAAACACATCATCTCAAGGCACGTTACAGTTCACCAGATTATACAGTCAGATTGATTCAAAGTTTTCTATCTAAGGAAAACCAGTTGATCGCATCGACTCGTTGACTCGAAGGTATTCCTCAGACTAAGCATGCTTGTAGCGACAGTGGAGAGGAAAAACTCCCTTTAACCAGAAGAAACTTCCAGCAGAACCAGGCTCAGTGTGAGCGGCCATCTGCTGAGGCCGACTGGGGACAAAAGCAGAGATACAAAAGGAACTTGTCAACCTGCACTGATTTTTGATTGGATTGATATCTGGACTTTGACTAGGTTATTCTAACACATGACTATGCTCTGTTGTTGACAGATTATGGATTAAATGGAGCCCTGTGTGATGCTTAAAGCTTACAACATTATTCCATGACCAACCCTTTGTCCAAACCATCTCCCTGATTTGAATGCCCTGTTGCGTCATCTTAATGATTGACTAATTGTAGAAATTTGATGACATCCCGAGGCAACTATCTGGACTAGATTTAATTTGCCATAGTCGTCAATTGCTGGTGACCTTCAACTTTTAGACATGTAACTCTTTCAGCACATTAAAATGAAATAATTTGGAGAACCTGGCCCGCACACTAAGGATGTACTTCAGCCATTTGATTTATTTGAATAGAGCAGGGAGACATCTAACAATTGCAGGATACCATTTCCTAAGGAGTTTGATCAATCTTAATGAGAAGGTATTAGAACAAAGAGAAAATAAAAACAACTTCTTTTGGTTAATTGCTTTAAATCCCAGTAAAGCCAACTGAAATCTCTAGGTACATCATGAGAAAATGTAAAATTACGAGGCACTGTAGAAATACATTTTACAGATGTTACAGCTGAGTTTCCTCTGAGGAAATCATAAATTGAGTCTCAGATTAAATTTTAAAAACTTTTTTTGGCTATATAATTTTACACAAAGAGAATACACCCCTTTTTTCATACTATTTTTTTCTGTAACATTTCTCATTTTCATTTCATTTCATAACATTTATTGCTCTATTGGAAATGCGGGGGGGGGGGGAACTACACTGCAAAAAAATGAAATCTAAATAAGTCTTTTTTTCTTAAAATAAGAGCATTTTTTTATTGAATTAAGGATTTAAGCAAAACACTTTGCCAATGGAACAAGACAATTTACATTTAAAATAAGAAAAAAGTGATTGCATTGTCTTATTTCAAGTGCATAATATCTGGATACCTTATTTTAAGAGTAAAAGTATTAATTCCATTGGCAGATCATCTTATTCACCTGCTCAAATTAAGGGTAAATACACTTAATTTAAGACATTTGTACTCATTTTGAGATAATTTTTGCAGTGTAAAAACTAAAGAGAATACCTCTGGAGTACAATTCAAGGGCTAAAATCAAACCAAGGTGGCAAAACATACTGGGGGTTTTATGTGATATATTTTATGAAACACAAAGTCAGCTCTCTTAATACAGAGGAAAGTCACTGCTCCCATAATTGTCTGGTGCCGCGATTGGATATTAAACACAAAGCTCTCAAAAATCCTTTAAAATATACTGTCGAAAAGGTCAAAGTACATCTACCAATGTCTGAAATATAAATCAGCACAGAAAGAAAACTCATTTGGTTCCTACAGGGTCGAATAAAAGAGTAATTAGACCACCAGGAAAACCTTCACCAGCAGTCATAACTTGAAGCATTCATTTTTTTATGAGAAATCTTTGAAACAAATTATACTTTTGATGTCTCTTCCTTTAATTTCCCAGCAGCTGGATTAGACCTCTCAGCTAACTGAAACCTGTTTAATCTGAAATGAATTATTCGTTTTTGTTTCCAGAGCTCTGCAGCACAGGAGGAAGGTTCCTGTCATTAAAGGACAAAACGCACTTTACTCAACCTAAAACTTTTTTTTTTCTCTGCTTTTTTTTTGCTACACTTTCATGCCTGAGACCAACAGACTGATTTTAACATCAGGAAATTAACAGTGAAGACATCTATCCATCCATTTTCTGGCACGCTTAATCCCAAGTAGGGTTGCGAGGGGTGCTTTACAGAAAAATTCAACTAGATCATACAGTCAAATTGATTCAAAGTTTTCTATCTAAGGAAAACCAGGTGATTGCATCGACTCATTGACTCGAATGCAATCCCTCACACTAAGCATGCTTGTAGCGACAATGGAGAGGAAAAACTCCCTTTAAACAGGAAGAAACCTCTAGCAGAACCAGGCTCAGTGTGAGCGGCCATCTGCTGAGGCCGACTGGGGTTCAAGGAGACAGAAGCAGAGATACAAAAGGAACTCCACAGGCGGCACTGTGTTAATGGGGACTCATGCATTCTGAAAAATGTTCTTCTGTTTAGATGTTTTGTACTGTGGTCTCGGTGTGACCCCCACTCTCTGCGCTCACACTGAGCATCAAGAGAATGCAAAGAAACTAAAAAGGTGGCTACTTTGAAAAACCTAGAATATAAGACATATTTTCAGTTGTTTCACGCTTTTTTGTTAAGTATATAACTCCACATGTCTTAATTCATAGTTTTGATGCCTTCAGTGTGAATCTTAAATTTTCAGTCATTAAAATAAAGAAAAAATTTTGAATGAGAAAGTGTGTCCAAACTTTTGTCTGAGAAGCAGGGTGGGGGCATGCAAAGTTTATCAAAAAGACTTAGACTTATAGACTTAGACAGGACTTTATTGATCCCTTGGGAAAACTCCCTCCGGAAATTAAGGTTACCAGCAGCTTACAGGGCAAAAAAGTCTTAAGTTAGATTAAGTTAAAATTAAGCAACAAAAAAGTAGTAAGTTAAATTAAATTAAAATTAAGCCAAATACAACTACAAATAAATATGGAGTTCACATTTTACAGAAAAAATTAAAAATACAAGTGTTGCTACTCCTTCCCTCTTCCCCCTGTCCTGTGTCCACCCCAAAAAAAAGACCCCAGGCTAAGATCTGAACCTCAGACCTTTTTGCTGCTGGGTACCTCTGCTACCAATTGCACCTCTTTGCAACTCTCAGTATGACAACAAATGAAAGGCAACCTGGACAAAAAAAGTAAAGCAGCATCAAAATGTGCATTAGAAAATGTCTTACATGCACTGTAACCTGGTCATTTGAATTTTCTGATTAAAGTGTCATGTAGCATGAAGGTTGGGGTGACACAAGCACCCACCTGCATCTTGAGATGATAATGTCACATTTTTCTCTTCGATATCTTACATCTACAGCGTTAAATAACAATGTTTTCTAAGTTTGGCTCAGAAAATCTGGGTAATTGAATACCCCCCCCACAGACGGCCTTGTAAATGAAATGCAGAAACAGGATAAGATTTGGAGCTTGTTTAATATAAAGGGCATCAAAGTATATGACATCAATGATATTAATAATATTTTGTAGAAGCTATCAAAGGTCAGTTAACATCTGTTTTAGCTGCACATACCAGCACAAACGGAGCCGAGTTATTTGACACCCACTTTGCCTCATTTGAAGAAGGTGGGGGGGCTGGTTGACCTTTTGACCTTTACATTTTCATTAATATATTCAAAGCTAAAGCAGCACAAACGCCAATATTTGCTGCACAAACAGAGCCGAGTTAATTGACACCCATTTTGTCTGATTTGAAGAAGGTGGGGGGGCTGGTTGACCTTTGATGACCTCTAGAAACATTTCTTTATATCTTTAAAATGGTAGCGGCACAAACGAACATTTTTGCTGCATAAACCAGCACAAACGTTTGACACTAATTTTGTCTGATTTGAAGAAGGTGGGGGGGGGGGGGGGGGGGGCACTTCACTGAGGTTAAAGAAACTGATCATATTCATATGCTAGTCTTAAGATGTTTGTGATCAGACTTCTGATTCAGAGATGTTCTCATCGAATTTGACCAAGCAGGAAATGTTTAAAGAAAAATAAAACATGGTTTTATATCTATTAAAATATGAAATATTGCAGAACGTGTATCATTTTCCTTCATATAAGAGCAAAATCCCAACAGAAAACATAGAAATTAGTGGAAACGGTATGAACATTTTTGCTGGGAGCTGTAGGGGTGTAGATAAGTGGAAGCAACGTCACATAATCAATTGTGTATTTTTCCAATTTTAGATAAGACTGGATACAATTTGCAAACTGTCTAAAAGGGTGTGTGGTTGTTTTAATTAGCTTAATATAAACACTCACCCAAATAGAACTGGAGGTGCTTCAGCGTTAATTGGACCGTAAATTGTTTGCAGCATTCACCTCTTTATTATTAGTTACGGGGTTGCTTAAAAAATGTATTACTCTCTGTCATCAAGAAAACAAAAAAAGTTGATTCCCTTTCTAAGCCTCAGCAGTTAACCCTTTATGCCAATAGTGTTATATGAATCAAGAACAGGACCTTATTACCTTTGTAACATAAAAAATATGGATATTTTGATGGCAAAAATTTATGTCAATGTAATAACAAGAAATGCCAACTTGCCCGAATATATTAAGAAAAATAACAAAAGTGCTTCTATAAGAAATCAATGAAGAAAACTTTTGGTCCAACATAACCTTAGAGGCATTAATGTTGATACTGTATAATTGTTAACTAGGCTTATTATACTTTTAACTTTACTTGTTAATTTTTAATTAGCTTTTTACCATTTTTTCTTGTTAACTTTTTTTTCCAACTTAATTTCCAGTAGGTAATATATCATCCAATATTTGGATGGTCAAATACCAAAATAAGACGTACAGCCATGTAGCAGTATCTTTGCTGAATAGCTGGATATAGATCTTGTGCTTCTAGACTCCACTGGGCGGGGGGTGGGGGACACTACATTTGTAAGGCATGTGATCAAAAACAGTGACTTGCCCTATAAAGGGTTAACTAAGCTTATTAACTTTTTAACTTTACGTTTTTAACTTTGCAATTAGCTTTTTACCTTTTTTTCTAGACTTTTTTCAACTTAATTTACAGTAGGTAATATATCATCCAAGGTCTCATCTAATTGGTCAAATACCAAAATAAGATGTACAGTCATGTAACAGTTGTTAGGAATCCAGTTTGTGTGGGTTGTGTTTTCTGTTTGTTTTCCCTCCACCACCAGGTGGCGCCTGGTTCTCGTTGGCCTCCTCACACACCTGCGGAGGGTTGCCTCATTACCGGAGGACTCTTAAGCTGCTGACTGCCAGTACCTTGACACCAGTTTTGGGTACTCTAGCCAAGCTGAGTTTTTGTCACCTGAGTTTTAACCTCGTTGTTTTTTTGTCTTTGCCTCTCGGCAGGAAGTCATCCTGCAAACTGGATGTTTTGGACCTTCTCCCTCCTGGAAGGATTCTCTGAGCGCCAAACTGAGCTGAGGATTCAAACTGGTGGTTTGGATCAACTTTTCCCCAAGGACTGTTTGGGCTTCTCTCTGAGCAGGGGATTAATCTCCACAAGAAACCATTCAAGTACCGCAGGAAATCTAAGTGGCAGTCAGCTCCTCCGTTCCTCAAGGAAACTTCTCAACCTGGTTAAACCCTGTCCGCCCTCCAATGAACAAGTCTACTACTGGAACAACCCACACCGACTGGATTCAGAGAAAGATACCTTTTTCTGTAAACATGAGTCCTGTTGCCTTTATTCCCTTCTTTAAATCAAAGACACAAATTTCCCACTGAGCCTGAACTAACCGCAGAATCTTCCCCTTCACTTTTCAGTCCCGATTTGCCAGTGTTCAGAGCAGCACTGGACCCCTCTCTACCAACTCACAATAAAACCTGTAAAACTTTTCCCTGGTCTCTCTGTTTTGTTTTCTGCATGTGGGTCAGATCTTTAGGTAAAATCATGACGAACGGTATCTTTCCTGAATGGCTGGATATAGATCTTGTGCTTCTAGACCTCACTTAGGGACGGGGGGGGACTCCATTTGTAAGGGGTATGCAAGTGATCTAAAAACGCTAACTTGCCCTATAAAGGGTTAACATCCTTTCCGCTCTTTGGTAACTCGGCGTGTGCCACTCACTTGTCTCTGATCACTATTTACCTGGCGAAGGTCATGAGTCCCGTTGCAGCACTCCAGTCCTGCAGTTTGTGGTCAAAGTTCAACTTTGTGTTTGGATACCTCTCTGCCTCTGTGACAGAAACAAAAACAGTTTACCACACCAGCAAGCTGCATATGAGAAACATCTTCTAACAGTAAACTTTTCCTCTCCTATGAAAATGGAGAACAGACTAAGTGTGTCAGCAAAAAGCCGAGGAGATGAAGTCGTGTGTGGATCACAATGAGTTTCTGGAACAACACAGCTCAGCTGTCGGTGAATACTCAGATTTGTGCAAACGATTGTTTTTGGGATGTCACGTTGCAAAAATCTCTTATCTCAGAGTTCACTGCAGGAGGCTGAATCAGCCCCGATAAGAGCGAGGACTATCTCTATCCAGGCAATCTAATTAAAGGCAGAGCCAAGCTGTCACACTTTATCTCCCAGAGGCTCCTCATTAAATATTAGGCGAAAAAAATCCTTCTAGCTAAAAACCAAAAAAAAAAGGTGTAGAATCGAGCCCCTGATGTCGCCTGATGCCCCGAGGCGCTTTTAAAGAACGCCAAGGAACCAATGCAGAAGGAGAATGAAGAGATGCTGGAACGATGAAGCAAGCATAAACTTCAAAAGAGTGTTTGAACTTAGAGTAAAAACAATTTTAATACAATTATATGGGATTCCAAACGTATGATTTAGAAGACAAATTGGATACCAAAACATTATAATGTAGTATGATTAATCAGTCAGCAAGTGTTTTATAGCAGAACACTGCTGGGAGCACCAAGCGAGGCTTTAATGTCAATCACCTGCAGGAAACTGGTAGGCAATACAAAGTTAGAGTCTTTATAAAAGGTGTTGGTTAATGTGAACAAATTCAATCCAGATCTGCCATTCAGTTCAGTTTAGTTTATACATTCAAAGGTGAAATTAAACTGTTCTTTTCAGTTTAGTTCAAGAAATCTAAATCTAGATAAGTCATTTTTTTCTTAAAATAAGTGCATTTGTTCTTGAATTGAATAGGTTAAAGAGACATTTGGCACTATATAATATAACACTATTGGCATGAAATTTAGATTTTCTGCTGAGGCTTAGAAAGAGCTCATCTGCCTGACTGTGTGTTTCCTGGATGGGGCCGCCTTTTACAGCTGCTTTTTGTATCTCTGCTTCTGTCTCCTTAAACCCCAGTCGGCCTCGGCAGATGGCCGCTCAAACTGAGCCTGGTTCTGCTGGAGGTTCCTTCCTGTTAAAAGGGAGTTTTTCCTCTCCACTGTCGATACAAGCACGCTTAGTGTGAGGGATTCCATTCGAGCAGTGTTGTATAAAGTACTGAAATCTCGGGGTCAAGTAAAAGTATAAGTACCTCTCCAAAATATGACTTTGGTAAAAGTCCAAGTCACTGACTGAAATGTTACTTGAGTAAAAGTCTTAAAGTATAAGAATTACTGTAAAAATAGATGTACTCAAGTAATGTAATGAAAAGTATAAGTGAAAAGTAAGTGCAGTTTGAATGACAGTTCTTTTTTTACATTTTGGTAAACTTTGAAGGTTAAATTCACTTAAAATAATATAAACAACCAAGTGTAGGATAAATTTAGACTGGCTTTGCGAAACAGGCGTATCCTATTGGTGTTGATGAACAAGCCCAGGCAAGACCAGACTTTATAGTCAGTAGGTGAGGTCAAAACACTTGCGTTTCTCTCCTTCGTTTTTTGTTGTTGTTTTTTTTACTTACGGTAGTAACTAAACCAAACATTGAAAATATATCGTAAGTAATATCGGAGTAAAAGTATGCAATTAAGTTCATAAATGTAGTGAAGTAAAAGTGAAAGTTCTCAAAAAAATATAAACTCTTGGAAAGTATAAGTACTCCAAAATATACTTAAGTACAGTAGTGAAGTATTTTTACTTCGATACTATACAACACTGCATTCGAGCAATGAGTCGATGCAATTAACTGGTTTTCCTTAGATAGAAAACTTTGAATCAATCTGACTGTATGATTTGATGAACTGTGAAGCGCCTTGAGATGAAATGTGTTGTGAATTGGCGCTATAGAAATAAACTGAATTGAATTGATTAAAATTTACAAAATACTACTGCTTTAAAAAATCTGTACAACGCCAGCATAGAGACACAGGTGGTTAAATCAATATATACACATAGTCCAAAAAAAAAATGGTGATCAATTAGTCTTTTACTTTTTTACTTCTTTTACTTGTATTCCAACTATACAGTGAGGTCCCTGATGTAAAGTGGAACCAATGCAGTATGCCACCATTCAAAGTGTCTATGGAGCAGATTCAGGCGTGATCCATGTTCTCTAAAGACACCAGGAGTGAAACACTCTTACCTGTTAGCAGTTCTTTGTTTAGATTGGCTCGGTCAACTGACAGGATGTACTGAAAAAAAGAACAACCTGTTTTATATTCTAATTATGCACAACTTCTCAGACAGAAGTGTAAGCTTTCTCTTTCAAACGGGAACAAGAAGTCTCTGAGGTTTATTTGCTTCATGTTTCTTCATGCTCCTTAAATATTTTTATTTTATTTTTCCATGAAGGTTTCTTAATGAGATTATGAGCCTCTGTCAAATTGGCGGGATGGGGGGGTATTTCATAATGCCATACACAATTGTATTTAGTTAAATAGTGGATTCATGTGGCCATGGTTAAAAAAGGCAACTTTAACTTTTTCAGATCAAAATGTTATTAATGTTACGATCTTGATTCCTCTATGTTTTCTTTTGAGGTTTCAGTTTAACTTTGATCCATGTTTTTCTTTGTTTTCTTGGTTTAATTTCTATTTTGTGGTGTTTTCTAGATACGGTATATGAGTTTATGAGTTCTTAGGCTTTTCTTGGTTGCCCTCTTGTGTTGGTCTCCTTTTACCTAGCTCCTTTCTAGACTCCTCTGTTCACACCTGCCCCCAGTCAGCTAATTAGTCTTGTCTTTGTTCAGCCTCCCATATATACTCTCCATGTGCAGTTCCTCAGTGCTGGTTCCTCGTCTTTTCCTGGCTCCCAACATGAGTTTTACCATGAAGTTGTCTAGTTTTCGGTTCCATGTCTTTTGTGCTTTCGTTTTTGGATTTATGCCTCAGTTATTCAATGGAATCCTCAACAACACACCTCTGCCTCCTCGTCTCTTCATTTGGGTCCTCAAAACCTCAACCAAACCCGGACAATGAATAGTTAATTATGGTTTATCATCATTGGTTTGGACATCTCTAGAAAAGCAGGGGTTTTAACATAATACCGAAGTAGAAAAGACAATAGAAATAATTTCAGAGAAGCATCTGTATACAGTAGGGTGATGATTTGCCTTTTTTTTTTTGGCGGGGAGTGGCAGCCTAGTGGTTAGGGCATAAAGCTTGGAATCTGAGTAAAGACCCTTAACCCCACACTGCTCCCCAAGGGGATGGGTTAAATGCGAAGGTAAATTTCTCCAATGTGAGATCAATAAAGTTCAATTATTATTTTTCAGCAACATGAACTGGATCCAACAAGGTAAACGTCTTTGTAAACCAAAATCGTTAAAAGTTAGACTTTAAATCAAACAAAGGCACAGAAACAAATGTGCAAAACTGCAATAAAAAGGAAGACATGTTGTACATGACAGTGGCTGAAACTACAATGTTGACTTCACAACACTGTAAGAGGTCATACAGAGAGTTTTTAAGGCTACCTCTGGTTAATTTAAATTTTCCACCCCCCACACAAATTATGATTTTTCTTGATTTAAAAAAAATCCCATTAGGGAATGTTTAATGTTAATCGATGACGGTTCTTTTTAAACAGGTTTTGGTTAATTTCTATGATTAGTTGCTCAGTACTGTTGTGAATTCTGATTCTATTACTTTGTTTTAAAGTTAGTCCAAACTCTTGCAGAATAATGAATATTTTATCCGTAGACTGAATATGTTTACATGAGGCAATCCCTGTGGGATATTTCCAAACAAGATGCTTGTCATACAGATGTAGAGAAATATTCTTTTAGCCTTACAGAGCATTGTGGGAAATCTGATTTATTTATTCACAAGTGTTTTAAAACTGTGATTATGTTTTTTTTTTTTTTTTTTTTTGCATGTATTATTCATATGAATAACAGATTTCAGAGCATTACAGCACAAACTTTTCTAACTCTAAACCAGAAATCTAGCAGATCTTGACAGCAGTTCTTCAGGGAGGCAATAAAAAAAAAAAAAACAGCAGTTTTACCTGGCCTTTCTTTCCATAAGGGATGGGAGACTGTTTCCCACTCAGCGAATGAATCATCCTCGCATTCATTGGGATTCCCTTAGAAACAATCTGGGGGAAGAACATCAAAGAGGATTTTGATAAAATAGTAAGTTAAATCAACTTCAGGATGGATTAGCTTGATGAAACAAAGTTATAAATGATCCTCCACATTCAGTCTGCGAGACATTAGAGGACATGTCTGCCTTTAAAAGCTTGGTTCAAAGCCATCCTCATTTCATCCTGCTGTAAATCCATCCAAGTGCTGAAAAAATAGCCTCAATCCAT
Source organism: Cyprinodon diabolis (assembly GCA_030533445.1). Lineage (NCBI taxonomy): Eukaryota > Metazoa > Chordata > Actinopteri > Cyprinodontiformes > Cyprinodontidae > Cyprinodon > Cyprinodon diabolis. Next base: position 38,103,411 of record CM060083.1, on the reverse strand, counting down.
GTTCAACAACCTCACAGGGACAAATGTGGAGCAGCTGGAACAACGAACAGCTCAGAGATCAGAATCCTATAAAGACTTCAATGCAAAAAATTAAATCTAAATAAGTAATTTCTTTCTTAAAATAAGTGTATTTTTTCTTGAATTAAGTATTTAAGTGAGACACCTTGCCAACGGAACAAAACAATTTACACTTAAAATAAGAAAAAACCATTGCATTTTCTTATTTCAAGTACATAATATCTGGATACCTTATTTTAAGAGTAAAAATACTCATTCTATTGGCAACTCATCTTATTTACTGGCTCAAATTAAGGGTAAAAACCCTTAGTTTAAGACATTGTTACTCATTTTGAGATTGTTTTTGCAGTGTTGGACAAAAATCCTTGGTGCAAAACCATATATTCAATATTCTATTATTATTAATAAACAAAACAGCCAAAAAAATATAAAAAGACCCATATGTATATGCCAATCTAATCTAATCAAATCAAATCAAATGTATTTGTATAGCCCTTTACAATAGCCAAATGGTACCCAAAGTGCTTTACAACAAAGCCATAAAAACAATCCATAACACATATAAAAACATACAAGATACAATTAAAAGTGCTGCAGGACATTAAAAGCCTTCCAGAGGTGCATAGAAAGGAGCACACAGAAAGATGACATCTAAGAGACAGTATTATAGTCAGAATTAAAAGCAAAATTAAAAAAGTGGGTTTTAAGCTTTTTTTTTAAAAGGCTGAGGTCAGTAGTGGTGCGGATGTCAGGGGGTAGTTTGTTCCACAGTCTGGGAGCAGCGACAGCGAAAGAACGATCGCCCCACTGTTTAAGTCTTGACCTAGGGACCTCTAGCAGAAGCTGACCCGAGGAGCGTAAAGCTCTGCCACTATTGCGGAAAGTTAAAATCTCAGACAAGTAAGAGGGGGCCAAGCCATGAATGGCGTTAAAAGCAAACAGCAGAAGTTTAAAATCGAATCTAAAATGGACTGGAAGCCAGTGGAGTGACGACAGCACGGGTAATGTGTTCACGTCTCGATGTGTTAGTTAAAAATCGGGCAGCAGCGTTCTGCACAAGTTGGAGACGAGAAATTGATGACTGACTGAGGCCAACATAAAGGGCATTGCAGTAGTCCAGTGTTGAACTAATAAAAGCATGGGTTGCCTTCTCAAGATCCTGCCGACTGAGAAAAGACTTGACTTTGGCCAAAAGACGGAGCTGGAAAAAGCTTGAGCTGACTACGGAGCTAATCTGTTTGTCAAATTTGAGCCCATTATCAAATGTTACCCCGAGATTTTTGACATGGCATTTAAAAAAGGGGGCTAGATTGCTGGAGTTTGTGGTGAGAACATTTGAAATTGATGAAGAACCAAACAAAAACGCATTCAGTTTTGCTGTTGTATAATAATGTTAGATTTTCGCAAATTATTGGGAAATGTGAATAAACTACAAGCTGCTATGGTAACATTGAATGCTAAACATTTTGGTCAGATTAATGCTCAAATTGGGGTTTAAAGCTTTAGTTCAATCTGAAAAACTCACACGGGGAGAAAAGACAGAAGAAATGTATTGATATAACTACTTGGTCTTTAGAGCTCAGACCTCAGCAGGAAACATAGCGCTGAATTTTGATGGATATGCATGAACAGGAGTAAAGAACAGGGCTGTTTCCCCCCCAGGACTGAAACTGTGAAGTGGAGATAGCTTCCACCTTATTGTCAGACACATTGGATGGAGATTGTATAATACCAGCAATATTCACATCATGCTGCAGATTCTCATCGTAGCTCAAGCTGTTTAGGGTCAATGTCCTGCAGGGGGACAAACCTCTGACATGATCTGGAGTCTCTTTCAGCTTCAAAGCCGTTTTTCTCCAGGATCTTCCAGCATTTTTCTTTCTCTACCGGCTCTGATCTGTTATAAAGAAGCTTCCCCGCACCATGATTCTGCCATTGCCGTGTCTAATGGTGGGACTGCTCTCTTCACTTTGTAGGTAAAACATGCTTTTCATTTTCATGGCTTTGATTTTTTTTTTTTTTTACAACGTAACTCTGATTTAAACTTAACAACTCTATCTCTGACTTGTCTCTTACCTTATCCTCCATTCCAACATGTTTCAGGGCTTGCCGGCCTCTGTGGGACAAGGCCAAGTTGATGCTTCTGCCTTTTACTACTTTGGCATTCCTAATATCTGACCAAAGACAGACACAAAACAGAAATGAATGATCAGTAGCTTTGTAAAACTACTCACAGTGATAATCATCTACTGAGATTTTGGCTGAGGTATTGCAGATTTTGTGGCTTTGTAAAAGAGGAAAGTGAATGCTACCTTCTCTTGTCTCAAACACTTCCACCTGAAAGCCTCTTTTGGCGAAGTAGCAGGCGTTTAGGGCCCCCACCTCAAAAATTAAAACAGATCCCTTTACAAAAGGGCAGGAAATCACTGCTTTACACAAAATAGCACAATGGTGCAGTCCAAAGTTCCCCTTTTTGTGACCTATTGCTTTCTTGTTAGAGTTATAGCTGCAAAGAGTACTTTATAAAACCAGACTATTACGAAGCATAAAGAGCATTTGGACACATTTTTTAGCGAGAGAACGTGAAAAAGAAAACAAAGCAAAGATAAAATAAAAGAATATGGACACTAGATTAATTATTAGCTTTTAATTTCGTTCTTACCAAACCACCACCCACCACTGCTACCACTTTCTTCTGGCCTAGTCTGTGATTTGAGTCCTCCATGTTGCTCTGCAGTTCACTGATGGTCTCACTCAGCTTGCTGTCCAGTTCAAAGGGATTTACAGTTCTGCTGGGTTAAGATTTAAAAGAGGAGGGCGTTACATATCAGAGTGGAGTTTGGGGAATGTCTGTTTACCAATCAGTTCCTCTTTCAATGCAAACAGAAACAGTAGATAACACAGGGCACTCTGCAGAGTGACCTACTGTACCGTTAAAAGTCTAAAGCTGTTAAGAAATAACAATTACATAACTTCCTTGAGTACTTAAAGGTTAAGTTTTTGATTATAAGTTGACCCATATTTACACTTGAACTCATAAGGATCCTCTAAAGGTAATTATGTCACCAGGAGGCCAAGTTCAGCACCTGTATACAATCATGGTGAAATTCATACTTTTTTTTCAATAAATGTTCCTGGGGCTCAGCTAAATGAACAGTGTATGTTACAAATCATACGTCTTGTATGACAAGCAAAATTCCACAAAAGTACAAAATAATGGAGTTTTTTCCCCCCAAAATGAGCAAATACGGGTTTTTGTCGCCATCTAGTGGACAAAGCTGGAGCCTGCAAATGGCAGCTCTGGAGCCATGCAGCTTCTCAGCCCATCTGCTGCATAACTCTTAATTTTTACCTGAAATAACATTAAAATTAGTTACCTATACATCTGTTGTAACATTAAAGAATGATTTACCTGTATTAATGCAATATAAGTATTACGTTTCTACAGACAAAAGAAGGAATATCAGCGCCTTGCAAAAATATTCACAACCACACAGTTTAGATTAGATTTTTCATTTCAAACAATACAAACAATTTAAAAGAATTACTTAGACTGAGAAAAATATAAATAAATATGAAAAAAATACATAATAGTTTTCCATATGTGTAACAAAGGAAACAAAAATGATTTGGTTCACTTTATGCTAGGAAATGACTGAGAAGTTTTACACTTTTTATACTCCTGTTCTTTTATACAATATGACTATTTTCTATATCTAATTTGCTGCCTTTATTTTAAATATATATATATAGATAGATAACATTGGCAACTTTAAATATATGCATCCTTTATATCCTTCATCGTTCGTAAAAATATATTTGTACTTTGTGTCTGTTTCCAAACTGTTTCATGAATTCAGTCCCTAGCTTGATATATACACACTTTTTTTGTCCCTTTTTATTAAATTTTTCCCTCAGATTTATTTTGCTGTGATTTTATATAACACCACCACAAAGTAGCAAAATATATACCGGTATATATATTTTAAGCTACTTAAGTCGCAAACAGATTCAGGTGACAATTAAATTATCTAATTGTAAATTAAGCTGTTCTGAAAGGCCTTTTTTTTTTTTGTTCTTTAAAACAGAATATAACTGACTAGACAGCATAATTGACACCAAAGTCAAGGATAAATATGTGATGACATTGGAAGTGGTATCAGTATATAAAACAATGCTTATTCTCAGATTATGTTGTGCAAAACTGCTAAAAAGGAGTTAAAGAGTTGTGTTATGACCCAGATAATGCAAAATGGAAAAAGTAAGTTTGAAAGGGATTTTGTCACCTCTAAAATCATCATTTTATGGCAGTGGAATTATTGATTTTTATTTGGAACGTTTTGCTGTTGTTTTACCATTTGCAGAGGGTCCCTAACCACTCGCCTGGCCGCTGCCTGTGCATCCAACTTGGAGAACGGCTCGTTTTTCTCGAAAATAACGCTTTTTGATTCTTGTAATACGTAGTCTGTGCTATCAGGAAATGAAAGAGGAGGCATTTGTGTTTCAACCACGAGAGTTATTGATCCCAGAAATCCGAATCTGTGAATATCTTTCTAACTTTACCAAAGTAAGGTTTTGTGTTCTCACGCAAAACTTTCGCAAAAGGTTTTGCAAAGTAACGCAATACTTTTGCGAGGGAACGCAAAAGAAAAAGAAAAATCCCCATGTCCCCCAGGGGGCTCTGTATAAAACTGTCAGCAACCGTTTTCTTTCTTTCTTTTTTTTTTTTTTTTACAAAATAATCAAACATCATCAGTACAAAATGTAATTTGTACTTAATAGCTCAGTATATTAGTGTAATGTATATTTTACACCGAGCTGCTGCTTACCTTAAAGGCAGTAAAACACGCAAGAAATACAGCAGTTCCTGTACAAAAATTGAGCAGGAGAATTGTGGTACAGAAAGCTTCAGTGTTATGGCAAGCCAATTTAACATAAATTCGGTTTCGTCTGACCATCCATAATTACGTTCCAGATATCTTAAAATACATTTTGACTAGACAAAACCACATTTTTACTATCCGGAATGGTAATTTAAGATATCTCTATTTACATTCTGATTAGGAAGCATAATAATTCAATATATCTTAAATTACATTTTGACTTGTCAAAATTCCTTTCACAATATCTCAAATTATGTCAGCAGATTATTTATTTAAAGCGTCACATATCTGTAATTCATATGTAGGGGCGGGCGCTGAGAATAACAGTAAATGGACTTGATTTAACTTTTCCACCTGTAAGAAAGGAAAAGTAAGGTTTTTTTTTTTTTTAGGAATGAACCTCCTGGAAGCCCATTAAAAAGATCATGACACATTTTGGTCGGGCTCTTCCTCGCGGGACCCAGCCGGGCCCAGCCCGAAGGAGCGACGCAAGGCCATCCCCCAGTGGGCCCACCACCTGCAGGGGGAACCATGAGGGACCGGTGCTTAGAGGATTGGGCGGCAGTCAGAGGCGGAGACCTCGGCGACCTGATCCGCGGGCGCTTAAACTGGCTCTGGGGACGTGGAACGTCACCTCACTGGCGGGGAAGGAGCCCGAGCTTGTGCGGGAGGTGGAGCGATACCGGCTAGAAATAGTTGGGCTCGCCTCTACGCACAGTCAGGGCTCTGGAACCCAGCTTCTTGAGAGAGGCTGGACTCTCTTCTACTCTGGAGTGACCCGCGGGGAGAGACGGAGGGCGGGGGTGGGGCTGCTTGTCTCCCCTCAGCTCAGCCGTCTCGTGTTGGAGTTCTCCCCGGTAGATGAGAGGGTCGCATCCCTTCGCCTTCAGGTCGAAGGGAGGACTCTGACAGTTGTTTAGGCCTATGGGCCGAACGGCACTACAGAGTACCAGGCCTTCTTAGCATCTTTGGGGAGGGTGTTAGAAAGCGCCCCTCCCGGGGATTCCATCGTTCTACTGGGAGACTTCAACGCCCACGTGGGAAACGACAGTGACACCTGGAGGGGCGTGATCGGGAGGAACAGGCCCCCAGCTCTGAACCTGAGTGGTGTCTCATTATTGGACTTCTGTGCAAGTCATGAATTGTCCATAATGAACACCATGTTCAAGCATAAGGATGTCCATCGGTGCACCTGGGACCAGGACACCCTAGGCCGAAGGTCGATGATCGACTTTGTAGTCGTATCTTCTGATCTTCGGCCGCATGTCTTGGACACTCGGGTGAAGAGAGGGGAGGAGCTGTCCACCGACCACCACCTGGTGGTGAGCTGGATACGCTGGAAGAGGAGGAAGCCTGAAAGACTCGGCAGGCCCAAACCTGTAGTGAGGGTCTGCTGGGAACGTCTGGTGGAACCCTCGGTCAGGGACGTGTTCAACTCCCACCTCCTGGAGCGCTTCTCTCAGGTTCCGAGGGAGGTTGGAGACATGGAGTCCAAATGGGCTGTGTTCTCTGCCTCTATTGTCGATGCGGCTGCCCGTAGCTGTGGCCGTAAGGTTTGCGGTGCCTGTCGTGGTGGCAATCCCCAAACCCGGTGGTGGACACCGATAGTAAGGGATGCTGTCAAGCTGAAGAAGGAGTCTTATCAAGCTTGTTGGCTTGTGGGACTCCTGAAGCAGCAAGCAGGTACCATGAGGCCAAGCGTGTCGCGGCCCGGGCGGTTGCAGAGGCAAAATCTCGGGCCTGGGAGGAGTTCGGAGAGGCCATGGAAAAAGACTATCGGTTGGCCTCAAAGCGATTCTGGCAAACCGTCCGGCGCCTCAGGAGGGGAAAGCAGTGCTTCGCTAACACTGTTTTCAGTGGGAGTGGGGAGCTGCTGACCTTGAAGGAGGATATCGTCGGGCGGTGGAAGGAATACTTTGGGGATCTCCTCAACCCAACAGACACGCCTTCCATGGGGGAAGAAGAGACGGGGTGCTTGGGGCTGGATTCGTTCATCACCCAGGCTGAAGTCACCGAGATGGTCAAAAAACTCCACGGTGGCAAGGCTTCGGGGGTGGACGAGATCTGTCCTGAGTATCTTAAAGCTCTGGATGTTGTTGGGCTGTCATGGTTGACACGTCTATTCAGCATCGCGTGGAGGTCGGGAACAGTCCTCCTGGATTGGCAGACTGGGGTGTGGTTCCCCTCCATAAGAAGGGGGACCGGAGGGTGTGTTCCAACTATCGGGGAATCACACTTCTCAGCCTCCCCGGAAAGGCCTATGCCAGGGTGCTGGAGAGGAGAGTCCGGCTGATTGTCGAACCTCGGCTGCAGGAGGAGCAGTGTGGTTTTCGTCCTGGCCGTGGAACAGTGGACCAGCTCTACACCCTCTGCAGGGTGCTTGAGGGTTCTTGGGAGTTTGCACAACCAGTCCACATGTGTTTTGTGGACTTGGAGAAGGCATTCGACCGTGTCCCTCGTGCTGCCCTGTGGGGGGTGCTCTTGGAGTATGGAGTCGGGGGGCCTTTATTAGGGGCCATCCGTTCTCTGTACAAGCGGAGCAGGAGCCTGGTTCGCATTGCCGGCATTAAGTCGGACCTGTTCCCGGTGCATGTTGGACTCCGACAGGGCTGCCCTCTGCCACCGGTCCTGTTCATAACTTTTATGGAAAGGATTTCTAGGCGCAGCCAAGGACCGGAGGGGGTCTGGTTCGGGGACCAGCGGATCCCGTCCCTGCTTTTTGCGGATGACGTAGTTCTGCTGGCTCCCTCCTGCCAAGATCTACAGCGTGCGCTGGGGCGGTTCGCAGCCGAGTGTGAAGCGGCCGGAATGAGAATCAGCTCCTTCAAGTCCGAGGCCATGGTTTTCGACCAGAAAAAGGTGGCTTGTCCCCTTCATGTTGGAGGAGAGTCCCTGCCTCAAGTGGAGGAGTTCAAGTATCTTGGGGTCCTCTTCACGAGTGAGAGAAGAATGGAGCGGGAGATTGATAGACGGATCGGTGCGGCTGCTGCAATAATGCGGACGCTGCACCGGTCTGTCGTGGTGAAGAGAGAGCTGAGCGAAAAGGCAAAGCTCTCAATTTACCGTTCGGTCTACGTTCCTACCCTCACCTATGGTCATGAAATCTGGATCATGACCGAAAGAACGAGATCCTGGATACAAGCGGCTGGTTGAGCTTCCTCCGCAGGGTGGCTGGGCTCTCCCTTAGAGATAGGGTGAGGAGCTCGGTCATTCGGGAGAGGCTCAGTGTAGAACCAGTTCTCCTCCACATCGAGAGGAGTCAGTTGAGGTGGCTCGGACATCTTCTTCGGATGCCCCCTGGACGCCTCCCTCGGGAGGTGTTCCAGGCACGTCCCACTGGGAGGAGGCCCAGGGGACGACCCAGGACACGCTGGAGAGACTACTGGAGAGACTACGTCTCTCGGCTGGCCTGGGGCACGCTTCCCCCAGCAGAGCCGTAGGAGGTGTCTGCGGAGAGGGAAGTCTGGGAGTCTCTGCTTAGTCTGCTGCCCCCGCGACCCGGTTCCGGATAAAGCGGGAGACGATGACGACGACATTTTGACCAGTCAGAATGTCAATTTACAATATCTTTAATGGAAAAGCTGAAAAATTCAAGATATCTTTAATTCATTTAGAGATATCTTAAAAAGGAATTTCGAATAGTCCAAATTACAATTCAAGATATCTCAAATTGTTTTATGACTAGAATGTTTAGCGATTTAAGATATCTCTAAATATATTTTGACTAGTCAAAATTCCTATTCGGGATATCTCTAATTACATTCTGACTAGTTGAAATGACGTCAGATTTACCATTAACTTCTATGGAGACGTCAATTTAAGATATCTAGAATTAATTAGGAACTATCTGAAATACACATTTCAGATATCTACAATTAAATTACGACTAGTCATAAAGGAAATTGAAGATATCTCAATTTTAGTTTTGACTAGTCATAATTCTAATTAAAGATATCTCAAATGCCACCATATTTCAAGATATCTTAAATGTATTTTAGGATAGGAGATATGCAGTTTTGACTAGTGAAAACTCAATTATAGATATCTTAAAAGCAAATAATGACTACACAAAACTAGTTTAAAGATATCTTGAATTGTAATTTCGACTATTCGAAATTCCTTTTAAGATATTTCTAAATGAATTAAAGATATCTTGAATTATTCAGCTTTATGGCAAGCCGTTTTAACATAAATTCGGTTTCGTCTGACTATCCATAATTACATTCCAGATATCTTAAAATACTTTTTGACTAGACAGAACCACATTTTGACTATCCGGAATGGTAATTTAAGATATCTCTATTTACAATCTGATTAGGAAGAATAATAATTCAAGATATCTTAAATCACATTTTGACTAGTCAAAATTCCTTTCAAGATATCTCAAATTACGTCACCGGATTCGTCATTTAAAGTGTCACACATCGGCAATTATAATTTAAGATATCTCGAACGTAATTATGCCTGGTCAGTATTACAATTTTAGATATCTAAAGTAAGAGATTGCGTGTAAGCCTCTTATTGGCTGTACTAAGCTGTTCAAACAATTGCCTGAAGATTCAATGGCGCTGGCAGTTTTGGACAAAATTGTGAGAAAATGCCACAATATCGAAAGAGTTTTTCATTCTGGGTTATGCGGAGAGCGAGAAAAAAAGCATTCTTGAATGCTTGTGAAATTTGCAAAGAATTTGAAAAGAATTTGTGATCAACTTTCTGCCGACACACACAACTCACTTAAAAACGGCTTAGAGGAGCTGAAAGTGTTAATATCGACCCATTTCCGATCTGAAACATGAATATTCCGCAGCCCGGGCCGGTTCAGGTAATAACCAGATGCAGTTTTTAATACTGTGGTAAAGCTTTCTGCCTCTTCGGAAATTATAGTAAAGCCAGCTAGCTTTTGATTTTGACTTGCTAGACGGCACAAAGCATTACAGCACCCTCCTTGAGCTCCTCTGAAAATAAAAGCGCACCTCCGCTTCATGTCTGATTCAAACATTTTTTTTTTAACTTTTATTTAAACAAATTCAAAATACTATTTCAAACAGCAGAAAAGTACAATTGAACAGATGCAATCCATAACGGTTTTTATAAGATAAAAAACTATAAACTTAAACAAACAAAAAATTAAAAAGAATCAAAAGGAAAAAATAAATAAATAAATAAAACAAGTAACACAGGGGTTTAGCTAAAGTCTACTGCTATAAAATCTGAAAACCTGAAGGATTTCTTATTTTCCAGTAACTTAATTGAGTCATGAAAACGTTTTGCTTGGAAATTCGGAGACATTTTAAAGAATCTGTACTTGTTAATGAAAATAATATTACATTAAAACACTTTGAGTAAGCTTGAAAAAAATCCTCTCCAGCTTATCATTCCATAGTCTTTTTCTGTAGAATTTCATCAATCCACCCAAATCATGAAACATTCCTTTTTTCTAGCTTTAAAGAAACACTACAGAAAATTGCATCTGTTGACACAAATTGTTTTCCTCCACTTTAGGAATGCAAAGATCCAGGGACAGGGCAGGGGGTCAGTGGGAACCCTACTGCTGCCACCTGGCCCTGGTTTGTCCTCATGGATGAGGTATTAGGACAGAGGCCCTCTGTTGCCCCACCTGTCCTAATTGCCTCCATCCTTGAGGACACACCAGGGCCAGGTGCTGCAGAGGCTGAGCAGCATCAGGGTGAAGATGAGGAAGAGAATGAGGATGAGAGAGGAGGTAAAGTAGGAAGAGAAGAAGGAGAGACGAGTTGGTGGATTTAATCAGGGAGGATATCAGATGGCAGAGGGAGGCGGGAAAGGATAGACAGATTTAATTTATTGGAGAGGATGGTGGACAGATGTTGATTTTTTTGGTGTTTTTTGTGTCTTTTACAAGTTGAGGTTCTGTGTTGCTGTTATTGTTAAGTTGAATTATTAAATTGTTTATAAAAGTTATTGCTGTCGGTGTGTTCTTAAAGTCTTTTAACCTTTTTACATTATCTGTTTCATCACTTCATCAATTTATTTTTTAGAGAAGCAAGTATTTACAATAAACTATTAAAAACATTTTTAACTACATTAGATTTTAAAATTAACCACTGCAACTATTTACGGAAGATATACAATAAATATTACTTGAGAACATTTATATATACACAATTGTGACTGAGCAGGAGTGCTGAACTGGATGGGATGCCACACAGATGACCTTGGAGTCTTCTGACTGCGAGTGGGACATCATCTGGGGGGGTCACGGGCTCCCAGGCAGATGTTGTGCAGGACAGCACATGCCATTATGACCTGTAGAAAAAAGAAGACAAAAATATTTATTTTTATTAAGTAATCTATCTTTTTTCATTATCTTTACTATATGAATTATTAGAAATTTTATTTGACCTAATCTAGATCCACTATTTAACTTTTTTTTTTCGTTTTTAGATTTAGAATTTTTTTTCTGTTTTTGTTATATAATTGCAAATAAAATCAGGCAGTAAGGGGATAATTTAGACAAATAATGATTTATTTCTCAATCTATCACAGTTTGGGTTCTCAACACAACATTAGTGATAGTGAAAGTAGTGATTTAAGTCAGTTATTTACAGGGTTTGTACACATTTAACTATTCAATTCAAATTCCTAAAGTTACAAACAAGCTTATATCAAGTCTTACAAATATAATATTTAATATAAAATTTGATAAACATATTCGTCAATCTGCTGACAAACGTTTGTTTAATAGCTGGTATATTCTGATCATTAGCAGGCCCCTATGGGGGAAAATAATAGCAGGTAGATCTTACCAATCCACTGCGCTCTCCCAGCCTGAGAAAAACCCCTCGCCCCAGTTTTCCTGCCGCCGAAGCCGTCAAAGCCGACTCTCCTCCTCCAATAACAAGTAAATAAAAAAAAATAAAATAAACATTTCCATATCCCAGCCTTCGGAGGATCTTATATTCTCCTGGATCCTCCGAAGGCTGGGTCCTTCGAAGTACGCAGCCTGCAAATTGAGACGCAGCTATTGTGGAACACTGAAAAGCACAATGTAAGATATCTTAAATTGACATTCTGACTAGTCAAAATGACATCAGTGATATCTTGCCATAAAACGTCAGAGATTTGCGTAGCATTTTGGCGGACAGGTGTTAGGCTTGCTAGCTAATTGATTGTGCTATTCAGTGGTCCACAATAGCTACGTCTCAATTTTTCAGGCTGCGTACTTCGAAGGACCCAGCCTTCGGAGGATCCAGGAGAATATAAGATCCTCCGAAGGCTGGGATATGGAAAATTTTTTTTTTTTTGAATTTGTTTAAATAAAAGTTTAAAAAAAAATGTGTGAATCAGACATGAAGCGGAGGTGCGCTTTTATTTTCAGAGGAGCTCAAGGAGGGTGCTGTAATGCTTTGTGCCGTCTAGCAAGTCAAAATCAAAAGCTAGCTGGCTTTACTATAATTTCCGAAGAGGCAGAAAGCTTTTCCACAGTATTAAAAACTGCATCTGGTTATTACCTGAACCGGCCCGGGCTGCGGAATATTCATGTTTCAGATCGGAAATGGGTCGATATTAACACTTCCAGCTCCTCTAAGCCGATTTTAAGTGCGTTGTTTGTGTCGGCAGAAAGTTGATCAGAAATTCTTTGCAAATTTTGCAAGCATTCTTCAAGAATGCTTTTTTTCTCGCTCTCCGCATAACCCAGAATGAAAAGCTCTTTCGATATTGTGGCATTTTCTCACAATTTTGTCCAAAACTGCCAGCGCCATTGAATCTTCAGGCAATTGTTTGAACAGCTTAGTACAGCCAATAAGAGGCTTACACGCAATCTCTTACTTTAGATATCTAAAATTGTAATACTGACTAGGCATACGTTTGAGATATCTTAAATTATAATTGCCGATGTGTGACACTTTAAATGACGAATCCGGTGACGTAATTTGAGATATCTTGAAAGGAATTTTGACTAGTCAAAATGTGATTTAAGATATCTTGAATTATTATTCTTCCTAATCAGATTGTAAATAGAGATATCTTAAATTACCATTCCAGATAGTCAAAATGTGGTTTTGTCTAGTCAAAATGTATTTTAAGATATCTGGAATGTAATTATGGATAGTCAGACGAAACCGAATTTATGTTAAAACGGCTTGCCATACCGTATCAAACTATGTTTTGTTTCCTTACCATATGCGTCTCTATTTTAACACAGTCTAATCAAATAATTAGGACTCAGGAGAATTTGACTTTAACTGGGGAGGTAATTAAGCCATTTGGTTGAGTTTTCTTGGAGCAGGTAGATTTCTAAAACTTGCAGGATAACAGGCCTCTAGGACTTGATTGGACTGATTTGTATGCATGACGTCTGCCTGCAGACTGTTTAATCGACTTCAGAACCAATGACGCAACCCAATATTCAGACAAATTACAGATAGTTTGCTTCATACCAAATGTTTTAACTTCTCTGTGTATCGTTATTTGACCTCTAGATTTGCATCTGTGTAAATGATTCAATTATTTTGGCTTTTAACTGATGAGTTACGACACGAAACATCCGCGAGCTCTGCGCTCGACTAATCGAGACTTTTTAAAGATGGCGCCCTAAAGCCCATGATTTGTTTTCTATGGGTACAAAGTATGTTTAAGTGCATTAACCGGACAGCCCACTTTACCAGATATCTCAAGTTAACAGGAAACGGTCTCCGTATTAACCAAGGGTTTAGGTAAGTGTCGTTTTAAAATGATTTAGTCTCGGATGGAAAAAGTTACTCCTAATAACAAAAGGGGACAAGACGTTAGAGCTACCGGGATAAGGTTAGCTAGCTCAACCCGTCAATCCGGTTCAGCACTTTAGCGAACCTGTTAGCCGCATTTTTGTAGCTTTTGGATTTAAAGAATTTGCATTACCCGATTAAATATGAGACTTCTTATCATTTATTCAACAATTCGTTTAAATCCGGCTTCCCGAGTTGCTGTTATTTTCATGTTTGCTAACTTTTCGGTAACAGCTGCAACTAACCGAGCTAGCTAATGCTAGCTTTCCTTTATGACTCAGATGGATTAAATGTTTCATAATTTACAACCATGCAAAGAACAACTGTAGTCAAGTTAATTCGTTTTATTTGGTATGCAAATATAATTTAACATCTATTAAATAAATGCAGACATTTGAATCCGTTTAGATAAGTTTGAACATATAACTTGAGATCTGCCAATAAGGATAACATACATTTGAAAATGTATAAATTACTTTTGTATATTTAAATAACAATGTTGAAAGTAGTGGGAAAAACAAGTTACAATTATATATATTTTTTTCTTATGAAAGTTACAGAAAAATAATTTAATATTTTACATTTTCAGTGTTTAATGATTAAAATAAAGGTGTATATCAGCAAACACATTTTGATAAATAAGACTATTTTTTAGCATTTAATCCTTTATAGGACACTCAGTGAATTACTTTGAAAATCTAAATTTCAAGCCAATAGTTTGATTGAAATCAAACATTATTACCTTTTTAACATTCCAAAAATATGGTTTCTTTGATGTCAAAAATGTATGTCAATGTTATAATATGAAACACCAACTTTCCCGAATATATTAAGAAAAAAAACAAAGTTCTTCTAAAAGAATTTCATAAAAATCACTCTGAGAGTAAAAGAAACACATTTTTTTTTGGTACAACATAACCTTAGAGGAATTAATGCTGATACTGGTACCTACATTTTTTAGTTTATAAACCTAAATATAATTGTTAATTAGGCTTATAAACTTTTGACCTTTAAATTTTAACCGTTCAATGAGCTTTTTACCTTTTTCTTGACTTGTTAACTTTTTTCAACTTAATTTCCAGTAGGTAATATATCATTCAAGTGTTAATCTAATTGGTCAAATGCCAAAATAAGATGTACAGCAATGTATCAGTATCTTTGCTGAATGGCTGGATATAGATCTTGTGCTTCTAGACCTCACTGAGGGACGGGGGGGGGACTCCATTTGTAAGGGGTATGCAAGTGATCAAAAATGCTAACTTGCCCTATAAAGGGTTAAAATAAATACGTGTTAGAATTATGTTGTTCTAATCCTTAATATATTCCACCAATATATCAAGTTCATAACAATTTAGCCATAACACCATGTTTTTATTATTAATATCTACGATTAATTTCCAGTCAGCATCCCTACTTTGAAATACAAAAAGAAGATTCAGAGGAAATGAATCACTCCTTAAATTGAAATGAAAGAGTTGTTATCCCAAATTGAGTATTAAAAAATAAATAATTTAAAACTTTCATAGATTTTCTTAAAATTTTATAAATAAAATAATTTCTTAAAGTGTTCTGCCATTCTTTATCAGAAAATATGTCAGTGGACTTATGTGATTTATTCTGCAAATCTGGTCAAGATTAGGCAATAGAAACTGAATTAATTTACAGAGTGAAATTAGTAATCCAAAACAGAGCATTAATTAAAAAAATAAAAATAAAAAATAGATCTTCCTCCTAAAAGATAAAGACTTTTCATTATCAGTTTCAAAGTACAATTATTTTGTTCAACATATGTTTTAATATAAAGATGGATAGATCTTCAGGAATCTTGCTTAATGTATTTGTTTTAAGCCTCAGTTGTCAAATAACCCATGTGTGTGTTTTAGTCTATTAATATATTTTTAGCTACATAAACTTTGAAATATACATTTTTGCTGATATATTACATCTAAACCTCTATGGTTAGTAAAACCTGATATTTTCATATTAAAAAATAAGAATTGGGATTATTTTCCCATGAAAATATTCCCAATTTATGACAAATTCTCAAAATATATTTTTTTTATCCTTATACCATTATTTTGCCAGGCTATAGAAACACCAGTTTTGGTTTACCTGAAAATATTAACCAACAAACTATTGGGTTTATTTAAAAAAAAACAACAAACAAAAAAACTCACACATTCTAAAAATGTTCATTTCCAGAAATAAAAAGAAGAAAAAAAGCCCACACCATTAATGTGAGATCTTGTAACGCTACTAGACTTTGTGAAACGCTGATTGTAATCTAATGACTTTTTGAGTTTCTTGATCAAAAGGTTATTATCAGGACAGTCACACTCAAGGGGTAATCAATTATGACGACCAGGATTTGCTATAACCAATGTAAAAATGCTAAGATTGTTGATGATTGGCTTCCTTGCAGGCTGGTGTCATCCTTATCTCTCACAATGGCCGAACCAGTTGTGAGGAGGGTGATCACTGACATCATTCGCTCTCCTGAAGACAAAAGGGACTACAGGGGTCTGGAGTTCACCAATGGACTGAAGGCTATTCTCATAAGTGATCCAACGACAGACAAATCATCTGCTGCTTTGGATGTGCATATAGGTAAACGGTGTGGCTTAGTTATTCTTACAGTTATTCACTAAGGAAGTTTACCAAACTTTGATGTCTGTCATCACTTCTCTTTGTCACCTTTTCGTCATCGTTTTCCTATAAAGAGGAATAACTTTTTTTCTTTTCTGAATGAATGGATTTAGTTGACCAATCTTGATGTTTCATGTTTTTATTTTTTGCTTTCCCAGGTTCACTGTCAGATCCAGAGAACATCTCAGGCCTGGCGCACTTCTGTGAGCACATGCTGTTTCTGGGGACCGAAAAGTACCCCAAGGAAAACGAATACAGCCAGTTCCTCAGCGAGCATGCTGGAAGCTCCAACGCCTTCACAAGCGGGGAGCACACCAACTATTACTTCGACGTGTCCCATGAGCACTTGCAAGGAGCTTTAGACAGGTATCTGTCAATAATGGCAAAACATGAGATTAGAAATACTCTAGATATGTTTAAAATTCTGTAAAATTATTTTATTTTCCATGACCCCAAACTACATCAATCAATTTTATGTTATTAGACGCTGAAAGCAGTAGCAGAGACACACAGTGACTGAAGCTGTGAATGAATCTTGCTTGAAAGTAAATCTTGCTACTAGTAGAGTGATCAGGTATTGTGGCCGAAGTCTCCAAAAACGCGGATAAAATTTGATAGATTTGTAGCATTCTTGAAAAAAACAAAATAAAAATGGAAGTCTGAAAAGTTGCCAATTATAGCGTAACAACAAAGTTCCAAAGTTAGCATCTGTGTCAGACAATCATCATCTAGTTCCCTGAGAGCAGTGCAACCAAACTAGCCAGTTTCCCAGCCAAAGGCAGGAGCTGGCAGTGTTGGTTTTTCAAAATAAATGTTAACATTTCATGATAATTAAATTAATTTTAGACTCTGAATATGGTTAGTATAAGTGTGCAGATATTGGCTGCATATATATATTTAAGTCTATATATATATATATATATATATATATATATACACTATATTGCCAAAAGTATTTGCTCACCTGCCTTGACTCACATATGAGCTTAAGTGACATCCCGTTCCTAATCCACAGGGTTCAATATGACGTCGGTCCACCCTTTGCAGCTAGAACAGCTTCAACTCTTCTGGGAAGGCTGTCCACAAGGTTTAGGAGTGTGTTTATGGGAATTTTTGACCATTCTTCCAGAAGCGCATTTGTGAGGTCGCACACTGATGTTGGACGAGAAGGCCTGGCTCTCAGTCTCCGCTCTAATTCATCCCAAAGGTGTTCTATCGGGTTGAGGTCAGGACTCTGTGCAGGCCAGTCAAGTTCATCCACACCAGACTCTGTCATCCATGTCTTTATGGACCTTGCTTTGTGCACTGGTGCACAGTCATGTTGGAAGAGGAAGGGGCCAGCTCCAAACTGTTCCCACAAAGTTGGGAGCATGGAATTGTCCAAAATGTCTTGGTATGCTGAAGCATTCAGAGTTCCTTTCACTGGAACTAAGGGGCCAAGCCCAGCTCCTGAAAAACAACCCCACACCATAATCCCCCCTCCACCAAACTTTACACTTGGCACAATGCAGTCAGACAAGTACCGTTCTCCTGGCAACCGCCAAACCCAGACCCGTCCATCAGATTGCCAGATGGAGAAGCGCGATTCGTCACTCCAGAGAACGCGTCTCCACTGCTCTAGAGTCCAGTGGCGGCGTGCTTTACACCACCGCATCCGACGCTTTGCATTGCACTTGGTTATGTATGGCTTGGATGCAGCTGCTCGACCATGGAAACCCATTCCATGAAGCTCTCTGCGCACTGTTCTTGAGCTAATCTGAAGGCCACATGAAGTTTGGAGGTCTGTAGTGATTGACTCTGCAGAAAGTTGGCGACCTCTTCGCACTATGCGCTTCAGCATCCGCTGACCCCGCTCCGTCAGTTTACGTGGCCTACCACTTCGTGGCTGAGTTGCTGTCGTTCCCAAACACTTCCATTTTCTTATAATACAGCTGACAGTTGACTGTGGAATATTTAGGAGCGAGGAAATTTCACGACTGGATTTGTTGCACAGGTGGCATCCTATCACAGTTCCACGCTGGAATTCACTGAGCTCCTGAGAGCGACCCATTCTTTCACAAATGTTTGTAAAAACAGTCTGCATGCCTAGGTGCTTGAATTTATACACCTGTGGCCATGGAAGTGATTGGAACACCTGATTCCAATAATTTGGATGGGTGAGCAAATACTTTTGGCAATATAGTGTATATATATATCTTGCATGCATTACGTTGTTTTAGCAGAAACTGGGGGGAAAAAACTGTCATTCTGAAGCCAGTGGCTTTTATTCTGTGGCGGTGGTGCGTCGTGATCAATTAGATGGAGAGAACACCCTGCACTGCACTGCACTATCAATAGAAAATTCATCCTGTAGAATGCTCTGTAATCTCATTGATGCAGAACCGCAGGGCATTCTGGGACATGTAGGCAAAGGAAACGATATAGACTCTTACAGTTAAGAAAAGCAAAGTCGATGGTAGGGAGGTTACGTTTATTTAGAACTGGGCAATGTATAAAACATTTTAAAATGTCAAGATTTTTCTGAAGAGGATAGTAGATGATAGAATGTATATCTGGATTGTTCATTGCTACACTATTTGCTGCTTTCTTTTAAAATGTGCCTGTGTGAAATTTTGATCAATAGTTTTCCTTTTGTGATGACATTCTGTCGGGGGGGAAGATGGTAAAAATCATATATATCGCCATACAGCTGAAACATATCAAGGTATCACTTTTACTCCACCTTGGCCTTTCTCTTAACGTTTAAATGGGGTTGGGGCTTTTTTTTTTTCCTCCAAGTCTTTGTTGATGGTTTAAATAAAAATAAATCATTTATTATCTACTGATCTAAGAGGCTTATTATATCAAGATACTTTTTCCAGCCATATTGCATTTTAACATAACATTAAAGCTGAGTCTGCATGTTTTTTAATTTTCTTATAAAATGAGAACCCTGATGAGAACCATGATGATTTTTCTTCTTCGCCTCTCAGGTTTCCTGACTGTTCTCTCTGTAATCAGCTCTGTTGTTTTACCCACCTGGTGAGACTTGAAACCTCAGACCCAGAGAGAGACTGACGTTCTGTGCCTTGCAGGAGGCTTGACTCAAATGCAAGCTGTGTTTGTTTGGAAAGGCCAGCCGTGTGGTCAGAACTTAACCTATAGGGATAAGCTTACCTAATTAGAAATGAATGACAGTCTAGAGAGCACCTGTTGGTGACGCATCTGTTCGCTGTCCTGATGGTAGATTATGAAGGCCATCTGGACTGTGCAGGTAGAAAAGGACACTAAAGATTGGGATTCATTCTTTTAATTTAAAAGTGGCACACTTATGCTACTGTTATGCCATTCTTATAATTCTGTTCTTTTTTTTTACGGTGTGATGACTTCTTCATGTTATACTTATTTTTATATTTATTTGTTTTAATCTTACTGTTTGTCTTGTAACCAAAAGACATGTTAAATGGCATGTACACCCAAAATGATTCATCCCCTGGTTGATTGGGATATTTTTTCTCAATGTATTTTATTTTTGATAGTAAATAACTGATCAGAAAGTTTCCAAAAGATAACTAAATGTTGTACAAAGACTAAAATCAGCTTAACAAAAAAATTTGTTTAATTTTTTTATAAAATGTGGAATTTTGGAGGATTTTTATTAATAATAAATTAAAAAACGTTTAGCTTTACAATAGGAATACAATATATAGCAAGTTTCTAGAATTATTTTTGACTTATCTTTGTTTAGCAAATATTAATTAGGTTAGATGGCCTCCTTTCCATCACTTATCTTAAGTTGATTAATAACACCCCAGTCAGAAAATAATAAAATGCAAAATTTAAAGTTGACTTAAAATCTATAGCTACAAAAAAGTTGATTATTATTACTTTTTTTTTTTTTTTGCACAATTGAGGCGCACTTTGGAAGATCTCAGTCTGTTTTCAGAGGATCAACTTTCCCATTTCCTGTTTCCTCATTTGCATGGCAGTTGCTCTGACCCTGTACTCATGGAAATGACCTCTCAACACTTTGTATATTCAGATGGCTCTGCTGTGGAGGCCCATTGCTTTGTTTACAAACTCTTTGCATCGTAGCTAATGGAAAGCTGTATCTGTTGGTGCTGCACATCTGTTCAACTACACGGTTTACTCATTATTTTCTCATCTTTCCTTTTTTTGCCATCTTTGCAGGTTTGCCCAGTTCTTTCTGTGCCCTTTGTTTGACGAGAGCTGTAAGGACCGGGAAGTGAACGCTGTGGACTCTGAACATGAGAAGAACCTGATGAATGATTCTTGGAGGCTGTTCCAGTTGGAGAAGGCCACTGGCAACCCAAACCACCCCTTTAGTAAATTTGGGACAGGTAGAGAGGCTCATCAATTCCAACCTGAACTCTGTTAACAAAATCTCACTAGATTACCCGATTCAGAGCCTGTGTTCATCTGATCTGTTGGTTTTCTTCAATAAATGTTTTAACAGACTGTTTTTTCTACCTTCTGGCACAAGCTGCAGGATAGTTTTTTTTTCTTTATGTTAAAGTGATTTCTTCTTTGTTATTTTTTTGCAGGTAATAAATTAACACTTGAAACAAGACCATCTAAAGAAGGGATTGATATACGCCAGGAACTCCTGAAATTTCATTCTACCTATTACTCTGCTAATCTTATGGGGCTCTGCGTGTTAGGAAGAGGTAAGGATGAACCCTGAAGCTCTCACTTCCTGTCCTTCAGAGCACATTAGATGCAATGCTTCTCCAACATACTTTAAACAGACCAGTGGCTCATTATCAGCTCTCTGCATGGCTAAATGACCTGATACTGAGCATTCAAACTTTAATTCAGGGTTTTTAAAGCATCCAATCATTGAGGGGATTGAAGCTCTGCAGGACTGCTGTTTGCTACCTTTGGATAACCGATCATCAAAGGCAAAAAGCACAAATACGAACTAGAGATAGTTTCTTATGTATAATTGAACCTGAATATTCCTCACATCCCTCCTGTTCCAACACAGATGCTGTAAAAGCAGCCCGTCAAACAGGACCGTAGAGAACCTCCTGCTCTCTCCAGGAAACTTTCAATACTTTACTCATTGATTTCTGAAGACACGCATGGCTTTCTTTTTTTAGGTTCTACAGAAAATTTTTACATGCATTTTATTTTGCCATCTCATTAATCTTTTTATTATTAACTGAAACCCTGGAAAACAAAACCTCGTTTGTAATAATGTTTTTAGAACCACTTTTTCCAGTATTTTCTCCTATAAATTACCCCAAGAAATCCCTTCTAAATAATTTATTCAATGAGGATGAAAAGCTATTCATTACAACTTAGTCTTGTGTTAAAAGCACGCTCTTGCTAAGCTGACTTAAATCATAAATTAATAATCACATTCTTTAGAAACTAAATCGAGTTTTACTAGCCACTCCTAGGCCTGCAAACCCTGTCAGATCAAGAGTTTGCTAAACTAGAACCTGTTCACCAGCAGCTAAATGATCTCTAAAACTAACTGCATGCCCTGATCTATGAACTGGTCAGAGAGGAAGTTCATCTCTTTCTTTATAAAGCTGTTTTAAAGGCTTGGCGAGTGAAGGAAACTACCAAAATTACTCCAAGAACATATCTAGGACTCATCCAGGAGGTCATTATAGAACTCAGAATAACATCTAAAGTCCTATAAACATCTAAGGTCATCTGCAGGCCTTTCATTACCTCAGGTCAATCTCTAACGAATAAAAGGCAGACTAAGCTTCCATGAATGATTTCCAAAGAAAAAAGGAGACTCAAAGGCCTGTTGCAACTTTGGTGACTCACTGAATGTGACTGAACGATGAGTACTGCTCTGTTCCAGAAAAACCTGAAGAACATCCAGCTATACGTTTGTGCCTTTAAGCTTAAGTACGTTGTTTTAACGCAGATGGTTAATGATGATCATGACGGCTGAAATAAGAGTCTTTAAAAACACGTAGTGGCAGTTAGTGGCTCAACCAGAGGCCTGTATCAAGAAGTTAGCTCAACCTACCAGGATTACTTCCAGTCTGTCCAGTTAGACCAGTCCACAACAATGACAGTCAGGATCAGCAGTACCCCAAGCTGTTCATCACCTCGCTAACTCAACCCAGCTTGAATTGATCATGAATCTGTGAAAGAGCACTTATAAAGGGACGGGTTCAAAGTAGCAGACCGTGATCGCAGACGGGAGAGCGCCGTATTTCTCCATGTGAAGAACAGAAACTCTTCTTATAGAAAATGAAGTAAGACTCGGTGGCGGCATGAAAGATCGCTGACTGTAAATTATTGCGTAAAAAAGTTGCACATCAGTGACATTTAACAGCCTGCATCCCAATCACTGTACTTCATATTAATCGCATTCCCTTCTGTAGTGAAAAGAATTTAGGAGCAGATAAAAATAAAACATAATTTCATCTGGTTAGTTGGACATTTCAATTCAATAAAGTCTAGGCTACAATAAAGCTTGATGCCACGATTGCATCATATTAACACAAGTAGTGTTCAGTCTGAGTGAAATCCTCCTGATTTCTGTGCTGTCAGACGTCAGCAGGACAAATGGTAAAAACCTGCTGTGTTTTTAAAATGGTAAAAGTCTTGAAATGTAACCATAAATGTACAGAAATACCTCAATGTCTTCTCTACTTAAACTTTGTAGCAAATCTGTTTCAGTCTCATGCAAACTCTGTTACATGATCAATGTTTGATTTCATTGTCATTGTGATCCAAAGAATATTTGCACAATTTACTCTCTACATTTTTATTTTTGTAATTTAGCTTAATATAACAATTAAACAAAAAACAGGTGAATGCATGAGTGCATGAGGACATTATACAGGAATAAACAAATATAGAAGAGTAACAGTTTGATATGTCTAAAAGGAGGAGAAGAAAAATCAATGAATTGAAAAGTGTTCAGTTTTTAAAATGCATATTTTTTTTAACTGTTATATGGTTTATCGGAAGTTTTAAGTTCTTTTTGCTCTGAATATAATCAGATCTTTAATGAAAAGATGAAACGGCACGTCATTGTTTCCAGAACAGCTGATGGGTCGAAGGTTTTCTAGGATCCATTCTGAAAGATTCAGAGTACGTTACCACGGTGATTAGCCTCGCTAAGAATGAGTCTGGCTTCGTGGTACCATAAAGTCAGGGTTGAAGTGTTCTGTCAGATGGGCATCCCAGGTCAGACCAGCATACCCACAATCGATACCAGTTTATCCCTTTAGTTTATTCCTTAAGTTTTGTATGAAAAATGAATTTTAAACTACCTCAAAGGGCATGTATACCTTTATTCATGTACAAAAAAAGCTATTTAATTACTTACTTTTTTTTTTTAAGCATATGACGATCCAACCTTAAATTGGGTTTTTGTACATGACTGAAGGGATACACGCCCGTCAAGGTAGTTTAAAGTGTATTTTTCATACAAAACTAAAGAGATAAACGCAAATCTTGACTTGACTTGGTGGTCTGATGGGGTATGCTGATCTGACGGAACAGAGGCTTAAATTGTCTCGCCAACCCATTAATCCTGCTTCGTGGTTCAGGCCTCCGTTATCTGTTTTTGGTGGAGTTTGTTTTCACAGGTTAGTTTGAAAAGCTATTTTCTCTGGATAAGTAGAAAAGTCACTCAAACAGAAGTTTGCTTTTACTCAGGTTAAATTTAGCTGATAGTAAAACCATTAATCTAAAACATTAGGATATGAAAAAGAGCAAGGAGGGAAGTATTTTTTATTTTTTTTACAGCACTGTAAGCTCTGTCTCCCTTCCTTTTTATCGTGTTAAAACAGTAATTAATAAATTGGGGGGGGGGGGGTTAATGTGTTTGTATCATTCTGTTAAAAATAATGTTTTTTATTTAACCTTGATCTCCCCAGAGTCTCTTGATGAATTGACATCCATGGTGGAGCAGCTCTTTGGAGAAGTGGAAAACAAGAACGTTCCTGTCCCAGAATTCCCTGAACATCCGTTCCAGGAAGAGCACCTTAAAGTCTGTCAATTATTTGGTTTCTTTGCCATTATATACTTTCTTTTTTGTTTACAGATTGGCGTTTTTACCAAAAGCATGTCATTCACAGTTAAATTAAAATAGTCTTCTATCCTGTTCTGTGTTTTTGTTGCAGCAATTCTACAAAGTCGTCCCCATCAAAGACATTAGGAACCTTTACGTGACCTTTCCCATCCCAGACCTACAGAAGTACTACAAGTCTAACCCAGGACATTATCTGGGACATCTGATTGGCCACGAAGGACCTGGCAGTTTATTATCTGAGCTGAAATCAAAAGGTTTTTATGGAAACAAATGTTCTACACTGGAAAAACAACCTAGAAATAAGTAAATTAAGTGTATTTACCCTTAATTTGAGTAGGTAAATAAAATAGTTCGCCAATGGAATGAGTATTTTTACTCTTGAAATAAGATAATTAGATAGAATGCACTTGAAATAAGACAATGCAACTGTGTTTTCTTATTTTAAGTGTAAATTGTATTGTTCCATTGGCAAAATGTCTCTTTTATCTCCTCAATCCAAGAACAAATGCACTTGTTTTAAGAAAAAATTGACTTATCTAGATTTTGATTTTTTTTCATTGTACACTTCTTTATCTGAAGCCCCAAGTTTATTTTCAGTTAAAAGTTAAGTTTAAAGCAATAAATGATCAATTTCAATGGAAAGATTAATTTGCTTTTAAACTAAAAGATGAAATTTGACAATAAGAAAGTTCATTTGGTAATGAAAAATGTACAGTTTAATTTTTTTCCTCCTGTATTAAACGGGTTTAGGTGAGACATTACGCTTTCTTTTTCGATGAAAAGACTCGTTCATTGATCAATAGATTTAGCTCATCTCCTATCCTGTTTTATTCTCTTCTGTTTTCTCTCCCCATAAACCTTTTTTTTTATTTTCTGTAATGGCTTAATTTCCATAATGGCTCATTTACATATTAGAATGTTTTCACCAGCAGAAAATAACGTTTTGACCAGAAGCCACCTATTATACTGTTTCTAAGTTAAACCTCTTTGTACCATCAAGACTTTTCCCTTTTTTGCATTTACACCACATTGGTACTAAATTACGGCCAGATACTTGATGTTAAAGTAGTCTCTATTTTCACATTTTTTGATAACTCTAGAACAGCAAAGTAAAAATAAATTTACATTAGGGTTCATATGATTTAGCTCATTTGTGTGACTACCTATAATACTGGTCTTAATGTAAGTTAAATGTATTTTAAATTTTTGAATCACTCACCTCTAAGATATTTGAAGAGGAATCCAAAGCCGAAGCTTCGCTGGGATTCATCTTTGGTCCATAAATAAAAGATAAAAGGCAGAATAAAACCTCTGAGTGTAACCTGATAGTTTTATGGTTGGAGCCTCCAGTTATCCTAACATGAAACCGAAGGTGGTGTGGTCAGGATTTACGTGAGAAGAGACGCGTAGCCACATATTACTCATATAAGGTGAGCACACAGACACTGAAGCATGCTTTAAGGGAAAATACAGAAGTTTATTATTTTTTTCTTTCTTGGTGAAATATCAGAAATTCTTCCATAAAGCCCAGGTTTAAGCTTTTGTTTACATCCATATATAGTAGCAATAAATGACATCAAGATGAATAACACTCCCTTTACTTTCTACTCTCTTAGAATATGGAATTGTTTAAGTGAAAGTTCTCTAAAATGAGAGCTCAGGTCATTCATGTCATGCCAAAAATGGACTAAAATTGATTTGTTTGATTTCACTTAAGGTTGGGTGAACACCCTAGTTGGAGGGCAAAAGGAAGGAGCCAAAGGGTTCATGTTCTTCATTATCAACGTGGATCTGACTGAGGAGGGTCTCTGTGAGTATAATTTACGTAACTATCCGGCAGCAGGATGGATGTTCTGCATGTAATGTCATCTTTCACAACTAGAAATTATCCTTTGGTTGGCTGCAAGGAGCGCAAAATCAAATCAGGTTTATATGAATTTGTATCAAGCCTTTGCTATGTTGTTTAAGTATCTTGTAGCTGAGGATCCAGTGAGAACTGGATCACTTCATTATTACTATGATTTAAAATCTGATTTCTCTGCATTTATTGATGTTAAAACATTCCATCATTCCCAGCAGTCATTTTAGTTTTTTACTAAATTCAACCAATGCCTAATGAAGCCATGTCGGATGTTTTGCCTCTGAAATCTGCATAAGAAGTATTACGCAGAGAAGTGACCTACATGCATTACCTGTGTCGATGTCTGAGGGGGTGACTACATCATGTCTAAAAGGAAAATGATTGCATATTCATTAATGTGTGATTTTGTTTTTTTCTCACTGCAGTGCACGTTGAAGACATAATTTTCCACATGTTCCAGTACATCCAGAAACTTCGCACTGAGGGACCTCAGGAATGGGTGTTTGAAGAATGCAAGGTTATTCCTGATTCAGAGTTATTTCGTACCCCATCAGAGGGTGCACCTTTTCCTTTCACTTAACTTTCCATTGATATCAGGGTTCCTGCAGGTCCTTTAAAAAGTCTTAAAAGGCATTGAATTCTTCAAAATAAAACTAAGGCCTTAATCGATATTAAAATGTCTTAAATCAGTTTTTCGTAGGTCTTAATTTTTAAAACATCATAAATAGGATTATTTTTATTCCGATTTATTTTTGTAATCTAAATAAAACGTTAAAATGTACAATTTTTTTATTTAAAAAAAAAATAATGGCTCGCCATTAGTGGTTCTGTCCCGATAGCGGAACCAATAAAAGCGTTGTTGCATCCGGGACATTTGGGAGATGCACCATTAACTTTTTGTCTGGAAAATATGAGCAAGTGTAAATGTCACAAAAATTGTCTCCAGCCAAGAGTTTTCTCCACGAGTAAAACCAGGGAACATACAGTGGGGCAAAAAAGTATTTAGTCAGCCACCAATAGTGCAAGTTCTCCCACTTAAAAAGATGAGAGAGGCCGGTAATTTTCATCATAGATATACCTCAACTATGAGAGACAAAATGAGGAAAAAAAATCCAGAAAATCACATTGTCTGATTTTTAAAGAATTTATTTGCAAAATATGGTGGAAAATAAGTATTTGGTCAATAACAAAAGTTCATCTCAATACTTTGTTATATACCCTTTGTTGGCAATGACAGAGATCAAACGTTTTCTGTGAGTCTTCACAAGGTTTTCACACACTGTTGCCTATTATTTTGGCCCATTCCTCCATGCAGATCTCCTCTAGAGCAGTGATGTTCTGGGGCTGTCGCTGGGCAACACGGACTTTCAACTCTCTACAAAGATTTTCTATGGGGTTGAGATCTGGAGACTGGCTAGGCTACTCCAGGACCTTGAAATCCTTCTTACGAAGCCACTCCTTCGTTACCCGAGCGGTGTGTTTGGGATCATTGTCATGCTGAAAGACCCAGCCACGTTTCATCTTCAATGCCCTTGCTAATGGAAGGAGGTTGTCACTCAAAATTTGACGATACATGGCCCCATTCATTCTTTCCTTCACACAGATCAGTCGTCCTGGTCCCTTAGCAGAAAAACAGCCCCAAAGCATGATGTTTCCACCCCCATGCTTCACTGTAGGTATGGTGTTCTTTGGATGCAACTCAGCATTCTCTCTCCTCCAAACACGACGAGTAGAGTTTTTACCAAAAAGTTCTATTTTGGTTTCAACTGACCATATGATATTCTCCCAGTCATCGTCTGGATCATCCAAATGCTCTCTAGCAAACTTGAGACGGGCCTTGACATGTACTGGCTTAAGCAGGGGGACACGTCTGGCACTGCAGGATTTGAGTCCCTGGCGGCGTAGTGTGTTACTGATGGTAGCCTTTGTTACTTTGGTCCCAGCTCTCTGCAGGTCATTCACTAGGTCCCCCCGTGTGGTTCTGGGATTTTTACTCACCGTTCTTGTGATCATTTTGACCCCACGGGGTGAGATCTTGCGTGGAGCCCCAGATCGAGGAAGATTATCAGTGGTCTTGAATGTTTTCCATTTTCTAATAATTGATCCCACAGTTGATTTCTTCACACCAAGCTGTTTACCTATTGCAGATTCAGACTTCCCAGCCTGGTGCAGGTCTATAATTTTGTTTCTGGTTACCTTTGACAGCTCTCTAGTTTTGGCCATGGTGGAGTTTAGAGTGTGACTGTTTGAGGTTGTGGACAGGTGTCTTTTATACTTATAACAGGTTCAAACAGGTGCCATTAATGAAGGTAACGAGTGGAGGACAGAGGAGCCTCTTACAAAAGAAGTTACAGGTCTGTGAGAGCCAGAAATCTTGCTTGTTTGTAACTGACCAAATACTTATTTTCCACCATATTTTGCAAATAAATTCTTTAAAAATCAGACAATGTGATTTTCTGGATTTTTTTTCTCATTTTGTCTCTCATAGTTGAGGTATATCTATGATGAAAATTACTGGCCTCTCTCATCTTTTTAAGTGGGAGAACTTGCACTATTGGTGGCTGACTAAATACTTTTTTGCCCCACTGTACATGAGGCTCAGTGGATTTTGTGCAAGAAGCCATTCAAGCTCAGAACGATGGGAATCAAGCCAGTGGAGTCGCATGCGAAGCACGAAACACAAAGTGTCAAATTCAGTTTAACGAGAAACAGCCGATATTTCTCAGTTTAGTTCCACCCTTGTCTCTGCAACGCCTCCACTTATCACCAAATCAAACATACTACGAAAATGATACAAAGAAAAATAGCTGCAAAAAAGACTTAGCACTGGTTATGTTGTGGCTTTAAAACGTTTGGTTATCTAACATAACCCCAGAATAATATGAGCGAGGTGTCTCGCTATGGGATGCAGCCTCTTGCAGCCCTGATAGAAGCATTTATCTCAATCTGCCAATCCTGATTGGCCGGTGAAAGTGCCCATCTTACGCCACGCCCCGTAGCTCCGACTACTAAAGCGTGTGCGGATCACGGCACTCCCATTCAACAAGCAAACCTCTTCTCGCCGCCCTGCAAGAAGGGTCGTCTGGCGAGACACCTCGCTCATATTATTCTAAGAACTGGGGTTATGTTAGATAACCAAACGTTCTCTTTCATAATATTCACTCGGTGTCTCGCTATGGGATATGGTAGCTCCCGTATTGCCAGACAGCTTATCGAACAAGAAACCGGCCGATGGGGAAGGTCCAAAAGGTCAGTTATGACTCTAGGACCGCACTGGCCACGCACGGTCCAGACACGTCAAGCATGTAGAACCGGACAAAAGTCAGAGGCGACTGAACAAATGTCCTGAACGGACACTCCCCGAAATAGAGCCCAGGACGCAGCCATCCCGCGGGTAGAGTCTGCACGCAGACCCGCCGGGGGCTGCAGACCCCTGCTTCCATACGCCAAAGCTATAGCCTCCACCACCCAGTGGGCGAGGCGTTGCTTTGTGATCGGCTGTCCCTTACGGGGCTCCGCCCAGGAGACAAAGAGCTGATCACTCCCCCTGAAGCTCTGCGTCCTGTCCATATAAGAGTGCACGGCTCGAACAGGGCACAGCATGTGCGCTCGCTGTTCACCGGGGGAGGCGGAGAACACCGCTAGCTCGATCGGTGAACAAGAACCAACCACTTTAGGAACAAAGGCCGGGTTGGGCTTCAGAACCATATGCGTGTACTCCAGGTCGAACCGGGTACATGCGGGGTTCACAGAAAGCGCATGAATGTCGCTGACTCGTTTCGCAGAGGCCAGAGCCAGTAACAGTACTGTCTTGAGAGACAGATGTTTAAGACTGGACCCCAACAACGGCTCAAATGGGGGTCCCTTGAGCCCCTCCAGAACCACCGACAAATCCCACGGAGGCAGCAAAGGTCTGGAGACGGGGAGAAGCCTGCGGGCGCCCTTCATAAACCGACAAACCAAAGGGTGTTGACTCGCCGTTTTGTCTCCAAATCCTATATGGCATGCTACTATAGCTGCCAGATAAACCTTAACCGTGGAAAAGGCTTTTCCTTTATCAATCAGTTCCTGTAAAAACGACAGAATCGCTGGTACAGAACACTGAAAGGGAACGTAGTCCCGTTCAAGACACCACCGCTCAAACAGTCCCCACTTGGAGCCATATAGATTCCTAGTGGAGGGAGCCCTGGCGTTTTGGATAGTATTAATTACACTCTGAGGGAGCCCAGCAGTGGTTAAATTAAGCCACTCACGGGCCAGGCCCACAGCTGCAGTCGCTCCGGGTGTGGGTGGAACACTGTCCCTGCGCCCTGCGAGAGCAGGTCCCTGCGCAGCGGCAGCTCCCAAGGCTGGGCGCACAGCATCTGAAATATCTCTGCCAGCCAGTGTTGTGCTGGCCAGTGCGGAGCTGTCAGGATCAGCTTGTGATTGAATGCCCTCACTCTGGCGAGAGTGGGGGGTCTCAGGGCCAGCGGTAGAGACGCGTATAGCAGCTCGTGCGGCCAAGCGTGCGCTAGTGCGTCTACGCCCAGAGGGGCATTCAGAGTGCTCAGAGAGAAGAACAGCTCGCATCGAGCGTTTTCCCTGGACGCGAACAGATCTATCTGAGCGCACCCGTAGCGCGCCCATATCTGCTCCACGACCTGCGGGTGCAGCGTCCATTCCCCGTACACCGGCACGCCTCTGGACAGCAGGTCCGCACCCGTGTTTAAGTCTCCCGGGACGTGCGTCGCCCTCAGGGAGAGAAAGTGGGCACTGCTCCAGAGAATCAGGTCGCGCGCCAGATCATGCAACATACGGCAGCGTTAGCCCCCTTGGCGGTTGATATACGCCACTGTTGTCGTGTTGTCTGTCCTCACCAGGACATGGTGACCCGAGAGGAATGGGAGGAAGTGTCTCAGAGAAAAAAACGCCGCCGAAAGTTTGAGTAAGTTTATGTGAAGGCGCTGGAGAGCCTGGCTCAAGCGACCCCTCACAGACCTGCCCTCGTGAATGCCGCCCCAGCCTGATAGGCTGGCATCCGTGGTTACCACTTTCCTGGATGAGACGGTGCCCATAGGCACCCCTTGGGTCTGGAAGGACAGGGCTCGCCAACAGCGCAGAGCTGTTATACAGTCCGCTGTGACCGTTATCCGCCGTGCGCCATGACGCACGGGGTCCATTCGGAGCGAAGCGACCCAGCGCTGAAAGTCCCGCATGTGAAGGCGGCCGAGGCGAATCACGAGGATGGCTGAGGCCATCAGACCCAGCAACCGAAGGCACAGTCTGAACTGGACAGACCTGTGCAGACGGAAATGTGCAAGGCACGCTCTGAAAGTCGTCACCCTTTCCTCTGACAGGCGAGCTGTGAACGGAGCAGAGCGCAGGGATAATCCCAGAAAGCATATCTCCTGCGTTGGAGATAGGTGGCTTTTCTCCATATTTATCACAAAACCCAAATCCATCAGGTGTGCTGTGACAATATGTGTGTGAACCCTGGCTTCCTGTTCTGACTGCGCTAACAGTCAGGATGTCAGAACGTCCAGGATGTCATCCCGCTCCCTGTCCCGAGACTGAGCCATCGCGCTCGCTCCTGGACGACGAGGGTTGCGATCACCTTCCCCGTGGCCTGGACCGAGACACGTTGGATACGGAGAGACAAATCTGCGATGACCGCCATCTCCTCCCACGCGTCCGGGTCTTGCTCCTCAGCAGACGCGCCAAACAACTCCGCTTGGTAGGCAGTGAGGATGGAGAGGGCACTGAGGGCTCTGGCCGAGAGGGCTGCTGCTTTGTATGCACTTTCGGTCAGCGCAGACTGAAACCGCTCGGGCTTAGCTGGCAGCGTCGGGCGCCTGGGGGAAGCCGCAGACAGCTGGCTCGCGCTGCCTGGGCAGAGGTGCGCAGCCACCAGGACTTCCACCGGAGGCATGGAGAGGAGGCAATGGGCGTCCATCGCCTCGCAATCGAGGGATGCTGCGCCCGAAATAGGGCTCCTGTTGCTGTATGGGCAGTTAGTCCATGTTTTGGAGAGCTCAGTCAGCAACTCGGGGAAGACAGGAAGAAGCTGCTTCACCGCATTTCGTGCCAGGGGAAGCCGTTTGCCTTCGTAGCGGGACCGGGTTGGCTCCGCTATTGCGACCGGCCAGGGGATCTCCAGCTTCTCTGCTGCGCGTTTGCACACGTCGATCAGGTCCACATGGAGGGAGGGAGCTGGTGAGCTCGCTCCCCTGTCTTCCTTGGTGGAAGGGCTCGGCGGTTTTGCCTTTTCAGGCTGCGTTGGGGCCATGAAGGTGTCATCCTCCTCGTCCTCTGATATGAGGAACGAGGTGTCGTCATCCTCCTCCATGGGGCTGACTTCCAGCACGTCTTCCTCGGGAAACGGGGGGACATGGAGCTGCTTGCACTGGGCACCCCAGTCGTAGTCAGTCTCCGGAGCTTCCTCAGCTGTGTCCACGTCCTCCTCCGCGGCTGCACCTTGGGCGGCGGTGGGGAGGAATGGATCACGGTCCGAGATGCTAACCTGGCGGGCTAGCCTGCGTCTGAGGCTCTTAACCGTGAACACTTTGCAGTGCCCACAGGAGCCGGGAATCTCGAGGGCCAACCTGGCGTGGTCGACTCCCAGACAGGTACTGCACACCGGGTGGGTGTCTTTCCCTGAAATTTTATTCCCGCAGCCACAAAGACGGTAGTCTCCCCTGGCGTGGGGGTTTTTGACGGTTGCCATTTTCCGACGAGCTGGAGTGCTGGTAGGGAAAGGAACCGTAGCTAGCTGGCGTGCTAGCGTGGCGGGGTCGAGAAAGTAGCTGGTGTGTTAAATGCTGGTCCGACTCAAGCGTCCGCGGAGGGGAGCCGAGAGGGATTCCGACGTGAAGAGAACGGAAAAGAATACCGGTCCGGTCTGGAGTGAGCGGACAGGGCAGAAGCCAGAGCACAGTGCTAGCGTCCGGCGACGGAAACTAGCAAGGTCCGTCTGTGGGCAGTTAAGCTAGCAAAAGGGCTCCGACGCGAGATAAGCTCTCAGGTGAGAAGAGGTTTTGAATTGGAGTGCCGTGATCCGCACACGCTTTAGTAGTCGGAGCTACGGGGCGTGGCGTAATACGGGCACTTTCACCGGCCAATCAGGATTGGCAGATTGAGATAAATGCTTCTATCAGGGCTGCAGGAGGCTGCATCCCATAGCGAGACACCGAGTGAATATTATGAAAAAGAGCTGATTTGTTTAGTTCCCGGCTAAAACAAAGTTTGCGAATTCAGTTAAATAATTGTTCAAATATATCTGTCATTTGTGTGTTTTTAGCTTTCTTCCTGTATGGGAAGCTTTTCAAAATTTGAAACATTAGTGCAGTGGTTTATGTTAAAATAAACCTTTGGGTTAAGTTGTGGCAAGCAGGTTTTTCTTGTGAATTTGGTCTTAAAGTTTTATTTCAAGTGGCATTAAAAAGTCTTGAATTTAACTTGCCTTATGCTGTAGGAACCCTGGATATGCTCTCTGTGGAGAACGAGCTTCCATCCTGCTGAATAACTGTCAGTCCTCCCATAAGATTGTGTTCGCAAAAAACTTTTTGGTTAAAATATAAATATTTTTTTCTGTGAAATAGTAATTGAAAATATATATTATTTATTTTACTTGCTGTGTGATTAATCACCACCTATTCCAACGTAATGAAATAGGTTTTTATCAATCCACTGAGATGCAGACAATTATTCAGATGCAACATCTATTTTCAGAAGCTCATATGCAAACTAATCAGAAAATAATGTGCAATTTATGCCTTTCTACACTTCAAAATTCAGTTTCTGACCTCTGATCTTTCCTTCTCCACTCTCATTGCAGGATTTAAGTAAAGTAGCCTTCAGGTTCAAGGATAAGGAGCGACCGCGCGGCTACACCTCCAAAGTGGCAGGCTTATTGCATGTAGGTCCCTTCTCCACACGCAAAGCTTGTTTCTAGGGAGACTTGAGGAAGGTCATCGAGGCTGTACTGGCTGACGTCCTCTGCCGGCTGGCTCTGAGTTTTTAGCTTTTTTCTAGAGTTAGAGCAGGGGTCTGTAACTGGAGGCTTTTAGGAGCTTTGCACAAGAATTTAGCAGTTTTTAAAAGATGCTTGACTGTTTTTCCTGGTTATTGTTATTGCATATATGCATAATACTTCCACAGGGAATGATACCAATAGTCTAGACTACATGTTTTATTTTAATTAACTAATTTATCCCTCTGTTTTGTTTCTTTTGTTTTGTTTTTTGCCAATCATTGAAATTTTGTGAAGCTGATAATAAAAGCTTTAGTTCAAAGCTGAAACAAATTTTCAATATTAGTAATTAAAGAATAAAAGCTGTAGGTTTGAAATGACATCTTGCTTTTGTGACTAAACAAAGCTAGTTTACTAGGATTGAGGACAAAAATGGTTCTCAGGGTTGCACAGGTTGCTGACCCCTAAGCTTGTCTACAGCAGGGTCAGAATAAGGAAAGCATTTTTAAACACCCCTGTTTGATTATTCCAGCTGACAGAATGAAGTATTTAACACCTAAGGACAAGAAATATACATTAATCCTATTAGGCTCTAACCCATAATTTCCGGTTTCCATGATCCATTATGACAAAACATAAAGAACAGATCTGTCTGAGTTTTTTTCTTTCCATAGTGGGGCTTGTTGTCCTCTGCTCATCCAGGAAGAGTCCCAGGGGAAGAAGAAACTGTGGTTTTCTCTTATGTCTCTAGATGCAGATTGTATCTCTTTAACTAATGTGTTTGTGTTGCAGTATTACCCTCTTGAGGAAGTTCTTGCTGCAGAGTATCTCTTGGAGGACTTCAGGCCAGATCTGATTGAGATGGTGCTTGATAAACTAAGACCAGAAAATGTCAGGTTGGTGTTACAAATCTGTTTCTGTTCACAGAGAGAAGAAAAACAATGAAGTTTTTTTTTTAATTAGAAGTAGTTTGGAATCTAAGGAATAAGTGATGCATTTGACAACTGGACAACAAAATAACAAGTAGTGATTAGAGAAAGTAAAATCTGGAAAGTGTGGTGTGCATTTGCATTCAGTTTCCTGGTGCAAAACCCTTGTGAGTAGCCTTTTGCATCAAACACAGCTTCAGGATGTTTTTTCGCTCAGTGTTGCAAATCAGCAGACGGAAACTTTTGCTTGATGATCTTTGCAAAATTGTTTTGCTAGACGATGTTAACCATGTTAACCATAAAAAAAAAAAACTCATAGAAAAATACTCATTGAGAAGTAGAAATATGCTTCACACATCAGATATTTTGTTTATTAATAATAAAAAATGGAAAGGTTTCCTTCCACTTTTATGCTCTGTCCTGCTATAGAAGACATAATTATTTATTTGTCCCAAATATTAGTATAAAAAACAGGTTTGTGGTTGGGAATAAGTACTCCTGCAATCTCTATTTGCTTGCCTTTAATTTTCTACATTTATAAATATAAACAAACCTTTTCCAGGATGTGTTTTCTCAAGGATTTGTGGATTTTGTTGTTTCTACCTCAGATTGAGCCTCTTTACCAGCTGATGTATTTAGGCATTGCTTCAAAAAAACTATTCGTATTCTCTTTGCATTTTTTTTTATCTTGCCAATCTCAGTTATTTCAGTTGAAACACTGCAGTCCCGGTGTTTACCAGTAGGTGGCATTAGTGTTCATATTTCACTACATTAGAATTAGAAAAGACCAGGATGGGGACAGTGGTTAAATCTGAGGACTTTTCCCTAAAATAAATCTCCTCTGTTTATAATAATAATGTAAATGGTTAATTAGGCAGTTTTATTGGAAATGCGGACACAATGCAGTTAACATTTGATTTATTTAGCCAGAACCTTGTAGTAGAGAACATTAGAAGAAAATATCCTCAATAGCAATATGAAATTGTTAGAAATTTGGCAAATATGTCTGGGAACAATTTTTGAGTAGGGACTGGATTATAAAACGGCAACATGTATCTGGATTAGCTGGATAGACCACTGATCTAAAGAACTCCGATCAAGAGCCACACTGCATTCTGGGGACTGTAGGCAGAGTAAAGGATTTAGCCTCTCATGCTTTGATGGCCAAACAAAACAAGCTTTGGGGTTAGGAGTGACCTTGCCTTAAAGGTTGCATTTGAATAGGGTTATAAAAGGCATGCAAGGCAAGTTTATTTATATAGCACATTCAGTATTAAACAATAAATTAGAAGAAAAATAAAAGTAGAATGAAAGCAAATTGCAAAAAAATAAATACATGATCCAAGCTAACTAAACTAATGATACCTCAGTTAAAAGCTTAACTTCAATATTCAAAGGGCAGCTCTAAATGAATGGGTTTTTAACTTTGAATGCATGGACTAGTTTCTCATTATCACATCTGAACAAAACATTTCTAACTTTGCAATATTTTGCGGATTAAAGAAACAACAGTAGGGCGCTGTATTTAGAGACACATCTTTGATATGTGATTTAAATGTAATTTAATAAGATGCTGATTTAAATGCTCTTCTTTCTGTGAACAACTGCTGTTTACTCAAAGTTTTCTGATGGATGAATTTATTCTTTTCATTGTTTCAGAGTTGCTGTGGTGTCAAAGTCATTCGAAGGTCAAACAGACCAGCAGGAGGAGTGGTACGGCACCCAGTACAAGCAGGAGGCCATTTCTGAAGACAGTATCAGGGTAAACACGCTGGGTTAAACTCCTCTCTACTGTGTAACACTTTGGCTTACATTTCTCCTGGTTGTAATGGGATTTAAATGATGTGCCACCTTTGTGTTTTCCTTTAGAAATGGGCCAGTGCTGACCTCAACGGAAAGTTCAAACTGCCCATGAGAAACGAGTTCATCCCAACCAACCTGGAAATCTACCCTCTAGAAAAAGACTCTCCTTCAATTCCAACTTTAATCAAGGCAGGTTTTACTTCTTTCATCCATTGTTTTATCGTCTATTTCCAAACTGGGATGGCAGTTCTTGTCACACCTGTTTTCTTGTTTGTTTTTTTAACTTTATCTAAATTTCATACAAATTTTATCGAGATATTGAGTAATGAACACAAATTAAACTGTTAAGGGAACCTTGTCTTTGCAGATTTATCTCTAACAGGGTTTAAATTAATGCCTTAATTGGCATTAAAATTCATTTAATGTGATTATCATGGCATTTAAAATGCTTTATTTTTTTCTGTTTTTTTATTTCGTTAAGAAAAACAATTTCATCAGATATATCAGATATAACTGGTTCCACGTGTTTGTGCTGAACTGCTTCTGGTCGATCGTAAAGCCGACAAAGGATTGATGGCATTAGAATTATTAATTAAGAGTATTAAAAAGCATTAGAATTACTTATGCCTCTTTAAACTCTGTCTAAAAATGTTATTTTGCCTCTTAAAAGTCACACAATGATCACTGAGTCTTTTTCTGTTTTGTTTTTAGGACACTGCAATGAGCAAGGTGTGGTTTAAACAGGATGACAAGTTCTTCCTCCCGAAGGCCTGCCTGAACTTTGAGTTCTTCAGGTGTGTTTCCATTGTTTTTAGAAATATTCACGCTTTAAGGGCATCTTTGGCATCTTATTCTGGTCTTAAAATTCAACTTTAGGGTGATGATGGCATCCTACAATAGAGATATGATCTTCTCACCCCGCTTTCAGTCAGTCATTAAGCGCCCAGTTAGAGTTAAAGATGCTGAGATCAATAAGTGCAGAAAAATGAACACGCAGATACCATTGAATAAGATGTAGACGTCTAACAATTAGGATTTGAATAAGTAAACTAAAAATATAACTTTAATGTGACCTATTCTGTAAGGATAAACCTAAAATAGGGAGTGGAATTGATATTTCTAACTTTTTTTTTTTTAACCACAAATAGATTTCTATATCCAATCTTTTTGATTAAAAGTAGTTCTGAAGTTTTTCAAAAGTTTTTTTTTTTTTATTTCCTTTTATGCTTTAGGCATTTTTCTGATTAGGAATCAAATTTAATTATTTTTCAACATGAAAGTTTGGGTTCAGAATGGAACTGTTACCGTATTTTCACGACTATAAGGCGCATACAAACGTCTTTTTTTTCCCTCAAAATGTGCGGCGCGCCCTATAGTGCGGTGCGCCCTATGTGTGTTGTTACTGCGGACGTTTGAGACCACCATGAGAACGTTAAAGGGGGAAGTGTGGGCGTGGATTGTGTATAAAAGAACAGATATGTGCTTTATGCAGAACTCCTCTTTTCCTCATTGAGGAGATGATGAAAGAGTGGCTGAGGGAGGTGTAGGTGAACCGCGAGGAGGCGACCCGGCCAGAGGCTGCTGCTGAATTAAGTTTTCAGGTGGATTTTCCCACTTAAAAACATATTAACACTACTTTATTCCCACTGATCACAGCAAATGTAGCTGCAAGGCAAAGTAGGGATAGAGTCGCTCCGCCCAACGCGCGTCACACACTTTTGCACTGCGCAGCGAGAGCAGCAAAGCTGCTTCGGCGCGCGTCAGAACTGGTACAATCTAAACTGCAGGCTGCAGGATAATAAAAGCGAACATATTCTGCCAGCAGATTTCTGCATTTTAAGTTAATTAATGCGTCAAAAAACTGTTTCAGAGGAGTGATCACAGCGCTCTGTGTCATCAGCGATGTGTCTCTCACGGCCAGCTCCCGGGTTTGATTAATACTTTGTAATACATACATTAATAAAGCACAATCATACTCAGTTTTGCTCCCGCTCTATTTTTAAATACGCAGTAGAGGTATTTATACGTAGTAGAGGACATGTACCTGCATATAAAGCCCGCGCCCTATAATCCGGTGCGCCTTATGTGTGTGTTAAATACAGAAATGGCACACATAACTGAGACTGCGCCTTTTAGTACCGTGCGCCTTATGGTCGTGAAAATACGGTAATCATTTATTTTTTTTTTTTCTTAAATTAACCTTTCTTAAAAACCGTCATGATTAGGGTTCCTTCATGTTCCACTTGGATCTGTTCTCATGCTGACCCAGTCTAGACGATCACGCCTCCTGCGGCTCCTTCAGTGTTGCCGTCTGCCTTTTTACGAACCTTCCTATCTATCCTTTTTCCTTCATTTTGGAAAAACATCCAGTTTTTATAATGTAACAGTAAAACCTGTCCTGATTTTTTCCTGGGTATATTTAAAAAGCTCTGGAATTTTGTGTTCTCATCTGACTGATACCTTATTGATTTTTTTATTATCCCTTTATAATCAGAATCAGAAATACTTGAATAATCCCAGAGGGAAATTACTTTTGTTACACGCTCCAGTTACAGTTTTTTATATATATGTATATATATGCGACCGCACTCGCATATCGCATATGCGACCGCACTCGCATATCGCATATGCGAGTGCGGTCGCATGGTCTCAAAGAGAGGGAAGATGATCAGAACC
Organism: Cyprinodon diabolis; assembly: GCA_030533445.1. Lineage (NCBI taxonomy): Eukaryota > Metazoa > Chordata > Actinopteri > Cyprinodontiformes > Cyprinodontidae > Cyprinodon > Cyprinodon diabolis. The sequence goes on along the minus strand of CM060083.1, from coordinate 38,063,880 downwards.
GAGGGGCTTGAACTACCAGAAGGCCACATTACAGATGTGCAGGACAGCTACAAATACCTTGGGGTGCCACAGGCTAACGGAAACCACGAGGAGATGGCAAGAAAGACTGCCACAGCTAAATACCTACAAAGAGTAAGGCAGGTCCTGAAAAGTCAGCTGAATGGGAAAAACAAGATCCAAGCCATCAACACATATGCCCTACCAGTCATCAGATACCCCGCTGGTATAATAAACTGGCCAAAGGAGGAGATAGAGGCCACTGACATCAAGACAAGAAAGCTCCTCAAAATGCATGGAGGGTTCCACCCCAAATCCAGCACCCTGAGACTGTATGCCAAGCGTAGCGAGGGAGGCCGAGGGCTAGTGAGTGTCAAGACCACTGTCCAGGATGAAACAACTAAGACCCAGGAGTACATCAGAAAGATGGCCCCCAAAGACAAATGGCTTGGTGAATATCTCAGGCAGGAGAAAACCGAAAGTGAGGACAAGACAGAGGAAGGAGAACCATCATGGAGGGACAAGCCGCTGCACGGCATATACCACAGACAAATAGAAGAAGTGGCTGATATCAAAAAATCCTACCAGTGGCTGGAAAAGGCTGGACTGAAGGACAGCACAGAGGCACTAATCATGGCAGCACAAGAACAGGCACTCAGTACAAGATCAATAGAGGCCAGGGTCTACCACACCAGGCAGGACCCCCGATGCAGACTGTGCAAAGATGCCTCTGAAACAATACAGCACATAACAGCAGGGTGTAAAATGCAGGCAGGAAGTGCATACATGGAACGCCACAACCAGGTAGCTGTCATAGTGTACAGGAACATCTGCCATGAGTATGGGCTGGAAGTCCCAAGGTCAAAATGGAAGACACCTCCTAAGGTAGTTGAGAATGACCGAGCTAAGATCCTATGGGACTTCAAGATCCAGACTGACAAACAGGTGATGGCTAACCAACCAGACATCGTGTTGATCGACAAACAGCAGAAGAAGGCAGTAGTGATAAATGTGGCAATCCCAAGCGACAGCAACATCAAGAAGAAAGAACACGAGAAGCTTGAGAAATACCAAGGGCTGAAAGAGGAGCTAGAAAAGATGTGGATAGTAAGAGCAGCAGTGGTGCCAGCGGTAATTGGAGCACTGGGGGCTGTGACCCCCAAACTGGGAGAGTGGCTACAGCAGATTCCAGGTAAAACATCAGAGGTCTCTGTCCAGAAGAGCGCAGTCCTAGGAACAGCTAAGATACTGCGCAGAACGCTCAAACTCCCAGGCCTCTGGTAGAGGACCCGAGCTTGAGGATGACACATACCACCCCACGAGGGGTGAGAAAACAGTTTTTTTTTTATATATATATATATATGTATGTATATAAATATGTGTATATGTGTGTATATATATATATGTGTATGTATATATATATATGTGTATGTATGTGTATGTATATATATATATATATATATATATATATATATATATATATATATATATATATATATATATATATATATATATATATATATATATATATATATATATATATATATATATATATATATATATATATACAGCTATTAGGATGGCTGTAATTTATTTCTGTTCACTCACCACATTTCCAGCAGGTTTCTGCGACTCCTTTATGTTTGAACCAAATTAATCACCTCCTTAGTTGAACTGTACTGGAGAATCAAATGTTCTTTTCATTTGCATTTTATTTATTTTTTTTATCTTTTATACCATATAAATCCTACTTTAATGCAATTTTGTATCCACTGAGGTACGGGGTTGTTCTTAACTTTCATCATTTTCCCAAGTGTTTACGCTGGCATGCACATTTTTAAATGAGTTAGCTCATTTTATTGAACTTTTGTTTTGAAGTTGATAAGTTTCATTTAATAATTTATTTATTTTTATTTATTTTTAATATAGCAGTTTTGTAAGTTTCCAGGAATAATAATTTAAACCCTTAGCTCCCACTACCCGAACGCGGGATGTTTTGACTTCATAATTTTAAAATGTTGAAAATTGCGTAAAAACCTTTTTTAAATTTTTTTTTACTCGGGTAGTTTTTTAGTAGCCTTTAAAGATTTAGATTTTTTTTCTTCAGTTAAATTAAGTCTGACAGCTAAGATGGCTGACAGGCTGATAGAATGCAAGTCTTCAAGTAGATCTGCTTGGTCTGGATGAAATAAAATATTTTGCCTCACAGTCCATGCAGACTCCTCCAGTGAGGGCAGATTACAGCGACGGACTGATTTGTTCTGTTGCAGGTAGTCAACCTGTGGCTGCAGCCTCAGTGGAACTGTTTGTATGTAATGTTTGACCGCTGTAATTCTTTCTGCAGCCCGTTTGCATACGTGGACCCATTGCATTGTAACATGGCATATTTGTACCTGGAGCTCCTCAAGGACTCCCTCAACGAGTATGCATATGCAGCTGAGCTAGCAGGCTTGAGCTATGACCTCCAAAATACCGTCTATGGGATGTATGTAAGTATCCCTCCTTCCCTCACGTCGCCTCCTAGACCTCATTGACCCACCTGCTCCCCCTGACTCACTCAACCTGACCTGGGTTCATAGGCGATGATTAGACTTTCTCTAAATTTTTCTGTATTTGGTGGTAAAACAACACAGTCTCAGGGCAGCCCTGGCGTGTTGTTAATCATATTGTTCCATTTTTTTTAATTCAATTTGTATAAAAATTTTAGTTTCGTTTAGAAATCCTGAACCTTTCACCTAAAAGATGTTTAATCTCACCTGCCTTCCAGCCCAGGCTTGGTCAGTCTAGTCTTAATTTTAATCGCCATCTTTCTCCCTCCCTTCACCTGTGCTACTGCATTGCTTATCAACCACATTAGTACTTCGTTTTCAAGAATTTTCCAAATGTGGCGGCACTTTTCCTTTGAGAAGTCTTTGTTTTTGCGAGAGTAAGCTGGTTATGAGGCTGCATATACATACTCTACACTACATTTTAAATCATTCTTCATATATTGTTTTTTTTTGTTTCCTTGTGTTGGTCCAACCCATCCTTCAAAAGAAACATCACTTTTCATGCATTTGTTCCTTCTTTTTTTTTTTTCTTCCATTAGCCGCTACCTTTATGCATCTCCCCTGCACTGCAACATGACCTACTTGTTTCTGAGGTTACTGAAGGATGATTTAATAGAGTATACATATGCAGCCCGCCTGGCCGGACTAGTATATGGCATAGCCTCTGGAATGAATGCTATCTTCGTAAGTAAGCCATTTGGAGTGTGTAAGCTGGTTCAAGGATCTACTCTTGTGGTTTAACAGAGGTCTATGGCTTGGTTTTCTATGCTAAGTTTGTATAACGCGTTCTTCATGATCTACACTTGGAACCAGATACTAGCATGCTAAAAGCAGACTGTTTTTTAACGTTTTTTTTTACTTGGGATGACCCAGAATAAGGAATAGAATAGTTTTCTTTTAATTGAGAGATTTGCTCAAATTATTAACTTTATGAACTTTATGGGAAGCCTCAAATGATGTCATGGCTTCATATGCCTCTGAAAATACACAACATGTGAGTTGAATAGAAGCACAATTATAACCACCTCAGATGCAAAATGTTGGAAGGAGAAATATGGAGCTTCTTCTGATGGCGTCATGTTTATCCATTTATATGCAAGATTAAGCAGCATGGCGAGGATCCAGATATTATTCAGGAATTAGACAGGTTCTCTGTCCTTAACCCTATAATGCCAAATGTATCGTATTTGATACATACGGTTTCAGAAATGTTTTGCGTCTGACACCTTTTGCATAATTTAATGGTAAAAACTTTGCTTAAAATCCTATTGTACACAATCAGATATACCTGATAACAGAGGGCAGAAGACTGCACAAAAAATATACTTGACTTATCGCATAGTAATACATTATTAATATCAAAAATGTATTTCTGTTTTTTTTCTTTTTACATATTTTATTAAAAGGCCAAATACGGACTACAAACCAAAAAAAAGAAATTTTCTGTTTTGATTTATTCTTGGATCGGGCTTTAAAGGGCTAAGGAGGAAGTGTTTTGATAGAAAATCAACCCTAGAAAAAAAGCAAAAGTCTTTGTTAAGATGCTAGCCAAACTTATTAGAAAGGTTCTCTATTAGCAGATACATTTGGAGAGGAAGAAGCTAATACTCCAAAAACGACACAAAAGAGGGAGCTTACAAGCCTCTAACAACATCCCACCTGTGAAACACGGCGGTGGCAGCATGTGAGGATGTTGTGCTGCTAGAGGGAATAGTGCGCTTTATAATCATTTGGAAGGAACATTATGTTGAAATATTGAAGCTAAATCTATAGACAGCTGCGTGGATTCAGTTGGTGACTCCAGTTGGTCTTTTTAATGGACAGTCAACTAAAACATGCAAGCAAATTTGCTGCAACTTAGCCCTGGATATGCATTTCATTAGCCCTGATCTAAGTTGCATAGAAGGTTTAGATCAGTTTAGCCATTGGACTGAAATTTCAGTAAACTGTTAAATCTTCTATAAAAGCACAGAAAATTTCAGTTTAAAGATAACATGATTGGTTTCTAAGGTCACGTTGGTAAATGAATAACTTAGAAATAAATAATATTTTTTTTCTAATAATTTAAGAATTTAAATGTCATCCTAAGTGATCAAGAATTGGGAAATATTATTCTGTCAGATTTTAAGGGGAAAAAACTTAAATGTTTCTACAGTGCATGTAAATATCTGGTTTCAACTGTATTTGTTTTTGCCGTCTCTAGACTTGCATAGAGCTTAGACAAGCATGTGTTTACATTGTAGAGTAACTACTCCCCTTTAAAACACTAAATGGAAGGCACCCCTATATTGGTCAGTATATATGCAGGGACCCGAAGATGGAAGGGAGGAAATGGGTGTGTGTTAGGAAACTTTGCAGCTTAACAAACAAGCTTGGGACCAGGGGTACTTTCTATAGAAGAAAAAAGGGTTAGAATAAACTAGGGCTGCTGATGAAACATTAACTAGAGAGTGGTAGGAAGAATAAAGTGAGAAACGGATAAAAAACAAACAAAAAAATGTATATATATATTTACGTCTCCCCCTTAAGACGCACTAAATGTTTTTGGACTTAATTTCATTAGTTTACACCCTGGCTTCTGTTCTGAAATGTTTTCATTGTCATGTTAGAGAGAGAAATTTCATCAAATCATGCTAACATATTGACAGCTTCATAAATTTAAATAGCTAACAAATTTCGTCTGGTAATCAGGGGATTCTTGGTGATGAACATTGATGCAGTTTGACTTCTAAATATTCTATCCCAGGCGTTTTGCATGTGTTTGTTCCTGAGTCTCTGTAAATGAAACCGGTTGATCTTTTTTCGCTTTTCTTCTTTCCTGCATTCATCTTTTCTCACTAACATTATGCTCCATGTTTGTGAACATTTAACAAGCAGTTATCAGCTTCGTCTCTGCAGTGAATTTATGACCGTTGTATTCGTAGACATGGTTTTTCAACACACTGAGGTAGAGTGACTATGGCTGCAGGTAACCGCCATGCGTCAGCAGTATTGTGCTGGCCGGCTGTTGAGGTCGGTGATGTCGTTAATAGGTGTCACCGCAGGGAGCGGAGCTTTGCACTGGGAGGATGTGCTGATTCATGAAGGACTTCTGTTTGAAAGGCTCTGAATAACCTTGATAATTTTTTCCAGTTTTAAATCACGATTAGTCCTAACGTTAAACTGAAGTATTAAGCTATTTTTTTTACAGTGTTCCTGTACTTTCAAGGTGTGTCTGGGATAGTATAAAATAAAAATGCCTTTATTACTTCCCCAAATATAAAAAGAAAAGGGGAGATAAAATATTGTTCAAATGTGTGAATTATTCCCATGATCTCAAACATCCATCCCTCCTCTCTCCCTTCAGTCATCTGTTATTTCATCACCTCACCATTTGGCTGCCTGTTTTTCATCTTAAATTTCCTTCCTTTTATCAACCCTGCCTGTTTTACTGGCATTTTATTTTGTCTTCTGTATTAGTGTTGCACTGATACCAGTATCGGGCGGGGCCAAGATCCAGCAGTAAAATGCTGGTATCGGTATCGGCAAGTACCAACAAATAGGGCAACAATACCATTTAGAGAGCCAAAAGTTTATTCAACCATTGTCACCAATTCCAGGTAGGCAATAAAAGGCTCTAATGGATTCACTTTGTATTAGTCTTTTCCTGCTTCACAAAGGTAGGTAGCAGCTTGACAAAGCCATGATGGAAATTATTTTACATCCAAGTTGTAGTGGAGGTTCAAAGTAGGGATGCACGATATTGGGATTTTGGCCGATATCCGATATGCCGATATTAAAACTCATGTAGCCGATGACCGATATCGATACCGATGTTAAAGCTGGACAAAAATAAGTAGTCATTGAAAATAGCAGTTTTGTTATCCATTTCTTACACATATAATATACTCAAATATATTTTCATATGCTGATATCAAATTGATTTTTAAAAACGCGGTATCGATCTATTTTACTTTTTAAAATCTCGTGAAATTTCATCGTTCTGTCACAAACTCGTGATATTTTGCAAATTCTTGTGAGATTTTGTTAGTAAAATAAATCGATACCGCGTCAATATATCAACATATAAAAATATGACAAAATTTCGTGAATTTTCAGGGGATTTCGTTGCATAGCGATGACATATAGCAATATTTCATTAGTAAAAGACATTGCTATGGTGTTTTTAAATGGCAATATATCAGCATATGAAGATATTGTGATATTTTAATGTATCAATATTTTTTCCCTCGTCTTGAGAAGTTTTTAAGTCTGTAAAAAATAATTTTTGAGGAAGAAGAAGTAGTATTTTTTATTTTATTTTATTTTTTAGACTTTAGAAACTCAGAAGCTGATCAAATATCAGGTTAAATATCGGTGGGGTGGCCGATGTCCGATATTCAGTTTTAAGGCCGATACAGGCCGATACGATAGGGGGCCGATTATATCGTGCATCCCTAGTTCAAAGTTATTAGACTGGCTTCTCTGATTTGTAATCACGAAGTGTGCGTCTGTCAGAACGCACTAAGTTCCCCCAAGACTTATAAAATAATGAAGGAGACAGTCAGTCCTTCTATGGCACTTTAGTCCAGTGTGGTTCTGGAAAATAATAACAATTTGATTGTTTAAACAATCAACAACAAATAATAACAATTATTTATATATTTAACAATAGCACACAAATGAAATAATAGTTATATATGTCCGGCACTAACAACAAAGGAAATGGTCTGTAGCTTAAATATAACATAAATTACCATTTAAACCATCTGAGGTAACTAGCAATTAGCACTGCTAGCAATATGAACTGTAGCACCAGATATAACTCAACCACCCGGCCTAACAGATTAAACATAAAACAACAATAATTTCGTTAAGCAAAAACAATATAACTTAAGTTTCTCTGGACACACACTGAACCACAAGCTTCAGAGGGACGAACACAACGTTACAAACACAACCTGTTACTTGTAATACACGTCGTCAGTCTCTTCCTTTCCCTCCTAGTAGTGGCACCCAGGCCGATTGAGCATGCGTGCGCCCCCTAGTGGCCAGATCGGCCCAAGTCCCCATCTAAGGCATGCAGCCTTCAGAACACAGGTAGTATGCAGTTCTTCATAAATACACACACATCAATTTCAAACGGATGGTATCGGTATCGGCTAATGCTGCACAGCCAGGTATCGGGGCCAAAAAATGGCATCAGTGCAACACTATTCTTTATTTACCTTTTTTTTTTTTTTTTTTTTTTTTTGCTGCTTTATTTAATTTCCTCCTTCCTGAGTTTTTGCCTTACATTTTTACAGCATTTAAACTTCAAACTAAGTCTAAAAAGATCGTCAGTTGTGGTTTCGTAAAACTTAATTTCAATCTACCTTTGGAGTCCTGTCAGTCTGGTCACACAGAACACCTTCAGTTTTTAGACACCACTGTCATAAATTCACTCTTTGATTCAAGCTGATGACATTTAGAAAAACCTTCTTTGTATTGTTGATTGTCTTTCATGCTTTAGTCTTTCTTTATAGAGTTTTATTTATCGCATATTTTCTGCTGCGGTTTACTGCAGCTTACAGTCAAAGGTTACAATGATAAATCCCACATCCTGCTGAAGAAGATCATTGAGAAGATGGCAACATTCGAGATCGACGAGAAGCGCTTCGACATTATTAAAGAAGCAGTAAGTTCAGATTTCCTCTAGATCACTGTAGCATTTTATGACTTATTTTCTAAAGTCTTAACGTCGACCTTCTCCTTTCAGTACATGAGGACTTTAAACAACTTCCGAGCCGAGCAGCCGCACCAGCATGCCATGTACTACCTCCGTCTCCTGATGACTGAGGTGGCGTGGACCAAAGACGAGCTCAGAGAGGCTCTTGATGGTGAGACATGTGTTCTCAGTCAGGATTTCTCTTTACTCGCCTTTAATTAGAAATTAGCAAGTAAAGAGCAAAGCATAAAGGTTAGGTTGATGTGATAAATGTGCCTGTTTCTTTACTGAAGGTAGACACTTCTCTCTAATCTCTGGTTTTGTCATTTAAATCTTCGTCTCTTTCGATGTTGAGGGTATTTATTCCCCAACAGCTGCCGTCTGGGTTGTTATGTTTTACCTTTTTATATCCTGAGCCTCCGCAAACCAGAGCTTGTTGCCAAGCAATTCCTTCTGACCTCATTTTGAGATTTCTCTTTCACTCTTTAGACTAATAACAGCTGATTGTGTGTCTAAGCGTAATTTATGTGAGTATTTTAGTAGCTTGCATGGCCGTCTGAGACCAAATTGCTGGTTTGGGTTTATTAGAGGAATTTCTACCGCGTTCAAAGAAAATGCTGTCATTGTTTTCTTTCGGATTCACCTCTGATGCCCAGAGAGAAATGCTCTAATAGATTTCTGTAATCTGTGTTCCAGATGTAACTCTCCCATGCCTTAGGGCCTTCATACCTCAGCTATTGTCACGGTTACATATTGAGGCCTTGCTCCATGGCAACATCCCCAAGGAGGTTTGTTCAATCCCTTTTTACTTTGGAGAATTGCTTTTTATTTTTGTTCCTGTTTCCTAAGATCAGGTTAAATAGTCGATTATTAAAAGTAACAGAGAAAAATATTAGCAGCTTTAATTATATTGTGTATTTTATTGATATTTTGTTCTATAGTAGCGGTAGAATCTTTTTTTTTTTTAGCACTTTTCCATAAACTTTGCATTGTGACACTTTACCAACATAACAGGAGGACCAGAGAAGGACTAGTATCAGAGAAAATGACCTCACTAAGCTCAATAGAGAAGGTCGGCTTTACTGTGGGAACCTCTGGAGATGATTTTACAGCAAATCATTTTACATAAAATTAAAAATCTTGTGCTCTTTATGACTGTCTTCAGTCAGAGGCTTTAAAACTGCTGTGATACAGACAGCTAGAGGAGATCCTTCCTGCCTTCAGCCCCAAACATCTATAGAAACTTAAAGGTATATTGGAGGATATTCCTTTTCTGGGTGGATCATCTAAATAAGAGGTCCTCCTAATTGTTAATCAATCTGGTGATATGTTTACATAAGGCCATCCTACATGCTCGTTCCCAGTTAGCTATCTTTTTCTGCACATGCGCACTTTCATGTATACTGTACACTCACCGGCCACTTTATTAGGTACCCCATGCTAGTAACGGGTTGGACGCCCTTTTGCCTTTAGAACTGCCTCAATTCTTCGTGGCATAGATTCAACAAGGTGCTGGAAGCATTCCTCAGGGAGTTTGGTCCATATTGACATGATGGCATCACACAGTTGCCGCAGATTTGTCGACTGCACATCCATGATGCGAATTTCCCGTTCCACCACATCCCAAAGATGCTCTATTGGATTGAGATCTGGTGACTGTGGAGGCCATTTGAGTACAGTGAACTCATTGTCATGTTCAAGAAACCAGTCTGAGATGATTCCAGCTTTATGACATGGCGCATTATCCTGCTGAAAGTAGCTATCAGAAGTTGGGTACATTGTGGTCATAAAGGGATGGGCATGGTCAGCAACAATACTCAGGTAGGCTGTGGCGTTGCATCGATGCTCAATTGGTACCAAGGGGCCCAAAGAGTGCCAAGAAAATATTCCCCACACCATGACACCACCACCACCAGCCTGAACCGTTGATACAAGGCAGGATGGATCCATGCTTTCATGTTGTAGACGCCAAATTCTGACCCTACCATCCGAATGTCGCAGCAGAAATCGAGACTCATCAGACCAGGCAACGTTTTTCCAATCTTCTATTGTCCAATTTCGATGAGCTTGTGCAAATTGTAGCCTCAGTTTCCTGTTCTTAGTTGAAAGGAGTGGCACCCGGTGTGGTCTTCTGCTGCTGTAGCCCATCTGCCTCAAAGTTCGACGTACTGTGCGTTCAGAGATGCTCTTCTGCCCACCTTGGTTGTAACGGGTGGTTATTTGAGTCACTGTTGCCCTTCTATCAGCTCCAACCAGTCTGGCCATTCTCCTCTGACCTCTGGCATCAACAAGGCATTTCCGCCCACAGAACTGCCGCTCACTGGATGTTTTTTCTTTTTTGGACCATTCTCTGTAAACCCTAGAGATGGTTGTGCGTGAAAATCCCAGTAGATCAGCAGTTTCTGAAATACTCAGACCAGCCCTTCTGGCACCAACAATCATGCCACGTTCAAAGTCACTCAAATCACCTTTCTTCCCCATACTGATGCTCGGTTTGAACTGCAGGAGATTGTCTTGACCATGTCTACATGCCTAAATGCACTGAGTTGCCGCCATGTGATTGGCTGCTTAGAAATTAAGTGTTAACGAGCAGTTGGACAGGTGTACCTAATAAAGTGGCCGGTGAGTGTATGTGTGGTGAGCTACGGTTCCAGTCAATAGTTGAAGCTCGCCTTCCTCATCACGGTTATTTGCACATGGCTGAGGTGTCGTTAGTGGAAAAGTCTCTAAAAAGTGTGTGAGAAGAAGAGAAAGTCCTCAGAAGACAGAAACAAGACCTGTTTTTGGGGTTTCTTTCACACGATGCCGTACACTGAAAGCCCAGGCCGGGCTTTTCACTGACGACTCGGTTGCAAAGTTTCTACTTGACAGTTAAAATGTGGCATGCTATTTGGAGAAATCCATTTCACATCACTGCTAGTAAAAGGAGGAGAAATGGGGTTCTGCATGCTCTCGCACGCGTTCAATAGGCGTTCCCTCTCAGGGCGGCTACAGGGTTGTGCCTGAACATGTTTCTTTTTTTAAAGTGGAGAGGGCGCATCTTAAAAAATTGGTGAAAATCCTCCACTACACCTTGAAAGGCTAGTTTATAATTCAAAACTATGTCGTCTGCGTAGGTGTCGCCGTGAACGCAGACACTCTGCTGCACCTCTCCTAAGTTACATCCGTTCTACTTGCGCGTATTTCCAATTTTGTACCTTACCGGCTTGTTTGTATGATCGCCATTGCGGAAAACGACTCGTGAAGTTGGACCAGCTAGAAGAGTGAGGGTCGCAAGAATGTTGGGACCCTTTTCCCACCTGGATCCCCACTCTTTTCGCCCTCATGACCCTCCATTGTCGAACAAACTTACCCCCACTTCCTCACCGCCTCGTCTGTATCTAGACCCACAGCTAGTTTGCGATTGTCCCCCTTGCGTTGTGGCGTAGCATAACTTAACCTCGCTTCAAAATTGAGCAGAGGTCAAAAATGTCTGCTTCATACCTGCAACAAGCTAACTGCGACACACTGCTGCAGGAGTATAACCAGCCCTTAATAAAGAAACTCCTTTGAACTTGATTTAATTTTCATAAAAAGGTTAATGGCATATATTTTATATTAGTGCTGTCAAACTATTAAAAATTTTAATCGCGATTAATCGCATAATATCAACAGTTAACTCAAGATTATTTGGCAAATTAATCGCATATTTTATCTTTTTATTTTATTTATTTTATTTGGGCATTTTAAAAAATGCAAATGTGCAATAATGTAAAAAAAACTTGCTTATACAATAAGTTTTTTTAATTATTATTTTTTTAAAGCACTTTTAAAACACTAGAATAAAAATATCCAGGTTTAAATTCCGGCCAATAATTATTCAAAAATTGTAAAAAAAAATTACAAAACTACAGAACAGTAAACAGTACTTCAAAGAACTCCATAAAATTAAGTTTTTTCTCAAACACAGGACAAAAATAAAGATGTACTGTTAAAATAAAGTGCACATTCCGTTATGAAATTCAGACTTAATTCAAATACAATGAAGTTACTCACAAAATAATAAATAAATCAAACGAATTTACAATAACTGGGCTTTGCAGTCATCTCAACAACATAACATTTTACATGTAGAACTTTTTCCAAAATGCTTTAATATTCCTTTGGTCTGAACAGGAATTGCAGCAGCAGCGCAGTCCACATGACTTAATTTATTTCTTTGTCTTGTTGGTACTAAGCCAGTGAGACGCTCGTTTCTTCTGGACAACATAAACATAGGACTCGGGTTTTGTCAAGACAGCCTTCTGGGATAACTTTAAAATGAAACTTATCATTCAGGATACCTTGTCTGCTGGCCATTTTTGCTCATTTAAAGCACGGGTCTGTTAGGCTGCGGTCTCTCCCAAAACTTAGCATTCCTGAAGCTACGGAAAGCGCCGAGGGTAAAACAAACAGTACAGCGAGCGCTGCGGAAAAATAAAGAACAAAAGCGCTCGGTGCGTTTGTTTTGATGCGCGATTAACGTGCATTAAAAAAAATGTCGGCGTTATAGTCTAAAGCAGTTAACGCGTTAACGCTTTAAAACTGACAGCTCTATTTTCTATTAAATTGCACAGTTAGATTTTAAAGTTGTTTTATTTGGGTTGAACTGGCAGCTTTTACCACCTTTCTTAGAAATCCATATACACTACAGGCTCTAACCAGAGTAGAAAAAGAAGTGGGAGGCCGCGTTGCACAAATAAGCAAGAAGATAAGTACAATAGAGTCTCTAGTTTGAGAAACAGACGCCTCACAGGTCCCTAACTGGCATCTTCATTAAATAGTGCCCGCAGTAGCCTGTTTGTGCTGTCCTCTGAAGGGAGTAGTACACACCGTTGTAGGAAATCTTCAATTTCTTAGCAATTTCTCGCATGGAAGAGCCTTCATTTCTAAGAACAAGAATAGACTGTCGATTCTCGGATGAAAGTTCTCTTTTTCTGGCCATTTTGAGCATTTAAATGACCCCACAAATGTGATGCTCTAGAAACTCAATCTGCATCAAAGGAAGGTCAGTTTTGTAGCTTCTGTAACGAGCTAAACTGTTTTCAGATGTGGGAACATGATTGCACAAGGGTTTTCTAATCATCAATCAGCCTTCTGAGCCAGTGAGCAAACACATTGTACCATTAGAACACTGGGGTGATAGTTGCTGGAAAACGGCCTCTATACACGTATGCAGATATTGCACCAAAAACCAGCCAATTGCAGCTAGAATAGTCATTTACCACATTAGCAATGTATAGAGTGTATTTCTTCAAAGTTAAGACTAGTTTAAAGTTATCTTCATTGAAAAGTACTGTGCTTTTCCTTCAAAAATAAGGACATTTCAATGTGACCCCAAACTTTTGAACGGTAGTGTATATCTATGTAAAAGTCACTGGTTGAAAGTTGGATTAAATAAAGATGCTTGGAACATTTCCAGCAACAAAATATCATAAAATGTCTTTTCTATCTGTGCCTTTTTTTCTAGTCTGCTCTGGGAATGGTGCAAATGGTTGAGGACACACTCATTGAGCACGCTCACACAAAGCCCCTCCTCCCGAGCCAGCTGATTCGCTACAGAGAGGTGCAGGTTCCAGACGGTAGGTCCCCACATTTTTCTCTCCGTCACACACAGGTTGTTCATTGTTAATCATCCTCTGCTGGTCCGAGTCATCTCCATGGTGACCCAGCAGTACCCAGCCGTCCTGCCTCCGTCACTGCTGACGCCTTCTGGTGTAAAAAGATCTGATTAAATCCAGCATTCTGTATTCACCCTAGAGGAACATGATAGCCAGTGAGTGGAAACAGACGTCTCCGGGTAGACTGGGTACATAGCCTGACACTCCCTCACCCCCCCTTCAGTTCAACACGGATGAACACTCAGGAGCAGAGGTACCTGTGCTGTGCCTCACATTGGATCAGGGAAGAGAAGCAGAGTTGTGTTGGACCACATGGTGTGTCTGACATGCAGCAGCGGACAGGTCATAAAGGCCACAAAGAAAAACAGACTATGACGAACACATGTTTACATCCTCTCACAGAGTGCAGACATTGAAGCAGGAACAGGAGAAATGGCTCCATTTCTGGGCAGCAGTAACAATAGCCTCCTAAAGGGTTTATATGTGGGGAATTACAACCACACACCCAAGTGGATGTTTGGGGGGAGACAAGACAAGCATAAAGTGGCACGGGGAATTTATTTCTCTTATTTTTATTTTCATGAATAAAACTTTGTGTTCACCCTTTTTTTTTTTTTTTTGCATCTGGTTCAAACTGAATCCAACCCAAGCAGTTACTGTCAGAAGCTGCTGAGTAAATAAAACTCTCCTGTTGGTGACTTAGACTCCGTATGAATCCAGATGATGATTATTCAGAAGAGCAGCTAGGAGGAGACACTGAACACCATGGTGACGGTTTCATATAAAATCCGGATGTAAATTACTGTGTATGTAAATTTACAAATATAAAATGATGCACAAATCAGAAACGGATTCCTTAAAAAGTCTTAATAGGCATTGAATTCTTCAAAATAAAACTAAGGCCTTAATTGGTATTAAAATGTCTTAAATCAGTCTTTCGTAGGTCTAATCATCATAAATAGGATTCTTTTTATTGCGATTTATTTTGTAATCTAAATAAAACGTTAAAATTGACAATTTTTTATCTTTTATATAAAAAAAAAAATGACTCCCCATTATTGGTTCCGTCCCGATAGCGGAACCAATAAAAGTGTTGTTGCGGCCGGGACATTTGGGAGATGCGCCATTAACTTCTTTTTGTCTGGAAAATATGAGCAAGTGTAAATGTAACCAAAATTGTCTCCAGCCAAGAGTTTTCTCCATGGCTAAAACCAGGGAACATACATGAGGCTCAGTGGATTTTGTGCAAGAAGTCATTCAAGCTCAGAACGATGGGAATTAGGGCAGTGGAGTCGCACATACACAAAGCGTCAAAATCGAGTTACCGAGAAACAGCCGGTATTTCTCAGTTTAGTTCCACCCTTGTCTCTGCAACGCCTCCACTTATCACCAAATCAAACATACTAAGAAAACGATACAAAGAAAAATAGCTGCAAAAAAGACTTAGCACTGGTTATGTTGTGGCTTTAAAACTGATTTGTTTTGTTCCCTGCTAAAACAAAGTTATTGAATTCAGTTAAATAATTGTTCAAATAAATCTGTCATTTGTGTGTTTTAACTTTCTTCCTGTATGGGAAGCTTTTCAAAATTGTAAACATTAGTGCAGTGGTTTATGTTAAAATAAACCTTTGGGTTAAGTTGTCGCAAGCAGGTTTTCCTTGTGTTTCTTGTGTATTTGGTCTTAAATTTTTATTTCAAGTGGCATTAAAAAGTCTTAAAAAGTCTTGAATTTAACTTGCCTTATGCTGTAGGAACCCTAAGAAAGCTTACTGTGTGTAACCCTGAAGATTCACAATGACATGGTGGTGGTGGCATTATACTATAGGAATGCTTTTTATTTTTATGGACGGATCTACTCATAGATATATCCATTACTATAACTACAGCCAGGACTACAATGGAACAAATTAGATTTTTTTCATCATGGTTTGAAAAACTCCAGAGATAGTGGGGTTTAATGATCTGTGGCAAGACTAGAAAAAGAATTGGTCTAAATGAGCAAAGCTGTAGAGACCTGCAACTGTGATTGAAGCTAAAACTGTTTCAAAATCTGACATCAGATGCTTAGCGCACATTTGAGAAGCAACCTTTTCCTTCCACCTCACCGCTCTTTGCTATTAAATCGCTGCAAAATATATTGAGGTGTTTTTAATTGTAGCTTGATGAAAAATTTGATGATTATAATAATTCAGGGTCTGAATACTTTTATGAGGAACTCTGTAAAATGAGGAAACCATGAGCTTTGGTTTTATTTGCAGATTCCCTTAAAACAGATGATCTGTTTGCTGTTAATTTCTTAGCGCCATCAACATGTGTTGCCAATGGTTTATAATTAAAGCTTTGCAGCATGCTAGATCTCCAGTTGATTGTTTGAGCAGCTTATCTGCAGTGGCACAGTGTCCTTTCTCTCTTCGGTTTAGACTGAAGACTCGTGGAACAGTAAGAGAGTGACGTTCTCTGTCACTGTTGGGCATCCTGCTCTTCATTTTAGCACTTTTCTAACTCCCTGCGTCTGCAGAATATGTGTTGCTTTTTGTGCTTAACAAGTAAAACCTGTGACATGCAGAGAGAAGCAGGAGGGCTGAGTGTTCAGCCATCCAGCTCTGTCAGCAAGAACGGAAAGCCTCCTTCGCGGCTCGTCTCCAGTTCAAAGAGAATTTCAAACAAGGTGGAGCTGAAGGAGCCGGGTCTCAAACCGCATTTCGCTTTCCTCCTGGCTGCTCTTCTCCAGATGATTCCTAGAACAGATAAAACATTAGAAGAGTTGAGTTTGGAGCCACTTGGCTTGAAAGCAAGAAGTTGACATTTAGGAGGATGTCGCTGCATGTCTGGAGAGTGTCGCCACTGTCCTCTGTGTGAACTCTGCTGCAGGGCTGGAAAATAAAAATACAATCCCTGAAGCACAGTGCTGAATACTTCTACTGAAACTTATCATGTTCATATTTACTTTTGCTTCATGCAGCTAAAAGAACTGCAATCTTTCTTCACACCTTTTAGCACCTGGAAGTATTTCTCTTTGCTGCTGTGGTTTATCCTGCACATCAGTGGCTCTTTGTACCTCCCACAATAACTTTGACAAAAATGGAAAAGCGTTTTTATATCTTTAGTTTTTCCATGTAAAATTTATTTTGAAATTCCACAACATTGTGCTTAAAGCGCCACTAATATTTTTCATCGTTGGTAATTTTTGCTAAATATCAACATGTTTTTATTTAGTTATAAACCTAAAAATAGAAATAAAAAAGGAGTTAATTTAAATTGTATCACGTATTTATCACAGAATAATGGGTTTCTTTTTCTAATTTGTGATTGATGTGGAAATAAATGTGAAAAACTAAGAATGTACACCCAGATAACCAAGTCAGGTTAAAGAAATGCTTAAAGCTTTACTTTTATTTGTAGCTTAAATCCCTTTCAATATTAACTGAAAGACAAAAATGAATTTGAGTGGTTGTCACTTGTTTCATTATGACTTTTAGATATATAAATAAAAAACACCTTCTTCCCCTTAAGCCCAGAGGGTCTTGGGAGCAAATTCCACCTAAATTTAAATATTGGAATTAAAGCATGTTAAGCTCCAAAACTATAAATTGAAAATACAGCTGTTTGTATTTGTATGATAGAAAGGCATTGAGGAATATTTTTTTTAGGTGGAACGACTATATTAAATGTCACCATGTCTGATTTATGGGTGATTAAAGAAAAAAATGAAAAAAAACTTTAGCCTCGCCAAAATTTCTTCCAAAATAAACACTACAAAAAAACATGAAAACCCATTCGAGACTCTGGATGAACCCTCAGAATTTATAGATTCACATCTTGACTATTACTCAAGCAAATTTGGACTGAATAAGTTGAAGCATGTTTGTTCCACAAAGGTATTAGTGGGCAGAGTGCTAGGCGGAAATTTGATTTTTCATAGTGCCAAAAGTGGCCAAATTATGCAAAAATGCATTTTTTACATTTTTAAAGGGAATCCGTTGAGACAAATATGCTGATTTACATTAATGGAGACCTTCTGAATGAAGCAAAGCCTTTGCTGCTGAGATGTAGCCGTTGTTTCATTGAAATTTACAATTGAACACACAATAATAACCAAACTGCATTCAAAATAAGAATAACAGAGAAAAAAATACCTGCTGTTGCATTACTTCCCCAGAGTCAGACATTTTTTGGTGGAATGTTAAATTTCATTTTATTTTCTTAAATAGTTATAAAACAAAAAAATATTTAACAATTAATAATTTTGAAACATGTTTTGGGAATTTTAAAGCCCCATTTGAAGAGTGTGTGGATGAAACACCATGTGACTGTGTTCGGGCCATTTCTATAAATAGATAAACATCAGCTGGTGTCAGCTGGGCCCGGTACTGGGCCCACCGGGCTTAAGGGGTTAAATGTATCTGTTCATTTTCTCTTAGGTGGTTGGTACGTTTACCAGCAGAGGAATGAGGTCCACAACAACTGCGGCATTGAGATCTACTACCAGACAGACATGCAGACCACCAACGACAACATGCTGCTGGAGCTGTTCTGCCAGATCATCTCTGAGCCCTGCTTCAACACTCTGAGGACCAAAGAACAGCTGGGTGAGGCTGCCCAGCATTCATCCTCTGGATCCGTTTTCTGGGAGTCATTTATTTAAAAATGTTGTTTAGATCATCTTTTGAGACCTTTTTTGCTCAATAATCCATCTAATCCTAGACCCCCAGAATACCCCTTAAAATTCTTTATCATCTAAAGGTGTTTTGTCTCATCCCTCCAAGGTTACATTGTCTTTAGCGGGCCCCGTCGAGCAAACGGAGTTCAAGGCCTTCGCTTCATCATCCAGTCGGAGAAGGCCCCCCACTACCTGGAGAGCCGTGTGGAGGCCTTCCTCTCCACCATGGAAAAGGCTTTGGAGCAAATGAGCGATGAAGCTTTCCAGAAACACATCCAGGCCCTGGCCATCCGGCGCCTGGATAAGCCCAAGAAGCTGTCTGCCGAGTGTGCCAAATATTGGGGGGAGATCATCTCTCAGCAGTATAATTTTGACAGAGGTAAGAGCTCTAGATGTTCCTCTTTACTGCCACGCCAAATCTACAGTGATTGGAAATGAGTTACACCTTGAAAAACCTGCTGCATTGATCTTCCTCTTTGGGGGAATAAAAGCTGCTAGATGATGGTTTGCAGTTTGCTAAGAAGCTTATAAACATTCAGCAAACATGACGAAGGAGGAGCTCTGATCAGATTAGAACGACTGAATTCAATCAGGATTCTGTCTTTGGATAAACTTATTACGCTTTAGACAGAAACCAGAGTAAAAATGCATCCCACACTTTTCAGATTTCACTAATCAGTTACATCAATTCTACATGCTGTTCAGCTGCTAGGGTTAGTTTAATGGAGAACAAAGGAGTTCCTCCCCTCTGAGCAGGTCCTCACACATATAGATATTTACTGTACTGTGTCGATGTAAGGAAGTACTGGAAATGTGTTAAATTGAAGCGTTTTTCTTCACCATTATTGTTAACTGAGTTACTGTTGATGCTTCTTCTGAAACGCCTCCAGCTAATCATGTTGACACTTCTGCTTGACTTGCAGATAACATTGAAGTTGCACATCTGAAGACGCTGACAAAAGAAAACATAATGCAGTTCTACAGAGTGAGTAGCACACCTTCTATGACGAACTCACTCTATCGGTTTGAAACGTTTTCACTTTTTCTCCGTATTCTTCTTTAATTTTCAAATTCACCTCATCGCTCCGGACGAGGGTCGAGATTTAATAAATTCTTAAATTAGGAATTAGAAGGTTTATTTTTGAATGGCTCATGTAAATCTCAAATGGGGATCTCACCTCATTTTGTGGTTTATTACACGGAGAAAACATTGAAATAATTTCCCGTCCACATTTTTTGCTTATGCATTTACCCCGGGCCTCATTTAGAGTGTTTTTGTAAATATAAGCTTATTACTATATTGTTTAGTATCTACTGGTCAGAAACTATTCAACTAAAAAATAAAAAAATGCATTTTTACCACACTACCCTGAACCTTTGAGGTGGAAACCACATAAATGAAGGTTTTCTCAGACAGGCAGTGACAGCTTTAGAAAAAGGCCAAAAACATTGGAATCGCACCCATCAAGCACTAATCTCCAATTATTTAGGTGAAACTAACTTTCCAACTTTTGGAGTTTTGGATGGAGCAAATCGACAAGATAATTTTTTTTTAATTATCTTAAACGCAAGATGTTTATTTATTTATTTTTTTTACAATCTTAGTATAATTACTTTCTACAGAAGAGGATTAGGGCCAGTGGAAAAAAAAAAGTTACCGGTAACTGATTTTTAAATTTTATTTCAGTTTAGTATGGGAAAAAAGTCAGAATTCTGACTTTGATCTCAGAGTTCTGACTTTGATCTCAGAGTTCTGACTTTGATCTCAGAGTTCTGACTTTGATCTCAGAGTTCTGACTTTGATCTCAGAGTTCTGACTTTGATCTCAGAATTCTGACTTTATTCTGACAATAAAAACTCAGAATTCTGAGATTAAAGTCAGAATTCTGATTTTTTTTTCCCCCATACTATACTGAAATAAAAAAAAAAATCTGTTAACTTTTTTTTTTTTTTTCAGTGGCCCTAATCCTCTTCCGTAACTTTCACTTTATTTTTTAGCAAATAATCCAACATTAAACAACAAAACAACAACATAAAATCAAAACCAACAACTTACCAAAAAAAGGAATAGGCTGAAGCAAAGCTTATTATTGCCTCCCCTTTTTTCTACTTACAATCTTTACAACCTACCAGGTTCTTTACTGCGTATATAAATATTCAAATCTACAAAATATAGGATTTGATCATTTTACATTTTAAAGCCCTTTTAAAATTCACCAAGAAAGGACATAACTTTAAATCATCATTCAATTCATTCCACATTTTCACACCAATAACTGAAACGCATCTAGACTTTATCTGGCTCTTCTCTTTTGCACATTCAAATATAAACAAACCTCGCAAATTATATTTATTCTCTCTTAACTTAAATAATTTCTGAATACCAGAAGGAAGACTTTTGTTCGCTGCTTTATGCATTATTTCCAGTATTTTTACATAAACAATGTCTTTGAATTTTAATGTGTTGCTAAAGCATATTTTAAAGTCTATATAGTCATTTTAACGATTAATCAGTTACTGATATAGTTGGCAATTAATCACGATTAATCTGATTGTTTCAGTTCTAGTTGCAACTATTCGTTTTTAGTTTTTCTCTTTTAAAATCATAGTAGGACAGGTAATAGAGGACCTCCTTTATTTTGTGGAAAATCTAGAAGGGTATGTGTTTCTAGGATGTTTGGGCAGTTTTTCTTGGAAACCATTTTATTTCGGTTGATCTCATCACTACTGGCTTTATGAAATAGACAGGATGGAACATCGTCTCACCAGAGAACAAACTGTTCCAGATGTTTGTGTTAATCTGAGAAATCTCTGGTCATCATCCACCTTTTTTCAGGCTTTCTGCTCTGCTTAATGAATCTGAGAAAAAAATCTGACCGATCATTTCTGCTTAAAAATTACATATTTGTAGATTTCTCTTCATATTATGAGTTTTTTCTTATCCCAATTCAAATTTCCCGTTTTGTCGCTTCAAAAACTGCAGTCCTTCACTCTAAATGTCAGGTTGCTCTTGACGACAGTTTTATGATGTCACACTGCTTAATGTCTCGTTATTATTACAGCACCGCAATTACTGCTCAGTAATTGCGTTTTTAGATGAAAGGGCAGCGTTGGTCCAATATCCTGGGCCATATACTCTGAATGAGTGTGTCCAGACACGCTTCATTTGATTAGATTCAGTCTGGCCTGCTAGCGTTGATCCTCTGCAGCCTCCTGCTACTATTCATAGCTGAGGAGCTCTCTGCACATCAGCTGCTCTAATGATGGCTGGACTGCCGCTTCTTAAATGGGATGAAGGAGTCAGAGACGCAGCTGCAGAAAGATTGGGTACCATCTCAGGCCGACAGAAAGCCTTAAAGCCCCCATGCAGAGCAAACCTAATGCATTTCGAATGATGTACCTGCAGAAATCACTGAAACACCTTTTTTTTTTCTCATTATGTGATTTTATTTGGTATCCAAGGCGGAGTTTGTCTCAGTTTGTCTTTGCCAACAAAAAGTCATGGTGTTTTTCCTCTATGCTACTTTGAAACAGCTCCAAAAAAGGGAAGGAGGGATGTGTTGACAAAAGTAAAAAAAAATCTATCTCTCATGTTTCAGTGTTTACAGTTTAAAACATTAGTCTAAAAAAACTCCACCTTTGTGTAATCTAAGAATTTGCTAGAAAGATTCAACTCAAGGAAAAATGCTCATTCAATTCAGTTACTCTATAAATTATGTAAATATGCCCCAAAAGTGAATGAAAGTCTGATACCCCATTTACACTACCCTTGAAAAACCGATCCATGCCAAGACCGGTCCGAGCTCGGATCAGTTAACCAGGCCGCGCTCGGTTCAGACGACCGTTTACACATCACGCTATCTCGGTTCCTCGCCTCCTAGTGACGATCTGCGGTATTACTGCCAGTATTGAAGGAGGAAATCAAGCAGTTGGTGGCGGTAATGTACCAAAAGTTGTTTGCCAACTGCCATAAATCACAAGAAGAAGAAGACGAAGAAGGAGGGAATCAAGGAAATCAAAATGGCGGCGCCCGCCACATTCCGAAAGTTATGCTTGATTATTTTTGCTGTACTTTGGTGTTTGCGAAGGGTCAGGCGAAGATGGCAACCTTTCATGGTTTTTTACAGTTGTTGTTCCTCTTCTGTTGGAGGTACTGCATGGGGATCGAGAAAGCTTTGGTTGATTACTTTCTTTCTATATTCCCCCCTGCAATTTTTTCCACTACTTGAAATGTCTTTAAATACACATTAAAATTAGTTCAACCCACTGTAGTAAACAGATAAATGAAGGCAGAAGATGTCTTTCAGTCATCAATGCAAACATTCAGCGCCAGACAGGAGCTCTTTCAATCTGGGCACCGTTTCATTCACAACACCTGTCCCATCAACCAGGAATCAGAATCAGAAATACTTAAATAATCCCAGGGAGAAATTACTTTTATTACATGACTCCATCTGTCATCTGAATTAAGACATTTAAGAAGCACCAAACATGATTACAGTTTCTGCAGAAACTCAACAGTGATGACTCCTGATCACTTTTCAGAGTCAGGCTATGTTCAAACTGCAGGCCTTAATGCTCAATTTCGATTTTTTTTGTGAAATCCGATTTTTAATTTTTAATTTTTTTTTTTTGCGTTGCTGTTCACATTTCCAAATATATGCAACCTGTATGTGATTTCCTGTGTGAACTCCATTATGTCACAATCAAGCATGTTCTGTGTTTACGGAAGTAAACATGGAAGGTAGTGCTGAAGCGCATCTAGCGAACTTTCCCAACCTAAAAAACTCAATCTTTTCAAGATTGTTAAAAAAAAAAAAATGCTCTCCACATTATAATCCGCCATTGTTGTTGTTTGTCTTCATGCTTCTGCGTAGCAAGACGCAGATTAGTGACCTTTGAGTATTAATGGCGGCCAGGTCGGATTCAAAATGCAGCCACATTTGGATTAGACAAATTGGATTAGTGTTGTTCAGACTGTCATAAAAAGACCAAATACAGGTCAGATATGGGCAAAAAAATCGGTGCAGTGTGAACATTGAATAACATAATTGTAACATGAACAGATGCGTAGTAAATCCTGATGGTTCCTGGGTGTATTTGATGATCTTAGAAAAGCAGCCGGATTCCTGAACTCGTCTTTATCACCGACTGCATCTCTGTTCACAGGAGAGGCTCACCGTTCAGGCTCCAAAGAGACACAAAGTGTCTGTCCATGTCCTCTCCAGAGAGATGGAGTCCTGTGAGTGTCTTCAGACTTTATGAGGGTCATTTATTTAAATTTAGACTTTTTGACTTGAGTCTTAATTCACTTGTTTTCTAACCTGCCTAATAGGTCCAATAGTGGGAGAGTTTCCGGCTCAGAACGACGTCAACCTGGCCCCCGTTCCGACTCTGCCGCAGGTAAATAAAGGAGACTCCCAGCCGTCCTCTGAAACTAATTATTTATCATTCAGACTTCTTTTATTTTTCTCTACTTTAAATCAATGTCAGTAGATCCAATCTTGAGGCTCTTATCTATTTCTTCTGTATCTATATCCCTCTAATCTTCTCTAGATTCATCATCACAGTGCTTACAGCTAATGAAAACCCAAACATTTAGAACCTGCCATTAGAATAAGTTATAATACAGAGATAAATACAGACACTTTATGAGTTAAATTAGATAATTTATCCAGTCTTGGTTAACAGTAGTTGGTTAACAGTGGGCCACAAGCAGTATGAAGTTATCATCATCGTCGTTTTCAGGGATGCAGGGCGTGAAACCTGCTCAGACTGCCAGAGGTGCTTTTACCAGCCAGGAACGAGAGTGATATGCTTTCAGATTTTCACCATTGTGGGACAATAAAGGCATTTTCTATTCTATTCTAATAATGGTGTCACTGTGGCTGATCAGGCAGAAAACAGATTTTTTATTAAGATTAGATCTACTGACCTCCATTTGTTTGTTTTTCATAATACATGAATCAAATAGTTGTATTTTCACTAATGGTTTTAGTAACATTTTGTTCATGCTTTAATGTACCGAGGTGTGGGAACAGAAAGAGAAAGCATTTTCTCCGTCACATGACTCCTTTTTTTCCCCACGCAGGAACTTAGATGGAATGAAACATATTTAAAACTTGTTTTGACTGAAAACACGTCTAACCAGGTTGTTCTGCCCTCACAGCCCACGCTGATTCAAGACATGAACGAGTTCAAGAGGAGCCTGCCTCTCTTCCCTCTGGTGAAGCCTCACATCAACTTCATGGCTGCCAAACTGTGAGCCGCGCAGGCCGGCGAGGAGGGAGGGAGGCAGCTGCACCGCCGCTCCCCTTCTGCCTTCCTCCGCCAGCAGGGAAAGGAGGTTCACCTCACTGAGCCTGCATGACTGTATGTGAGTGTAAAATGAATGCATGTGCACGCGGCAGGCTCCACTAGAAGCAGAGACGCTGCGTATCTAAAGATCCCCAAAGTTAGCCGTGGTCGTTCCAAATAGCCGTGATAAGCGTAGCGGACTCGCCTCATGTTAAAGGAGACGCCGCTCCCTCACGCTTCAGTGTTGTCGGCTGCTGTAGAGGAAGTAGAACCATTAAAAAAAAAAAGATAATCAGATCCCTTTACGCAGGAGCTTCACCACTAGGAGCAGCCCTCCACCTCCTCGGACTGGGATATCTGGCGCCGCAGCTGTTAAACGTCCTCACTCTGTCACATCCAGATGTTTTATTCAGATGTCTGCCTTATTTTAGATTTAAAGCCGTGCTCGCTTGGTTGGGGGGTTTGTTACCTGGTAAAATGTTGGGACCCTTTGAGAAGCTGCTTTTAGCCAACCTGTCATGATTCTGAGTTGTTTTTAGGGTTTTATAGCTTAAAGTAGTATTTTTGATTCAAACACCTCAGGGGTAAGTCCATGCCGTCTGTTTTTTTTGTTTTTCTTTTAACTAATTTTAGTGTCAATGAAAATCTGTCGTTGCTCAAACCCCTGATCAGATCCTGGCTGCGGGTTATTGTTTTTCTCTCCCATGGCGTCTCCGTGGAGACCCCTACACTGTGCATCTGTGTGCGTGAGACTTCCTGCAGCTTGTGCCTTTCCAGGGGGACATCAGTGACAGCAGCAACGTAGCCCTGCGACAGATTATCTGCTTTTTTTGTTCAGTTGTCTTTCTTCCCGACTCCAGACATGTCACACTGATGTCAAATAAGAGCTGGAAAATAAGACGGCTCAAATTTTAACAAGTATTTCCTGAATAATATGCACTTCTCTCACCAAGCAATAAACAGCACGGTCCTGATTGGGAAAGGTTTTGCCCTCACGCAGACGAGGTCGCGGGTTGTTCCTCTCTCAGGTGCCTGTCGCACTTTGTCCCAACATTTTATTTATTTTCTTGTTTTTTTTCCTCCGTTTGTACTCCCTGCCTCACCACACCTCCACCAGTCTGGCTTCAGCCTAAAAGAATGAAATAAGATTTGAATGTTGGGACGGCCGCTTTGATTGTTCTGCACCAGAAGCTTCTTAAAATGTTCGGTTTCACTCGGCCTCAGCCAGATTTATTTTTTATTTTAATTCAACATTTCCTTTGTGGTCAAACACAAAGACAACATGCAGCCACATTTGGTGGAAAAATCTGTTTTCAGTGTACCAGGAAAAAAAAAAATCACCATGACATATCAGGCAAGGGTAGGGCGGATACCCTGTGAAGTACTTAGTGGTTTACATTTAGTTTTTTTTTTTCTTCTTTGTATTTTGATTGATTTCAACACTCGGCTGTGATTGGCTGGTTGGGTTACCATGCCGGTGGAGCGTGCTGATAATTTTAGGTTTGGAGTTTTTATGTTTTCTGTGTGTTTCTAAATAATAAAAAAGTGAATGGCACCAGCGCTGTCGTCTCTTCATGTCAAAACGCACTTAGGCACCTCACAGTTTGCAAAAATGCGTTTATTCACAGATGTACCAGCATACAGCTTCACAAATCAAACATTTACAACAAAGTTCACTTTTTTTCCTTTTTGCGTTGGCAGACACTTTGCAGGCAGAGGCTGAGCTTTGGCCAAATATGATCAAACTTAACTTCAGCAATTCATTTTTTTTTACACAAAGTGTTGGTTTCTATTAATGGGTTTAGAATATTAATCAGGGTTTCTTTTAAAATTACTACATCAAGGAAGCGTCTTTGGCTTCCTGTTTTAATGTGCTGTGTAAGGCTTTTCCTTCCAATATACTTGGAATTTTTTCATTGAAAAACCATGAGCCACAGCTCAGCAGTTTCCTCCATGACTGACAGTCATGTTTTGTTTAAATCCCTTTTTTCACCGAGGCAACAGTGTAGGTTTAGCCACAATCACTGAAATAAACTGAAATATTACTTCGTAACAAATCTATAAAATCTACTTTTCGAATACTGAAAGCAACTTTTTCAGCCCAAATCAGGAAAAAGTTTCCAGATTACAAAACATCTAATTGGGTCTGTGATGATTCTGCAGTAAAACATTAGAAGCCAAAATGATTCTTTCTAAACCAGCACAAAGTATCAACTGCTCTGGTGATCATTAAAATAGTTAAAATTATCCAGCTTTCACCATCAGTGAAATGCATAAATGTTCCAAATTGTATCTCCTTTAAACCACAAACCTAAAGTAGGATTCATATTTTTTTATATCAAAAAATGAAAAGGTATGGTATCGTTGCACTAAACTCTGGGCTCGAATTGTGAAAATATATCCTAAGTTTTCCAGATGAACTATAAAGACATGAAAATCCACCAAAACTGACATGGAAGAGGGGAAAAAAAGAAAACAGCTGCAGAGACTCTGTCCTCAGGACCACTAATATTGTTCTTGGCTAAATGTGTGTTTCAAAGGAAGTTTTACATGTCTGGAAAAATATTTAAGATCTGATGAGATCCAGAATAGTTATTATTTTTAATTTTATATAGTTGAAATATGATGTGGCTTCCTGATGATGCCCATCATTAACAGGAAACACTTCATAGATGGATCTAGGTAGACGTCCTAGATATTGGATTAGATTGAAGTACTTTCATGTTCTGGAGGTTTGAGGATCCAGCCATGTTCTGATCCTCAAACCTTATTTGAGGATCAGAACATGGCTGGATTGGAGCGGATCCCTAACGAATGGGTTAAAAATGTCAGACTAGATGAGCAAAGCTGGTAAAGATGATTTTCTTCAGTTTTCTTTTTGTCAATTTTATTGTCAATACACTGTCTTTAATACAGTGCAATGAAATTCACACTCTGCATTTAACCCGTCCTCGTGGGCCGCTGTCCTGCAGGTTTTAGAGGTTTCTTTGCTCCAGCACAGCTGAGTTTAATTGAAAGCTGATTAACAGGCTTTTGCTCTACTGCAATCATAATCAGCTGTGCTAAAGCAGGGAAACCTCTAAAACCTGCAGGACAGCGGCCCTCGAGGACCGAGGTTGGGGACGCCTGCTCTTAGGGAGCAGTGTGGGGTTAAGGGTTTTGCAAAGAGACCCGGAGTGGATTTTGAACTCACAACCTCAGGATTCCAAGCGCTATGCTCTAACCCATAGGCCGCCACTCTATCTGATGAAACATACAAAGCTTGAGGCAGAAGCTAAGTGGGTTGAAACAGAAACGGTTCCGACCTGAACTACAACAGACCAGACAGTCTCTGAAATATGAATCCAGACGGATGTTTTCCTCCAGTAAAGTCCAAACGGAGACGTTTCCATTGGAGCAAAGCTACCAGATCAATAAACACTGAAACGTCTCAACTAAAATGTTTCTATATCACCACTCCTCTGTCTGATGATTTTGTGTCAAAGTTATGAACGTTTCTCTAAATGCTTTCTGGTAACTTGATGCTTTTCCATTGATTTACTCAATCTGCCGCACACACATCTCATTAACATGGGCACAGAGGAGGTTTGCAAATCAAACATAAAACAATTGTTTATTAATATACTTAAATGTTCTGATTACATGCCCTGTATTCATTTAAAACACAGTAAGTTAGCAGTAGGTATTAGCCGTGTGGTCGAAGCTGCACAGCGACTGCAAGCATGCTCCAGATTGTTATCCAACGTCCCCACACAGAAAGCAGCGACGGCGGTGTCGGTGGGATCCCTGCGTGGATCTCGGCTGTAGGAACAGCTGAGTGGGCAGTTTTGAGTGGAGTGGGCGATGCGGCGGGGATGACGGCGCTCCGTCCTCACCGACAGTTCATCGCCTCACGCCTCTTCCTGCTCGGGGAAGTTGAGGATCTTACGGTGGGCTTGCCTCAGGTACTGCTGCTGTTTGAAGTAGACCTTAAACGCCCCTTTGATGGCCACAAAGGCGATGCCTCCCTGGGGGGGGAAACAAAGCAAACCATCATGAAAGATGCTCTAAATACAGATTCAGCTCGGCACAACTAAAAGCTCATAAACAGCAGTGGGTTCCTGTTGTTTCCTGCTCAGGAAGAGCGGCGTTAGAAAACCACCGTTCTCTGATGTGCTGGGAGAAATCTGGTTTGTAATCAGTGAGCAGCTGCTTTCCTAAACCTCCAAACAAAAATCAGGCATGAAGATCAGAATAAATTACAGAAAGCAGGAATAACTGTGGGGGGATTTCAATTATTAGTGCTTGCTATTTATTCTGCTTAAAAAAAAAAAAATTTCAAAGTCAAATCCTACTGTAGCTACCTCTCTGACCACAAGGGGGATGAACTCAGGAGACACGGATCCAAACGATGAGTGCATCATTTTTCTCAAGATTTTATTTGTAAAATTGCTCAATATTTCATGAAAAAAACTAAAATCTGGTCTGAAGGAAGGAGAATCAGGGAATATGAAGGGTATGAGGAAGCAGGTGAATAAAGGACAAAAAGAAGGAAGAAAGTTTAAGGAAATGAAGACATTTCCAGACAGAGCAGAAAGCAGGGGTGGAGAACAGGGGGGTACATCGTCTCCCATCCTGATCTGCACCCACCAGAATGGTCCGCTGGAGATTGGAGTTGACGCTGCTGAACATGAGCTTCCCGACGATGGTGGCGATGGTGGGGAAGACCAGGGCGCCGCACAGGATCCGTGTGGCGGACACGTGGTCGGCCAACGGGCTGGCCTCGGCGGGGATACGGGGCACTGGGCAGCCGATACCTGCGGTCCAAAGAGTGACTTCATCAGCAAACCACTCGGACTCAGTCCAATCTGCCTGGTCCTCAGACTGATGATGCTAAGCTAGAAATTAGCACCAACCTGGGAAGATTTTGTCAAAGATCTGCAGTTTGTTTGAGTATTTCCTCCACAGACGAAGGACGTAGTCCTCCCAGCGAATCATCTTCCCCAAGATCAGCATGACGGGGATGGTGGGCAGGCCAATGAGCAGGAAGAGTGGGTCCGCCCGCTCCATAACGTCCAGGCCCTCCTTATGGCCCACCACCTGGACACCAGATTCAAAAACTCAGGATGTACAAAGAAATTAGCGAATCACTGACCGGCTGATTTTCATCTCCTGGCTGTTTATCTCTTCCATCTTAAAATATCGGGAGATAAAGTCCTTCTAAAATGCTGACTAAAACACAGGGTCCTACCTGCATGACAGTGACGGCTCCGTAGGTGACGGCGGTCCAGTAGATGGAGCCCACCATGATGCCTGCTGCAGCGAAAGGCCCGGCTTTGGAAATAAGCCTGTCGGCCAGATCCAGCACATAAACCACAGGACCTGCAGGAAACAGACGGCAAAACTTCAATTTGAGTAAAAATCTGTTAAATCAGAAACACAGCAGGAGAATCTACCTTAGATCTTCTCTGAGTCTAAAACATCAGAATCTTTCCTCTCTAATAATCATGTTATGCAGTGAAACCGGATGTCCGATTTACGTTCCTCTTTGATAAGAAATTAAATTAATAGAATTGAAACAACACCAGGCAGATTCTGCAGATAAACAATTATTAGAAAGCCTCCAGTAAATAGCAGGTAGGAACGGTGAACACATTAAAGTCGTAGGGAAATGACTGTTCCAACCGTTGCAATTACGAATTCTCCCGAATGCTGCACGACGTTACACGAGACAATGAAGTCAAGGTGGTCGTTTATCAAGAAGGCGGGGTTGTTGTGGTGGAAGGTTCCCCAACAAGTTTGATTGTGGCCTGTTTGTCAGAAGCATCTTGCTAACCAGTTAGTGCTAATAGGTTCCCAATGGGAAATTCCATTGGGACCAAGTAGCATTAAATTGGTTACTTAGAAACGACACTGTCAAGGAACGCTATAGACAGCGGAAACATGCAGGAGGAGAGTTTAGTGTCGGAGGTCGTGGATGAGTCTCCTCCGTCATCCATTTTTTATTTAGAGGAGGAAAGCGGGGACGAAGATGTTGAGGAAGAGGATGTCAAATCAGCGTTGGCTTTGAGGCGGGTTGAGGTGTGACGCAACGAAAAGCACGACAGTTCAGTCTAAAGAACATGGCGGCTTCAGCCGATGAAACTAGCGTTAGCGTGGCTATCGAGCAAGTGTTATCGGAATGACAGAGCATTTCTTCACTGAAAGAAGAGCAAAACACTGCTCTGGAGGCTTTTCTCAGAGGAAAATATGTTTTTGCTCTTCTGCCGACTGGTTTCGGCAAGAGTTTGATCTATCAATTGGCTTGTGCCTGGCTTGTGGTTGTGTTTTCGTCGTCACTCTGTTAGTACGTCATATGCTTCGTTGATCTGATTGGTTTATTTGGCCCGTCTATCACCAACATAGGCCAATCAGCTAACCAGTATTTTCGCCCCTTCCCAAAATTACTTCAACGGAAGGTTTCCAGATGGATATGCGGAGCAAATCCATCTGGCGGAGTCAGGTTATCGCAACGCTGGCAGTTCTTTTAGCTCTACGCACAGACGTCCATCCCCGAGAACTACAGTAAAACACTCGAAAGCATCGACAATCAACTTTCACAGGACATTTTCGAACTGCTCAGTAAATACAAATATTTTCAAGACTGGATAATTTGATGAATCTGAGTGCATCAACATACATTTTTTTTCACTGTAAATAATTAAAAGAGAAAGTATTTTTGTTGAAATGGGTTTGTATGGCTTTTTTGTGGTTTTTCGTTTTTTCTGTAAACGAATGACAATGTTTGATTATCCTTTTTGCTCACTGTATATAGTTGCAACTATTCCTTTAAATTGAATTTTTTAATAAAATGATTTTAAAAAAAACACTGAGACGCAACTCAATGGGAAAGGATTCTGATTTCTTATTTCAACCGTTGCGTATATTAGCTGCGACATATGAATCAAGACGCTATGACTGAAAATATTTGATTGATGACAGTTGATATATGATTGGCTGAATTTAGGTGTACAAGCTAAAAACTATTTTAAGACAGGATTTTTTTTTTTAAATAGAAATTGTCCTCATTTTGGGACAATAGCAAAGATCAGCCTGAAGTCCAAAGAGGCAGAATCAGGAGGACAATTAAGCATGAAAAAGTTTCCTACTGCTGCATCCTCCTCCCATCTGGCATTTCAAGCCGACTCGAGGGAAATCATGCAATATTTACAGGACAGCAACCTGATTTCCTCACTCAGACAGACTCATCCACATGCTATTAATAACCAGGAGTCAGTGGGAGGGGAGGCTGCCAGAGGGACAAGAGGCTGCAGAGGAAAGCATCTGAGGGAGGCAGCGTGAAGGTCCAAGAATCTACCTACCCTAGATCATCTCCTTGAAAAGCTGATATAAATATTTATGCAGAGATCTGCGTAAGTTTGAAACAACATTTGTGCCAACATTAAAAGCAGCAAAGTTTAGAGGATTTGAATCCTTCCTTAAGGCTTTCTCTCCCCAGAGCTCTGATTAGCTCGCACTCTTTCATTAGCATAATCCCACTTCGTCTATTTTTGTGCCGTTTCATGGTTTAGTGTAGAAGCCAATACTGAGGAGACAAACATACCAGATCCCAACAAAGTACGCTTTTATCACACAATACAACAATAAATCATATTAGCGTCTGTTTCAGAGGAGTCAAACTCCGAATTACCCAGATTCCCGTTACAGTTCATTTCATCGTTCTTCTGAATGTGGTGACATTTCTAATGATATTCTGCCTAGTTAGGAAATTAACTCTTCATATTGCCACAGCGCTGAGTCACAGATCACTGCTCTCCTCGTGCGTAACACAGCTCCCCATTCATAGATGATTTTAGACGCCGGGTTTATTAGAAGATTCACTTGTGTGGATTTAAGTTAACTTTATTATGTCAGAATAAATCTTTATGACCATCAGTGTGCTTTCTGGAAGGACTGATTGGGTGATTGGTCTGATTTCACTGTTAAATGTTCAAACCTGAAGCGTGAATCTGAAGTTTTATCACTTGGATGTTTCTTAATACTCTACATTTTTGCAGTTATTGATGCAGCTGCTGTCTGGACTCCTGCCAGGCATCTGATGCTCTGCAGAACTCCTCTGACTGCACCTGTGTTTGCTGATGCAGATGGCCTACCAGAACCCAAGTGCATCAGTATGGAGCACTTGGATGAGACGACTGGATCTCTTTTCAATTTTTTCCAGCAAAGCGTTGCACCATTATGGCCGGAGGGAACTGGGTCATGGTTAATGGCCGCTGACAGGGTGGAGAAAGGAGCGATTCATTTTAGCCGCTGGCAGCAGATTCCATAATTAAGATGATTAAGCAGGAGGGAGGGAGACAAAAAGGAGAGAAGTGCAACTACAGTTTAGAGGTGGACCAAACATTGGCACACTCTTCCCTCCAGGTTGTTTACTCCCTCTGAGTTTTTGTGAAGACACAGCAGTAAGGACACTCTGTCCTCAGAGCTATACTGCCAGCCGCATTAGTAGGATCGGCTGGCAGTGGCTCTGCAGCAGGTGCTGGTGGGAGGAGAGACCCAACAGTAGATGGGTGCCCTCTTGTTGGACAGCCATCGCCATGTTAATTAGCTTCATCTCTCCTGTTGGAGAAAGTGAACAGAACCAGGATTAAGAAAACAGCCTTTTTAGCCTGTTGGGCAAACATCTCCAGCAACGGCAGAAAAGATCTACAGTAGATCATAATCTTCTTTTAGAAAGGTTTGAACGTTCTCTAGGAATAAATGGCGCAGAACTGGGACAGATTTTATTTTGTTCACATTCATAATAAATCTTCTTCAAGCTCCAGTGCTAGGACTAAATTCCTACTGTTATGCTGATGATACTTAGCTATATCTGTCTATAAATCCGGATGAATCTAACCTGTAACTTAGACTACAGGCATGATTAGCCAGTCACTTAATCTGGATGGGATTAAATTAATATTGGATTATAAAGCAAATAATATTTTTGATCAGGTCCTTTCATTTAAATCCCATATCAAAGACTTTTCTATAATTTCATTCTTTCATCACCACAATGTTACAGAAATTAGAAATATCGTATCCAGGAGTGAAGCTGAGAAACTAGTTCAATTTAATTTAATTCACAACACATGTCATCTCAAGG
The DNA here is from genome assembly GCA_030533445.1 of Cyprinodon diabolis. NCBI lineage: Eukaryota > Metazoa > Chordata > Actinopteri > Cyprinodontiformes > Cyprinodontidae > Cyprinodon > Cyprinodon diabolis. Next base: position 38,029,928 of record CM060083.1, on the reverse strand, counting down.
CACTTTACAGTTCAACCAGATCATCCAGTCAGATTTATTCAAAGTTTTCTATCTAAGGAAAACCAGTTGATTGCATTGACTCATTGACTCCAAGGCAATCCCTCACACTTATGCTTGTAGCGACAGTGGAGAGGAAAATGATCTTTTAACAGGAAGAAACCTCCAGCAGAACCAGGCTCAATGTGAGCGGCCATCTGCTGAGGCCGACTGGGGTTCAAGGAGACAGAAGCAGAGACACAAAAAGCCTTCAGCTGATCCAATATGCTGCAGCCAGAGTTCGGATGAAAATTAATATTTTTTCTATCCTAGCTTCCAGATGGCTCAACTAAACAATTCCAGATGAACAACTTGCTCTTGCAGATCATGAAGAATTGCTCTGCTTATCCAAGGTGATCTATTAGATTTACAAAATCTCTACCTTCTGAATGAATGAATAGGAATTTATTTCAGACAATAAATTAATCAACAAAACACACACAAAAGAAACTAGTTAGCATCATCCAAACTAAACACAGATTTCCAAACTAACCTAAAGATTTTCAGTGTTTTCCTTCTAAAAGAAAAAAAATCTGAGAACAAAACAGCTTAAAAGACCAGAAGAAAAACATCCAGAAACTATCAAAATACCTTGGAAAGGAGCTCCAAGGATAAGTATAGATTATATATGTTCCAAAATAGCTTCATCAGATGAACTATTTTTTTCTGATGTACATCTTTTTCTTCTAACGGCTAAATAGGTCTCAATCACAGACTGTGATGTTTGAGTCAGTGGAAAACCCTGAAGGACAGCCGTGATTTCACAAACTCATCAGTGCAGTGGCAGCATCAATCCACTCATTTCGTCAGCCCCTGTCAGCTTTTGATGAGCTGTTCTGAGGGTTCCTTCTGACCCACTTTGACTCAGACTCTATTCTCCAGACAGATCCGACGTCTCCGCTCGCCTCCCTCACCGCCTCCTTTTCACACTCACTAATGCGATTAGGAAAAACACACATTTCCCAGCGGTGAAGCAGAATCAGGGGTGAACTCATCCAGCACCTTGTGTTTAATCAATAACTTCTCTTTTTGACCCAGATAGGCTACTTGGTGGTATGATGAGAGAACTTATATTTGTGATATTGACACTAAAAGTAATGTAATGTACCACATTTAAAGGTGGAGGTTCAAACTTTGTGTATTTACATTGTACACGCATCATTTAGCATTAGATAGGCAACAAGATTTGGCGATAACATAGAAACCTATCAGAAGGAAGAGGAGGAAAACTTGGACGCTGTTGTAGCTGAGTGGTATGTTTCTCACTCTTATGGGAAATATCACAAGTCTGTAAGCCTGCTGGATTAATTATAAACAACTATAAAATCTGATGTTTAGCAGCATAATCTACTCTTTAATTGGAAATCCTTAAAAAATAATTGAGAGTTCTCTTTGGAGGAATGTGTTTAAACATCAGGTTTTTCATCGACATAAAAAATCTGGGAAAACGTCCTTAGTTGACTCCATCCAAAGAAGGAGGAAAAAGAAATAATCCAATGGAGAGATATTTAAAAAAAAAAAAAACATGTCGGGGCTCAAATGATCATTGAGGTAAAGGAAACGGTGATAAAAACTCATGAGTTGGAACTCGTGTTGAATCCGACATGCACACACATTATGTAGATCCAGCTGTTTGGTAGTTATGCCAAATGGCCTGCACTTATATAGCGCTTTTTCAAGTCAAGCACACACTGATGATGGCTAGCTACCTTGTAGCCACAGCTGCCCTGGGGCTCACTGACAGAAGCCAGGCTCCCGTACGCCAACAGTCCCTCTGATCCACCATAGTTGTGATCAGATGAATTTGTCTGACAGGACGGCTTTCCCTGGCATGAATCTTTTTTTAGGCAATCTAAAACCTATTCCATTATTCTGTATTTGTGGGGAAGCAACATTCAAAACCTGTTAAAACCTCTTGCAAAACATACCAGTTCTTGTGGTTCTGTGTTCTAGATAAATCTTATGGTGGATTAAATTGTTCATTTTAAAGATCTCCTTATGTTTACACAAAACAATATTAACACACATGTTTATAAACATTTGACCACATGTGACACTATTAGGCTACGTTCACATTGCAGCCTAAAGTGACCCAAATCTGATTTTTCATGACTGTCTGAACAACACAAATCCGATGTTTTCCAATGCGACCCAGGCCACTTGGCTATGTGGTCCTGAATCCGATACGAATCTGATCTTTTCAAATGCGACCTGTCTTTAAACGGGCAGGTCACATTCATCCGACCTTAACGCCATTAATACTCAACAAAGGTCACCTACTCTGGGTCTTGCTATGAAGAAGTGGCAAGAAAAACTACAACCATGGCGGAAGATGATGCAGAGAGCAGTATTTATGTTTAACCATCTTAAAAAGATTGTGTTTTTATGGTTGGGAAAGTCCGCTAGATGCGCTCCGGCACTACCATCCATGTTTACTTCTGTAAACACAGAGCACGCTTGCTTGTGACATCATTGCGTCCTCTACTGCGCAAGTGGGACACTTGCGTTGTATGACTACAGTTCACACAGGAGATCACATACAAGTCGCATATATTTGGAAATGTAAACGGCAACGCCAAAAAAAAAATTGGATTTCACAAAACATCGGAATAGAGCATCAAGGCCTGCAGAGTGAAAGTAGCCTTAGATTGATCACTTTTCTGTTAGCTGTTTGTGTCCATAACTTTACTGCTTTGATTCTCTGTTGATCGATGATCTTCTCTGCTGTCATACAAAATCCTGCAAACCAATCCCCTTTCATTCATCCTCTCTATTGGATCTTTATGTGGCACATCTCAAGCAGCATCTGCAGGTCAAAGCATGGCTTTCTATGTTAGATCAACGTTTCTAAATATCCGACACTCAAACCCAAATTGCACATCCTCCGTTCCTGTACGGGTCCGCCAGATTCCAGACTGCCTCCGAATCTGTGGAAAGTCACGCATATTGCTTCCGTGGTTACTCTGTCTTGCCGCGCACTAAGTTCCTTGGAGCTCGAGAAAAGCATGTGTGAGAAGTACCAGTTAAGGCGATATAAAGGAACCTGACAAAAAAAAAAACTTTCTTTGGGATGAACACAAAATTAATTTGTTCTTCCTAAATTAGCACCTCTTCATCCATATTTGCAATTCAACAGTTGCTCAGCAAGTTGTGAGGTTCACTCTTGGAAGTTGTTGTAAAAGGATTTGCCGAAATTTTAAGCCTTTCAGAATGAAATAAACATTGACCAAACTGACAAATCTGCTTACTTGTTTGTTTGTTTAGAAACTAGCTGTTTTTGTCCAATATTTAAATAAAACTGTCATCTTTATTGGGAGAATTTAAAAAAGAAGTTTTAATTTGTAATTACTGATCTGTCATTTTTACCATATCTTGCTTTGACAAACCGGATGCGATTACAACTGTGAATCTTGACCTGGCCAGAGTCCGATAAGTCGGAACGGAGCAGAAAACTGAACTTGTTCAGGCAAAGGTCGGACGGCACGTCCCCGGTAGAGTCCTGCACGGGTCGAGTTTTACCAACCCGCACCCGCCCGAACCCGTTAGGATGACTACCAAACCCGGCCCGTCCCCCACGGATATCTTCAATTCAAATTCGAACCCGACCTGACCCGTTGATATTTAACCCGCAACCCGACCCGTTAAAACATCAAGTAATAGGCAATAGTACGCCATTAACACTACAGCAGACGTGTATGCACTGACTGTGGCCTTTATGGAGGGAAGCCCGCACTGCCAGCAGGGCTTTAAGCTACAACAAGGGTGACCCAAGACAGTGCCTGATTAATATAAGATTTCTGATGTCCATAACAATAGACACGCATAAAAAAAAAAAAAAAATATCACCAACTACCCGCCCGCACTAAAAAAATATCCGCCCGACCCGTTTATTTTTATTTATGCATTTTTCACCCGCAAAAGAGCAGTTTTGCGGGTGACCCAACCCGTTGCAGGACTCTACAGGTGCTGGTCATAAAATTAGAATATCATGAAAAAGTAGATTGATTTCAGTAATTCCATTTAAAAAGTGAAACTTGTATATTATATTCATACATTACATACAAACTCATATATTTCAGATGTTTATTTTGTTTAATTTTGATGATTACAAATGACAACAAATGAAAATCTCAAATTCATCATATCAGAAAATTAGAATATTACTGAAGACCAATAAAAACAAAGGATTTATAGAAATGTTGGCCAACTGAAAAGTATGAACATGAAAAGTATGAGCATGTACAGCACTCAGTATTTAGTTGGGCCTCCTTTGGCCTGTATTACTGCAGCAATGCGGCGTGGCATGGAGTCGATCAGTCTGTGGCACTGCTCAGGTGTTATGATAGCCCAGGTTGCTCTAATAGTGGCTTTTAGCTCTTCTGAATTGTTGGGTCTGGTGTATTGCATCTTCTTCTTCACAATACCCCATAGATTTTCTATGGGGTTAAGGTCAGGAGAGTTTGCTGGCCAATTAAGAACAGGGATACCATGGTCCTTCAACCAGGTACTGGTAGCTTTGGCACTGTGTGCAGGTGCCAAGTCCTGTTGGAAAATGAAATCTGCATCTCCAAAAAGTTGGTCAGCTGCAGGAAGCATGAAGTGCTCTAAAACTTCCTGGTATGTGGCTGCGTTGACCCTGGACCTCAGAAAACACAATGGACCAACACCAGCAGATGACATGGCACCCCAAACCATCACTGACTGTGGAAACTTTACACTGGACTTCAAGCAACGTGGATGAAGTGCCTCTCTTCTTTTCCTCCAGACTCTGGGACCTTGATTTCCAAAGGAAATGCAAAATTTACTTTCATCAGAGAACATGACTTTGGACCACTCATCAGCAGTCCAGTCCTGTTTCTCTTTAGCCCAGGCAAGACGCTTCTGACGCTGTCTGTGGTTCAAGAGTGGCTTGACACAAGGAATGCGACAGCAGAAACCCATGTCTTTCATACGTCTGTGTGTGGTGGTTCTTGAAGCACTCACTCCAGCTGCAGTCCACTCTTTGTGAATCTCCCCCACATTTTTGAATGGGTTTTGTTTCACAATCCTCTCCAGGGTGCGGTTATCTCTCTTGCTTGTACACTTTTTTCGACCACATCTTTTCCTTCCCTTCGCCTCTCTATTAATGTGCTTGGACACTGAGCTCTGTGAACAGCCAGCCTCTTTAGCGATGACCTTTTGTGTCTTGCCCTCCTTGTGCAAGGTGTCGATGGTCGTCTTTTGGACAACTGTCAAGTCAGCAGTCTTCCCCATGATTGTGTAGCCTATAGAACTAGACTGAAAGACCATTTAAAGGCTTTTGCAGGTGGTTTGAGTTAATTAGCTGATTAGAGTGTGGCACCAGGGGCCATCAATTTTGAACCTTTTCACAATATTCTAATTTTCTGATATGATGAATTTGAGATTTTCATTTGTTGTCATTTGTAATCATCAAAATTAAACAAAATAAACATCTGAAATATATGAGTTTGTATGTAATGTATGAATATAATATACAAGTTTCACTTTTTAAATGGAATTACTGAAATCAATCTACTTTTTCATGATATTCTAATTTTATGACCAGCACCTGTAGTCCCCGGAGGGTGAGATCTGGAGGAGTCAAGGAGAACTGTTCTCATTGATTAACACAACTACACAGTTGCTCCGTCTTGCGAACATTAACGGAGGAACCGGATGATGTGGATTTCAGAGTTAGAGGTTTATCTCAGGTAATTTTTGTTAGCAAAATGGCCTCAAAGGCGGTCCTAGAAGCAGTCTCACAGTGCGACCCACAACTGCAGATTTCGAGCCATGACTAAAGGTTCCTCCGTGATTTTTCCTACAGTCTTTTTTCCGTGACAGCCTAATATACAGAGTTTCAGATTATTAGATGTTTCAATAAAGTACAAACAGCCCTGATTTAGGCTGTGCCTTTTAATACGTTTTTCCAACCAGGTGACTCAGCTTGCCTTGGCTCCAAATCAGTAATAAATATGTCACCATATTTAGCAATGAGTAGGTGTGCAGCTGTGACATCAATGATCAGCTGTTTGGATGATCAATGCTTCTTAATTAACTGAACCCTTGGAAAAGGAGATAATGTGACAATATGAACCAACTTGTAGGAGAAAAGTACAGATATAACCTAAATATTCAGGAACCATGTTAAAAGCTTGGACTGAAACTTCCATCTAATGGCTCTCCATTGAGTGACAGCACAACCCTGGCTGCTATAAATATGGATGAACCTGTTTACCAGCTGGGCCCAGCACTCCCAGCTGAACATTGTCTTACGTCCAGCTTCAGTCTCAGATTGCAGCCTCTGTTACTATGGAGGTTTTCTAACCAAGGCTGCATCATAGGCAGCGCCAAACCTAAACCAGTTGGAACTGGTTCTTAAGGTTCAGGGTCAGCACCTTAAAAAGCGGTGCTATGGCAGCTCAAATTCTTTAGCCGAATCCAAAAACAAACCCAGGTAACTTGGTAAAAGGGAGAATGTAGCCACTATGAAACAGTATGAGCTCCTCATATTATCTTCTTGGTTTTTGGTATTTTGTAATTAATAGTTGTGTCTTACATTCAATGGAGACTAAAAATTCAGGAGAACTTTGAGATGAAATACAATGATTTCATGAACGAACAAAGATTTTGTTCGTTTTAAAAGCGATGGCTGCCAGTGTTCTCCGTAACATCAACACTGCAACTGTTTTCTTTTTACAGTTGGAAATATTTATCATTACTTTCTTTCCCATTTTAAAGCTTAGGAAGCAGAAAAGTGAAGCTCTTTTTCAAAACATCTCATTTGAATTATTCCGCCTTAACATACCAGCCCAATCGGGCAGCCAAAGCATTAAATCAGGTGTTTCCATCCCCTGTTTACAGGAGTCTGAGGGCAGCAGGATTTAGACGCGCCCCTGCTCAAACACACCCGTCTCAAATGGCTGGATTACGTCATCAACATGGCAAGTTCTCCAGAGGCCTGCTGATGAATCATTCCTTCGATTCAGGTGACCGACTAAAACAAGCAGGACACCAGCCCTGGAGGGCTGAGGCTGGACACCTATGATTTACATGTCATTTTAATTATTCCAAGTCTTCTACTTATCTGCTCGGGTCTAATTTTGCAGTTAAGAAAAAAAAAAAAAAAAAGCTCACCTAGTTTTGGAAAGACGATGAGATATTCAGCATTGCACTGTGGACAAGCAACCCTCGCCGTGCTGTTGCCTCGCTGTTTTTCATCCACCCAGCGCTGCAGGCAGGACTGGTGAACCCACTTCGTCGAGCCACGGCATCGACACGGTCGAACCCACTCTGCTGTGCGGTCATCCTCATCTGTGGCGAAGCAAACCCAGCAGCTCCTGAGACAACACACAGGTCCACATGTCAGACAACAGGGAAAAACGACCAGACAAACTTTGTCAAAGCGCAACAAGGAATTATTGTTCTGACATCCCAATATAAAGCCCAGTGTTGATTTGGCTGATTTCAAAACGGGCTAAATAAGGATTTGCTCAGGAATTTAAGGCATCGCCTTCAGGTCATTCTAATTAGTCATTTGTATCCATGCAACTGCCTCCAGTTTCTAAAATAGTTCAGTCCTCTGGCTGAGTCAAGAGAAGAAAATGAAGATGCGTGCACTGAGATGTGGTTCAGCTAGAGTCTGAGTAGTGCTAAACCACAACCAGCACAGGTTAGCATTGGAGTCAGTCTGATAGGAAAAACTAAATGTCTAAATGTTTTTAATTCTACGCTATTTTTTGACTTCTTATATAAAATCTGAAACAACTATTTTTCACTTTATTGTCGTAATATTACGACTTTATTGTCCTAAGGTTACGGCTTTATTCTCCTAATGCTACGACTTTATTCTCCTAATGCTACGACTTTATTCTCCTAATGCTACGACTTTATTCTCCTAATGTTTCAGCTTTATTAAGTCGTAATGTTACAAATTAATAAAGTCATAATGTTACGACTTTATTAAGTCCTCTTCGGGGGATGTCTTTTTATATTTACATGATTGAACATGACACAACAATAACTGTCTTAATTCACAACAAAAAAATCGAATAAAGTCGTTAGATCATGAGAATAAAGCCGTAACATCACAAGAATAAAGTCGTAACGTTTCGGCTTTATAAAGTCGTAACGTTACGGCTTTATTAAGTCGTAACGTTACGGCTTTATTAAGTCGTAACGTTACGGCTTTATTAAGTCGTAACGTTACGGCTTTATTAAGTCGTAACGTTACGGCTTTATTAAGTCGTAACGTTACGGCTTTATTAAGTCGTAACGTTACGGCTTTATTAAGTCGTAACGTTACGGCTCTATTCTCGTGATGTTACGGCTCTATTCTCGTGATGTTACGGCTCTATTCTCGTGATGTTACGGGTCTATTCTCGTGATGTTACGGCTCTATTCTCGTGATGTTACGGCTCTATTCTCGTGATGTTACAACTTTATTCTCTTTTTTGTTGTAAATTAAGACAGTGTTATTGTTGTGTCATGTTCAATCATGTAAATAGAAAAAGACAATATTAATTTAAAAAATCAGCCTTGCAAAAATAATCAGCAGCAGATATTGGTTAGACTGACGACAAAATTAATCAGTTTTGACCTTAGAAAAAAAAAGCAAACTATTGTTTCAAAATCTAAATAACAGGTTTTTTCAAAACATAAATATTTTTCATTTTTAGGCCAAAGATAGTCTATCTAAAAGAATAGAAATTGGGATATTCCTACCTAAGCTACATCAGATATCAGGTATCAATATATTATAACAGATTTAAAAGAAAATAGTTTAATAAGAAGCGCATAAAGCTTGCATTTGAAGCTGATTAAAGAAAAACATTTTTTTTTTTTTACAAACTAATAGTGGCATCTATAAGTTTACTAGGGCGTTCAGCTACAGTGCATGACTCTGCATCTTTCTTCATAACACCGTTGGAACTTCAGCCCTGCTGCCCCCGCAGCTGAATAATTGACAGCAAATCTGTGGCTTTCTGTCATCATAGTTCAAAGCGACTTGTGCTCGGGTACTAGTGTTACATCAGAGTCGGAAAGACACGGGAGCAATCTTGAATTATTTGCTTGGGTTGCTAGCTGAATGTAAAGGATGATTTTCCAATACAAGCAGGGTGTTGAATAAAACATGACTATGCAGGAGAGGAGGGTTGAAGCTCAGATAACAGCACAGAGAGAGCCGGCCGGACAATCATAGCCCACCATCTCATCAACACCTTATTCACACTTTGTCCACAGACGTTACTGAACTGAAATTGAAAATCCGCCTCCTTGTTGCTCCTGACTGGTATCTCAGTAGCTGTTTTTACCTGCACATTAGGAGTCGGAATAAACAGCCAATTGGATGTAAAATATGTAAAAATATTCTGATCGAATTCAGGAGCTTGGAATGAAATTGTATTCTGATTAAGAGGGCGGGTTTATGCCGATTAACAATCCACAATCACGATTCCACATGTATGTAAATGTTATTAAAAAGTTATTCTGAATGAGACCAGCTCACCTGGGTAACCATTATCAATGTGACCGAGTTGTTAGATCCCATTAAAAAGTTCTGACTGGCCATTTATTCGGATTGTCCTTGTAAACAGTTCATTCATTTATTACATGCATTTCTTTTTTTTTTATCTGAACCCATTTTAAGGTGAATAATGACATTTTGCACATGTAAACATAGCTAGTGTCTACTGCCATATCTAAGTCCGGTCATATTCAGAATCCAAACTTCTGAAAGTACTTCAAATATGAAATGAATACATACTGTTCAATAAATGTGTTTTTAATTACCGGAGACATCCATGTTTGTCAAAGAACACTACTGCCACCTACTGGTCTGTGACGTCACGGTGCGGTATCGGCTGTTGATCAAGTCCCAATGCTGTATCTGGTGTTTATCACTACGCGCTATTATCCAAGTCATCTTGAAAACATTCTTCTTCCAAATGTTGGCTACATATTATGTGTTTTTTCTCTGGCCAGAAGTTCGATGGCAAATCCTTCCTCTTCAAGTTGGCAATCCAACGACCAACCCGTCCGTGGAGGATCAGGAATTGGAAAGGTGAAATAACTACAATTTTTTTCACTTTTACCCAATATATTACAACATTCAACTGCCATGCACGTGGGTACTGTAGGTTTGACTATAGCTCCTGCAAATTTCAACGGTGAAGTCCTCTGGAAAAAAAATAATTGTTGATTGCAGATGTGTCTAGCAGTTCCCGTTGATTTTGCTTGTAAAGCGGGGAGAATGGCGCTAGGCTTACCGCACCGTAACGTCACTGCCGGAAGATGTCAGGAGTGAGGTGTTACTATATTTGGCCAAAAATGGCTGCTCCCAAACTCAGTCATTGCGACGAAATTTATTATTTTTATTTTTTTACTCATTAACGCTAATTTCATTAAATCACCGCAAACGTATTAGTTCTAGGTATAAATATTGAGCCATTGATTATTCCTTGCTGATCAGACTTTTCCTTTAAAAGAAATACAGGCCTATATAGTTCCAGAAAGGAATATATTTGACACTGAAGACACAACCGGCAATCATGCAAAACATAAACTTCACTCTGAACATATGATGAAACATGGTAGTGGCAGCATTTCCTATGCAAATGGGAACATGCATGGAGAAAAATATGATGCAATGCTGGAAGAAAACCTGCAGGAGACAGTAGAAGAGTCAATGCTGGGCCTGAAACTTAAGAGTGGTCATAAAAGGTTTTTCAAACCTTAGAGCAAACACCAAGAGAAATTAAAAACAACAAAAACTATTTAATGTCCTTTTGGGATACATTAATTATTCTTGAGCTAAATGAAATTAAACAAGATTTGAAAACATTACAAACCCTTAAATACATAACAAGGGTAACCATACATTTGTATGTATGTTGTAGCCTCTATATTGATATCTAAGAAACAGTTAACTTTTTTTGGCAGAATGTGTTAATCCTCATTAAATAATCCCAATTTGTAAATTGCTGGAGGTTTCTTTCTGTTAAAAGGGAGTTTTTCCTCTCCACTGTCGCTACAAGCATGCTAAGTGTGAGGGATTGCCTACAAGTCGATGAGTCGATGCAATCAACTGGTTTTCCTTAGATAGAAAACTTTGAATTAATTTGACTGGATGATCTGGTTGAACTGTAAAGTGCCTTAAGATGACGTCTTGTGAATTGGCGCTATAGAAATAAACTGAATTGAATTGAAAATTAAATTACCTTAGTGAGCCTGATATCAGTACTTAAGCAAACATTTATATGAACTCTGCAGAACATACAGTATCATAAATGAACAAATACAAACACACCACATCCCGCTGATGTAATCTGACCCAGATAGACAGAAAAGATGAAAGACGGCCTTTAATTCATGCATCGCTGTCCGTTTGATTTGACACCAACAATTAATGGCCAGATATCTGATCAAACCTTTTGGTATGTCTGAACTCTACTTTATTGATGATCCATGTTTGAATGTAAAGAGAAAGAAAGAGCGCAGGCTGCCTCAACATGCCGTCTGTTATGAGCTGCAACTAAGATAAAATAGACCAAAGCGGCATGGCTGATTCTCCTATTTAGTTTTCAGATATTTTTGAAACTTTTTAGATAACATATTCATCAGACCAACACATAAAATCTAGTCTCCAGGCACTTTGGAGGACAAATGCCTCACATCTAGGGAAAAGTGATTTAATCCTTCTGACTTTGAATGAAATCTGAATACATGCAGTTCAAATAACAGATTAAGTTGGTAATATAACAGTTTCTCAAATACTTTCAAGGAAAAACAAAAGTTTGTTTTACTTTTGAATATGTGCAGTGAAATTGTTTATTTTTGAATGTGTCCGTGGCTTAAATACTAATGATGGATTAGACAGCAGGTTTAAGACTGATGTCCTTACAAGATAAACCAACTATTAAACAGATCATAGGTGGAAAAAATGAGTCTTAAACACAGAAATTAGTTATTTAACCAAAATCATTCATTTCATTAATTCTGTAAATACAAGTCTATTTAAACACACCTTCCCAGAAAGGGAAGGCAATTAACCCTTTAAAGCCCAACCCAAGAATAAAACAAAACAGAAAATTTCTTTTTTTTTGTTTGAAGTCCTTATTTGCCCTTTTAACAAAATATGTAAAAAGAAAAAAACAGAAATACATTTTTGATATTAATAATTTATTACTATGCGATAAGTCAAGATTATTTTTTGTGTAGTCTTCTACTGGCTGGTATCAGGTATATCTGATTGTGTACAATAGGATTTTGAGCAAAGTTTTTACCATTAAATTATACAAAAGGTGTCAGATGCAAAACATTTCAGAAACCGTATGTATCAAATACGATACATTTGGCATTATAGGGTTAAAACATGTTGGTTATGGTACCTAAAAAGTGACCAAACAGTTTTAAAACAGAGAATAAAATGTCCAGACATGCACTACGAGTATGGTTCAATCACATTAATCAAAGTACCATTTTTTTTTTCTTTTAATGCTTGTAGTTTTAATGACCATGCTCTAATTAAATAAAAACCATAGCATCTTTTTTGCTTCTACTCTACTAGTCATTTTGAAAACCCAACGATCCTCCAAATTGGAGCGCGAATAGGTGCACTTTGGATGCATGTCTGAGAACAAGACATCTATCTGTGGAGTTGAGACCAATATAAAACCCCAAGGGGTGGACACTGTGTAAACACATAAGTAACAACACAGCTACACCCACAAGCCAGACTGCCGTTCATTAAGATGCGTGCAAGCAACCCAACAAAGGTTCCCTTTATTCCCCAGTCATGTGATGGTGGATAACTTGGGGGTCCACAGCACAAGCTGGGCACATGAGCAGCCGATCCTGGGCCACTAAGATGTGCAAGGGGTGGAAAAACTTCGAAAGGGTTTTCAACGTATGACAACCACTTCTTAATATCATTATGTCCCAAGGATGTATGGTGAACTATAGTGGATCAGCGATGCTTTAGATACTTTATTTTTAGTAATGCAGGTTTCTGCTACAACTTTTTTTTAGATTTCATTTGGATAGTTTTGGAGCTCCAATCCCAATGTCAGTTCAGTGTGTCTTTTAAAAAAACTTGAGTTTTAAGCCATATATAACCGCTACAACTGTGAGCACACCTTCACTGACTGCATTGTTTTAAAACCCATTTGCTCCGGTGTTCATTTAAAATTTTCTAGAAAGTTCTGTTTTCTGGTTTAAGTCAAAGTAAGAGTTAAATCTGCTTGATAAAGCACCTTGCATAAGAAGCGTTGTTTAGTGTAATTGTTCCTTAGGTTAATTCCAACTATCCCCAGTTATTTTTGCAAGCTGGAGATTACAGAGTTTAGATAGGTACGTTGTGGACTGGCTACTACGACTTAAAAATTTATTCCTAAGTGTACATATCTGAAGTATTTCTTTAAACACAGTTGCAAAACAATGTACGTACATATATAGTGATACTTACATCATTATTTTTCATTATTGACCTGTTAGTTGAGTTATTAAACTACAAGACTCCAATGAAAGCTCTAAAAACAAGCATGAATATATTTTACAAAAAACAAACAGTAGTGTTTTAGATTAAAAAAAAAATAATCTACATCAGAGAGAAAAAACAAAATCATGTTAGTCTGGATTAAATCCAATAAAAAGAATAAATTCTGGATTAACACATTTCAGTTGCACCTATTCATTAAACGCTGCACTGCGAAGGCAGCCGGCTGCCTGTGGCTGGCTCAGATAAGAACCTTTGGGGCCCTGTGTTTGTCGGCGATAGAAGCTAGGTACACAACGGCCCAACAGCAACAGGACCTGGCATACATCTCACAGCTATCTGCTTCACAAACACTGTCAGGGTAACTACGTCTGCCACACACCTGCAGCACGTAGCTAAGGCACATTTCACAAAACCTCGCATGCCCTTCCTTTCTTCATGCTACATGCGTTTAGGAAATGATTTCAAAGATCAAAGATCAATATTGACAGAAAGTGCAGTGTCAAATGCTTTGCAGAACACACCCACCCACACACACACAGCAGATGGTATCAGCTGTTGGTTTTTGTTTAGGAGGAAAACTGTGTTCAATATTGCATTACATCCTCACCTCCACATAAACTGAAGTAACACATGAAATAAAAAGATACTTGGAAAGCAGCAATAGGAAATACATGCAACATAAACCTCTTTGGCTGTACAATAGGTTTTGTGTCACTGAACCAGGTTTACATGCATCACTTTTTTATTTTAATCGAAATTTGATCCAAAAGCTTAACCCCAGATTCATAATGATGGGTCTATTAAAGTATAAAACAGGTTGGTTTTGAGTTGTAGTGAAGCAGCCTATTTGAAAAACCCATATTTCTTCAGAGTAAAATTTATGATTATGAGGCTAAAAACTTTAAAGATAAAGATAAACTGTTTCATTGTTGCTTCAGGAAGGCTGCTTGTTGAAAAAAATCTCCAAAGTCCCAGAAGGAGATACCAACAAAGAAGAATTCCCTGGAAGTACAAGATCAAGCGTTTGAGCAGCAACAGCATTTGAAAGTGTTGAAGAAATGACCCATCATCTCACTCATTAGCTGCGCTTCCATTACAATTCTGCACAAAAACTATGGCAATATTCTTTCAAATTCGAAAATGCAACGTTCCACAATTACAGTATTTCTATTAAATAACAAAAGCAATCATAATTGCAGGTAAATACGTTTGTTCAGGTTCTAATAACACAACATGCAGTTCAGCCACCACTCTAGTGGGCATCATCATCATCCTTTAACTACTCCTGGTCTTCTTGTTCGTCTTTTTTACAGGCTGTAAGGTGCACATCATGTGACTCATGTGATGCAAAAAAAAAGGGGGGGGGGTTACCATTGCAGTTTTGCCAAATACAATCCAAAAATTACCTCATCAAGTGTAAAGACAGTATTATATTAAGTAAAAGACGACCAATATGATTAAACCTCTCCGATACCCAGTCTTTGATGTACTGGTGTTATGCTAAGGTGCTCAAGCGTCTCACAAAGACCAATTTATGCTTGTGACACATAGCCTCTGCAACCGTCAAATCTGTCTCTGTGCGCGACCATGCCCCACCGCGCAGAGGTTCTGCAACCGCCACTGCGCACCTCAAAAAATCCTGACTATGCGTCGGACAGTCGCAAACCCGCGCAGACCTCAAGGGGAAGTGTGTAGAAAAAAAAACTGCTGTGATTGGTCCTTGGTATGCCTTTCCGGCTGTCTTTGTGGTCGTCCTTCTCGATTCGGTGCTGGGGAGCGCCATTTTCAAAAACTGAGGAACAACTACAATGGACAACTACGACGAAAGGTTAATCGGTCTTTTTGCCAACTCCATTAACAGAGCCTGTTCCTCTTCGATGTCTAGCAACTCTAGATCCATCTCCGTAACCATGATATCTTACAGACACACCATTGTTGTTTTGAAAGAAAAATACTCCCGCTGGCACTGAAGTTCTTGTGACCATCCGCCGAAGTTCTCGCGAGTTCTTGAAAAGGCTCCACCTTGCGCTTTGGCGGGAAACTGCTGTACATCCCTAGAAATTCCAGACCGACGTTGCAGAAGCATAAAAGCAAAACTGGTTCGTGACCAGACACATGCAACATTTGATGTGTGCGGTTGCAGAAGTATAATATGGCCTTTATTTTTCCACCATTTCTTCCTTTGGCATCGTGTTTTAACAGATACCAACCTTAATTCCTACCAACTTAATGAGTGAATGAAAACCACTTTAATCTAGATGTGCCAAAGTTATGTCCTTTTGGCTAACTTTATTCATCCCATTTGGCATCAGTTTCATACGACGAAATCCATTAACTCGAATAACAGTAAAAGAATTTCATTTTTCAGCAAAGGTAAAACATCACTACTCCCATGTATAGTTGATTGAAATTGGGGCGCAGTGAACAACTCAAAAAGAAACAAAGTCTCTCAGGAATACCCTATGATTGTGCTACATTTTCCTTGGACAGTCTAACACCTCATTGTAGTCAAGGGCAAGAAATTTGTTTCAGTGCTGTATTAAAAAATAAAGCTCCTTGTTAAAGTGTAAAAACCAAAAAGGATAGATTATAAAACTTATATTCATAATAAATGTAGGAATGTTAGAACCTACTAAAATGAACAAAGAGCTGCCTAACCAAAAATTCAAACCAAAGCTCAGCTGTTCCACTTTATTTTGAATGATTTAAAATTGAAAAGAAATGATTTAAAAGCATGGTATTTGTTCTTGAAATGTGCTTGCATTCCTTAACATATACACAAAACTGTAAAGGTAATGTGTTCAGGTGGGACACAGTAACACCTGTCCATGGAAAGTATACAGGAACATATTGTCCATTGACTGTATTCAATTATTAATTCTAATACTTCCTGTTAAATGTACTAAATAAATTAAATCTGGGTTTACGAATGACAGTTTTGTTTCTTAATGTGCAGTTTCTCTTCTGCTCTTAAATCAAATCTGTTTGCCATGTTCTAAGGCAGAAAGTCCCTAATATACCTTCAGTTTCACTTTTTATTTAAAAGAAAAAGCTTTGAAAATTTTCAAAGAACTTGAGGCCTTAAGTTAAACTAAATGTCTTGTTTGATTACACAGTTTCTGCAATATTAAATCCTAATGCTATGATGGAATCAGTAGCTATAATTCTATCAATAAATGTGGGGCTCTAGTAGCTCGACTGATGATAACACCACCTGATCTGAAATCCCCTAGATATCTGTTTGTTATTAGCTAGCTTTAGTTACCGATTTGAGAAATGTTGAAAATGTTCTTTTTAGCAGCAAAGCCTGGGCTTATTGCTGAAATATTGGACGAACACAACTATGTTGGATTTACCTGAACATGATAGTAATTGAATAAATAGGGCAAACAGGACGTCAAGGACACGTGTATTAAAAAAAACCAGACTAAATGTAAGATTAGATTTATAATTTAGTCTGGCCCCAATAAGTTACATTTTTACTTGTAGTGACAGTGGAGAGGAAAAACTCCCTTTTAACAGGAAGAAACCTCCAGCAGAACCAGGCTCAGTGTGAGCGGCCATCTGCTGAGGCCGACTGGGGTTCAAGTAGGGCTGGGTACCGAACTTCGGTTCTTTTATGGTACTGACCGAAATGCTTCGGTTCTACAGAGTATCGAAACATGCCTCGTCTTTCGGTACCAAGTTTCGGTGATTGGCTGTAACACTTAACGTGATTGCGTCATCCAGGAAAAATATACAGGTGGTCACGCCTACAGCCAGGGCTCATGTGTATCTGTTGTGAACTGGTTGCGAGCGTAGTTGAAAATGCCCCCCAGGTCAAAAGTGCGGCTTCACTTTATTAAGACTGATGCCAATAGTGCGCAATGCATTACAACGGAAACAATTTAAGAGCAGAAAGTTCCGCGGTGTTTAACTGCAGGAAGAGCGGACCGCAGCCGGCGAGACCATCCTCCTCTCAGCAGCCCGTGGGCAGAGCAAAGCCAGTGCGGAGTGAATCATGCTGCTTTCAAACTGGACGCAGCAGGAGCAGCAACATCACGTCTGCTGCTTCCTTTTTTGCTGCTTGTACCAGCTTCTGACGCGCGGCTGAAGAAGCTTTGCTGCTCTGGCTGCGCGGTCGTAAAGTGGCTCTGAAGCGCGTTGGGCAGAGCTACTCTATCCTTTATTTGCCTTGCAGCTATATTTGCTGTGATCAGTGGGAATAAAGTAGTTTTTTTATGTTTTTAAGTGGGAAAATCCACCTGGAAACTTAATCAGTACAGTCAGTTCATCCTGCCTTCCAATATTTCTGTCGGAGCCGCTCAGACCCCCACATACCAGCGGTGCACTGTCAATAGGATCCCATTCAATGGGCTTGTTTGTCAGACATGGTAATTTTTCTAAAGGAAAACTGCTAAGTAAAAAAGGTCCTCACAATGTAACAGTGAATATTAGACACAGATTTTTTTTTTTTTTTTGAAAGAGGAAAAATGTAAATGGAGAAATCAGAGCTTAAAATAAAACTCAAGGTTTGTACTTTTTTAATTTGTGTAATTTTCTTTTTCTTCGAATTGATATTATAAAACTGGTATCGAAAAAAGTATCGTTCAGGAACCGGTATCGAAGTGAAGGTATCGGTACCGGAACCGAAAATTTTTGAACAATACCCAGCCCTAGGTTCAAGGAGACAGAAATACGTCCTTCTTAAAAATGAACGAGCATAGAGCCTCTTCCTGCTCACGTTTCAATGAAAACCCCAAGTCTAATCCTTCCAAAAGTGATTCCAAAGCTGAGTCAAACGAGAACTGTTCAATAGTTGTTGACGTCTTCCTTGTTGTGCTTCTTCCAGCATGGCGCATTTTTGTCGTCACACCTTCAAAACCCCGCCCGCTTTGCATCCAGAAATTGAAAACACATCTCTGTGTTGTGATTGGCCCGCCAGTTCTGGGACCTGGGGCATTGATCAAGGCTAGACCACTCGCAGGCAAAAGTGATTTAGGCCGCTGGCGGGTGGGGCTAGTTTATTAGGCTACTAAAATGGTTATCTGCAAGTACAAACAAATAGGGCAGCGATAGTCTTTTTTCCTGCTTCACAAAAAAAAGGCAGCAGCTTGACAAAGCCATGATGGCAATTATTTTACATCCAAGTAATACACAGGCCTTCATTTATACACACACACACATCAATTTCAAACGGATGGTATTGGTATGGTGTCGTATCGGACGATACTGCATAGCCAGGTATCGGGGTGCAACGCTAGTATAAATCATCTCAGAATGCCAGCATCTATTTCCGGCCTCTTTTTCCCTTCTTTTCTTACATTAAGTTACATTTTTTGAGTTGTTTCAATGATTTCTCAATTTATGTAAAACACATTAGAATAAAAAACAAACCATTTTCCTACACACCACAGACATCCAAAGTCTCCCGGATGTTCCGGGAGTCTCCCTGATATAGATAGTTGTTCATTGATGCCCACTAGTCGGATAAATTATCCCGGATTTTACACTCTGCGAGGTGGTGTTTTTTTTTTTACTGCGAGTGAGAGCGAGCAGGCAATACAATAATTTGTGCATCATGTGAGGATTAGAACTACTGCGATTGCGCAGGAACAACAAGAGAAAGAGTGGGGTGTGAGGAGGAGGTTGCTGGTGTAACCTGTGCAGCATATCTGTCCAAAGCGATGCTCTGTTCAATGAGCATTTCAGGCGACTGGTTGTCAGAGGGCTAATTGGATCAGTCCGATAAGTTTCACGTTACTCTCTGCAGTCACCTAGTTGCCACTCAAAGCTGTGCATCCTGTGAAACGGCAGAGGTTGAATCCTCGAGTAAAAAACAAAAATATAGGACTAATTTTACAGCAGAATATACTAAAGTATATCCATGTCTAGTGAAGGTGAGGAACAGTGGCGGATCTAGACCAAATGTACCAGCGGGCCAGGAGGGGACCAGCGTGTTTTCATGGGGGCACAGAAAAGCATGAAATAAAAAACAGGGCAAGGGATTCAAATATATTGAGAGCTGCATGAAGGGAAATTTCTTTTCAATGAGGTTCAATAGAAATTCTATTTCTTGAGGTAAATATACATTTATAATTTAGGAATTGTACATATTTTTGACCTAATTTAAGCCAAAACAACCTTTTTCTATAACATTTAGATTAGAATTCAAGAAAAACTGTTAAATTCATTTTTAAAAATTAGAGGATTCTTTTTCAATTTGTTGTGAAAGAAAAATAAGCTTCATTATAAGCATCTCCCTGCAATGAGTTTTTGGAACTTGGGATGTCTGACACCTCGTGTCTTAGCTGTTGGCTAATGTTTCGTAAAGGGGTTTGGTTATTTCGTAACGTACATTTTTAACTAGAATGACCCATTTTAAACGCATATATACACGTAAAACGTTGAATTATCGAGCTTCCGACTGAAGTCCTTCATTCATGAAGCCTGTGTGTCATGGCAGGAGTTAAAGGGTCACAAGTCAAACCACTGTCAGCATCAGATAGGCAAGGACGACCCTTAAAAACTCTACAAGCCATGATAGTGTGAAAGGTAAACTCCAAATTTCTGACTAATACCTATAAATCCTCGAGTATTTTATGAATATCTCTTTACTATTGGTCATAATTGTTAAATCTCAGAAAACTACGTAACTATAGCTAGCTTGTTTGGTAAGGCTTCACTCACCTGTCCAAATTCTGCTGTGCGACAACTGGACCCTGTTCCGCCATTGTTGAGAGGAAATGTATTCTTAACAGAAGTGGATCAGATGAGATAACGAAAACGAAATAAAAAGCCGCACTGCTGATTTTGTGAACGATAAAAAAAAATGCTAGCTAACAGGTTAGCTAATTAGCCCACATATAGGCCGTTATGTTGTCACAGCCCGTCGTCGGCGGAAGAGCCACCTATTTGGGGTGTAACTACTCTCTGACAACCATTCTTTTCAAAATAGCATTTTTCTCCTCGCGGTTGTTATTTAAAGAGAAAATACAGTTTAAATATGTTATGGCCTCGTTCTCCCTGACCGCTTGACTCCATTGACTGGCCGTGACTACGTCATCAAAACAAGGAACACGCCGTTAGCGCAATTTTAGCCTGATGTGGGAAATGTAGTTTTATAACCTCTACGTATTATAGCGTATCAGATTTGACAAAAAAAGTAAATTGGTGTACTTAAAATATTTTTGCATTGATCTTTTCTGCTCTTAAGTGTTTTTTCACGCGTCATGAAGGCAAATAATAATTTATACTGCCAGATACATTTAAGTTTATCAGTAGGATTTTAATTGTAGTTAATCTGTTTCCCTTGTTTGTGGTTGTCTGGATCTTTGATTCGTAATTTTAACAGATATTAAATGATAAAGTGTCCTCCTTGAATGCTCTAATATTAATCAGGGGTCACATAACCACTGAAATAAAACTATCTATGGGTTATAAACAGAAATATTTTCATTATTACCAGCCAAACCACACCAATACCAGAAAGTACAAAATGGCAAAGGTGCAAAATGAGCATATTATTTAAAGATTATTGCCTCATATCCATGACGAACACATAATCGTTCATGTGTTCCTCATTTGGCGAATTCAAGGTGATTTTATTTGTGCTAAATGGCTTTAAGCTCGAAATCAAAACAATAAAAGAACATTAAGTGTCAAATAGTTTTTTATGGTTTAATTAAATTGATATCAAGCAGATAATTTGTGTTTTTCATTTTTCTCAATGGCAGGCTGCTGCACCGCGATAGAACTTCAACTCCCACAAGCTCTTTCGGCCTCCCCCCATGCGCCACAGTCAATCAGCTGCTGAGGCAACTGCTGACTATCTCGGCACCATCGTAGACCGTTTGTCATATCCCAACCCAGGCGAGGCAAACAGAAATATCTCTATTCAGTCTGAAACAAGGTGAACCATTAAGGTAAATCAAGCTTCGTTTTGAGCAGAAGTGCGACTTTAGAGCGCGTGCGTGCTGATCTGCCGCGTGCAGAGGGACACATATGGATTACAGAGGCGATTTCCGTGGCAAGTGAGCTTCATGACATGTAGATAACCCAGGATATCTCGGCCAAGCGACAAACAACCAAGGGTCTGGTTTGTGGTCAGAGTGTGTGATGGGGGGGTCTGTGGACTGGCTACTGATTGTGGTCCTCTCATGACCTTGGAAGCGTTGCAGTTTGGAGGAGAAAACTCGGATTATAATCTGCGGTGCTCAAAAATGTAAAATCCGACTAATATGAGTGGTTTTCATGCTGGATGACTGGTCTGTGACATGACACACCAGCTTCAAGGGATTATTTAAAATCTTCCAACTTGTTATTCAGGGGCCACAGTGCATGTTTGCCTTATCAGCGTCACCACATAGGCTTTCTTTATCTGTGATGGACGTCATTTTATATTTATATCTATATATATAACTGATCAAACTATTTGAATGTGTTCGATTTTTATCTTTACACAAAGCAGAGCTTCAATGATATGTTTAAAGAAAAGTTATTTTTTTATAGAACATTTTGTTTTTGACGCGGCTAATATTTTGCACCAAACCACATCTTTTTTTTTAATCCTGTATTTTTGCATTAGAATGCGATGAGGGGAAATGTGATTATAAAGCTAATAAATGCATGTAATAATGCGAATTATATCCCTACTTTTAAGTGTTTAATTCTCTATTTTGGGCCAAAAGCCCGAAAATGTAATTCGTAAATGATTGAAACAGGCATTTAATTTGATATAAGATAAATATACATTAAATCTAGATTTGAATGTAAATGTTTTTTTATTCTTAAATAAAAATAATCCTTTTTTCACTTATTATTTAATTTATAGGATGTTAGATGGTACTGTAGGGGAAATGTTTAATAGAAATGGTGTTTGTGTCACTTCCTACTGCAGTAAAAGTAAAAAATAAAAGGAAAAAAATATTTTTGTTTTGTTCTGTTTTTTACTTTCTGTTTCCGTTTTTGGGATTTCGTTATAAATATGCTGTCAAGGTGTCTTTTCACCTTGCTGAAGGGCATCTGTATTTACTGACATATGCAAATGAATGTCAGGGGAGGTCCTTAAAGCGAGAAAAGCGCAGATCAGTTTCACATTGCAGAGTTCCTGCGTAGAAGGGGGAAAAAAACACGAGACGTGGCGAAATCTGGTGATTATCTGCTGCCATATCCTTAGTGGGGATTTAAGATTCACTTTGTTCTCTGTGGAAGTTTTTTGTTTGTTTTTTGGGGGGTGATTTTTGATGATCGCATGTCCTTTAATGTCTTTTTTTCCTTTCCGGCTGCCGTAGGAGTCTTCTATATGATCTCCTTAGAAAGATTCCGATTGACTCAAAGTGTTTTTGTCCTCCTGTCGCAGCTCCACACACCATGCAGGATGATTTACTGATGGACAAAAACAAAGCACAGCCTCATCAGCAGCAAGATCCGACACAAGCAGACCCTCCTCCCTCCACCCCGTCATCGGATCCCGCTTCATCTTCATCCGAGTCGGAGAGCCCGTCTACCGGCAGCAGCCAAGCGGCTTCCGCGCTGAGGGACAGCAGAGCCCCCATGGAGTCGCC
The DNA here is from genome assembly GCA_030533445.1 of Cyprinodon diabolis. Classification (NCBI taxonomy): domain Eukaryota; kingdom Metazoa; phylum Chordata; class Actinopteri; order Cyprinodontiformes; family Cyprinodontidae; genus Cyprinodon; species Cyprinodon diabolis. The sequence goes on along the minus strand of CM060083.1, from coordinate 38,006,849 downwards.
GATCCTCCCCGGGCTGGGCTTCCACCAGGACACCGGAGGATCCCTCAGCTCTCCCCCCTCCTCATTCGGCAGCACTTGGTCCACGGGTACCACCAACGCCGTGGAGGATAGCTTTTTCCCAGGAATGCCGTCGGTGAACGGGACGATGCTTTTCCAGAACTTCCCCCATGTCAGCCCGGTGTTTGGGGGGAACTTCTCCCCGCAGGTCGGTCTATCTCCGCAGCAGCAGCAGCAGCATAGGAGATCCCCGGTCAGTCCCAGCCAGGGGCCCCTTCCCCAGAGAAACGCTTATCAAACCATCATGAACAACAGCAAAGGGTCTTCGTCGTCTTCCCCGACTTCCTCCTCTGCCTGGAATAATCAGCAGAACGCGGCTTGGAGCTCCGCGTCCAGCCCCTGGAGCGCACTGCAGCCGGGCAGGGACCCGCGCCGAGCCGTGGGCATAGGGGTCGGAGTCGGCGTCGGGGTGCCGTCTCCCCTCAACCCCATCTCCCCGATGAAAAAGTCTTACACCAGCAATGTCATAGCACCGCCCAAATTCCCCAGACCCGGTGTTCCTCTCGCTCCCAAACCCTGGATGGAGGACGCTGCGTTCAGGACTGACAACAGCAACAACGCGCTGCCTTTCCAGGTAACCCAGCCACACAGTCACCTGCTCACTGCTTTATCAGGTATGATCCGAAGTTTTCTCTGGATTCTACCTCTAAATTAGGACGTTTTCTCTCTAAACTGCTTAAGTTTTGCAGATTTCTTCTGTTTTGGTCCCACTAAAATGCAGAGGCGTAGCCAGAAAATTTTTATAAGGGTGGCCGAAAGTATATAGGCACCAAAACCTCATGGACAGTCTATGCTGTTCGAACAGGAAAATTAATGAGAAAAACATCCATATTTTATAAATAAAGTCAAATTATACTTTCCCACAGTCTTTGCTAACAAATAAACGCATTTATTTAAACATCCGTTCTTTCACGATAAAAGGAATAACATTCTTTCAGGTTTGAGTTTTGGGCGAACATCTTTTCCATTGTCATTGCTTCCTTGCTTTTATCAGTAATCATTCTGCATAAAATTCATATTTACAAGTACTAATATCTACATAAATTGATTAATAAGTTTTTATTAAAATAGTTATTTATCTATAATTTCACTGAAGACTCCTAGATGACTTGCAGAGACACATCATTTTCTCTTTACCCCATAAAACACAAAATCTATTTCTGCTTGAATTCTTTAGTTATCATCTTTAATGTTAGTATATTGATGTGCATCATTAACCACTTTGTTTTTGTTGTCAAGTAAGTGTTTTGAATATTCCACTTGAGAATATCACTGTTGCCACCATCTGTATTAGAGGAAAATAAATGGTAGGGGTGGCCAATGATTGGCTACCAATACATGGCCACCCCTGGCCCCCCATCTAGCTCCACCCTTGCTAAAATAATCACCTTATTTGAAAATTGCCTGAGAAAATATGAATTGCAGTTTTGAAACTGTGTCCAAATCAACATAGAGCCAAATAAACAAAAAAGAAACACAAATTAGTTTAGACTATTTGGCAAAAATTTAACAAAACACACCTGAATATAATAAGATATATGCGGTGATTCATAAATATATGTCCGTCTGGAGAAGGTTACAAAGCAATTTTTAAGGATCCAAGTCTTCACACTGGAAGAACAATCTAGAAATAAGTAAAAAATTCTTAAATTAAGTGTATTTACCCTTAATTTGAGTAGGTAAATGAGGTAGTTTGCCAATGGAATGAGTATTTTTACACTTATAATTAGATGATATGCACTTGAAATAAGAAAATGCAAATGAGTTTTCTTATTTTAAGTGTAAATTGTCTTGTTCCATTGGCAAAATGTCTCTTTTATCTCCTCAATCCAAGAACAAATGCACTTATTTTAAGAAAAAATGACATATGTAGATTTAGATTTTTTTTTCCAGTGCAGCAAACCACAGTGAGAGCCATGGTGGTGGTAGTATGATGCTCTGAGGCGGCTTTACTGCTTTATATTCTGGACAACTTGCTTTTGCTCCAATTCTGGAAAATTATAAAGGAGAGTGTCTTGAAATGGGTTTATCTTAACAGGAGGTCAAGCTGTTTTTAGTTGTAAAGCAGGGCAGTGATCCACACTGCAAAAACTATCTAGAAATAAGTAAAAAATTCTTAAATTAAGTGTATTTACCCTTAATTTGAGTAGGTAAATGAGGTAGTTTGCCAATGGAATGAGTATTTTTACACTTATAATTAGATGATATGCACTTGAAATAAGAAAATGCAAATGAGTTTTCTTATTTTAAGTGTAAATTGTCTTGTTCCATTGGCAAAATGTCTCTTTTATCTCCTCAATCCAAGAACAAATGCACTTATTTTAAGAAAAAATGACATATGTAGATTTAGATTTTTTTTTCCAGTGCAGCAAACCACAGTGAGAGCCATGGTGGTGGTAGTATGATGCTCTGAGGCGGCTTTACTACTTTATATTCTGGACAACTTGCTTTTGCTCCAATTCTGGAAAATTATAAAGCAGAGTGTCTTGAAATGGGTTTATCTTAACAGGAGGTCAAGCTGTTTTTAGTTGTAAAGCAGGGCAGTGATCCACACTGCAAAAACTATCTAGAAATAAGTAAAAATGTCTTAAATTAAGTGTATTTACCCTTAATTTGAGAAGGTAAATAAGATCATCTGCCAATGGAATGAGTATTTTTATTCTTAAAATAAGATGATTAGATTATATGCGCTTGAAATAAGAAAAATGCAATTGTTTTTTCTTATTTTAAATGTAAATTTACTTGTTCCATTGGCAAAGTGTCTCTTTCAAGAAAAAAATCACTTGTTTTGAGATCAAATTACTTTTTTAGATTTCAATTTTTTGCAGCGCAAACAGCAGTGTGTCTATCCTTGAATTAAATAAATGAGAATGAAATGGGAAGTTTTGCAGTGGCCTAGTCAAAGTCTGTTCTAATTTAATGGAGATACTCATAGACCTTCCAGGTTTACTGAATTAAAGCAGTAAAGCATAACAGAGTGTGAGACTCCATTTGTCAGACTCTTGATGGCAACTGTTGACGCCATGGGTGGCAAAACCAGTTATTAGGTTTCAATGGGAATGGCTTTTTCCTTACAGGGCCATCCTGGTTTGGCTAGTGTTTTTCCCCTCTGATTAGAAGGCATAATCTTCACCAATTAGTGTGATCAGTTGATGAATGGAGGAATTAGACCCATAAATGTAAGCAGTAGTATGAGCTCTTTAACCCTTGATGTTTTGTAAATTCTAATGTCTGGGCCTCCCTGTATCTGAGTTTTTCATCTGGCAAATTTTGGAGGCTTCCAGTTGGAGATCTGCTGGATCAGACCATAACAGACAGCCTTCTCCACTCACCTGCATTTATCAGCCTTGAGTCCTTTTTAAAGGATTTAGAAAAAAAAAGGACAAGGAACTCTGAAACAGTTTTGGTTTTAGGGACATTCTGATCAATTTTTTTGTTTTTGTTTGAGTTTTTACAACACAAGTGGCTTGTTTTTGGGACAGTAGGCTGACAGGAAAGGGGGTACGAGAGAGGGGGAGAGACATGTAGCAAAGGACCACGGGTCGGATTCGAACCTGGGTCGGCCGCGTCGAGCACTAAGGCCTCCGTACAGGGGTCATGAGCGCTAAACGCTGCACCATCGAAGCACGACCCTGGTTAAAAATACTAAAATCTTTTTGTTATTTTTCTTTCTCCCAACAAATAAACTGCAAAGAGAACATTTTAACAAACTAACAGCAGTATTAGGTGGTCATAATTTTACACCTGACCAGGGGATACGTCTTTAGTTTTCATAATTAGGGAAATGATTTTGGTTATTTTACCATCGGTTCCATATAGTGTCAGATCTTATTCAAATAACTATTTTAGGGTATATTCAAAGTATCAGTTGATAACAAAATGTTATCTCAAGACACACAGACAAAAAGTTCCAAGTGATGTGAAATTAACTCCAATATAATCTAATCTCAAAGCCGTACATATTCGTTAATACTGCCTTGAAGAAATTTAGTTGCCAGGTGGCAAAAAGTTATTAAAAGACAACCAGTTTATAGTAAATAATCCACCCAGTAAATAGGATAAATATGCTGTTGCATATTTATTGCAGTGATTGCGTGGTCTGTAATGTTTGCTAAATATTTATGATAAACTAGAAATTTAAAGCAGTGCAATCGCGTCGTTCTGATATGCTGCCTTATTATTGGTTTATATTTCCGAATGACTGAAACGCTTTAAAGTTTCCTGATATCAACACATTACTTACAAGCAATGCATGGACCTTTTTCACATTACTACCCCACAGTTCAATGTGTTCTATTCAGTATTTGGATTTGGGAGAAAAACAGGAAGTACCAGGTTTTTCCATTTGTGTGCAAGGTTTCCTTTGCAGAGAAAAAAGCTCACCTCGTAGCATGATACTGCCACCTCCATGTTTTAGTATTGGCACGGTGTGAAGGGTTAGTTTCCTCCACTCATAATACTTAACATCAGTGTTGTCAAAAGTATACACTTCTGTTACTTGAGTAGAAGTATAGATACTACAGTTTAAGAACACTCTGGTAAAAGTTGAAGTATCAACTTGACCTTTCTACTCAAGTAAAAGTGAAAAAGTATATGCTCCAAAAACTACTTAAAGTATAAAATTATAAAGTAATCTTAAAAAAAAAAGAAGCAGCCAGATGCCACTATATGAATTGAAGGCTCAAATTTTTCGACTATTTTGAAAATTTATTTGAGATAGGGCCAAGGATGAGGGAGGTCTTGTTGGTCTCCGTATCCTGACTGCAAAAACGATCTAGAAAAAAGTAAAAATGTCTTAAATTAAGTGTATTCACTCTTAATTTGAGTAGGTAAATGAGATAGTTTGCCAATGGAATGAGTAATTTTACTCTTAAAATAAGATAATTAGATAATATACACTTGAAATAAGACAATGCAGTTGTTTTTTCTTATTTAAGTGTAAATTGTCTTGTTCTATTGGCAGAATGTCTCTTTTACCTCCTCAATTCAAGAACAAATGCACTTATTTTTTGAAAAAAATGACTTATCTTTGATTTTTTTGCAGTGCTGTGTCCGACCTTTCAGACATTTCAGCATCTTTTTCTGAATCCGACATTGTAGCATGGCATAGACAATTAGCGTTTGCAGGTTGAAGAACACCTGCTTGCTTCTGATGATTTCCTTTAGCTAACCAATGAGTGTTTGCGTTATATGACTCATCCAATCACACTAGTTTTCACTAGATGTGGATGGAGCCAATGATCTGCATTGGATGGAGCACATGACGTGAAATAAATATTTATAAACATGAAACCGAAGCCAAGAGTATCAAGTAACATTTGTTTAAAAAAAGTAGAAAGTACAGATACTTGTGTGAAAATGTAATGAGTAGAAGTCAGAAGTAGGAAGAAAAATAAGTAATGGAGTAAAGTATAGATACCTAAAAAGTGTACTTAAGTACAGTGTGTCCACATTATTACTGTTTCTCCCACTTGGTTTTGAGATAAACTGCAAAACCAACTTTTTATGCCTTTCAAGAATATATATGTTGTTGCATCTCTTCCATAATTGCCATAATAATGGTGCGCAAAGTTTGTTTTACTGTTAAAGGTTTCTTCCACTTAAACAGTGGATATCACTGGAAAAACGATCTAGAAATAAGCAAAAAATGTCTTAAATTAAGTGTATTTTCCCTTAATTTGAGAAGGTAAATGAGATAATTTGCCAATGGAATGAGTATTTTTACTCTTAAAATAAGATCATTAGATAATATGCACTTGAAATAAGACAATGCAATAGTGTTTTCTTATTTTAAATGTAAATTGTCTTGTTCCATTGGCAAAATGTATCTTTTACCTCCTCAATCTAAGGACAAATGCACTTATTTTAAGAAAAAATGACTTATCTAGATTTCTATTTTTTCCAGTGAGCTTCTCCAGTCCTGCCATCTTAGTTTCTTCTACTTAATTGTCCTCCTATAAGTTAAGGTGATCCTTTATAGCAAGGTTAGCATTCGTTCCATTGTCATATATTGTATTATAGTTTTTAGTATTGTCTGCTTTACCACTGCTGTGTTCCTTGGTCTTCTTGATGCTGCAGCTGGACATATGCAGAGATTAAATGACTCTCACACAGTCCTTCCTTAGGTGACATTCTTGAAGCAACTGGTTGCAGTGAACAACTGTATCATTTCCCCTTTTTTCCCAATTATAAAGTTTTTAAAGTTTACCGCTAAGCTCTTATTAGCTCTTCCAGTTTTGTATTTCATGCAACATGTAATCCGTCATTAATAATGCCTGTTTCTATTGTAAGAAGGCCTAAAAGCTGTGTTTTATGAAAGATAAAAGTTAAGTTTCTGAATTGGTTGCGGAAATAATCTGCCTGCTAACAAGGAAATTGGTATTTGAATAAATACAGACACAGTACAAATATTGTGAAGTGAGAACTGCAATGTTGTTTCCCTATTATCCCACGCTAAAAGACAAACAGTGTAAGCAGTTCTCTAAACAGAACGAGCCTAAATGAAACATAGTTTAGTATGTTTGGTCAAAAGTTTTCACATGACTAAAAAAATAATAATAATAAGAAAATTGAAATGCATATTAGATACATACATATTTTTCCTGCTTAGCAATAAACTCAATATGTAATATTTTGATCATAGAAAAATCTTTTTTTGTATGAAAATTTCATCAATATAGATCCTAAAGGTAATGCAATCTTACCTTCTAAAAAATAGAAATAATTCTTCCTGGCTCAACTAAAAAAAGGACATATATTCAGGAATATAAACATGTTTCTGAGGGACATTTTTCTGAAAAAAACACTTTCTGTATTTAACCTAGTTTTAATCCTTTAGTGAAAAGTGGAAAGTTATCTTTTCAGTCGCACTTATGGGATAGGTGTTGCTACTTTATACTTTAAAGCACATGTGTCAAACTCAAGGCCCGCGGGCCAGATGGGGCCCGCCACGTCATTTTATGTGGCCCGCTAGAACTCCCACAGCCGTCATTTTGATGGTTCTGAGAATTTAAAGGGAAAGAACTATATTTAAAATTAAATTTATGTTGCTCATGTTAACTTTTCCTGATTCTATATTTCCTTCATTTTCACTCTTTTTTTTTTTTTTTTTTTATACAATTAAAACGTAAAAAATAAATAGGGTTAATTCTACCTCGATCCCCCACAACCGCCATTTTGACGGCTCTATTAGTTGCATTGTAAATTCTTCCCGCGGTTGATTGACGTTTGGTACCGTTGCCTAGCAACCAACATTCTAGCTAGAACTTTTTGGCTAATATGGAAATAGTGGCGTTCAGAAAAAACCTAACAGCGAAACAGGCTTTAGAAACGCTTTAAAACATCAATGATAGTGATTCGAGCGGAGGGGCAGAGACCGATGAGGAGAACTGGGTAGGAAGCGGCTGTGTGACACGTGTGTGTTAGAGCAACAAGCAAGCATATGTTTTCTATGCAACTGTAATTGTCACTTGAATAAGTTATAATAAATAATGAGTTATTTAACATTAAGGAGTTGTTACATTTATTTTACATTACATTCAATTACATTTAGTTACATTTATAAGTTACATCCGGCCCTTTAAGGACAGCAATTACGCTGATGTGGCCCTCAGTGAAAATGAGTTTGACACCCCTGCTTTAAAGCAATAAAATGATTTCAATTTGTCGCTAATAACATAACATGAGCCCTCGCAGCATATGGTTTGTCACATGTACACATGTAAGATCTATGTTTAGCTGACTGACGAACAGGCATAAAGTAAGTCAACAGGATACCCCCCCCCCCAGCCCCCCATGTTACTGACTTCAATTAAAACAAAGTAGCTGCTTGATCAAAGGGGAGAAGACGACGGTTAAGCCAAAATGTCAGAGAAACTGGTAGATCAGCAATGCCTTTTGAAGAGATGCCTTTGAGTTTGTGTCAGTTTGTCTCCATGACAGTTTCCTATGTCTGTCTGACGGTTGGTGCTGCAGCCTCTGCCCGAATTACAGCTGGAGTTATCTCCGAGAGACGAGGTCAGGGGGCCACACGTCACGTTTTATGAAGCCCGCCGTGTGCTGATAGAAACCGGCAGACCGAAGCTGCAACCCCCTCCGCTCCAGCTTTGCCAAATGTAATGCTACAATTGAAATGGATTGAATTAAATAAAATATTTATTGTGTATGGACTAACTGCTGTTTCTGCAGTCACAGCTTTCGTCTGGTTGTCTTTAATAAGTGGCTCTGAGATGCAAAGTAAGGGTTCCGCATGAAGCCCAGGCATATCACTGGCTGGCCTCACCAATCCTTAGTAGTTTTCATTATTTAAATCTCCCCAGGTTGAACTCTCTAGCCACGTGCACTCTTATGTGCTTGTACCTGCCTGCTGCCTCCTCTGAGGCAGAGGAATGAGTGGAATTCAACAGAACGTGGCAGTGGTGGGGATTATGGGAGCTTCTCAAACGATCGGATGATGCTGATGGAAATTATCGCTCGAGTCTCCTGAGTGCAAATGAGACGACGGATGAACAGGAACAGCCTCCTGGTTAAACGCTGCCTCATGGTCATGCAAAACAGCAGCAGCCGTTTAAAGGCATAACTAGTGAGATTTACATAAGGGAGCAAATTTACTTAAGCCTCCTCAACTTTACCTTATATTTAAAGTTTTAGTAGAAAATTACCTCTAGCCACTATGGGCTCTAATGCAATTGTTATTATTTAACGTATTTTGAATACCTATTGAGTTTAGAGTTTCCTTTTACAAAGGAGACCTTGTCAGGATGACATCCAGAAAATGAGAACTGTATTTAAAAAAACACTGCAAAAATTCTTTAATCTAAATAAGTCATTTTTTCTTGCAATAAGTGCATTTTTTTTCTTGAATTGAGGATGTAATTGAGAAACTTTGCCAATGGAACAAGACAATTTACATTTAAAATAAGAGAACACAATTGCATTGTCTTATTTCAAGTGCATATTATCTAACTATCTTATTTTAAGACAAAAAATACTCATTCCATTGGCAAATTGTCCAATTTACCTACTCAAATTAAAGGTAAATACACTTAATTTAAGACATTTTTTCTCATTTTTAGATGGTTTTTGCAGTGAAGAAAAACCCCAGTAAGACACAATAAGTAAAACAAAAAAAAAGGTAATTTAATTTCTCCGGGAAAACAATAATATTCTTCCTAGACAGTATTTTTTTTACAGATTTGTTTTGATTGTGAGAACCTTTTGTAGATTATTCCAACATGGCAGTTCATGGTAGAAAAATGGTGTTTTGCCTGAATCTGTAAAAACCCTCTGGACATTCAAAAGCTGCTATTTGGAGGCTAGTAAGTGGCACTTAACAAAGCTGACAGAAAGTATGGTATGAAGATCTGCTTGGAGTTTACCTCACAGAGCTTCTTGGAATAAAAACATGTTTTTATTTATAGATGAGAAAAGATGTTTAATAAATGAAATCATGCAGGGACAACTTTAGCATTTTGGATCAAATGCCGCACTGGAAAAAATTGAAATCTAGATAAGTCATCTTTTCTTAAAATGATTGCATTTGTTCTTGGATTGAGGAAATAAAAGAGACAGTTTGCCAATGGAACAAGACAACTGACACTTAAAATAAGAAAACACATTTGCATGGTCTTATTTCAAGAGCATATCATCTAATTATCGTATTTTAAGAGTAAATATACTGATTCCATTGGCAAACTATCTCATTTACTGACTCAAATTAAGGGTAAATACACTTAATTGAAGACATTTTTACTTATTTCTAGATTGTTTTTCTAGTGTAGTGAAGATTCTCAGACATTCAGGTCAAAGTCATTGCAAAAAAAGGTAAAAAAGTAAAAACAAAATCTACTGGAATTGATTTTTCAAGTTTGAAAATGTTTTTCTTCCCATCCAGGAAGCTTTTTCAATTTAAAATGTCTGGATACGCTGAGTCAAAGATCCTTAAGGAGGGAGAGGCTGTGTGCATTTTTATACTGTATTTTCCCATATTAACATTTAGACAACCCAGCTACAGCACGATTTATTTTCTTTGAAAATAATAAGAAACAAGCTTCATATCTGAAGTGGGAAACACCTTTTCAATTTATGTAAATTAAAGGAGTTTATCAGTCTGTATTCCATAGATTAAAAACAAATCATATTTTATTGGTCATTTAGAAACAATTTTAGTGCCCTCAAATTTCTACCATTAAAATTAAAGGAGTTTATCAGTCTGTATTCCATAGATTAAAAACAAATCATATTTTATTGGTCATTTAGAAACAATTTTAGTGCCCTCAAATTTCTACCATTAAAATTAAAGGAGTTTATCAGTCTGTATTCCATAGATTAAAAACAAATCATATTTTATTGGTCATTTAGAAACAATTTTAGTTCCCTCAAATTTCTACCATTAAAATTAAAGGAGTTTATCAGTCTGTATTCCATAGATTAAAAACAAATCATATTTTATTGGTCATTTAGAAACAATTTTAGTGCCCTCAAATTTCTACCATTAAAATTAAAGGAGTTTATCAGTCTGTATTCCATAGATTAAAAACAAATCATATTTTATTGGTCATTTAGAAACAATTTTAGTGCCCTCAAATTTCTACCATTAAAATTAAAGGAGTTTATCAGTCTGTATTCCATAGATTAAAAACAAATCATATTTTATTGGTCATTTAGAAACAATTTTAGTTCCCTCAAATTTCTACCATTGAAATTAAAGGAGTTTATCAGTCTGTATTCCATAGATTAAAAACAAATCATATTTTATTGGTCATTTAGAAACAATTTTAGTTCCCTCAAATTTCTACCATTGAAATTAAAGGAGTTTATGAGTCTGTATTCCATAGATTAAAAACAAATCACATTTTATTGGTCATTTCGAAACAATTTTTTATTTCCCTCAAATTTCTACCATTAAAATTAAAGTAGTTTATCAGTCTGTATTCCATAGATTAAAAACAAATCATATTTTATTGGTCATTTAGAAACAATTTTAGTTCCCTCAAATTTCTACCATTGAAATTAAAGGAGTTTATGAGTCTGTATTCCATAGATTAAAAACAAATCACATTTTATTGGTCATTTCGAAACAATTTTTTATTTCCCTCAAATTTCTACCATTAAAATTAAAGTAGTTTATCAGTCTGTATTCCATAGATTTAAAACAAATCATATTTTATTGGTCAATTAAAAACTATTTTAGTTCCCTCAAATTTCTACCATTAAAATTAAAGTAGTTTATCAGTCTGTATTCCATAGATTAAAAACAAATCATATTTTATTGGTCATTTAAAAACTATTTTAGTTCCCTCAAATTTCTACCATTAAAATTAAAGGAGTTTATCAGTCTGTATTGCATAGTTTAAAAACAAATCGTATTTTATTGGTCATTTCGAAACAATTTTAGTTCCCTCAAATTTCTACCACCCGGGTAGCAGTGGGATCAAACGTGTAAACGATGGAATCATCTGCGTAGAGGTGGAGTTAAACTCAAATGTCTTTATTTAAAGCAGATAACTACAACTTTAACTTCTCCCGGCTTTTAAGTGGAACACTTGCACTCTGCAGCTTTCATTACTGCCCTCAATTAAACTGTTTGCCTCTGCCAATTTATGTTACCGGCTGACGTTTTGTTTAGCATTAGCAAACATTTAACTTACCTGTCCAGATAGAAAGCGGAAACCTCTGTGTGGCCTTTTTGCCCCTTTGCTTCCTAAGTTTGACACCAACGCTTAAATGCTTGGCAGATGTTCACCCCTTTATCTAATATTTTTTGGTCCACTTGACCCTAAGAAGTGTAACACAGACAGGAAGCCATTTTTCAGCTCTATTGCAGAAATTCTAGGCTAGGCAACCAGGAGTTCAACTTCAAGCTAATATTTCTATTTTGCACCACTGTAAACATTATCTTGTTGTTCTGATTGTTGATAAATTTCTTTAAAAAGTTGTTGCTATGACCGTTTAAAACCTTCCTAAACGAGAGCCACAATGGAACCTTGATGTAGCTATGTCAAGAAAATTTGTTTTATTTTTGCCATCTGCGTGGACCCACCTGATTTCTAATCGAATAGATAAAAGCTCTATTTATTTTATGGCAATATAAAGTGCTGTATGAATTCTGTTTTTAACTGATGCTCTTTACAGAGTTATTAATTTCATGGAAAACCAAATTAGGTAAAAAAAAAATGTATATTTTCTTGTCTGCTTTTTTTTGCACTTCAAATGAGAAGATCTTTTGAAGCCTTTTAGAAAATTACCATAATTTTGGTTGTAAAGTTTGCTATTTTTCTTGGCTGAATTCATAAAGTTTGTTGGAAACAGAAAACTTCCTGGCAAAGTTTAATCTCTCCTGCATAGTTGAAAAGTTTTCAATTGTGTTGAAGTCTTTGATGTTAGTCTCCTTTAAAGATTTCGAAACCTGTTTGGATGCACGTTTAAGATAATTGTGCCGCTAACACACATGTATGTTTTTAACATCTTCCTGTTAAGTGGAGGAGAAGTTTGAGTATTAGGGAGGTGTTCTCCTTATTCCAACATCTTTTTGCCATTCACCCTGTTTTTGGAATAACTCCTCGGCATGATGTTGCCACCATCATGCCGAGATGTATCATTTGAATGGAAAACAAGGATCTTTTTCCCTTAGTTGTGAAGTCTTTCACCTTTATTTTTCTTTGCATAATGTTTCTTATCTTAAATTTTCCCACATGAAGTCATTAATGTTAATTAATGAGTCATGAGGGAAAAAATTGAGCCAATACGCGGTTAAACTTATTTTCCAAATTCTACTAAATAAAGTGTTGTGTTCAAATGCCGACTCTAAGCTCGTAAACGGCATCTCCATCTGCGTTCCATCATCGCGCTCACCATGTGTCTGAGAGGAGGGAAAGAGGTGGGGAGGAAAAATGAGCAGCTCAGCGATTTGAGTGTTTACAGTTTGTACCAAGTGGGCAGATTTTTATCTGTGTGGAGCAGTCAGGACCTGAGTGGGGGGAATAACACTTTTGAATGCTCAGCCCAATGGGGCAACAATAGCTGCGGTGTCCAAACAATGTGGCCCTCGGCTCGTGTGGCGGACACAGCTGCCAAGACTGCAGCCTTCCAGCTCTGGTTAGAAGTTATCTGTGGGCATTTCATCAGGACATATGCTTCTCTGATGAATGCATCAACAAACCGTGGAGAAATTCAGTCATTTTACCCCCAAAAGGAGACTTAACGTAAGGCCCTAGATCCCTGCCCGTTAGCCTGTTTCTACTCCAATCTTTAACTACTGAAGCTTGCATGAAAAACATCTTTAATTAAACAATATTTTAACTTAATAACTTTTAAGTTTTTACTTTTAATTTTTTTTTATGCATTTAGTGCTTTAAACTTAAATTCTACATTTTAATGTAGAAATTAGAGTTATCATATTAATGCCTGAAGAACACCTGTTGATGTAGATGCAGAAAAACTGTTTTTTAAGAGTTCAAAGCTCAATTAACATCTTCCTAAAAGTTGTATGCAATTACTAGAAAACATTAAATAAATTTACCAGGCTATGTTATAAAATAAGCTTCTAGAAACTTTTTTTGTTTATATTTCTATATAACCAAAAATGATAAACTCACCAAAGCTTTAGTAGATTAACCATCAGTTTAATTTAACTTCTATGCAAAGTATTTGCAGGAGATGAGTAATAAAATTCCTAGATTCAATTAATTATCTGAATAAACAAAATGGACAAAATTTCTATAGATTTTGCTTCTTGTTTCCATTTTGCCCAATTGTCTGAGAATAGATTTGATAGATTACGACCCCTGATCAAATTAAAATTAGTCAGAGGAAAAATAAAACTTAGATTCCTGTGGCATCCGACTCTCTGCGGGAATACTTAATCTAAAATCCATATAGATTTTGCAGCAAGATGAGTTGGCTTTAGAGAACCAAAAAGATTTAATTTGTCAAAATCTACTTCACCATGTGACTCATTTTTAGTCCCACTCCTGCGTATTGCTGTCGTGCTTTCCTGCACAACATGGTGTTGCAATATTTTATTTTCAGTACGACCAAATTACTGTCATTGAACATAAAAAACAGCAACACATTCCTCAATTTAAAAGCCTTTATCATCTCAACAGCAGTTGTAAATGCATCCTTATCCGTTTTTCTTAAGGGGCAGCAAAATGCTAAAATAAAGATCTTTATTTCCCTGTCTAGAAATGCATAGACCATCCTGAGCTCTAGGTTGACGTATTAACATTTCACATAAAAAGATCATTGATTGATATTGTGCTGCAGGATTGTGACTTTTTCGGGTATCCTGAGGTACATAAATAGAGAAAAGTGTTGATTTGGCAGCTTTATCTTTCTCTGTAGGATTCACACTTTACGCCAACGGTTAGGGAAGAGAGGTCAATGCATTGGTGCTATAGGAAATGTAACCTCTCCCTTATGTGTTGTTTGTTTTTTATGTGAGGCACTATGCAGGAAATGTGATTTTAAAAGTGGTTATTCTTTTGTTTGCAGACCAAACGAAAACATAAAATAACCTCATCCTAGCTGTGTGTAAATCTGAAAGAGGTGACTCTGTTTATCTGTTTATTAGTGTTTTTCTCTGTGGATTTTATTTAAAGGTATTGGAACCATTATATTTTTCGATTTTTTTAATTGTTAAAGTACATAGATTGTTATCCCACTGTGGGTGAATGAAAATGTGAAAGGCAAATGGAAGCATGTAAATACAAAAAGGTAAAAGAAATTTAGGAACATGAACTAGAAAATCCCGTACAGATATTCAAAACAGTGATTAAAGACTGGTGAAAGAATAAAAAACAACTGGAATTTAAAAAACTATTGTGTGTGTGTGTGTTTGGAATGTTTAGTGATGGTTATAAAGCGTAACAGCTACAGGGAGGAAGGATATTCGATAACGCTCATTAGCGCTCCTAGAACACAGCAGTTTTTCACTGAGGAATCTCTTTAGTTTTGCAAAGGTTCATGCACTGTGTGGGAGACAATTTATTTTAAATTTGATAAAAAAAAAATCTAGGAGTGGCAACGAGTGGCAATTACCAATCCCACGGGGGTAAGAATGTAACCTGACTCCGCCAGATGGATATGCGGAGCAAATCCATCTGGAAACCTTCTGTTGAAGTAATTTTGGGAAGGGGCGAAAATACTGGTTAGCTGATTGGCCTATGTTGGTGATAGACGGGCCAAATAAACCAATCAGATCAACGAAGCATATGACGTACTAACATAGCGACGACGAAAACACAACCACAAGCCAGGCTACTCTTGGCGAAACCAGTCGGGAGAAGAGCAAAAACATCTTTTCCTCTGAGAAAGGCCTCCAGAGCAGTGTTTTGCTCTTCTTTCATTGAAGAAATACTCTGTAATTCCGATAAAACTTGCTCGATAGCCCTGCTAACACTAGTTTCATCAGCTGAAGCCGCCATGTTCTTTAGACGGAACTGTCACGCTTCTCGTTGCGTCACACCTCAACCCGCCTCAAAGCCAACGCTGATTGGACGTTCGTTTGGTGAACGGCTCCAAATTTTCTTTAACGGAGAGTCTCCAGACTGATTAGCGAGTGAAACCTTGAAAGCTCGCGAGATCAGGATGGTCTCACGAGGCTAGGTAAGAATGTAGGAGAATATTATTCAACAGCTGTTTGTAGCGTATATATTACTGCACCACATCAGTTGCAGGTAACTGTGAAACTGTTGCTAATATAGTGATTTTTGTACAATTATTCATATTTAATTATAAACACTATTATTAATTATATTAAGTTTTTGATCTTTAAAATTATTAAATATTATTCATTGTTATAATAAATAACATTTAATCAAATTAATTGATCACCTATGGTGTGACGTCAGAGCTGCATTGCATGCTGGGAGCTGCAGTTTGTTTATGATGATCCTGCTTTAACATGAGGATGATTTCAATCCTGACTTATTCTCTTCTCTTTCCATCGCCCCAGTATCCCCACCATGTTCTGTGAGCATCATGTGGAGCATACAGAATATAGCTGAGGTTGCACCATAGTAGAAAATATTTTGCTTAGTTTCCTAGTTTATTTTTTCCTTATTTCATTGGTTCTTCCATCACAAAACCTAGAATGCTTTAGGTCAATGTGGGCATCTGCTGCAGTACAACTTTGTTCAACTGGCTATATTTCAAGTTCATAGCTCTTGGAATATATTGTCCAACAGTTGACCAACCACTCTGTATTGATGTAAATATTACACATACTGCTACTATGATATAGTCGTGATTGGAAATCGGATCCAAGATAATACAGTATGCAGACATTCATGTTGCAATAAGGATTGTGATTAGATCAATTGTGCAAAGCCTTTGCCAACAAGCAAGCCCAACCTAAATAAAAAACCTAATTCAAAGGTCAAAGATGGTGGCGCCATGAAAGAGACACCAAATGTTCCCCTCTGGAGTGAAGAGGAATGCAAATACATTATTTCATCTAGTTAGCTGGACTTTATAATTCAATAATGTCTGAGCTACGATAAAGTTGAAAGCTGATGCCTTGATTGCATGATAGTAATACCAGAAGTGGATCTTCTCAGTACAATCATCCTGATTTCTGAGCTTAGTCATAACTGTCTTTTTTTTAACTGGTGGTCCCCCATATATATAAATCTATATATGTGTATATATATATATATATCTATATCTATCTATCTATATATAACTATATATATATATATATATATATATATATATACACTCACAGGCCACTTTATTAGGTACCCCATGCTAGTAACGGGTTGGACCCCCATTTGCCTTCAGAACTGCCTCAATTCTTCGTGGCATAGATTCAACAAGGTGCTGGAAGCATTCCTCAGGGAGTTTGGTCCATATTGACATGATGGCATCACACAGTTGCCGCAGATTTGTCGGCTGCACATCCATGATGCGAATCTCCCGTTCTACCACATCCCAAAGATGCTCTATTGGATTGAGATCTGGTGACTGTGGACGCCGTTTGAGTACAGTGAACTCATTGTCATGTTCAAGAAACCAGTCTGAGATGATTCCAGCTTTATGACATGGCGCATTATCCTGCTGAAAGTAGCCATCAGAGGTTGGGTATATTGTGGTCATAAAGGGATGGACATGGTCAGCAACAATACTCAGGTAGGCTGTGGCGTTGCAACGATGCTCAATTGGTACCAAGGGGCCCAAAGAGTGCCAAGAAAATATTCCCCACACCATGACACCACCACCACCAGCCTGAACCGTTGATACAAGGCAGGATGGATCCATGCTTTTATGTTGTAGACGCCGAATTCTGACCCTACCATCCGAATGTTGCAGCAGAAATCGAGACTCATCAGATCAGGCAACGTTTTTCCAATCTTCTATTGTCCAATTTCGATGAGCTTGTGCAAATTGTAGCCTCAGTTTCCTGTTCTTAGCTGAAAGGAGTGGCACCCGGTGTGGTCTTCTGCTGCTGTAGCCCATCTGCCTCAAAGTTCGACGTACTGTGCGTTCAGAGATGCTCTTCTGCCCACCTTGGTTGTAATGGGTGGTTATTTGAGTCACTGTTGCCCTTCTATCAGCTCGAACCAGTCTGGCCATTCTCCTCTGACCTCTGGCATCAACAAGGCATTTCCGCCCACAGAACTGCCACTCACTGGATGTTTTTTTCTTTTTCAGACCATTCTCTGTAAACCCTAGAGATGGTTGTGCGTGAAAATCTCAGTAGATCAGCAGTTTCTGAAATACTCAGACCAGCCCTTCTGGCACCAACAATCATGCCACGTTCAAAGTCACTCAAATCACCTTTCTTCCCCATACTGATGCTCGGTTTGAACTGCAGGAGATTGTCTTGACCATGTCTACATGCCTAAATGCACTGAGTTGCCGCCATGTGATTGGCTGCTTAGAAATTAAGTGTTAACGAGCAGTTGGACAGGTGTACCTAATAAAGTGGCCGGTGTGTGTATATATATATATCACTGATTCTTGAGAGTCGGGACAAAACATGTCCCACATAAAAAATTCTAATTTATAGCAAAAAATAATAAATTCATCATGATTTACATACTTACAAAGTTAAATCTAAAGGAATTTTATATACCTATCGGATTTTTAGAATAAAATTTTTTATCTTTTTGGGGAAAATTTGTTTAAATATATTGTCTTTGGTTAGGATGTCCATGTTAATGTGCAAATATAATATTATTTGTGAATATAGTGAAAGGTTAAACTGATATTTCAAGGTCTTATTTACACATAAATGCACATACATAGCATGCATTACATTATTTAACCATACGCATCTGACTTGTAGAGAATGGGCAGGCCTTTGTCTGCTTATTATTGTGTTACGTGTAACTTTGCCAGCACTTTCATATATATATATATATATATATATATATATATATATATATATATTTATATATGTAGAGACAGAGAAAGGGAACTGAGAGGCCAATGTGTAGATTATCACAACATCTGGTTATGAAAACTACATACTGCACCTAGAGGATTTTAGATCTGCCCAGTTGAAGACATCATAGTGAAACTAATGGGAAATATATCACCAAAAATGAAATCTTAAGTAACCTACTTGAACCTAATTCTAAGATACAGATTATGTGTTGCAGTATTTTTGTCAAACGATGTCAATTTAAGATCACACCCAGTATAAAGTAGGCAGTGCAAACAGACACACACACACACACACACACACACACACACCACTTTAAAGTAAATGCCTACTTACAAAGAAGGAAAGGAAGAGAAGAACAGGTGGATGAGAAGATGAAGAGAAGAAAGTGGTATAGGGGAGGCAGATGAAAATAGAGCGGAAAGAGGGCCCCTTGTTTTCCTTATTGTTTTTTTTGATAGTTGGAAACGGTGTAATTTATAATAGTTAGAAACGTTGTATGTGCAATATGTTTATTATAGTTTGCTTTACAGTAAGTTAAATTCTCTATTAACAAGGAGTAGTTTTAGTAGTAGTGGTCAAAGAGCAAATCTGTTCATTCAATCAGCAATGCACGCATTTTTTGTCAACACCGTCAGTTTTTCGTCAACACCGTCAGATCTTCGTCAACAGCGTTGGATGTATGTTTTTGTAAATTTTTTGGGAGAAAAAATATTCTTCCTTCAGTTTATGTTGTTTTTGTAATAAAGGACCATCTGATCTACATCCTCTTATGTTTTATTTATTTAAGGAACTTGTTTTTACAATATTGAAATTAAAAACAAAGTTTGAAAATGCAAATATTTAGAAATCTGAGTTTTCAAAATAGTGTGAAATCACAACTTAAGTTTATACATTATGTTTTTTTTTTACATTTAGTAATTAAAAATTATTATAGTATACTTCAGAACTTTAGATTCTTGTATGATTGGAAGAATTAAAATTGTATACTTTTTAGTGTGTCTGACGGAGTTGACACAAATCGAGCTCTGAAGGGAAACATGTTTATTTGTTAAAAATGTGTTTTTATGTAACACCTGTTCATTTACATAGTTAAATAACTAAGACCTTTCTCTGCAGAAACATATCACTCTAATTGATATAGTGTGTATTTTTAAAAATATATTTTTTAAACGTGTTGTGTCCTGACTCTCAAGAATCAGTGATATATATATATATATATATATATATATATATATATATATAACAGCCTGATTTTTGACTGACTGACTAGCGATGGCATAAAATCCTACCAGGATGGGGCATAAGTAATTGTCATAGTCATCCAAAGGATCGTCTTATGTTTACGCTCTGATTTTTTATTATATATATTTTTTTATTTAGCTTCATATATTAGTTACAAATGAAACTAGTGAATGAGGATATCATACAGGGGGAAACAAATGCGGAATATTAAAAGATTGCTATGAAAAGTAAATATAAAACTACTCAATTTGTCCAGAACATAGTTGGTTTTAGCTGTTATTCGGTTTTCAGGTTCTCTTACTGTGATTTTGTTTTGTTTAAATTGTTTTTCTCTCTGAATAAATCGTGTCTATAGTTAAAGGGCACGTCATTGTTTTCTGAACAGCTGATTGGCTGCCGGATGGAGTGTTTTCTAGGATTCTGGTCTAGCTAGCTTGTTTCGGAGCAGGTTTGCTCTTCAGAGTAGGTTACCATGGTGACTAGCCTCACTAAGAATGAATCCAGCTTTGTGGTACCGGAAATTTTGGGTTAAACCTGAAGTTTCGCTAACCCAGTAATCCTGCTTCATGATACAGGCCTCAGCTTTAGTCACTTAAGTATATATTCATGTTTTTGTGACTAACTATGGTAACATTAATTTCTGAATGTTTTTTTTTTCTGTTTTCCAGGACCGGAATCGGCCCTTTGATCCTTTTAACTTGAACTCTTTTGATCTTCCCATAACGGAAATGATAAAGACTGACCATGAGAAAGGTAAACCACATCCAGCTGGTGGCCCACCAATGACTATCGCTGATATTATATGGAGGAATCATTTTGCAGGTTAGGAATATCTACTCGTCCATTACTATCACACTAAAATGATGTTTTTGCTTATTTTTATTTGCTTTTTTTTTTTTTTTTGCTTGCTGTATTTTGCTTTTTTCCATATTTGCCAATCGGCTATTCGGTCCTCTGTGGATCATCTTCTTGTGTTTGAAATTTAAATCACCTACAACAATGAACCTTACCTGCAAAAATGTTTAAAAGTATTTTTGTGATTTGTGTTTGCGTGCCTTGCAGTAATAGTGTTGGGATGTGTGCTTCTATTGCCCCATTTTTAAACCAAGTTTTTCTCCTTCCTCATATAGTGTCCAAATATTCACTTTTTGCTCGTTCAGTCCAGTTGCATCCTTATTCCAAATACTAATAAATTAATCTTCCCTCAATATTCATAAAACCCCATTATGAAAGAAGTTATACATCATGGGGCATTTTGTAAAGAACTTTGAAGAAAGAAATGAATTAAGTACCGATTGGAATAAGACTCTAAAATAACTAAATGTGGAAAAAGTACATCACTGTCAATACTTTCCAGATGCACTTTATATACAATCTGATTATGGTCAGGAAATTGTGTGTTTATCGTTATAAAAAAATAAAATTTGACTCAAGAAGACTTCTCTTCACTTTCACTTTATTTTTTAGCAAATAATCCAACATTAAACAACAATATCAAAACAAAACAAAACCAACAATTTACCAAAAAAAAAAAGGATAGGCTGAAGCAAAGCTTATTATTGCCTACCCTGTTTTATACTTACAACCTTTACAACCTACCAGGTTCTTTACTGCGTATATAAGTATTCAAATCTACATAACATAGGATTTTATCATGTAACATTTTAAAGCCCTTTTATAAGACAGACATTTTCAAACCATAAGATGAGATCTAAAGAAGAATCAGGCGGCTCAGTGTATGACCGCGCTCCTGGGTCCTTGTTTGTCCAGTTCTGTTGTCCATTGTAAAACCAGGATGAGGCCTTGTCAGACCAGCTTCTTTGCGTGTGTGCAAACTGATCCTCCCATCTTAACAATGGAAAGGCTTAAGTGGGAGGGGTGTGTAATGAGCAGAGCACGTGTTTTTCCTGTCCGCAAACTGTGTTATTTTCAGCCCAGCATTGTTGGGACGGAGTGATCTTCGGGGCCGTGCTATCAGCTTCACGGGAACTGTGTCATAACGTCCCGCAGGGCGTCCGTCGTGTTTGTCAAAGCACAACAAACACAAAGGGAGATATGAGGAAAGCCAGGCAGGGTGGCATATTACCAAAAGGTGTGCATTCTGTGCATGCTTTGCTGTGTTGTCATAATGCAGAATGCAAGGTGCTGCAGAGAGCTGCTCCTCAGAGCTCCTCCACCCTGTTTGTAGAACTGCTCACTGTTTGAGTTTCTACAGCTTAGTGATCAGGTTGGATCAGAGCCGCTCACATTATGCCTCATTGCATCCCATGTTTGAGTCTAAATTACTAAAGTTAAACTGCAAACTGAAGCATTGTCTTGGGAGAATTTATAGATCAGTATTTAAGAATTTTGTTATTTGCTGCAAAAAGTAGCTGAGTGGTTAATCAGTTTTACCATAATGATTGAATTATGCTAATATTACTTAGGTTTGGATGACCTAAATGTGCAGCTGAATTACTTTTCTAATTCTGAGTCTCTCATCAAAACGTTTTCAGTCGACACTTAAGCTTCTGTTGATAAAAGTTGATTTATTTATATCGAGTTGCAGGACATCGGCAAGATTTTCTGACTGTGAGATTGCGCTTTAAGATGAGAAGAAGCAGCAAGGCTGCTCCTATTTACGCTGAGAGAAAATACCTCCCCTCACTGGAGCAGAGACGTAACCTAAAGAGGAAAAAAATGAGAGAACTTGATGGTTTCATTTCAAAATAAACAAAAAAAAATTCTTAAAACAAGAAATAGAGGCCAGATTTTTTTTTTTTTAAAGTTGCCTTTAACCCCTTTGGATGAAATTACGGTAAATGGCAAACCAGACACATACACTGGAAAAACAACCTAGAAATAAGTACAAACATTCTTAAATTAAGTGTATTTACCCTTAATTTGAATATTTGAATAAGATGATCTGCCAATGGAATGAGTGTTTTTACTCTTAAAATAAGATATTTAGATAAGATGCACTTGAAATAAGACAATGTAATTGTGTTTTCTAATTTTAAAGGTAAATTGTCTTGTCCCATTGGCATAATGTCTCTTTTACCTCCTGAATTCAAGAACAAATACTTATTTTAAGAAAAAAATTACTGATCTAGATTTTGATTTTTTTCCAGTGTATAAAGAAAGAAATAATCCCTAAGTCTGGATATAACTGGTTTTGACATTAATAAACGTAGCCTCCAATTCAGCTCATCGATTTCCCCAAAACTTAAGCTTGATTGAGATACGGCGGCCATGTTTAAAAATAAAGACATCGCTTCTGATTCTGCCAGGAATCCAGTGGGAGCTATACCAGGCAATTTAAACAAATATTAGTAGATTGTATGGATGTACTAAATTCTGTATTCATATTTATGTATTCAATTTTTTCACTTGAAACCCCAATATTCGCTTTTTAAGCATGACTCTAGTTCTTTATTCTGATTGTTTCCATCTATTTAAATGAATCAAATAAGACAGTTCCTCTGGTTTTCCAAAAACTGGCCTCCATCCATAGAGGGTAACCCTGGTTAAGTCTAAAGGTAGCTGCTCAGAGATCCGACTCACCAGCTGAAAACCACCAGTCAAATCTAATTAATGCAATAGACCCGGTTTTGCATTCCTTCCTGAATGGTTACCACCCACTTCCATCCCAACGCAGACATTTCTCAAATACTTCTCATTGTGCCTGGAATAGCTGTTATTCCTTTAGAGATTTATGACTCAGTGTGTGTGTGAGAGAGTGTTTGTAGAGATCAAAAAGCACTTGTGCTGTGATGCGAATGAGAATCAGTCCTCCGTCCGTCCAGATTGCTGCGTCGGTTCATCCCTTTGTTTTCTAAATACTTTGGATGAGAGTCGACTTCAATAACTGTTTGTTGATTATAAGAGGCACATTGTGTTGCTTCTAATCTTTCATTTTCTAGAAGCTGCCAGTTTCAGAGGGAGTGCTCGGAGATATGAGAACAAACAAGCCTTCTTAGCTCCAGCAGCACTCATATTAGAGTCATGTATTCCCCTCAAAGTGGGTCAGCTGAGATCAGGTTGGTAGAAGAAGCCCCATCATACAAAGATCCTCCCACAAGGCTGGAAAATCACAACCAGTTTCCCAACAGTCATGGTTGCTGGCAGCAGTAGCAACAAAAACACGTGGAGGAGGAACTCTTTCAGTGACATTCCAGGCGAAGCACCCTGGCCACCGCACACGCCTCTCATCTTAGGCTGTCCGCGCAGCAGATGTGACGGTGCGTCTGCAGCGCGCAGCTCCTCTCGCAGGCGCTGTCACCAACCACTTGAGACAGCTGTAGGTGTTGATGTGAGCAGTCCAGACTCAGTTCGTCTCATTTACTCATACGTCACTTAATTCACTTTCTCTTTTATTAATTTTTTTGTAAGGATCTTGCTGCAAATTCCTTTTTTTTTTAATGAGGCTCTTTTCTAAACCATTTATTAATTGAAGAGTCACCAGCCTTAGAGGTGGGTTTGAGAAATTAATTGACAAACAGCATCAAATAAATCCAAGTACGGCAGTTTAAAGCAGAACAATATCAAAGTGCACATCTCAAAGAGAAATAAATCATCCATATGCGTCCGTGCTCCAACACGCCTGAATCAAATGTGTGGTTAACGACCAGACCTTTGCAAAACCTGCTCATACGCCAAGGAGGTAAATCAGCCTTTATTCAGAATATGCTCTCGCCAAATGACGCAGAAACTAGACTATTTTCCTACATGCAAAACACAGTGAGGCCCTACAACATGGTTGATGGACTTCTTTAGCAAGAGCAACAAATAGGGTTGCCAACTCCCTTGAAAAAATTAAGGGACACCTCATGTGCGTGCCAGCTCACCCGATTGCCTTCACCCCTCCTGGCTTGGTGATTTTTTTTTTAAGCCCCCTCTTTGTGTGTGAAATGATTGTTTTGACTCAAATCTGCATTGAATTAGATGCATATTTTTAAGTGACAAGAACACACTAAAAACAAATTATTATCCAGAAATTCACTTTAATACAAAATAACAAACTTTGTTGAATAAAATACGTATCTTAAACAGAAGCCTGTCCTGCTTAACTTCAAACTGTGAAAATGAATATAAAACAATGAATAAATCATGCAGATTTTTGGAGCAACAGCAAACTTGTAAACAAACTAAATTAGTCAGTTCGTCCCCCATATTGCTCTGTTGTCTCCCGCTATCATCTCCATGAGAAACACTTGGCTGGACCAATGGGATGAGGGGATTCTGGATGGTTACATATATGTTGTCAACTCATTGGTCACAGCGCAGGACAGGGCCCGGGAACTAGTTTACCGTAAGTTTTGTATCTAACGTGCCCTTGTTCTTCATTTTTTCCCATTGGCTTTTTACTGACAATTTTTCTACTCTCACAATAATACAGGACAAAGTGCATTCCTTTTCCACTAAATACGAGACAGGTGCTACTATTTCTAAATACAGAACGATTCCATTTTTCAATGGACTGTTGGCAACCCTGGCAACAAAGCGGGTCGGAGATAGCGGGAGGGTGGAAGGGGCTAAATTTAGGGCAATCATGGGAGATAACCTGTTAGAAACTTCAAGAAAGACTGGAGCAGATGTTCACCTTTCAACAGAACACCAACCTTAAATATACAGGCAGAGCTACAATGATTAAAGTTTGTTAATTAAATGCTTATTTTAAATCTAATAGGAAGGTGTGTTAAAATAAATTAAAGCCAAAAAACTTAGGTCTCTAGATATCTATCTAAAGACTTGCAGCTGTAACTTTTTTTTTTATTTAATCTGGGAGCTGGATACAAATTTATTTTTTCAAATTTTATTCTAAAAGACTTAATCTTTTGTTTATGCCCTATTTTGCCCTATTATGCCCTACTTTGTGTTGCTCTGTCTCAGAAAATCCTAACAAATGACATAGAAGTTGGAAGTGATTGGGTGTGTTTGGATGGAGAGCCTTCTGTTTATCATCCCCGTGAATTAAAACCCACAGCCGGCCGCTGATTCGCTCCCGTCGTATTATTTTCCTTCCATAGTGTTTTGGTGTCGTCACTGAGGAGGACCGACTGAGTCATAACTGAAGGGAGTCGTTAGCGGAAAAGCAAACAGTGACACGCTTTGGCTTCGTGTGCCCCTCGATGGGGCCACCGGCGTTCATTGGAAAACACGAATGTCATCCACAGCAGCGGTCGTATGAGTAACAGCCTTTTTTAGTAGCGCTCTGTAACAGCTGGATGTGGTTCTGAGGTAAAGCTGTGCTGCGATAGGCTGTAGGAAGGTAAAAAGTAGGGCTCACATTACTCAATAACAGGCTTTTTAGTGCAGATAATGGTCCACATGTGCAAGGGCTAATGTTCAACCGCAGGGTGGATTTGACCCCTTCAACTTTCCAGCTGACATAATTAACACAACATTAAATGAGTTCATCTAAACTAGGGTGTCCCTGCACTTTAAACGGCGTGTAATGACTTCACAGAGATAAGGTGATGTGTTTATTTTCTGTGTTAAAGGTTAAAACAACAGCTCCATCTCAGTGTTTTGTTCAGATGGGTTCTTCATAGCTCAACATAAATAAGCCTCTTCTGTTTTAGGCCACAAAACAGTCTGGGAATGTTTGTTTCTTTCATATTTCTTTTTAATCTTTCTGCTGTTTTTCCAGATTTCATATAACACTTATTCCTTGGAAAGCCAGTTAAGCAGCCATACATGCTTAACTGGGATAAATATCTTCTTTTTTGTTATTTATAAGATAAACAATAATGTTTTTAATGTAATGACTTAATATAGATTTGTTCTAACACAAATAAGGGATATATCTTATCAATTTAGTTTGTATAGGTGTGAAATGCGACTTTATAAAGGATTTTAAGGCCACCTTTAAAATATTTTTAATAACAATTGCTGAGTTGATCTTGAACTCTTAATAAGATATTTTTACCAACTGATTGTACCTGAAAGCCTTTTTAGAACCTATAAAGTTCCTTATCTTTTGGGTTTCCTTACTTGACATTTCTTTGTCTCCTTAAACTTTGCCAACAGTCTTTTTTTTTTTTTTTTCATCTCCATTTAATCAGGGCTATTATATATTTCCACACCTTGCTATTGCCACACCCATAACTACAACAGAGCTTTTACTCCTGAGATCTTGATAGGTTGGTTTAAAGGTTAAAAAAAACAGTACAGTCGAAGTTGGATTTCAGAATGAAGTCACACCCAGATTAACAATGATCCAGTTAATGGATTTTACAAGTTTGTTTCAGTCACAAGGCTATTTATTATTAGTGTCACATGCTGATTATAATATTTTTTTCATCTTAATTGTTCTGAGAAAAGGATTGTGATTAAATATTGTGAAATTTCTTTTTTTAAGGTTAGCGAGGCAGAGGCGTAGCCAAAAATTTTTTATAAGGGTGGCCATTCAATAACCAATGTAAGTTGAGGGGTTGCCATAAGTGGATAGGCGCCAGAACCTCAGGGTTAAGCTACACTGTTCCAACAGGAAAATTAATTAGCACAACATCCATGTTTCCTAATGAAGACAAACTATCCTTTCCTTCTGCCTTTGCTAACAAATAGACGCAAATATAGTGGATGCAATTCTTTCAGGTTTAGGTTCTGGGGCAAACACCGTTTCCATTTTCATTACTTATTTTTATCAATAATCATTCTGCAAAAAACAAGATATTATACAAGTAAAAATATATGCATAAATAGATTATTTTAAATAGTTATTTATCTATAATTTCACTGAAGACTCCTAGCTGACTTGCAGAGACGCATAATTTTCTCTTTTCCCATATAACACAAAATCTAGTTCTGAAAAGAGCATGAATTATGTACTATGCTTTAGTTTCAGTATATTTATGTGCATAATTAACCACTATATCTTTGTTGTCAAGTAAATGCTAATATATGAAAACTAAAATGGTTTGAATATTCCACTTGAGAGTATTACTGTTGCCACCGTCTGTATTAGAGGGGGAAAAGTGGTAGGGGTGGCCAGTGATTGGCTTATCTCTAGCTCCGCCCCTGTTGCGAGGCCCCTTAAACCTTTAAAGTGTAACTCACCCCATGGGAAAACGTAACTCCGCCTACAGACATTTTTTTTATGCCATCGATATGGTCGCAACCAAGGGACCCTGAGACACGGGGCTAAGTTTGGGAGCGGTGGGGGTTCAATCAGGAAGAGATAGATTGGCAGCTAGCCTAGTTTTATTTAACCATGGAGAAAAAGCAGAGTGATGCTGGTAGTGCTGCCTTCAAAGCTTCAGAGGCCTGAAGCTGCTGCTGTGGAGGCTAGCCTCACTGTGCAGAGCTGTGTCTGAGTGACTCTGTGTTATACCCCAGTGTGCGGCTGTGGTGAAAGTCTCTATAGCTCCATTTACACCACCCTTTTGAAACCGTGCCAACATCGTTCCGAGCACGGTAACCAAGATAACTGTTAAGTGTAAATCGCTCGTAAACTGAACCAGACCGTGCCAGACACAACCGAACTGCTCTAAAGTGGTACTAGTTCATCAATAGGGCTCGTAGCGCGTGTTTCAGTTCTGGCTCGGTACTAAGATAACAAAGAGCGCATGAACAGACCGCGTCATCTCCTTACAGTCAGCCTTTGTAGTAACGACATTCCAGTCATTCATAAAGATAGCTTTGAGTAAAGATAGCATCAGTTTCCACTGATGATTATGCTTAGCAATGTGATGAACCTCAATGTCTGTAGTTGTTTCCTTCAAGCCCTGATTAGAATTTAGTTTGTTGTATCCACTTCCCAAAAGCCAACTCTGCCTTCTTCGCCGGACTCTCTGCAAATTTCCTGAATGTTACGTGCGCCGCCATGTTGATTTGCTTGTTTACCTCTAGAGAGCAGTAGTACCGTAGATCATCACTAGGAGAAACCGTGCTAGCGTGGTGTGTAAATGGTCGTACGAACCGAGCTCGGTATGGTTAACTGATCCAAGCTCAGCACGGATCAGTTTTCAGGGGGTAGTGTAAATAGGGCTTATGAGGGTCCTAGACTTGTATCGTTTGAACCAATAAAAAAATCCAGTTCCAAAACCAATTAAGAAGCACTAAGATAGATTTGAGATAAATATTGCAACAAAAAACCTCTCATAAGAATGAATTGTGCAAACTAAGATTAAATATCATTCTATAGGCCTGGTTTACACAGTAGATCTTCAAAAAAGTTGGGGGGTTTTGTGATGAGTTGCACTTTAAGGCCTTATTTGTAAAGTGCGCCACTAGTTAAAGAGCTGAATTTGTAAGACTAAACTATATTAATTAGTTGACTTTCTAAAGATAATTGATGGCAGTGGACTTCCTAAGTTCTTTAGAGGGGAGTTCTAGTAGGCGCTTTACCTTAAAATTGTTGCTCACTAAGCTTCTAATCAAAGTTTATGACAATGTCACATCATGTCACCAATTTTGTGCTCTATTGCCTCAAGCTATTCCATAGGAAAATTGTGGATGGTACCCCATATGGCCAAAACTCCCTGTTTTCCCTCCACACCACCATGACAGTCACAGTCCTCCATATTGTAGATCCAGCTGAGTGCACGGCAGGGAAGCTGCTGTTTGTTGAGTCAACAAAGACATAGATGGTGCCTCTTGAGTGGCCTCGCTGCTGCGCGACCACCATGGAGATGTTGAGAATAGCTCTGGGAGGAAATGTCACTGCAGCAGCAGCAACTCAGCGCCCCCAGGCTCTGCCAATGAACTCTTTGGGGTAAGCAGATGGCACAAGCCCAGGGTTATTTAAAGGCTCAGGAAGGCAACTGTCTCCCCTCATCACCCAAAATGACTAATGTGGACAGATAGGCAAAGCATATGTTATTGGGACAATTGCCCTTCAATGATCAAAGCACTAGTACAGTCCCTGTCACACGTCCCCTGTTTGTAATGCAGTGGGACTAGGTTAAAGTTTACAACCTGCTTGGAAGATAAAGCTAATTCTCTCCAAAGGGACGTTCAGGCCGGTCAGAGATTTGAGCTGAAACCGGCTGTGGTGTTAACAAACAGACCGCCCACACATTTATCAATACGTGTTTCTGCACTGCTGCCCCTAGAGGCTGTTGAACTTGGATAGCAGCCTGGCCTCTGGTGAAACGGGGGGAAGGAGTGGATGGTTGGAGAACCTTCTAGAGAGTTAAATAACACCCCTCTGTCTCAGAACACACATCATGTGATTATTTTTTTTTCTGTCATGGGGTGATTACATCTTTATGATGATCAGCTGATAGCAGCAGCGGAAGAAATGAGACTAATTTGTTGCAGCGTCAAACAAATCCGTGCATTCATGAGAAGTGAGACATGCAGGTAGAGGCTTGTCGGCTTCTACTAACCTAGATTATTGCCTGAAAACAGGGTGTAAATCCAGGGAGACCCCCCCCCCCCCCCTCCTTCTGCAATAAAGTCTGCTGATCTGGTTTTCAGCCAGTTCTGTCTCATTTTTTGTAAGAGTTTCATCTCCATGTCACCACAATTATGAAACTGTTGTCTTCACACCTTGTTTGCTCCAAAGTGTCTTCAACTACTCTTGGAAATTTAGGAAAATAATCAGATTTCCTTTTTTTCATCTTAATATAACCAGCGTAACATTTAAACTCTTTCTAAATTTGTTTTTAGGATGTTTCAACTCAATCTAGGCCCTCATTGGTGTTGTGTGCTAAGTGTGGTTCTTTGACACAGAGAACCTGTCCTTTAATCATGGTTGCATCATGAAGGACATTCGTAATGAGAACTCTGTATCTGAGTGGAAGTTGCAATAACTTCCTGTGGCAACCTTTAACTAAAGATGAACCTATTCGTCTCCTAGACATTTGGCATCTTTCATTCTAAGGTCATGGTTGCCATGATGGACTGATCCCGCCTTCTGGTGGTTGAGTTTAAGTCTTCCATCCATCCAGCCATCCATTTCTGTCCGCCTATCCGGGGTCGGGTCGCGGGAGCAGCAGCCTAAGAAGGGAGGCCCAGACTTCCCTCTCCCCAGCCACTTCTTCTAGCCCCTCAGGAGGAACCCCAAGGCGTTCCCAGGTCAGCTGAGAAACATAGTCTCTCCAGCGTGTCCTGGGTCTTCCCCGGGGCCTCCCCCCAGTTGGGACATGCCCGGAACACCTCACCAGGGAGGCATCCTAACCAGATGCCCGAGCCACCTCAACTGGCTCCTCTCGACGTGGAGGAGCAGCGGCTCTACTCCGAGTCCCTCCCGGATGACTGAGCTTCTCACCTTATCTTATCGTAGGGAGAGCCCAGCCACCCTACGGAGGAAACCCATTTCGGCCGATTGTATCCACGATCTCGTTCTTTCGGTAATGACCCAGAGTTCATGACCATAGATGAGGGTAGGAACGTAGATTGACCGGTAAATCGAGAGCTTCGCTTTTTGACTCAGCTCTCTCTTCACCACGACGGACCGGTACAGCGCCTGCTTCACGGCAGACGCTGCACCAATCTGCCTGTCGATCTCCTGCTGCCTTCTTCCCTCATTCGTGAAGAAGATCCCGAGATAGAGTCTAAGTCTTATGTTGGATAATTCATGTGCCATGGTGTTTTGCTGTTGGCTCAGATCGTGTACAAATGTTTGGGGTTTTTTTGGTGAAAGTTAAGTTTTCTTTGCGTTTCTTATGTTCTTGTTGACAATGACTTGTGTTTTTTTCTAAAAAAGGAAGAGTTGAATTAACAGGTTCCAGAGTGTGTTGTTTTGAAAACATGGCGGACTCTGTTTTCTTTTACTCGTGGAAAAACAAACTCTTCCTGTTTGTTTAAGCCCTAGGACATGTAAAATATGACTTAATGGCTGCGCCTTTTCCAAACAGGATGTGTTTGTACTAGTGTTGCACTGATACCAGTATCGGATGAGGCCCCGATCCTGCATTAAAATGGTGGTATCGGTATCGGCGAGTACCAACAAATACGGCACCTATACCATTTTGAGAGCCAAAAGTTTATTTAATTATTGTCACCCATTCCAGGTACAAAGTTCTACTGGATTCACTTTGTATTAGTCTTTTTCCTGCATCACAAAGGTAGGAAGCAGCTTGACAAAGCCATGATGGCAATTATTTTACATCTAAGTAGTATGCAGATCTTCATATATACACACATCAATTTCAAACAGATGGTACCTGCATAGCCAGGTATCGGTATTAAGTCCAAAAAATGGCATCGGCACAACACTAGTTTGTACCACTGATCTCTATTTATTCACATGATTTCTGATAGGCCCTTCATAGCACAGAGTGGAGTGAAGTCACCGGCCGCCATATTGGTACTCCCTAGTTAGACTGGTCGGAATTAGTGTTGCACCGATACCAGTATCGGACGGGGCCCCGATACTGCCCTAAAACGGTGGTATCGGTATCGGCGAGTACCAACCAATAGGGCGCCGGCCGATACCATTTTGAGAGCCATAAGTTTATTCAACTATTGTCACCCACTCCTGGTAGGCAATAAAAAGTTCTACTGGATTCACTCTGTATTACTTTTTTTTCCTGCTTCACAAAGGTAGGCAGCAGCTTGACAAAGCCATGATGGCAATTATTTTACATTATTATGGTATCGGCCGATACTGCACAGCCAGGTATCAGGTATCGGGGCCAAAAATCGGCATCGGCGCAACACTAGTCAGAATGTAAACTATACGTGCACTACAGCATCATGATAATTTTTTTCATTTTCAGGGGTGCTTGAGACTTTTGAAATAAAGATAAATTCATCACTTTGACACACACTGGCTGTTTCATATCATCAGTACATTACTATAATTTATGGTAAAAATAGGCACATCACATTGCATATTCAGTATGAAGTCCATGAAGTCTATAAATCATGTAAGATAATATATTATACAAATCTATCACAACAAAATTAGTGTCTTAATAGAGCATAATTATACTGCTGTCAGATATTAAGAAAAACACACTATCACACACAAACTATTTGATGATGTGCCAAAAGTGCTAAATTGATTATGTACATGTTATATACATTTTTTGATCACATTGTTATAGTAATAACATTACAGGCCTTTTTATTGCGTGACTCTGTGAGAGTGGGGAGTACCAAGATGGTGACTTCAGTTTTTTTTGGCCTATCAGCACTCCAGTGAATGAAGAGATCAGTGGTTTGCACTCATGCCCATGTAGATGAGTGTCAAAAAGACAAAGTGCCCACTAGTGTTGTTTACAGAAATATAGTAATAGATCTTGTTTGTAATAGATTTATGTGATGTATATAAGGCTTCACATGGATTTTGGCTTTTCTGCAGTTACGGCTCATTTCTTTTTTGGTGAAAAATGACCCGGTCATGGCCCTCCGGAACGGTGAACACAGCCACTGATACTTCCCATTATAAAGAAGAGAACTGATACACTCCTCATCCATTAAAACTAATTGTAGCTTTTGATTTATTTTTACTTCTTCAGCTCCGTAACTTAAATAGATTAACCTTTTATGAATATTCTAGTATATGCGCAGCCTGCACTGCAAGAATGATCTAGAAATAAGTAAAAATGTCTTAAATCAAGTGTATTTAACCTTAATTTTAGTAGGTAAATGGGATGTTTTGCCAATGGAATGAGTATTTTACTCTTAAAATAAGGTAATTGTATAATATGGACTTGAAATAAGACAATGCAGTTCCTTTTTCTTATTTTAAATATAAATTGTCTTGTTCCATTGGCAAAGTGTCTCACCTACCTCCTCAATTCAAGAACAAATGCACTTAGTGTAAGAAATCTAGATTTCCATTTTTTGCAGTGTGCTTGGTGGTCACCAAATCCCAAAGTTGCATTATTTTCTCCTAAAGCAGGTTTCTTTATTCAGCAGGTGTATTTGTCCTACCGTTTCTCTTCTGAATATGACGTCACAAACAGATAATGAGGAAGTCCTTCCTGTAGACATCCTACACCGACTGCTTTCCATGAAAGCAATGACAGACATGCCCATGTTAGATGGGCACATTGTCCCTGCAGCGGCCCTGAGGAGATCCTATCCCTCTGGTTGCTTTTGTCTCCGCGAGCGTATCAGATACGAGACACCAGTAGCATGCCAAGTTTTTTGGTTTCTGTTTTCTGTGATTGGTTCATTCATTTGTCTGCTTTCTTATTTTTCATAGGGAAATGGAGCAACAGGTTATAACACTTTATTTCTGTTCCTTTTCTCCAACAGGACGCATTGGACTCAACTTTCACCATCCTGGAGCGGAACATATATTGCCCCTAAATAGTAAGTCCCGTTTTCATGCATCTGTTGAATTTGTTTCACATCTTACAAAAAACTCTGAGTTATGAGAATAATAGTGGGATCAAGATGTGTCCGTGTGGGAAAGCTGTAGGCATACCTGCCTACCATGGGGTTTGGATTCCCTAACACCATAAACCTACAGCAGAGCTCTGTGGGAACTACTCTTGACCCTAGAATAGCTCCTACTAAAAATACCCCCCGCATGTTAAAGCAGACCCCCCCCTCTATGACCGAACCACATGACAGCAGCAGAGCCAGGAAGGGAGTCCGACTGATCCCATCCGCAGCTGCACGCCTTGTTGGTTCTGGGGTTTCTCGTCTTCCTCTTGACACTCTCTACGGGGTCAGCGCCGGTTTATCGTCAGCCTGTCAGCAGAGGAAAACATGAAGTGCTCTAAAATTTCCTGATAAAGAAAGCTGAACTCTGGACTTGATAAAACGCAGTGGATCAACATCAACACATGACACGGCCCTCCAAATCATCACTCTGTGGAAACTAGAACCCTGGACATCCATAGACGTGGATTATGTGCCGCACGCTCTTCCTACATACTCGTGGTTTCCAAATCTAAAATCTATTTGTAGCTCAGGGTAGCCTTTTTTTTCTCTGTAGCCCCTGTGAGACGCTGCTAATATTGTCTCTGCTTCAGGCATAACTTAACACAGGGAATGCAACAGTTGTAGTCCAGGCCCCGTATGTGTGGAGACTCTTAAAGCTCTGCCTCCAGCTGCAAGCCTTGTTTTAGGAATAAAACAAACTCTGAAACTGAACTGGCCTTTCTCTTCAAGGCTGCTCTACAGGCTGAACTTTACCTCGGTTGCTTCTTCACATTCCCCTACCATGTTTTCCTTCTACTAAACTTTCCAACAGTAATTCTGGATATAAGGAAATTATATTATTTATTCAATACATAGATACAAATTTGTAGGGATGCACGATATTGGGATTTTGGCCGATATCCGATATGCCGATATAAAACTCATGTAGCCGATAACCGATATCGATACTGATGTTAAAGCTGGACAAAAATAATTAGTCATTGAATATAGCAGTTTGATCCATTTCTGACACTTAGAAAAATAATATACTCAAATATATTTTCATATGCTGATATCAAATAGATTTTTAAAAACGCGGTATCGATCTATTTTACTTTCAAAATCTCGTGAAATTTCATCGTTCTGTTACAAACTCTCGTGATATTTTGCAAATTCTTGTGAGATTTTGTTAGTAAAATAGATCGATACCGCGTCAATATATCAACATATAAAAATATGGCAAAATTTCGTGAATTTTCGGGGGATTTCGTAGCATAACGATGACATATTGCAATATTTCATTAGTAAAAGAGATTGATATGGTGTTTTTAAATCAGCATATGAAGATATTGTGATATTTTAATGTATCAATATTTTTCCCTCGTCTTATTTTTTAATAAGATATTTTTTTTTTTTTTAGACTTTAGAAACTCTAGACTAGAAGCTGAAGCTGAAGCATATCGGGTTAAATATCGGTGGGGTGGCCGATGTCCGATATTCAGTTTTAAGGCCGATACAGATAGGGGGCCGATTATATCGTGCATCCCTACAAATTTGTGTAAAGAGTTCATTGTAAGATGGAATAAATGAACATTCCCTTAAGATGCATCTCTATATTTTCATCTTTTCCAGTTAGTCCAGATGCTACAATCATATATATATAAAGCCCGATGTTCTGGATTTTTTGGAGAAGAAAATTTTGCACAGTTATACTTATAGATCAACTGTGTAATTGTGAGTTTTCTCTCTTTGTTTCTTCTCTGTCGTGTACCGACAGACCGTTTCTCGAGGTCTTGCTGAAGCATAGATCACTCAAGATCTTCCCAAACTGTCAGAGATTATCTTTAGTGTCAGCTTTTAGCAGTTCCTCCTTGTTTTTCTTCCCATTAGCACCGAGGCGTCACACTGTGAGAATCTCTAAGGGTTTATCTTTCGTTGCTTCTGAAGTTAAGAAGAAAGCTTAGCTGAGGTCCTCCTCTCAGAGCTTCTGTTGTCGCCGTTCATCTGATTGTATCGTAGGTTTGTTTTCAGGGCCTTTAAGACGAACAGGAAAGGCTTCAAACTTGCGGCACCCATGAGGGATCACCCAGATTTCCTCTCCCTCCCAGACAGCACACAGTTAGAAGTTTGTACTTATTCTTAACGCCTCTCTCTTGTGGGTTTTATTGTCTCCATCACTGAAGCATCCAATGCTTTCCTAGCTTAAAGGTCTCTTAATTTCTCGCTGGTTGCTAGGTGACTTTTTTTTTTTTTTTTGGGTTGTTTTTTTCCGAGGCCAGACAGTGAAAGGGCGAAGCTGCAGAGAGACTTCCCAGGTTTCTTCACTAATGAAAACTTAGCCAAGCAGAAGAGACAATAGACTGACTTCAGACGAACCAGAGGAGACTCACATTATGCTGCCCTCATAATGCCAAGGCCCATATTGGTGTTTGAGGAGACAAGTCTGCTTTTGTTGCCAATGAGTTACGGGTTACAAGAAGATCAACCGAGTGCTGCGTAGCCCCCCCTGCTGTTTGTTGGCATTTGCACTGTAGTTAACTGCATTTTGCCTCCTTTTCTGTTTTCATTTTGTAATGTTAGGATTTCAGGTTTTATCTTTAACCTCTCAGGGGAGAAAAATACTGAAACAAACTTCTTAAACTTTGATTTCCCTTCATACTCTATTAAGTGTGGTGCTTCATTCTTTAGTTCAAGAGGAGAATAATGTTTAGTTTAAATGAATTCAGTTTAGTGCATATTACAAATAAACCACAAATGTGTCAAAGAACTTCACAAGGGCAAAGATTTAGCATATTTTTTTAGTACATGGAAACAAATACAAACAATATTCAAAAAAATCCAACTCCTGCTTGAAGGGCCTAACCAAATAATAAAATTTTTATTTCTTTACACAATCTATAATCCAGCCAATATACTACTTCACATTTAAAATAAATGATCGGTCTGGGGAAGCCTAGTTAATTGGATCCAACACTGACATAAAAATTGTCCTTTCTTTTAAGCAAGGATGTAGCAACAGCAAAAAAAGAACAATTTCTCCTTTAAACAGGAGAAAAACAGTTTAGCAGAACAAGGTTGGCAATTTAATTCAATTCAGTTTCTTTATATAGCGCCACTTTACCGCACGTCATCTCAAGGCACTTTAAAGAGACAATTCAACCAGGTCCTACAGTCAGATGGATTCAATTCCTCACACAAAGCATGCTAGTAGCGACAGTGGAGAGGAAACACTCCCTTTTAACAGGAAGAAACCTCCAGCAGAACCAGGCTCAGCGTGAGCGGCCATCTGCCAAGCAATTAACCTCATTGTCCTCCATCACCGGCAGGAGGTACCAGGAGTACCTTCTATAGGAAAGACAAATGGAACTACTTCCAATATTGATTTAGTGTCTGTCAGTGGGTGTTCAGATGTTGGTAGCAGAAGCTCTTTCAGCGAGTGTTTCTGGATGGAGACACAAATCGAGACCGAAATTCTGGGTCAGGTGTTCGTTCTAGAGAAGTATATAAGGTGGAAAAAACAAACATATTAAGCTTTTCTAGAATTGGTAGGATTTGTTTAATTTATATTTAATATTTTTGGAGTGTTGGACTAACAACAGGCTCCACTGTAAAATCCTAGGAAAAGTCATTGGTATAATAACTAGAAAAAAAACAGCTGAACAACGACAAACAATATCCACATTTTTAAGATGTGCAGCCAGTCCTGACTAGAAAGGACTTCCAAAGACCTGGGAATGATCAGTTAGAGGAACTGTCTTAAAATTGCAGAAGAGACGTCAATCAGTATGAACGGCCATCAATCAGTATCTGGTGATTTTAGGCTAGCAGAAGCTTAAGGTGAAAAAGAATAACTTCTTATCTGGAGTTTGAAGTAACAGTTGACAGCTGACAGCAGTAAAACGAGCTCACGTGTGACCAGTGAATGACTCTGTGCCCCCTACAGGTCAGGAGGGGTCACAGATAAACACGTTTCCCTCCTCCGACTCTCTGCATGGACCTTAATCTGAGCCAGACATGTCTATACACTCTTCAGAAGTTTCCATTTTTACCTAGCTTGTCCTATCTGACCCTTAACCAACTTTTAATATTTCACCAGGGCCATGATAATGACTAACCTGGTGTACCTCTGGCCCAGCAAGCACACTCCTTTATGGCCTCATTTGTGAATATTCACAGGAGATTAGCAGGAAGTTGAGCCATTGCAGGTTCATTAAACTGAGATTACAATCACCGGCCCTGTGGACGTGCATTAAGCTGCTACGTCACCCGATTCCCTTCCTGTTGAGCAGCATCTGCACGCCTCTGTTGCCAAGGCAGGTGCAGCAGGTTTACCGTGCACCGGTGCCAGGCTGTAATAATCCGTTCCGTTGCCGTAGCTTAGGCGTGGCCATATGTGGTGTCATTGTTACCTTAGTGATGTTCCTAGGTTGGTTTATTTCAACAAAACCCATGTCTCTGTATCTTTTCCCCTTCCTTGTTTCCGACCCATCGCTCTGTCTCCCATGCCCCCCCCCCCCCCCCCCCCTCCCCCCTCCATGGCGCTGACAAGCAGCCCGAAGCTATGGCCGCAGACGAGGTAACGTGTGGCTTTTTCTCTGGGGTTCTGCTTCCCGCGCCGGCCATGTTTTTTTTTTTTTTTTTTTTTGCAAAAAGGCTGATTGGGGAGGGTCTTTTTGTGCTGTCACTCCATGCCTTTCATTTGTGCTTTGGTTGAATGAAATCATGTTAATTTAAGCACTTTGTTTTGCAGCTTTAATCAGAAAGGGAGCAAAGGTTCATCAGATCTGCTTGAATGAATCTTGTGTTTTTGTGATGCTTTAAGTCAGCATTAAAAATCTAAAGAATGGGGGCTAACAATCAAACCATCCTCCTAACATTGTCATTTCTTTGATTGCTGATGGCTGACTCAAACATAAGAAAATCTCATCTGTGTGGGAAAATGTGGTATGGTTTTTGTCAATCTACAGCTTTGGATCTTTAATACTAAACATATATTTGCACAAAGTAAGACTGAGAATTACTAAAAAGAGAAACAACTTGAAAGTGAGACACGGGGGCAGCACTATCATGCTGTGGTGTTAGTATGCTTTAAATATAGCCTGTACCTTTAAGGACC
The DNA here is from genome assembly GCA_030533445.1 of Cyprinodon diabolis. Taxonomy (NCBI): domain Eukaryota; kingdom Metazoa; phylum Chordata; class Actinopteri; order Cyprinodontiformes; family Cyprinodontidae; genus Cyprinodon; species Cyprinodon diabolis. Next base: position 37,967,790 of record CM060083.1, on the reverse strand, counting down.
CCAAATCTTCTGCTCACTGCAAGAAAAAGAAATTTAGATTAAACCCAAATATACAATCATATCAATAACAGAATAACTTTACGGAATAAAATGTTAGTTCTGACACTGAGTTGCCTGAGTCTAAAGCTAAATCTGATAAAAATCTGAGAAGCTGAAGGAAGATCGAATTATAAAAATTTTTCAGTTGAGGGACACACCCTCTAGCTAACAGGAGATTAATTCACATATTTTTTAAATCAAATAAAAAATTTGTTATTGGGTATTTTTCCAACACAAATTGTTGGTGCCTTATATATGTAAGCAATAAAATATTTTAATAAATTCCTAAATAACACTAAAAACCTGAAAAAATAATAGTTGGTTTTTTTCTCAGCTGGCACCATTCCCTCCATCTTTGTAATTTCCTTCAAATCTGTAACTGACAGGCTTTAAAATCAAGCTCTAAAAGCCTGATGATTAGAAATAAAATACAAACATAAAACCCCATCATGTATATAGCATAGAGTCCCTGAATGTTAACGTATTTTTTTGTTATTTTAGCCCATTTTTATTTATTCAGAGCTTCTTTTTCCACATTTTTGCCTACTGTTTAGTTTTAACATGTTTTGTTTAGTGGATAAAAAGAAATAAAGTCCCAGTTCATGAGCTTTTGGCATCAATCTGTTCAGCAGCTGTTGGTGTTCCAGGATATCTTTCTTTCTTAGAGTTCAGTGTGTTAAAAGGTGGATAATTGATGGTAATGTGTAGCATCCAAACTGCTGGCTCTGTCATAACGCCTTCCATATATAGAAACTCATGTCTCCTCACACCCCCCCTCCCTTCCTACTTCATGCTCTCTTACCTCTTCCTCTCCCCCCCTCCCATCTATCTTTTCTGCTGTTCCGTTTCTCCCCATCCAGGTCGTTCCTGTCTCTTTCCCTTTGAAGATGGCTTCCTCAACGACAGCCACGGTGACCCCACCCTGACTCCTGGCCTGAACTCGCCGACCCGCTGTCAGAACGGGGAGAGGATGGAGCGCTACTCTAGGAAAGTGTTCGTCGGAGGCCTACCTCCCGACATAGATGAAGGTAAGAAAACTCCAGCTGCTCTCTTACAGGGTCAGAGTCCTGCAGGTTTTTTTTTCTCTTAGTATTAAAGCAGGAACACATCTAGACGTGCGGTTCCCCATGGTCTAAACAGATTAAACCCTCCACCCCCCATGCAGTAAATACATATTGGGCCCAATTTTTTCACAGTTGGAAGCCTCCCAGGACACACCAAAGTTGTTGTCTTCTGCCGCTTACAGTCACACTGACATATTTCAACACAGGGCACATTGACACTACATCTAAAAACCCTGATTGTGGAACAGGATGTGTTAATGCTACTGGATTGGCTTCAAAACACATAAAGCTTTTATATATTTTTTTCCCAAAGCCCAACTTCTAAACACTTTAAGTGGAGTAAAGAATTATTTAGTATTTTCATCAAATGTTTGCTTCATTTATGAGAGAAAAAATTAGCTTTTAAAGAATTTATTTATAAATTATCGAGGAAAATAAATATTTGGTTAATAGCAAACAAGCAGGAAGTCCGGTCCTCACAGCCCTGTAATAAGCTCTTCTGTCCTCCACTTGTTACCTGTAATAATGGGCCCTGTTTGAACTCGTTCTCTCTATGATAGACACCCATTTACAGCCTTTAACAGTCAGACTCCAAACAACCATGGCCAAGACCAAAGAGCTGCTGAAGGACGACAGGAAGAAAGCTATGGTCCTAAACCAGGCTGGGAGAGGGAATCTACAACACGAGACAGCTTGGGGTGAAGAAATCAGCTGTGGGAGGACATGGAAGGCCTATTATGAGTACAGTATGGAAAAAATCTGAGAACAATATGGAGCATCCTGATGAATGACCTGCAGAGAGATGAGAGCAAAGTAACTCACTACGACCAGAGGGACTCTCACTTAGAACATGTCAGGGTCTGTCTACGTTTGCCAGAGGGAACATGGATGATTCAGAGGAGGTTTTCTGGATCAACATCAGGTCAGACAAAACTAAAATAAAATGTTCTCTCACATACTCAACTTGTCGAGTTTGGAGAGAGAAGGAAGCTGAGCTGCATTCAAGAAACACCAAACCTACTGTGAAGCATGGGGGTGGAAGCATCATGCTTTGGGTCTGTTTTTTCTTTTGGACGATTGATCGTGTTAATGGAAGAATGAACGGGAGACATTTATGGTGAGATTTTAAGCCCAAACCTCCTTCCATCAGTGAGAGAGAAGAAGAGAATTTAATTATCCAAACACGCCGCTGGACGATGAAGGAGTGGCTCCATTAAAAGTATTTGAACGTCCTGGAGATGCCCAGCCGGTTCTAGAGGGAGTTAAAAGTCTGTGTTGTCCAACGACAGCCCCCCAAATAAAATCACAGCTCTAGAGAAGATCTGATGGAGGAGACTGACGAGAAACACCTGACCTTTGCCACTGATAACAATGGTTATTGAGCTGAAATTTAGTTATTGACCAAATACTTATTTCCCATCATCATCATTTTATCTCTCATAGTTGCAGTCTACTACGATGGCAGTTACAGAACTTTCATCTTTTCTAAGCAGAAGAACTTTTACAGTGGGTGGCAGACTAAATACTTTTTGGTAACATTGTTTTTTGCTCCAATTCTACATAAAATCAGATTATTATTTTTTTTGTCTGTTTCTTTTGAGTTTTTTGAAATTTGTAGCTTGTTTAATAGGTAAGGATGATATTCTAGTTGTACTTTGGTAAAGTTTCCAAATACTACTTTGATGAAAGACATTAAAAAAATTAGCATCTCCTTTCATCCAGGGGAGTTTCTGTAGTTAAAGGCTCTTTGCGTTCATGTTTATGCATAAACAGAGGTCTGATTTCTTCTTTTTAATGCAGCGGCTACTAACTGCATTACCTGGGGGGGGGGGGATGTTGTATTGGCAAATGGGTTTATGTTGAATTCTGTAATATTTAGCGTTTTTTTTTTTCTCTTTAATCCTTGCAGATGAAATCACCAACAGTTTCCGTCGCTACGGGCACCTGGTGGTGGATTGGCCCCATAAAGCTGAAAGCAAATCCTACTTCCCACCTAAAGGTAACAGCAGGTCACCTGGGCGCAGTCTGTCCATGAACGTCATAGATGCGTGTATCAATAAATATCACTGGGGGGGATCGTTTGAAAAGACTCATATTTCTCAGTTGCACTTGGCTCCAGCTGGGCTACCTTGCAGATATCTGTTTCTTAGAGGGAACCCCTCCCCCCCCTCCCCCTGTTGTCATCCAACAGATGGATATATGCAGAAATTAACTATCTAGCAGGTGTCTGGATTCTGGAACTGTTTTCTTGAATGAACGTTCGAGCAGTCAGGAAGGTTTTCCCTCTTTCTGTTAAGTTTCTTTTCGTTTTCTGCTCCATCTTCTGTTAAACTTTTGCATCAATCCCATTTTTCTTGGAAGCTGAAGTTTTGTCTTATAAAGCTATTAAATGCTTTTTGGAAATGTCTGTCATTCCATAGGCAGATGGTCATATGCTGCATCTGGAGGACTGATGAGAAAAAAACAGCCAGTTTTTCCTCATCCAATTTTTCCTCTCCGAACTATTTTTACAACTTTTTTTGTTCTCAGAGGGATTATTTTAAACTGGCATGGCTCTGCTAATATCCCTAGCTGGGGAGGGATCCTTGTAGGGGAATGAATTAGCTTATAGCAGCTGGAGGATACTGCTATGTAGGATGCGGGTGCAAAGGAGATCAGTGATCTGTGTGGAGTTCAAATCCCACTCTCCTTTTTTTTAGCTATCTGTGTCCCACTGCTGTTTGGACCATGAAACACATCACTGTTCATGTTTTTGACCACTTTACACATTTAATCTGGCTTTGCTGTTTTAGGACAGCCAAAGTTTTTCCAGATTATTAGAAATAGAGAAACAGTAAATGTAAAATGCTGCTAAATGTTTTTAGTTTTTGGCTCAGGAAAAAAAACAACCTAAAAACAGTGGCGGCTGGTGAAGTTATAAATTCAAAACAGACGTATACCAAAAACCAATCAATCGTATACTAAGTTATCACACCAGTATACTTATATAAATACCAACAACAAAAAACATTATTAAAAAAACTTTATAAAAACGAAACATGATTTCATGTACGGGTTTACTTTTTGTACATAAATCTTGCCCTTCTCAGGCCTTGTGAAGCCAAATCTATCTTTTCCATGGTCCAATAAAATGTCATAAACCTAAAAAAGAAATGATGTACCAGTTTAATAATGGAGAAGCAATTAGTCAGCTTTATATTTTTTTAATATATGAAAGCTATTTATTTTCTGAGAATATGATTATTTAAGAGCAACTATGCAAATTTAAAAATACCTAGAAAAATTACACTATATTATATTATTTTCCATGTGAATCCCAGATTGTTCATGCTTCTTTGCCTTTTCTGTGCTGGTGAAGATTCTCAGTCCACCGCAATTTCCTTTAACGACCTTAGACAGGTTTCGGGTATTACAGGCTAACAAAGAAACAAAACGACCCCCATTCCAAAGGGGCGTACCCGCTTGTCAGGTTCAATTTGCATGTTTTCTAAGCAAAACCAAGGCTTTGCTTTGGTGAAATCTATAAAGCCTTGAACTATACGCTCTTTCAGACATTTTGAATTGGAAAAGCTTCTTGGATTGTTTTTTTTTTTTTTCACTTTTTTGGAATTATAAAAATTGCTTTGAATCAGTCTTACCTGTCTTTATTCCATGCTGGGTAAAATCCTGATGTTTGAAACAGGGAAAATAGAAAGGCAGGGAAGGCAAAAGGCAAAAATAGCCTCGCTGGATGCAGTTAGCCAAGCTTTATAGCCAAACCAGGTCCTGTAAAAGACAGAGTGTATCGTCTCCATCTGTCTTTGGTCTGCTGATTAATTTTGATGTTTGGCTGATCAGGTACAAAAAGTTTCATTGCCAGCTTCTCTTGGTAAATTAGTTTTAAGGGATTTCACTCCCACGACTCGGCCTGTCAATCACCTGCATTACAACTGTGACGACAGTTCCTGCCTCCCGAGTTCCAGCTTTCCTATGCTTCTGTATTACATAGGATCTACTGCGCATTTACAACTTTTAACACGGGTTAATTGGCAAAGAAATACGACATCAATCTGACCATAAAAAAAAAGACTTTACTTGTCATTAAAGGTTAAATATTTATTTTGCACATCTACAAATATATATATATAAATATAATTAAAAATTTTATCATTTAATTTTCATCTTTTATTTTATGTCTTAATTAAGGTCATGGGGTGGGTGGTGCCAGATGCCATTGCCTTAAAAAAAAACATTCAAATTTGGTCTAATTGAGATTTCACTAAGATCAGAGATGGGACTTTGAGTTTTTTGGGTCAGCAATTGTTTTCACCTGTCTCCTTGATGCCGTTTCTCCGCAGTCATTCTCTTTTTAATCGTTGAATCATGAATGCTGATCCCAAAAGAGGCAGTTGAGACCCGCAGTCCTTTCCAGGCTTTTTTTTTTTTTTCTGATCTCTTGCATGACTTACTGATTGCCTCTTGTTCTAATTTTGGCCGGCCCACAGTTTCCAAATAGGTTTTCCCATCTTCCAAGTTTTCTTACATACTTAAATACTGAATAATTTTTAGCAGCATTATATGTGATCTACAAATGGTGGGATATGTTTCTGGAGCATCCATCCAGGCTTGACCGAATGGAAGATAACTGTCACTTTCCACCCTGCTCTGTGTTAAACTGCCAGCAGCATATGTCTGTGCAGTTATGAAAGTGTTTTTTGTTCAGGCATGACTCATGCTGTGGCTCAGTCTGGCTTCGGGGGCCGGGGTTGGACTGTTCTGGTGTTTGGGATGAAGGTCAGGGAGAAATAAAAAGTTGAAGCCAAGACAGGATTGTTTCCCCTTTCTCCCTCTGTGGTGTCTACACATCTTTTGCTAATATTGTGACACATTGTAAAAATGGACCAAGGGAATTGCTTCTTTTTTATGTGTTCCTCTGGGTCAACTTTATTTAGAGCTCTCTGCCCCCAAAAAATTGTCTTTGATAACTGAACGGAGCCGTCAAAAGAAGATGGAAGGTCACCAAAGATTTCTGATTGTCTCTGAGGTTTTAAGAAATTTACTGTAAGCCTGTACTGCTGCTTGAGCCTCCCATGCTCAGACATCCATCACATCTGTTTACAGACAAAACAAGCTGCCTTTGGCATAAAAGAAGCAATGTCAGGGCCGCTGTTTGCTGGAGGCAGCTGCTAAGTTAGCTGCTGGGGGAATATGGAGCGACAGGTCGCTGTTAAATATATGGTAGTGGTAGAAGAGCCAGTGGTTAAACAGAGAGTAAACATCAGATTATGGTTGATGTGTTGGTGAAAACGGCTGCAATGGGTTAGATTCATATTGCATCATATACGGTAAATTTCACATTAGTTCAGTTTATTTAAATCTACGGAAGAGGATTAGGGCCACTGGAAAAAAAAAAGTTCACTGATTTTTTAATTTTATTTAATTTTAAAATGGAAAAAAGTCAGAATTCTGACTCTTTTCTCAGAATTCTGACTCTTTTCTCAGAATTCTGACTTTAATCTCAGAATTCAGACTTTCTTCTCAGAATTCTGACTTTTTTCTCAGAATTCTGACATTAATCTCAGAATTCTGACATTAATCTCAGAATTCTGACATTAATCTCAGAATTCAGACTTTCTTCTCAGAATTCAGACTTTCTTCTCAGAATTCTGACTTTTTTCTCAGAATTCTGACATTAATCTCAGAATTCTGACAGCTAACAAACATGTTAAAATTAAGCCATAGCCATGTCTGTTTTAGAGACTATCTCTCTTGTTTTAATGACCTTCTGCTCCTCCATTAATGAGGGGACCCCTCGGACACGTAAAAAGTTCCCATATTTCGTCATTTTCCACCAATGTGTCACTGGACACCTCAAACAACTCACATCTTTGTCAGTGAAGCTGAGTGCTCCACATCTCCTCCTTCATGGTGCTCATCTACATTAAGATCCAAAATTCTGAGATTAAAGTCAGAATTCTGAGATTAAAGTCAGAATTCTGAGAAAAAAGTCTGAATTCTGAGATTAAAGTCAGAATTCTGAGAAAAAAGAAAGAAAATTTAAAAATCTGTTAACTTTTAGTTATTTTTTTCAGTGGCCCTAATCCTCTTCCGTATAAATCCTTGTCCAGTCATGTGATAAAGTTACATTATATAATCCAATTCAGGGAAGATAAAAGAAAGTCATATTTAGTTAATTATTTCTCCTGTGTTACACAGAAACAACAAACAGAATAGGTTAGAAGTATGTTTTTGTATAAAAAAAGAATTAGTTCAACAAGTTAACAGCAGCAAGCGTGATTTAAGAATGTTAAGGAAGGTTACACAATACAACACCAAGTAATGAGATAAGAAATGTAGGAGGTTAAATCCTGAAGTTAATGCCAGTGATAGCAGCTCAAAACATGTAGAAAATCAGAAGAACTATGTCAGGTATACTTTCTATTTGAAAGCAAGTTTAGTGGCTCCTTGTAGAAAGAGCCAGGAAGTAGCTCATGGCAGAAAAGCTAAGAAAAAGGTTAGTGCTACTTCCTGTGTAGAACACAAAACTTTTGAATTGTGGTCTTAACTTAAAGGTATAATGGAGGATTTTTTGAAAAGACCCGTCCTCTCTAATTAAAAATAAAGGATAAAATGCACATGCACAACCCTGTACCTGCTGCCGAGAGGGAACATCTCTTAATTGCGTGCAAGAGTGTGCCATCGCTAATTCAAGTTTCCTTTCAAAAAGAAGATTTGCAATTTTTCCACTATGTCCGACTCACTACCATTAACTGAAAATGAGGACGAGCACATAGGAAGGCCTTACGTAAAAATATCACCAGAATGATTGACAATTAGGAGGACCACTTATTTTGATGATCCACCCGGAAAAAGAATACCATCCGCTATTATTTCAATAATGTCCCCATTTAGAGTAAAGACACAGCTTAACTCAGAGATATTGAACGAGAAGTACCTTCTCCGAAACCAAAAATACAGAAAGGAAACATTTTGCAAAGTTAATAGAAACAAATAACATAAAATCTTTGGCTTGTGCTGATGCTCCAGATCGATTCCTTTAAAGTACAAGATACCATGTTGCTGTCACTCAAACTCCCTCAGATCCTCCAAACACTCTCATCACTATTGTTGGCGATGAGCTTAAGATGTTAGGAAGCTATTTTTGTCGGTGACTTGGGGCCAAAAGAGGAGGAGGAGTTGAAGGTTTTATTGAGTATACAGCGATGTTTGAACTGCGGGGGCTATAAAAATGTGTTTACGTCACACGGCAAGAACCGTACCTTGAAAAGGTTACAACTGCAGTGTCCTTCGTCTAGAGATGGTCACGCTCGGTGTTTTTATTTTTTTATCACACCATGAGTCATTCAGAGGTCTGTAAGTGCTCTGCTCCATGTACAGTTTTGTCTCTTTGATTTCAGAGAGGCTCACCTATCAGTGCCCCAGTTTCAGTCCTAAATCTTCCTCCATTACCCAGACCCTGATTTATCTCTTCCCCCTTGTGTTGAGATTATACTCTGAGTGACTGCTTCAAATTGAGATGATTAGCAATGCTTTATTTCTCTGCTTTGTCCCCAAGCGCTCTCCAGTTTTCTCTAAGCCTTTGAGGTTTATATGCTTCTTGTTCTCTCTCTGACTTCAAGGTTATTCCGTCTTCATATGGCCACATACATCATAACACCTCCGGCTGTAATTGGATCATTATTATAGCTTTTCTTGGGCACTGGTATTTCTAAAGCTGTTGCTTTTTTCTGCAGCAGAAAGCTACTGAACAGATGTGGGTCTTGTGCTTAATGAGAACAGAACCCTATATGTAAATGTCACCATTTAGGCCAGCAGCGTGACACGGTCAGTCGCTGTATCTAGTAGGCATTGGATTCCATTTCTGCAAAGTCAACATAACTTTCACTTGATGAGGTAAGGGGAAGACTTGGATTTCAGTCTTGGGCTCTGATGTGCCAATGGAAAGATGTTTGCACTCTACTAGCTGATGACCCTTCCTGAGTTGGGTATCATTTGCACACGCTGAGCTATGTGGGGGAAGTAAAGTAGGAGCAGGTAGGAGGGATAATGTACCTAAAGAATTCAACCTACTTGTTGAAAATGTAGAGATTAACAGTTTAATGTAAGGTTCCTGCTCAGTAAATAAGTTGAAGAGCAAAGTAAAACCTAAAAACTGAGCAGATAAGTTTGAATAAATTGTATTTTGGAGATTTTAGGAATTACCGAGTTCTTTTCCATTGGATTAAAAAATTTACATAAATACTCACCTCTCTCCAGTTAGAATTAGTTTTGTACCCAACAAGAAAGCTTGTGGCATAATTGAGCTGGATATTTTACTTTTCTTCATACTTGTTTGATTCATGTCTGTTATTTTGTCCAGTATGGGGTATTCATATGTGGGCAGAATTAATCAGACCCAACTCATTTGACAGGAAATGGGTCTTGGTGTTCAAGAACAGCTTATGAACCATCAAGGCATAAGCCTGCCCTAAAACAGAGAACCACTGGAACAGTGGTGAGACCGTCCCTCAGATGTAATGGTTAGTTTTAAACTACAGTGAAGTGGGAGAAATAAATAAGACCAAAGGTCCTAGGATATAATGGACACCCCCAACCTTGAAATAAACAATTTTCCACTGGGATAAAACAAATGCTTTTAAGGAAAGTGGATTTTGGTCAGGGAAGACAGAGATTGAGCTTTTTGGCAACATGTTTGACAGTCAAGGTGAGGTTTACTAGGCCAGCTGGTGAGCATGGTGACAGTATCATGGTAGGGAGGCTGTTTCACAAACAGTGGCTTTGGGTGATTGCACAAAGTGGGTAACCTGACTCCACCAGATGGATTTGCTCCGCATATCCATCTGGAAACCTTCCGTTGAAGTAATTTTGGGAAGGGGCGACAATACTGGTTAGCTGATTGCCCTATGTTGGTGATAGACGGGCCAAATAAACCAATCAGATCAACGAAGCATATGACGTACTAACAGCCAGGCTACTCTTGGCGAAACCAGTCGGGAGAAGAGCAAAAACATCTTTTCCTCTGAGAAAAGCCTCCAGAGCAGTGTTTTGCTCTTCTTTCAGTGAAGAAATACTCTGTAATTTCCATAAAACTTGCTCGATAGCCACGCTAACGCTAGTTTCATCGGCTGAAGCCTCCATGTTCTTTAGACTGAACTGTCGCGCTTCTCGTTGCGTCACACCTCAACCCGCCTCAAAGCCAACGCTGATTGGACGTTCGTTTGGTGAACGGCTCCAAATTTTCTTTAACGGAGAGTCTCCAGACTGATCTGCGAGTGAAACCTTGAAAGCTGCGAGATCAGGATGGTCTCACGAGGCTACAAAGTGGGTGCATTATGCAAGGCAACGCAAACTTATTTGTATAGAACAATTCAGTACAAAGACATTGCAAAGTGCTTTACATGATTAAAATATAGGAAAATAAAACAGAGTCAAAGCAAGTAGGAAAAAATAAATAAAATAAATATAATAAAATAAAAAATGCTGAAACAAAAAAAAAACACATTAATGAAGAAGTGATTTCTCCCAAGTTATTTTACCTCCTTTATGACATTCAGTGGGTGAAAAAAAGTTCTAAAAATTAACTAAGTTTCTAGAACAGCTTTCCCATCACCTTCTACCTCAACCTTATCAATTCTTTCAGGACTTTGTTTAAAAGTTGTACCAGACAAGCACCAAATTTGAATTGGGTCTATCAATTCCTCCAAGGAGATTTATTTATCCATCCAGAATGATGTCAGAGGGATGATGCTGATGACCATAAAGGCAGTGGGGGCATTGCCATCTGTAAAGGTACTTTTAACAGTAGTGCAGGGTGCTGTAATATTTTTGACCTTGTATCGTATTGGATCCTGAAAAAAAAAAAAGGTAATCTAACTTGTAAACTAATTTCCTTTTTTACACATTTTTTAAATTATTACCAGTGAGGCTGATGTTCTCTAATTACATCATGAAAGTTAAATCAGAACCAAGTCGTTACTTCTGGACACAGATGACCCCCCACTGCAGGACGTTTTTGGCCCCTGTTGAAGGGAAGAAGCAGTCTTTACCCGTTTGAGCCGCAGCGCTCTCTGGAGCAGTGTACATGTTCTTTTGCTTACCAGACAGTGCTGAGAGCTCAGGAAGAAAGCTTTATAAACCGCAGGCACGAGCCACTGCAGATCTCCACTCTCCTCCCGTGGCATAAGCCTCCGCACTGCGCAAGGCTGACGGGGGAGCATACAGACCCTCAGCAGCGTCCGTTCTTTATATCAGTTTATTCAATCAGCTTTATAGAAGATGAAGTAGGTCAGATCCTTTTGGGGAAGAAACGGAGCTGTTAAAACGCACAAGTATGTTTAAAACGATTGACTGAATGTACTCAAGGTTACAGTGTTGAGGTTTATGTTCCTTTTTGTTTTGTTTTTTTATTTGCAATCAAATATTTAAAATCATCAAACCAAATATTTCAGATGAAAAAATAGGATATACAATTTATGTATTAAGGTAAAATGAAATAACTTTTTTTTAACAATCAGGCATAACACTTTCTGAAAAAAATAACTACCCTGTGGTTAAGTGTCTCCTGTCAGTAAACTGGTAATTGTTCCTTTATTCGGCTTTGGATTCACTTCTTTGCAAAACTATACTAATTTAGTCACATTCTTTTGTTTTAGGAATGATCAACCTGCTTAAAGCTGCACCACAGCACATAAATTCCATTTAAAAGACTATGAGTAGGCCTTTCTGAAACATTTTTGTTCTTTTTTTTTGAGCCATTAAGTCATTGACACGGTGGTCGGCTGAGCATCACTCTACTGCTGTGTTACGCAAATATATATTAGCTTGGTCCCAAATTGGTGGGAAATTCCTCTCCAGAGTTTTTATCTAGAGAGCAGAACTCCCGGTTCATTCATCGGGTCCTGAAGCAGCTTTAAACCGTCACATTTTAGAATAGAATAGAATAGAATAAAAAATCCCTTTATTGTCTCACAATGAGGTAATTCTGTTGTTTACGGCAGCAAAAAGATTATAGAAAAAAGGGTCACACAAATGTGGACCTTATAAAAATAACATACTAGTGAAGAGTTAAAAGATAAACGATAAAATACTGTACCGTAAAGCGTTTTAAAGGGGAAAACCGTTTTTTTTTACATTGGCCCCTTGATTTTACGGTATTACATCGTATCCTACTCACCCATATGAGTTTTGTGCCACTTGGAGCTGTTCCGAAGATATTTGGTTTTGTTATATCCAAGTAACATGTTCATATGGGCAACGAGTTGAAGGCACAAACTAAACTGTTCATAATTTATTATTAATGGTACGCCAGCATTCATAACATGTAGGGGAATCACTGTCCCCCAGACATCCACGGTTATATTTTTATATTTATATATTTTTTAAACAAAGCGGAGTGTGTATGACGTCATCTGTGCACGCAGGCTATCATTCATTCATCCTGTCCGCTGAACTGCTGCTACATTTACTCACATGCCTGGAAGATGTGTAGTGCTACTACCACAGATGATCTCGCTCTCCAAATGGAATTGAACGATTCAGATTAGCTAGAATGAATATAAGGGGTAGAGTGTAGCCGCCTGTGGCCCGGGCTGCCTGTCACAACTCCAGTCTGGCGCACAGATGACATCATACACGCGCTGCTTTGTTTAAAAAAATATATAAATATAAAAAATATAATTGCGCATGTCTTGGGAACAGAGATTCTCCTACATGTTATGAATGCTGGCAAGACGTTACTTAGATATAACCTAATGGAATATCTTCAGAACGGCTCCAAATGACACAAAACTCATATGGGTGAGTAGAACATGATGTAATAACGTAAAATCAAGGGCCCGATATTAAAAAAAAATAAAAAATAAATGCTGTTCCCCTTTAACAATATAAAACTGTGTACCTTGAGAATAAATAGCCAATATACAGATATGGACATTTTTACAGTAATGGATATTTGAAAATAGCAGCAACATTAGGGATCTGCAAAATGACAGCAGCATGTTTATTTGGCTGACTGAGGTAGAAACTGCTAACCTGACTCCGCCAGATGGATTTGCTCCGCATGTCCAACCGGGAAACCTTCCGTTGAAGTCATTTTGGGAAGGGGCGAAAATACTGGTTAGCTGATTGGCCTATGTTGGTGATAGACGGGCCAAATAAACCCATCAGATCAACGAAGCATATGACGAAGTAACAGAGCGACGACGAAGAGGAGCCAATTGATAGATCAAACTCTTGCCGAAACCAGTCGGGAGAAGAGCAAAAACATCTTTTCCTCTGAGAAAAGCCTCCAGAGCAGTGTTTTGCTCTTCTTTCAGTGAAGAAATACTCTGTAATTCCGATAAAACTTGCTCGATAGCCTCGCTAACGTTGGTTTCATCAACTGAAGCCGCCATGTTCTTTAGACTGAACTGTCGCGCTTCTCGTTGCGTCACACCTCAACCCGCCACAAAGCCAACGCTGATTGGACGTTCGTTTGGTGAACGGCTCCAAATTTTCTTCAATGGAGAGTCTCCAGACTGATCTGCGAGTGAAACCTTGAAAGCTCGCGAGATCAGGATGGTCTCACGAGGCTAAGAAACTGCAAAAAATCAGCATGAATGGATTAATTTATTGAACTTGTTGGGAACAGTGGTGGTTATAGAGTCTTAAAGCTGCTGGGAGGAAGGATCTGTGACAACACTCCCTGGTGCATTTAGGGTGCTCAGTCTGTCACTGAAGGAGCTCTCTGGTTCTGCAACAGCTTGGGGTGGAAAAACACTGTCCAACATAGAAGTTAATTTAGTTAGGATCCTTTTGTTTCCTACCTCCTGCACTGAGTGCAAGAGGGCAACCAATCACAGAGCTGGCTCTCCTGATCAGCTGATCCAGCCACTTTCTCCAACAGACGCTTTCATAGGAGATGGCTGATGCCAGAACAGTTATAGAAGGTCTGTAGGAGCTCCTCCTGCACTCCAAAAGACCTCAGTCTCGTCAGGAGGAAAAGTCTGCTAGAGAGCCTTAGTGTTGAGTCAAGTCCAGTTTATTATTCAGGTTAATTTGGGTTATGAATGTTAGTTTGTTGTTGTTTTGTCTGTCTCATCACTGCTCAGAATAATTTCACTTAAGTCTTTGGGATAAATTGCTACCATTAACTGAGGCTGATGAGTTCTGCAGTACTTTAGATCGGGATCCTTTGTTACATCCTGAGTGAGTCGCTGATCTTATACTCTCTCTCTTATCTCTCTTATACTAATTATGGTAGAATGGTTACCCTTGGTTCACCACAGCTCCATGTTCTCTCCATTTGTGGATAAAGGCTGCAGCTGTGGTTCACTGCAGTCTTAAACCTTAGAAATGGCCTTAAATCTTTTTTAGTCGGAAAGATCTTGATGAATTCCTTGCTTTCTTCTTTAGATCAGGTATCCCCTCATCTAAAGAAATAATAAAAGATGTTTTCAGACCGGGCTCTGTTCAGGTGATTTATCGGTTTGATATAAGTTAAGCCGCACCCATCTGTCTCTTTAAAAATGGTGTGGAAATATTTTTTGGAGATAAAGCTGAGGTGTGCCTGAAGGAACCCAGACAGGGCTGGACTTGTTAAGAGGTTCTTGGATCCCTTCTAGTTATACTTAGTTTTAGTTGTTGAAGCTTTTTTTTTTTTTTTGTGACAAATCTTACGGTTGTGAAGCTGTGCAATCAGACATCTTTTTTTGTTTTTTTTCTCTCCCCATTTCTCTAACGCCCCAACAGGCTCCAGTAAAGTGGCCCCTCCTGCTCACCAGCACCTATTTCTGAACCTTCAGTTTGTAAGGCCCCCATTCATTCTACTTTACTTCTTCTCTTCCCACCTTTCCTGTTTTACTCTCTTTTCCATCTGCCTAACCCCCCCCCCCCCCCCACCCCCCCCCCCCCCACACCCCCACCCTCCTGTTTCTCCCTCCCTGGGTCACAGAACATGTTGTTCTCTTTCAGACTGTAAGAGCTGCTGGCTAGCTCTGCCTTTTCATGCCTTATTTTTACCCCTTTCAGGTTCTTTCCTCCTCTCCCTCTCTGCGTCTCTCTCTCCGTGTCTCTGTTAGGGGTTATGTTGTCCTGAACCAAAGTTTTATCCAAATGACAACCTTTCCTTACGTAAGCCTCACACACAGAGGCGGGACCTTTTTGGTCTGGTTATGATGAAGCACATTTCAAATCCAAATTAGAAACTAGATTAGTTGGACATTTAAAGCAGCTGCTTGGAGCCTAGATAGTAGATGTTTTTTTTTTCTTTTAGCCTCCATAGTGCAGCTCATGAAGGGAAAAGATAAAGTCCTGCTGAGCTTCCTGCCCTGCAAGTAATGATTGAGATTAATTATATTGCTTATAGGTTTGCATTGTTCTAAACATAAAAAGGCAGAGGTTGTCCAGCCTGACAGAGGCT
Organism: Cyprinodon diabolis; assembly: GCA_030533445.1. Lineage (NCBI taxonomy): Eukaryota > Metazoa > Chordata > Actinopteri > Cyprinodontiformes > Cyprinodontidae > Cyprinodon > Cyprinodon diabolis. Next base: position 37,952,289 of record CM060083.1, on the reverse strand, counting down.
AACAGTCCCTGGACATACTTCCATCCATATTTTTTCCATCATGCTTATCCCAATCGGGGTCACGAGGTTTGCTGGTGCTTATCTCCAGCTGTCTATGGGCGAGAGGAGGGGTCCCCCCTGGACAGGTTGCCAGTCCATCGCAGGGCAACACAGAGACACACACTCACACCTAAGGAGAATTTGGAGAAGAAAAAATAACCTAACAGTCATGTTTTAGGACTGTGGGAAGAAGCCGGAGTACCCGGAGAGAACCCACGCATGCTCAGGGAGAACATGCAAACTCCATGCAGAAAGATGCTGGGCCGGGAATCGAACCCGGAACCTTCTTGCTGCAAGGCAGGAGTGCTACCCACTGCGTCACTGAGCAGCCCCTCCTGACAAACAGCATTTGTTTTTAGGTTCTAGATATTTGCAGAATTTAAAAATCACATACATTTATCTGTCTCATTTTAAAGTTGTTCTTCCTTCCTTCCTTCCTTCCTTCCTTCCTTCCTTCCTTCCTTCCTTCCTTCCTTCCTTCCTTCCTTCCTTCCGTTCTACCAGATTCCATATTTATGCCCCAGGTCCCAGAACTGGCGGGCCAATCACAACGCAGAGATGTGTTTTGAATTTCTGGATGCAAAGTGGGCGGGGTTTTGAGGGCGGGATGACAAAGCTGCGCGATGCTTGTAGAAGCACAACAAGGAAGATGGCATCAACTATTGAACAGTTCTCATTTGACTCAGCTTTGGAATCAGTGTTGGAAGGAATAGACTTGGGGTTTTCGTTGCGTGAGCAGGAAGAGGCTCTATGCTCATTCAGTTTTAAGAAGGACTTATTCGCCGTATTACCAACAGGCTGTTTGTTTACGCTCCCCCACCAGCTTTCTGTCGCGCTTACTACGTCACAGTCAGTTGCGCTCATTGGTCAGAGCGTTGGCCAATTGGCACAGACATCGGTTTGTTCTCATCAACAATCTTCCGATGTCTCATTCATCAGGGCCAGATGAAATTACACATTTAATCTCACATTTATTGTGGTTTATCAGGATATATTTAAAGCCTTTTTTTTCCCTTGCTTTAATATTTTCTTGCAGAAGTCCATTTTACTGTGTGCTGAGTCAACCATTTCATTTAATCATCCTTTATTCGGGTAATCTACATTTTAACAGCTCTGTTTAGAAAAGGGTGAAAGTGAAAAACTACAGCATAGTGTTTTACTCATGCGTTTGTGAATGATGGGAAATAGTGAGTTAAAATGATTCGGAGTCTGAAACTGTCCCCTGGAGAAACACTCCTTCTGTAGCGCTCACAGGGGACAGCAGGCATGACATTACTGGATGATGGAGCAGGGTATTACAGAGCTGCTGAGTTTGGGGGGAGGGGAGGGTTATGATCCTGAGCAGCCAATCGGATCACTTTATATTTTCCTGATACATGAATGCTGAAGGGGATGCACAGCTGACACAGCTTTTATTACAAAATCCATCATTTCTGTTAGAGATTACTGAACCAATAGCTGCTTTTCTTTCTTAGAAATAATCTGCTGAGTAATGGAAACTATCTGCTGATAGAGGTGAAAAGAAACAGGGCAAATAACGATAGGCATGAGAAAAACAGGGGATCTGTTGGGAGCAGCAAATGGAAAGATGTTCAGCAGGTAGGAGGAAGGAAGAAGTAGCAGTAGTGCTACTTCTCACATCTGCGATCCAACAATCTGTCACTGAAAAATCTCTTAAAATCTCAATTCAATCTTAGAAAATGTACGTATGTAAAAGATACTTTATCTAAAAGATTAAATTAAAAAACTAAATGTTATATACATTCATTACACACAGCAATACTTTTCTATCTGTGTGCCTTTTTAATTGGCATACTTTTTCCTTCCACTCAATTTTCTGTTTATATTCCTAGATATTTCTGCAGGAGATCCGATAAGACAAAAGTCTTCCTTCTAATTGTGGAAGCTGACTTTTCTGAATTAAAAATATTTCTTTTTAATTTAGATATTCTATGAAATTGTATTTTTTTGGTGATAATTAGCTGTAAGCCATTTAGATTTAACATAATCAGTGCTTAAAACATATCACTGTGTGTCAGTCACTGACATGAGCTCCAAAGCAGGAGCTAAAGACGTATAACAGGAAAGTTTAGTGAAAGGAAAAAACTGGTAGAGAAATGAGGGATGGTGAAGCAAAGCTAGTTGATTGTTGAAAGGAGATTCATAGGGTTTGGACTGCGGCGGGATTAGCGGTCCGGATCCGGACCCACCTGCTCGCTAATCTGGACCCAACCTGATTTAAAACCTTTATAAATGACTGCATGTTGTCCGACGGCAGTGTCTAATTTCACTTGCGCTGCTTCTCCTGTTTTTACGGTAAAGCCCTCCGGCACCAGGCTACATGTGATGCATATCAGCCAATGAGCTGTGCCAGCCAGGGCTGTTGCCACTAGCTACTTTAGACACAGCAGGCAAACCTGTGGCAAGCCGGGCGATGTGTAACCATGATGAGAAAACATGAAAGAAATTGTGGACTGCTGGAAGAAGCGTGGTGAACTGGTGACAGAAAAGTGCAATGGGGTGCTCAGAAATGATCCTGCACATCACTTCACGAATGAACGCATTGATATGTGCTTGAGAATGGCTTTGCCTCCATTCAAACCCAGGTTTAAAGCCTTGCAGGGCAGCCTAAACCCCACTGCTCTCATTATGCCATAAAAAAGAAAGGAAAAAACAAAAAAAGAGTCAGTTCAGGTTTTTTTAAAAATATGCAAATCAAGAAATTGTCTATATACCAAACTGAACAATTGCTGTTCTCTACTTCAAAGAACAATTTAGATTTTAAAATGGAAAACTTTTCTATTTTTTTTATTTAAAAAGTCAATGTTTAACATGGATGCATAAAAACCATTTTATTTCAGTGTTAAATTGTGTTTAAAGTAACAGATTATAATTTAAAATGTCTCCAGACCTTTACTGGTTGATGATTTTCTTTATTCGGACCCCGATGATTTTTAATCGGTTACCCCTGACCTAGAGGGAATTTTTCTAACATATTGAGAGAAAATTAGGTGGAAGGAAAAACAGGGCAGCTATGAAAAAGGTACACAAAATGAACCAGTCCACTGTGTGCAATGTTTCTATGCAAGAGAAGCTTGCCAAGTGTGTGTTTTTTGTTTTGTTTTTTGCAATGGAGGGATACAGCAACGGCTAGGTGCAGAGAAAGATAAAGTGTTAAAGTGTAGGTTGGCTTTTAACTTCTCAAAAAACAACATCAAAAGGTGAACAATCTGCAGAGTTTGACTTTTTTTATCCCATTAATGAATTATTGTAGAATAATTAATAGAATAATGATTACTAAAAAAATCGTTTGTAACAGCACTTCTATTTAATGCGCTTGTGAAAATGCAATAAAATATTTAACGCTGACTTTATAGGAAACCGCTGAAAGACTCTGCAGTGTGTATTTAATGTCAGATGGAGTATTAATCAATAAGGGAAGTTCATAAAGGATTTTACCGCACAGATCAAGATAAAAACAATAACGACGATGGATGCAGACGGAGGACTTCTCATGACTCCCCCTGTTTTCTGAACCAGACTCTTTTTTTCTGATAACATGGATTTTCAAAGAGCTTGAAGCCAACTAGTGGCAAACTTAAGTGGTGCTGTGTGTATGGAAATTAAAATTAAAACATGGAATCGATGTCTTAAAGGCATACTATGCAACATTTTTCAGTTAATTAATGTGTTCCATAACGTTTTGGATGATTAAATGAGTCATTTCAGGTCGAACAAAGGTTTTCTCGGCCGCACTGCTGGTCTGTAGGGGAAATACCGTACTTGCAATTGCAGGAGCCCTCGGCCCGCACCGACAGGCTCAGAAGTCTCATGCATCGCGAGAGTCGGTCTTGCTTTACGACGAGAGCTTGGCTAACTGCAATCTTTATTATTTAGACACATGCATAACAAATAATGTATGAAAACATGCTAAATTTTCAAACTCGAAAATAGGAACTAAATAGTCACTTACCGCAGTAGACATGGTGATTCGTTGCGTTCGCCTGTCTGCTAAGGTCAAAACAACCGCGCCTGGCTTGACGGATAAACCAGGAGAACAGCTGAGCATATTTACGACAGTGCACTTTTACTTTCGCCCTCTGGGGGGAGCCTCGCTGGAAAAACAACACCGGTTGCATAGTATACCTTTAAAGGAAAAGAGAATAAAATGCTGATTACCGTCCACTGATCTGCTCCTCATCCGAGTGATTTTACTGTTACTGTTATCTCCTAACTGAATCTAAATGTTCTATGTGTATCTTTTCTCTGATATATACTGTATCTTTAGTGGATTTCTCATTTTGAACCTTTTATTCTTTACTGCTCCCCCACTCATCTACTAGCATTAGATGGATGTTGGCTTTTGAATCAGGTTTTCTATCACTCTTCTAATGACTCAGGAGCTCTGACCTTGAAGGAAGTCTCTGCTATCAATGTTAAATAATGCAGCAGCGCATAGAGACGGTCCGGGGAACTTTTCTTTTTTCTTTCTGCTTCACAAGGACAACACAAAACTCTGTGTGTGTGACCCCCCCTCCTCACTCAGGAGGATCTGCAATGTGTGTTAGACGGCTAAATATTGCATGGTTCCCCCGAGGAGGGACACTCTGCTCTTATGGAGGCAGATTAAGAAAAACGAAAGCCTGCCAGATAGTCGTATGCCTGCATAACTTCTATGCTGAGACTGTTCAAGTAATTAATTGTTTGATTTTCCCTCCCCTGCAGGACAGATTTTAACAGCGGGTACAAAACGGGCGCTGTTATAAAAACCGAGGATGATTATATCAGTTTGTATTTTATTCTTCCTCTCTTTAGAATCATTGTTTCATTCCTTCCAGGTTATGCCTTCCTGCTTTTTCAAGAAGAGGCTTCAGTTCAGGCCTTGATCGACGCCTGCATTGAGGAGGATGGGAAGCTCTACCTCTGTGTCTCAAGCCCCACCATTAAGGACAAACCAGTAAGTGGGGCCGCTGATGAGACTAGGTGCAGATAAATCCCATGCAATGGGACGTCCAGAACTGGAGCGTTAAATGTTTTCTAACTGGAGCCCAAACAGACTGAACATTTTTAGTGTTATCCTTATTATCATTTAGGATAACTTTTCACACATATTTTAGATTTCAAGAGCAGCACAGGTGCTTTGTAGCCTCGTGAGACCATCCTGATCTCGCGAGCTTTCAAGATTTCGCTCGCTAATCAGTCTGGAGACTCTCCGTTGAGGAAAAAATTTGGAGCCGTTCACCAAACAAACGTCCAATCATCGTTGGCTTTGAGGCGGGTTGAGGTGTGACGCAACGATAAGCGCGACAGTTCAGTCTAAAGAACATGGCGGCTTCAGCCGATGAAACTAGCGTTAGCGTGGCTATCGACCAAGTTTTATCGGAATTACAGAGTATTTCTCCACTGAAAGAAGAGCAAAACACTGCTCTGGAGGCTTTTCTCACAGGAAAATATGTTTTTGCTCTTCTCCCGACTGGTTTCGGCAAGAGTAGCCTGGCTGTTAGTACGTCATATGCTTCGTTTATCTGATTGGTTTATTTGGCCCGTCTATCACCAACATAGGCCAATGGGCTAACCGGTATTTTCGCCCCTTCCCAAAATTACTTCAACGGAAGGTTTCCAGATGGATATGCGGAGCAAATCCATCTGGCGGAGTCAGGTTAGGTGCTTTGGAATAAGATACTGTCTTCACTCCAGCCTGAAAAAGACATTTCTGCTGCTACAGTTTTAAATTGTGAGCAGTTTCAGACGCAGACTTAGGATGGCCTGATATCCGTTAGGTCTCAGAGTCGGCATTTAAAAAGCAAAAACTTTTATGCTTACTCAAGCAGTATCACCTACGCTGCTTTTAAAACCATATTTCTGTGAAACCGAAGAGTTTCACAGCGCTGCTGTCAAGCTTATAGCCTACGCTTCCTCTAAGCTTTGCTATTATTTGTGATGAAGTAACTAGTTTCAGATATTCCTGTATTAGAAGTGTAATACCTGATGTTATGCTAGTAATTCCACTCAAACCACCTCCACCTCGGACCTGGAATGCCCTCCCTGATCATCTGAGGGAACCACAGAGTACCCAGACTAAATGAAAGATTAAAAAATATATATTTTTTGCAGAATTTATGAATTTTATAATTATGCCACATTCACTTATTTATTCATACGTATTTTACAATAATGTTTAGTTTTGAATTTTTTGCTTTCACCTTTTTATGATGCTTTTACCTGTAGCACTTTGAAATTTTTCTTAAAGTGGTAGGGAATTCATATTTAAATTTCAAATCCTTCTGGCTTAAACATGTATATAAATGTGCACTTTATCAGACCACATTGTCCCAAAAGTTAGAAAATTTCTATTTAAAAAAAAAAAAATCCTGTTTTATCATCTGTGTTTTTTTTTTATCATCTTATGCAGGCCAGTTAGTTATACGTCAGCTTGTACATCTAAATTCGGCCAATCATATATCAACAGTCATCTGTCAATCAAATATTTTCAGTCATAGCATCTTGATTCATATGTCGCAGCTAATATACGCAACGGTTGAAATAAGAATCGGTTCCTTTCCCATTGAGTTCCGTCCCAGTGTTCACGGGGATGGACGTCTGTGTCTTCAGCAGGCGTAGAGCTAACAGAACTGGCAGCGTTGTGAGGCAAGGGCTCAAACATGTACGGCTGGAAGCCTTCTACACCAAACCAAGCTTCTGCCGCCCTGGCATCCTCTTCCACAACATCTTCCTCCCCGCTTTCCTCCTCTAAATAAAAAATGTATGACGGAGGAGACTCATCCACGACCTCCGACACTAAACTCTCCTCCTCTTGCATGTTTCCGCTGTCCATAGGGTTCCTTGACAGTGTCGTTTATAAGTAACTAATTTAGTGCTACTTGGTCCCAATTGAATTTCCCATTCGGAACCTACTAGCACTAAGTTGCTAACTGGTTAGCAAGATGCTTCCGAGGAACTGGCCACAACCAAACTTGCTTGCGAACCTTCCGCTACAACAATCCCGCCCCCTTGATAATCGACCAATCACATTCACTTTATTTACTTGTGTAAATTCAGGCACCACTCGGGAGAATTCGGAACTACCGTTGGAACCTCTACGACTTTAAATGTAAAGTTCATTACAAAAAAAAATTATTATTTTTATTCTGCAGAAAGTCCAGACTTCAAATCAGATTTGAACTTAAGAGAAAGTAAATCCAGATCTAGCTTAGCGTATTTGCAGGACTGATATCCTTTCAGATGTTTGATCACCTCAGTTGGACTAAATTTTAGATAGTATTGTTATCTCTTCAGCTCTTCTTTCATATTTGAAGTGTAGCTCATTGCTTTTCCAACCATGAAGGTTGTTTATTTTTTGTTTTCTTCGATAGGTCCAGATCCGTCCCTGGAACCTGAGTGACAGCGACTTCGTTATGGATGGCTCCCAGCCTCTGGATCCCCGCAAAACCATCTTCGTTGGTGGTGTCCCCCGGCCCCTGCGTGCAGGTTGTCCACTGATAGGAATCCTACCTCTTTTTGTTGTTGTTTTTGTTTTATGCAAGCTGCTTTAAAACTGTGCATCATAACCTGAGCTGACACCGAGTGCAGAGGCCAGAGGCAGTAATGAAAGGTCTCCCTGTGAGAAAGCAATCCATGTCTTGGGTTCCCAGGAGGGCGACCCAGATGTCACCGCGTTAGGAATTCATGAGCTAATGGAAGGTTGATCCTTTTATCTTGGTGAGATGAACATCGCTGGCTTGTCTGCAATCTGACCCCCAGCTAATTACCCCCAGCAGGTTTAGGCTGCTGCTGCTGCAGTGAATGAGGGACAAGTGGAAAACTGTATATATGGTTACGTTACAATACGGCACCACAGACTTCTCAGAAAACCGAGGCAAAAACCAGCATCATTCTCAGAACTTTGAACGTTATCAGTCTGAAAACAATGAACAAAAAAACTGAACAGGTCAGACCTCTAAGAAAACTTACATAACATGCAACTCTTGGTTTATACATTTACATGTTAGTTTATTGCACTTGGATTAAATGAGTCTTCTCTTTTATAATTGACACCTTTTACGATTTATTCTAAAAGATTTGGTGCATTTTTGGTGACTGTTATGTCAGAGCTCCCTTTCAGCTCCAATCATCTCTCTCTTTGTGTTTTCCAGTGGAGTTGGCGATGATCATGGACCGGCTGTACGGAGGCGTTTGCTACGCAGGAATCGACACCGATCCGGAGCTCAAATATCCAAAGGGAGCCGGGCGTGTGGCCTTCTCCAATCAGCAGAGCTACATCGCTGCAATCAGTGCCCGCTTTGTCCAGCTGCAGCACAATGACATCGACAAAAGGGTGAGCGAGTTCACAAGCTTTTTATTCGGAGAGAAAGGGGTTTGCAGGCGCTCTTTGCAGCAGCACGCTGCGTGAGCCTTCTTCTATGTATCAAAGCCTTCATTACAGGCTGGGTTTTCAGCCAACTGCTTCTCTGCAGCCTACAATACTGGAAGGCCAAGCCTGGCTATGTAATCACTTTGGCCTTTTAGCCGCCTGAGTCCCGACAGATGTTTCAAGTTGCAGACGCATAGAGCCGGTCTAATTATAGTAGTTCCCTATACATGAATATCCACCAGAGCTGCGCTGCAGCCTGCTTATTTGAGCTCACCGATCGCAGCAGGACAGATTGGGACCGAGACAGACTGGTTGTCGGCCAGGAAGGCGAGCCTCTGCTGGGCGGGGCGGCCCATCCCACCTTAGCTATCATCATATATCTTCAGTGGGGGACTGGAACAACCCTGAACACAAATGATGCACAAAAACAACAATTAAGGCAGCATCAGTGAATTTCTGCAGGGAGTAGAGGCTGGGATTGTGGTAAAGATTTATTTAGAGTTTTATTTTTGAGATAAAAAAAAAAAAAGTTTGCCCTTTTCCTCATCAGTGTTGCTTAACAGAAGCTAATATCCCCAGGTTGGAGTCATGTCCACCTAGAATTTCTACTCGTTTTTCTGGCTTCCTTTGTGTTATTTTTTAAAGTGGAAATCTCCCAGCAGCAGCGCTGACCTGCTGCTGTAACACCGCCTAGGATAAACAGGCATTTTGTGGCCACGCTGTAGTAAGGACGGCCTGATGTTCATAGGCGTCTCCATGGTGACAATGGTTTGATTTTTGCATTTGTTGATCTGATGTGAAGTACAGATTTAGATAATTTTATATATATATATATATATATATATATATATATATATATATATATATATATATATTACTCATGTTTAGAAGTTACAGCTTCCTTCAGAGTTCATTATAATTAACCGATCTGTCTATCGATCCTTCCGTCTCTCATTCGTGAATAAGTCCCAGAGATACTTTAACTCCTCCACTTGAAACAAGGAATAAATTAACTGATATAATATAATATATAAGATCAGTTAAGTTTATGTTTTAAACAAATCTAGAGTGGGATGACCGTCCCTTACCAGATGGTATGAAGGATTATTATATTTCTGACCCCATGAAGCCACTCATTGCTGCAGCTGTGTATCAATCAGGGTTCCTACAGCATAAGGCAAGTTAAAAAAGACTTTTTAAGACTTTTTAATGCCACTTGAAATAAAAATTTAAGACCAAATTCACAAGAAACACAAGAAAAACCTGCTTGCGACAACTTAACCCAAAGGTTTATTTTAATATAAACCACTGCACTAATGTTTCAAATTTTGCAACAACGCTTTTATTGGTTCCGCTATCGGGACGGAACCAATAATGGCGAGCTGTTTTTTTTTTTTTTTTAATAAAAAAATTTTTTTTTTTCAATTTTAATGTTTTATTTAGATTACAAAACTAAATCGTAATAAAAATAATCCTATTAATGATGTTTTAAAAAATAAGACCTATGAAAGACTGACTTAAGACATTTTAATACCAATTAAGGCCTTAGTTTTATTTTGAAGAATTCAATGACTTTTAAGACTTTTTAAGGACCCGCGGGAACCCTGTCAAATTACAAATGTTTCCCCACCTGCTTGAAACCTTTTTATTTATCCGACTTTAGATTTAAGCAAGCTGAAATCGGAAGCATTTTACTTTTTATGGAGCTCTTCCAAACTTCAAGTTTTCAAGGTGTCTCGTCATGTTTATACCCCAGAAAAATATAATAATATAAACTATAGGGTTTATTTCATTGGAATTAATCGAACTGAAACCAAACAAATTCTGCTTTTCAACATCTCCTGGTCACAGAGTGGAATTTTCTTTGGTTTTTCCCATTTTTGAAGAGAAATATGCGACATGATACACTATATTGCCAAAAGTATTTGCTCACCCATCCAAATTATTGGAATCAGGTGTTCCAATCACTTCCATGGCCACAGGTGTATAAATTCAAGCACCTAGGCATGCAGACTGTTTTTACAAACATTTGTGAAAGAATGGGTCGCTCTCAGGAGCTCAGTGAATTCCAGCGTGGAACTGTGATAGGATGCCACCTGTGCAACAAATCCAGTCGTGAAATTTCCTCGCTCCTAAATATTCCACAGTCAACTGTCAGCTGTATTATAAGAAAATGGAAGTGTTTGGGAACGACAGCAACTCAGCCACGAAGTGGTAGGCCACGTAAACTGACGGAGCGGGGTCAGCGGATGCTGAAGCGCATAGTGCGAAGAGGTCGCCAACTTTCTGCAGAGTCAATCACTACAGACCTCCAAACTTCATGTGGCCTTCAGATTAGCTCAAGAACAGTGCGCAGAGAGCTTCATGGAATGGGTTTCCATGGTCGAGCAGCTGCATCCAAGCCATACATAACCAAGTGCAATGCAAAGCGTCGGATGCGGTGGTGTAAAGCACGCCGCCACTGGACTCTAGAGCAGTGGAGACGCGTTCTCTGGAGTGACGAATCGCGCTTCTCCATCTGGCAATCTGATGGACGGGTCTGGGTTTGGCGGTTGCCAGGAGAACGGTACTTGTCTGACTGCATTGTGCCAAGTGTAAAGTTTGGTGGAGGGGGGATTATGGTGTGGGGTTGTTTTTCAGGAGCTGGGCTTGGCCCCTTAGTTCCAGTGAAAGGAACTCTGAATGCTTCAGCATACCAAGACATTTTGGACAATTCCATGCTCCCAACTTTGTGGGAACAGTTTGGAGCTGGCCCCTTCCTCTTCCAACATGACTGTGCACCAGTGCACAAAGCAAGGTCCATAAAGACATGGATGACAGAGTCTGGTGTGGATGAACTTGACTGGCCTGCACAGAGTCCTGACCTCAACCCGATAGAACACCTTTGGGATGAATTAGAGCGGAGACTGAGAGCCAGGCCTTCTCGTCCAACATCAGTGTGCGACCTCACAAATGCGCTTCTGGAAGAATGGTCAAAAATTCCCATAAACACACTCCTAAACCTTGTGGACAGCCTTCCCAGAAGAGTTGAAGCTGTTCTAGCTGCAAAGGGTGGACCGACGTCATATTGAACCCTATGGATTAGGAACGGGATGTCACTTAAGCTCATATGTGAGTCAAGGCAGGTGAGCAAATACTTTTGGCAATATAGTGTATTTCTATCTAGGGAAAAAACATGAAGCCATAGATTACAAGAAGAGTCAATATTAGAAATACTTCAGTTTCATAGGTGGGAATAACTACATGACTTTGTCAGTTTTTAAAAGACTGTAAAGTTCACCTGCAATCATGACTGTTACTATTGTAACAACTCTTTATATGCATCTTTGACTGCTTATATTTGCACTGCCGACTGTTTATTCACAGCACCAGTTCTTTACATTTACATCTGCAATAACGTACTTTAACTGTAATATGCAATTAACTTCCACTGCACTTTAATTTAGATAACTTCTGTTCAAACTTTATTTATTCAATTTATAGTAAAACCCATCTGTATATTAACCCTTTAAAGCCCGATCCAAGAATAAAACAAAACAGAAAATTACTTTTTTTGGTTTGAAGTCCTTATTTGGTCTTTTAACAAAATATGTAAAAAGAAAAAACAGAAATACATTTTTGATATTAATAATTTATTACTATGTGATAAGTCAAGATTATTTTTTGTGTAGTCTTCTGCCCTCTGTTATCAGGTATATCTGATTGTGTAAAATAGGATTTTGAGCAAAGTTTTTACCATTAAATTATGCAAAAGGTGTCAGACGCAAAACATTTCAGAAACCGTATGTATCAAATATGATACATTTGGCATTATAGGGTTAACCTGACTCCGCCAGATGGATTTGCTCCACATATCCATCTGGAAACCTTCCGTTGAAGTAATTTTGCTAAGGGGCGAAAATACTGGTTAGCTGATTGGCCTATGATAGACGGGCCAAATAAACCAATCAGATCAACGAAGCATATGACGTACTAACAGAGCGACGACGAAGAGGAGCCAATTGATAGATCAAACTCTTGGCGAAACCAGTCGGGAGAAGAGCAAAAACATCTTTTCCTCTGGGAGAAGCCTCCAGAGCAGTGTTTTGCTCTTCTTTCAGTGAAGAAATACTCTGTAATTCCGATAAAATTTGCTCGATAGCCACGCTAACGCTAGTTTCATCGGCTAAAGCCGCCATGTTCTTTAGACTGAACTGTCGCACTTCTCGTTGCGTCACACCTCAACCCGCCACAAAGCCAACGCTGATTGGACGTTCGTTTGGTGAACTGCTCCAAATTTTCTTCAACGGAGAGTCTCCAGACTGATCTGCGAGTGAAACCTTGAAAGCTCGCGAGATCAGGATGGTCTCACGAGGCTATCTGTATATATGCTATTGTACATAACTGTAAAAACCTTTTTTTAATAGTAATATCCATCTGTATATTATATTCGGTACATATCCAGCTGTAAATTTAGTTCATAACACTAGTGATCTATATATTATATATAATAGTATTCATCTCTATACTTATTCAGTAGAAATACCCATGTCCTGTATTTATAGAACCATTATTTATCCTGCACTTGGTGCTATTGCACTTCTGGTTAGACCTAAACTGCATTCCGTTGCCTTGTACCTGTGCAATGACAATAAAGGTGAATCTAATCTAATAGTGAAGGATGGTATCTAACTCTGATGATAAAGCTGAAGTGGACCTTTTTATCCTTCTTTAGGTGGAGGTGAAGCCGTACGTCCTCGACGACCAGATGTGCGACGAGTGCCAGGGGGCGCGCTGCGGCGGGAAGTTCGCCCCCTTCTTCTGTGCCAACGTCACCTGCCTGCAGTACTACTGCGAGTACTGCTGGGCCAGCATCCACTCCCGAGCCGGCCGGGAGTTTCACAAGCCGCTGGTGAAGGAAGGGGGCGACCGCCCTCGACACGTGTCCTTCCGCTGGAGCTGAGAGGGTGACGGATCTGCGCTACCATCCCCATGAACCCACACCGGATCGTCCAGAGGGGGGGGACACCATCCCCCACAGCTCCACCCTGCTTCCCACAAGCACCCCCACTCCCCCCTTATGGAAAAAAAAAAAAAAAAAAAGCAAAACAGTATCCAACATTGTCCAGTGCTCCCCTATGATGAAGCTTTGTGGGGGAAAATGGAAAAAAATCATCTTACAATTTGCACTTTGGCACAAAATCTCACTAAAAACACACACATGAAGACACACACACACACACACACACACACACACACACACACGGTTGGTTTGGTATGTCCGACACCTAGCTAATTCGAGCTCCCTGCTCTGGCACGCCCTTACCGAAGCAGAGCTGGGACCATTTACATATTTAAAACCAATATAGATGGATATATTTTTTTTGTTTTTTACTTATCTAGACATAGATAGCTAATTTAAATTTATGCAAAAGGAGCATGCACTTACTTTGAAACAGCTGTAGTTATGTTGCCCCTAAATGAAATAAAAGACTACCAAAGGCTAATTGAATACAAGTAAACCTTAAAGCAAAATAGGCGGCTTGAAATGTAGCAAGAATTAACAGCTGTTGTGTAGTTAGGGAGGAAAATAACTGCTATATTCACTCTCAATCGCGACTCTGTAAATGTTAATACCTCACAATCAGATTAGTTTGCGTTCGAAATCTAGGTCTTTATTTTTATAATAACATGATTTTTTTTTTAGTGTTATGTAAACGTACTGCTGCAGGAGCTTTGCTGCTAAGTCCACCGTATGAAAGGACACCATAAGTACTTTATTTTTCCAGCGAGGAAGGAGAGAGAGAGAGAGAGGAGTGATCCATAGAAGCAGCTGGCGTTTCAGGGCGACAACTTGTCTCAGGGGGGATCAGGGGAGGGGGGGGATCAGGGTGGCTCGCCCCTAACTGCATGTTTGTTCTAGTCAGGCTGCTGCATGCGAAAGACTTTTTCCTGACGGTGTCTGCAGGTCCGGATTCTGGCGTGTTTTTCACTGCAGGTCATGCTGTGCCTTGCTGAAGGATTCATGCTTGAACTTCTCCACCTTCCATCAAATTCTTATTTTATTGGGAATTTATGTGAACAGACCAAAGAAAAGTAGCACAGAAAATGCTTGTTTTTTTGGTAATGGTTAAAAAAAGGAAAATATTTGTATTCTGTGTGCTGATGGGTCTCCATGGTTACAGCTCCACGTTCTTCTACCAGCTTATTTTGACCAGATTAGTGATCATCACCTTTTAAAGCCTTGCTGTAGATTCCTATTTGGAATTGAGGCTGGACTTTGACTAGGCCATCCTTACTAATGAATATGACTGGATCTAAACCGTTCCCTCATAGATCCGGCTGGAAGTTTCTTTCTCTCCAGGTTAACCCCGTTTTTAGCTCCAACCATCTTTCAATAATCTTGATGGTGAAGCTGAAGTTGTTTAGATGTTTCCTTCATAATCTGCAGCTTTTTTTTCAACATTTCTTTTCTATTCAGGAAAAGCATAACTTATAGTTGTCCTTCCACCTGAGCTGTGGATTTCTGCAGTTCCTCCAGTTACCATCAGGCTTTTCACTGCTTGTCTGATCCTTGCCCCTGCCTCACTCTAAGCCGACACCCGTTTCTTGATAGGTTTTCCACTCTCTTCTGTGTTCAGATTATGAACAGAGCTCTAAACTGTCTGGATTATTGCTCTAAAATCTAAACCTGCGGTGAGATTAACTTCCTCTCTAATCCCTCAGCTGAGTTCCTTGGTCTCCAGCAAAGCGGAGTTTTGAGAGTTTTGTACTACTTTGTGTTGGTTCGCACATAAAATCCTCACTAAACTACGTTAAAATTATTAGTTTTAATATGAGAAAGTGGCATGAATGCCTTTGCAAGGCTCTGCAGGGTAAAACTAGACAGAAACGGGGAAGCGGGGCGACTTCACGCCACTGATCAGGACGACGACAGTGGTTTAAAATAAGCATAATAATCACAAATGAAGTGTAGGACTACAGTTAAAACCTGTCTAATAGGTGAAGTACTTTATTTGCGGTGATTGTTGATATAATTGTGCAATTTTTTTATACTGTATGTAGTTAGATCTGAGTATGCCTAGAACTGTGATTCGCTTTAACTGTCGTGAGTGTCCGACATAG
Organism: Cyprinodon diabolis; assembly: GCA_030533445.1. Lineage (NCBI taxonomy): Eukaryota > Metazoa > Chordata > Actinopteri > Cyprinodontiformes > Cyprinodontidae > Cyprinodon > Cyprinodon diabolis. The sequence goes on along the minus strand of CM060083.1, from coordinate 37,936,775 downwards.
AAGTCCTGTGAAACTTCATTAACTAGTATATGTACACATATATACATCTTTATATATATGTATATATGTTCTCTTGTACACTCACACACTCTGACACACGTCTGCACCTCTGGATACCCATGACGACACACCAGGGACGGCTGTTTTTCCAGACCCTTCATAACTCGAGTCTGACCCTGAAGACGGTGAGAGAGAAAAAATCGTGTGAGCTTAAACCGAGAACTTGAGGGCTTAAAGTAAAAAGAAATGCTTTTTTTTTTGTGCCCAAAACGCAACCAAAGAGCTCACTTGTTTGTCTTTTTGGATAGTGTGGAAAAACAAAATGAAATCATGAAGCTACTGGAGATCTGAGATCGATAAACTGAGCCCTTCTACATGCAGATGTATTGAAAGGGTTTGTATAGAAAAGGTGGAGATGCGGATGGGTGAGCCACGGTTGAAGCAATCACCAGATTTAAAACTTTTTTCTTTTTTTTTGTCTCCTGCAAAGCTTGAAGTACCGGACCTGCTAAATAAAACTGAAAAAAGGTGGACATTATATAAATATATATTTTTAGGTTCTATCTAAAGGTGCGTATTTTCAAAGCTGAAATAGAACGAGGGGTGGGAGATGATCCTGAACGCCACGTGCAGAAATGTGACGGACGGCCGCTTTAGGCGAGATCCGCTCTTGTTGGACGAACACGGCTGTGTGTGTTGAACTGTTTTCAGTCGTAAACTGTTATTTTTCTGCTTTTTTATATATAGAAAACCTAATTGGACTTTAGCAGAAGAGAGATTATTCCTCAGTAATGATAAGCATCCATAAAGAAGTAAGTTCTGGGTATAGATCTTTTTTTTCAGACATTTCTTTGCCCCTTTTATTCAGTTTTCTATTCTCTACATTTTCTCCTGTTCATTGTATTTGAGTTGCACTACATTTTCTATCTGAACCATCTGCAACAGTTTATTTTTTGTTAAATAACAGGAAAAGACTGACGAGAATCTTTAGCAATACCTCAATTTTGAAATATATTAGGAGAGAAACAGATATTTTCTAAGTTTATTCAGATGGACAGATATATATTAATTTAATTCTTCAAGAGAAATGATTTATCAGATGATTTTTTTATGCTTTTTTTTTTAGATTTTTTTTTTTTAAAGAGAGTAACTGAAGGAGCCAAAGCTTTATAACGAATATGATGTTGGCAGTGAGATAATCGTCTACTGGGCTGGAAGCAGAAGTCCGACCGGTTTAATGGTTTGAAGCGTCAGAGAGAAGAGAGGCTCTTACAGACATTAAATATCAGGTGCTCGGATAGAAATAAAAAAACTGATTTCCCACCTTTTTTATATAATCAATCATCTACTATGCTGACCAGAGTTGTGAAAGAGATCTTCTGTTTGTTATTTTTTTAAAAAGAGGTTTTTTATGTTTCTTAAAAGTATGTGCTCCCATTTTTGTTTTGTAAAAAATGAAAAAAAAAAGAAATAAAAAAAAAAAGATGAAAATAAGAAGTTGATTCGTTAGCCTGACATAGTTGGGGAAATAAAATGAAATAAAAGACTTCTGAAAGTCACTGGACATAGAAAAAGACAAGAATGTTATTTTTAACACTAAACAGACACGAGTGTTTTCACCTGTAACTTGATTGAAAGCCCCCAAAGGTTGCATCCATTGAATGGTGGCCTTCTATTCACGCAAGACTTGAATTAGCCCCTCCCACCCCCCTTCCTCATTTTTTTTTAAGGCTAACAACCTTGATTCTTTGTCGTAATGTGCAATACTCTGTTTGTACTGTTTGTAGAAAAAAAAAAAGAAAACGTGAAAAAAGAGGCATAAATCTTATTGCGAAACGATTTTCATTGCAAGCATTGTGATCCACTAAAATCATTTTCTACTGTGTATTTACCTGCTAGAACCTTCCAGTAGTAATGTAGCCTTTGTACTGAGAAATTTGCATTTTCATTTTTATTTTTTAGTTTTGCAAAAAAAAAAAAGGAATTCAAACATTTTTACTTTATTTCATACTTTTTTTTTTCTTACAGACTCGTTTCTCAAACATTTAGGATATTTTCATATCTGGTCAATGTCATTAATATTATTTTGTATTTTTACTCTAAATTAATTTTATGCTAATTCTTTTTTTTTTTTTCATTCGTACATTTTTTTTATCATTTACTTTGGAAGTTGGAAAAAAAACCTTTGTATTGTTACTAAACTGTCTTGTTTCTTGAAATGCTAAGCTTTGTGTGTTAACTTGCTGATGTTGCTTACATTAGTGTGAAAAACGATCTACAGAAGAAAAAGAAACAAACTACTCAGAGCGATTGGTGGTTGGTGATGTATAAGTGGTTCATAATGTAAACAGATGAATGGGCAATAAAGGAAAACTGGTAGAAAGGAAAACACTTGTGCTTTAATTAAACTAAACTCTTAAATTTCTACCGGGTCAAAAAGCTCCTGTAAAAAGTGAAGAATTTACAACCTGCAGCTTTTATTAAGCTGAAAAAATCTTTGTTTCTTACAGATTTGTTTCTTTTTCGGTCATGTTTCAGATTTTAAAAAACATTTTTAAAGAGTAAATAAACAGTTATCTCATTTAATTTACCGCTATGGCATCAGTTCAGGTTCAGACCCGACTTCACATTTAGTTTTATTTTAGCCACCAAATAAGGAAACAGCAGCTACATACAGCTGGCTGAGAAATTTGCCAATGGAATGAGTGGTTTTACTCTTAGAATAAGATAATTAGATTAAATGCACTTGAAATAAGACCATGCAATTGTTCTTATTTAAAATGTAAATTGTCTTGTTCCATTTGCAAAGTGTCTCACTTACCAACTCAATTCAAGATAAAATGCAATTATTTTTAGAAAAAAATACTTTTAGATTTAGATTTCAATTTTTTGCAGTGTAACATTATGGATATTTAGATGGCAAAAATGTATGCCAATGTAATAAGAAATGCCAACTTGTTAGAAAATATTAAGGAAAAAAATAGCAAAAGTGCTTCTATAAGAAATTCATGAAAAACACTCAGAGTGCAAGAAACATTTTTTGGTCCAACATGCATTTATTAGTTTAGAAACCTAAATAAAATAGTTAACTAGGCTTGTTTACTTTTTAACTTTTCAATTAGTTTTTTACCTTTTTTTCTTGACTTTTTCCCCCCCAACTGAATTTACAGTAGAAAGTATATCATTCAAAGGCTCATCTAATTGGTCAAATGCCAAAATAAGATTTACAGCAATGCAGGAGTATCTTTGCTGAATGACTGGATATAGATCTAGTGCTTCTAGACCTCACTGAGGGACAGGGGGGACTCCATTTGTAAGGTTGATCAAAAATGGTAACTTGCCCTAGAAAGTGTTAATGAAATTTCTTTTTGTATACACTTGTGTTCACAAAATGACAAAATCTGGCCAAGACTAAAACAAGTTACTTTATATTAATGTTAACTTGGAGTGATCTTTATGCCTTTTATCTTCCAATTCTCTCTGAGCTGGTTGGTTTCCACAATGTTTATTAGGACGTCTCCATTTCTCAAATCTTATTTAAAAACTAAATGTTCTAATCTGCATATTTTGTTTTAGATGCGAATACCATGATGTCGGATTAACTTTGAAATAGTCCACCTTTTTTTTTTTTTCCCCTCCCAACTTTTGGATTTGATTTATCTGTAGCTTTATGTATGATTTTATCCTAAATGCGATTTAATGAGTTCCTGAACTTTCCCACCGTATCAATGAGCCGCCAACATTATCACTTCATTTTCAGGCCCTAATCCAAGTCTTCAAATTACTAAACCAGCCAGCTAATCCCATTGAAAGAAACTGACTACTGAATTTATTGCACATTTTTCCGTATTTCAAACCAATACATTCATGATCCTTGACGTGTACCTTAATCCATTTCTTTCATACTGAAGGACTGCAACGAAAAAAACATTTCTGAATTTAAAAGTGAAATTATTAAATCATTATGGATTCTTAGTCAAAATAAATAAAAAAAATAATCATTTGTTTTGGCTGACTTAACCTTCCACATGCAAATTCTTTTGACATGTAGCCGTTGGTGTGCAACGTCGCCATCTACTGGCCACAGCAGCTAAAAAACAAAGACACAGATTCCAAGGTAGTAGAATTTATTACAATTCTACAATCATAAACAAAAAGCAGCAGTTAGAGAAATATGTACAAGTCTACAGTTTCTTTTAAAATACTTGGGCCAAGTTTCAGGTGTCAGTGCCTGCTGCTGCCCCCCCGCATCGCTGTAATGCATCTCCGTCCTATGGCTTCCCATCAGCCACCGGGGTTCCCTTTGTGATACAAACCATCAGAGAGGCGCTGACAGGTATGTACTCTGGAAAAGGGAAGTGCAAAGATGGCAGAGGGCTGGAAACGTAGCACCTGCTGCCATAACTATAAATTAGAGCTCTAATTATAATACATATGCGCTTGAAAGGTGAGAGCAGCATCCCGGCACCCTGGTGGTGCTGACATAACTACTGACGATGATGTAATTCAACACTGGAGATGCTTGTGGCCTGCTCCGGGCTGTAAAGGGCATGCTGGGCTGGCTTTCCTTCTCTGTAAAACTTTGGGAAATGTGAAAAGTTCTGGAGGACTTTTCAAATTAAGAGCAATAAAATGTTCCTATAGTTCCTGATCTGGCTGTGTTTCACTTATTACAACGGGACTTTATTTCCTGTAACAGCGATCCTTTTTCTACAGACAGTCTATGGCCAGGTCCTGCTTGGCCCACAGATGAGATGACTGATTGAGTATTAGTGCAACGAGTTCATGAAGCTGTCCAGATTGTACTCTGAGTCGTACTGCTGCTGGTCCCACAGCTCTCCAAGGCCGTCCAACACAGACTTTATGGACGCCTTCCCTGAGGTCGATGACGACTGCTCTCCTTTGTCACCCTTGTCGTCCTGAAAAGATGAAAAAGTTCAGTTTAATGTTTAAAGGGACCCAAACAGGGAGGCTATAACCTCTGTGCGGGTGGACTCGCCTTATCCAGAGTGAAGAGGTTGAGTAGCTGATCGGTGCCCATGCTCTGCAGGCTGGTGTTCTCCTGGTTGATGACCGTGTTAGCGATGCTCATCTTGAATTTCTGCAGTCCCATTATCTTCTCCTCCAGCGTTCCTCGTGTGATCAGCCTGTAAACGTTCACCACCCGTTTCTGCACAGCGCAGACGACAACTGTTAGCAGGTTGTAGAGCATTCATCAGTTGGTACATTCTGCATTATGTTACGTTCAGACTGCACGACTGCAGCTAAAGCATCTTTGCTGCTCTAGCCGCAGTCGAAAAATGGGTCAGATGCTCGTTTGGTGGAGCTAAGCTATCCTTTCTTAGCCTGTAACAATGGCAGATGAAATTGAGAGCCTATCTTAATGAATAATGCTACATTCAGCCAGCTAGCAGTGATAGCAGCAAAAAGCTTCTGCTGCTTCATTTTTAATGGTTGTCCACATCAAGGTCAGACGTCCAGATGAGTCTGATGCTTCTGCTGCTCCTGTGTTAGGTGGCAGAGAGCGGCTTTGCTTTATTTGCCGTTATAAGTTGGTAAAAAGTGGTTTTAAGAAGAAAGACCACATGAAAACGTCCTCCATCTGTGCAGTCATTTCATCAAGATTACGATCCTGTCTTCGAATATCATGTTGCTGTCCGAGTCTCCTGCCCAGTCGTTTCTTTGCAGTTTTCCGCTACTGTTCACAGTGGCTGGAAGGCGTTTTTCAATAACGTAATTAAAAATGCAGACACTAGAATAATAAAAGCGAACAGATTTTGCTGACAGGTTTCGACATTTTGAGTTAATTTAGACATTAATAAGCTGTTTCAGGGGAGTAATCATACGATCTGCATGAGCAGTGCTGTGTCCGTCTCCCTGCCAGCTCCCAGATCAGCTTCTCTGATTAGTTGATGTGGCACGTCGAGCAGCAAAAGTTCAATACTGCTGCTGCTGCTACTGCTTCTGCAGCGCGTCAGATGTTCCGACTCTGGTGAGGCGCTGCACCTGCTGCTAAAAACGCACTGCAGGACCTTTTGCTGCGTGTCAACCATTGACCTTGCATGTAAACTAGCTTCTTCTGCTTCTACGGGAGCCACAGCGGAGGCTGTAGGCTTTGCTTTGCGCAATCGGTCTGGAGCGCAGCGCAGCGGGGCGCTGACGGAGTATGTGGGAATTCGGGGTTAGCATGACATGTTGCTGTTAGCATAAACAAAACGTGTTGCACAATGCTTGCACACTGTTGCACTTTAATCCACAACTTTCTTTCCGCCGTCATCGTAGGTCACCCTAAATGCAAAGTGGTCCCATACAGCAGACCTATAAAGTGCTGCTGGCGCGTCTTCCAACTCCTGTTCTTTCCCACTCGCCATACCCACACAATTTTCCACAACAACTGATTTTTTTTCTGCTACACCCAGCTAAGCCGCTTCGCTTCTTCTTCTTCTTGTTTACTACTGGTGGTTGGCTTTGGTCGCAGTACCGCCACCTTCTGCTCTGGAGTGTAAACACTTCGCCTATGAGAAAATGGAGCAGCGCATGAACCGAACGCAACACACGCAAATGGAACAGAGACAGTCGAACCGAACGGTTCGGACGGTTTTCATAAACCGTTCCTTCCCTAATAGCTGTAGAGTAGAGCAGCAGTACCTGTCCTATTCTATGAGCGCGATCCATAGCCTGCAGGTCCCTCATGGGGTTCCAGTCATGCTCCACAAACACCACAGTATCGGCTCCCGTGAGGTTCAAACCCAGACCACCGACATGGGTGGTCAGTAGCAGCACGTCAATGGAGGGGTCGTTGTTAAACCTGAGGAACAAAAAGAATATCAGTCTTCCAGCTTTGCCCTAAACCCATCATGGAGACTTGAAAAGGATTCCTGTACCTGGAGACGATAGAGTGACGGTGGCCAGCGGGCACGCTGCCGTCCAGCCTAAGGTAGGTTACCGTCGGCAGTTTGGGTTTCAGCAGGTCGTGCTCAACGATGTCCAGCATGCTCTTCAGCTGACAGAAGATCAGCACCCGGTGCTGAGCCACCACAGCCTCTGTCCCTCCTTCTGATCCTCCACCACCGCCAAGACCACAATCCAACAGTAGCTGCAGACCAACCATATGTTAGACAGCCTAACCCGATGATCCATTAGCAGAGACTTAGATATACGTCCCGGCGTGTCACCTGTTTGAGAGCAGAGAGTTTGGGCGCGTGCTGAATGTCACGTAAATTGGAGTTTTGAGACGCCAGCTGCTCTGTGATGCGCTTGTACTCTGGATGCTGAGGAGTCAGAACCAAGTTTGGATGGTTGCAGAGCTTACGGAGGTACTGCAGCGCCTGAAGAAAGGACGACAAACCCATTAAAGCACAAACACAACCCTTAACCCATTATAGGGCACTCAGTGGATCACTTAGAAATTCAACATTTCAAGTCAAAGTGTGTTATTGGAGGACAGAACAAGACCTTATTACTTTTATAATAAAGAAAGAAAAAGTATTCTAATGGCACATAATTATATATTTATAAAAGTCAATATAAATACAAAAACATTCATTTTCCATACGTTATTAAAATACTAAAGCAAGCTTCTATAAGGAAAACACCTTTTCTTCACTGCAACCATTAATGCAGATAAAAGGGAAGTGAAAAAAAACTTTATACTTGGCTTATTAAGGTGTTACCTTTTGTTTTCTAATTAACTCACAGTAGCTAGCATATCAAACCGATCAGCTTGAAAACATTTTATCTCATGGTTTTGCAAAGTGGTGTTTACACCCAAGTTATCAGAAATGGACGATAAAGGGTTAATCAGGGCTCGCATAATGCAAACAGACCCGCCATAAAATAATAAGTGATATTTTCCCATTTAGTCTCTTATAAATGATGTAAAATACTGCTATGCTTTTTGCAACAAGTTTCAGTTTTTGTCTAAGAAAAATGGACACTGAAGTATATATTCTTTATTGGCCATTTCTGTTCATGTTTAAACACTTTCTATCCAAATTAATAAAAAAATAAAAAAAAGTTATCATTTCTTCCCATAATCGTGAATAGATCACCATCACTGTGCCATGAACAAAGCGGTGCAACACAGCATGACTTTTTTAATGTCCCCCCAGGTTTTATTCAAACCTTCCTGTAATAATAATAACAATTGAACTTTATTGATCTCACATTGGAGAAATTCACTCTCTGCATTTAACCCCTCCCCTTGGCAGCAGAGGGCTGCCAGTGTGCGGCGCCTGAGGAGCTGTGTGAGGTTAAGGGTTTTGTGGAGGCTGTGGGGATCGAACCGGGTACCTTCTCCCTATTCAGAGTACAAGCGCACTGCGCTAACAACTCCTCTAACCACTAACCCTAAACAGCTTTTTGCAAAAAGATAATTTGGTTTAAAATATGAAGACTTCCGTTTGCAGAGAAATTGAGAAATAAACCTTTTAATCTACACTCAAGTTCTGAGGAAATAATTTAACGTCAGACACTCATTACAGCTCAGGGACACAGACTGCAGTATTTCCTGTTCCACAGTCACTGCTAATTAAAGATTTGCTTTCTGGGTCTTGATAGAGTTTGTTTGCATAAAGCAAGTAAAAAACAAAACATTTTTCACCTGGAAGACGTGACCCGTGGCCTTCAGTTTGGGTTTCTCCTCCTCTTCATTGGACGCCACAGAGATGCTGTCCTCCACGTTGACCTTTGCTCGAGACTTTGCAAAGTCTTCGTAAAGCTGAACCTGCAAACAGAGAGTGAGTTTTCTGGGTTATTCTTTCACATATCATTTTTAAAAAATGTAAGAATTGTGACTTTTTATGTTTAACACAACAGATCCACCTAATTAATAATGACCCATCTGCATGTATGATGAGCAGCACTGTTCTCAAACTGGACCACATTGATAGAGAAGTTTAAGTTTAATATTTAATCAATCAATCATGGGCCGTTGGTGATCCTATTCTCTAAAGGAGGTGTGATTAAAACATCTTTAACCCTCGAAACAAGCTTTAGAAGAACCGTTACCTGCATTATTCTCCTGTTCCTTTTCCAGCTGTTTCCTGATTTTTATTCCCCTCAAAAGACTCAAATCTGATAAAATTGCACCTCTAAAAAATAACCAGGTTTACATGCAAATGCAGCTTTTTAATCCCCCATTAAAAGGGGGTGTAATTTCCAGCCTGACCAGAAGGTGTCCCCAAACTCAGATAATCTAATGCATTCCAGCTGATCTTAGATTATACAGAAAGAAATAGAACTTGTTTGAAGAAGATAAAAACCTTTAAATACCAAATAACATTAGACGACAAGTTGGTGAGCCAAAGTACCTGCAGGGGGCTAAGAGTGCAGTAATAGTCCTGAATTATTTTAGGAGGAAGATCTTGGAGTACATCCTCCTTCATCCTCCTCAGAAGGAAAGGCAAAACCTGCCGATGTAACGCTTCCATGGCGAGGACGCCTGAAAGAACAAACACGCCTGATTCACACTAAAAAAACAGAAGGTCAAAGTTGCATATTTTAGTTTAAAGATATTCTACGGAAGGAAAGATTTCAACCAGAGGAAAGCAAATAAAGCTTAAAACTATGGATGCGTTTCCATCCCCCTTCCTGGAACGTTTACTTACCCGCCTCCTGTTCTCTAGATGAGCTTTTGGCATCCCGGCTGGCCAGGATCGGTTTCCCGTACCGGGCGGCAAACTGCCGTTCTGTCCCAAGGAAGCCCGGCATCAGGAAGTCAAACAATGACCAGAGCTCCAAGACGTTGTTCTGAAATCGAAGAACAGGTTTTATGCGCTGCTAAGCTACAGAGCGATTCAAGCCATCCTTTGAGGCCTCACCTGGATGGGCGTTCCAGATAAGATGACGCGGAAGTTAGCAGCTAGCTGTTTAATGGCTTTGGACAGTTTGGTTTTCCCATTCTTGATCACATGACCCTCATCCAGGATACAGTAATTAAATTTGATATTTCTGCAAAAGACAAAATTTTGCTTATAAGGAAAACAGTTTATTACAAAACATGAGGATTTAGAGGGTTACTCACTTAAAGAAGTCTATGTCATTCCGCACCACATCATAAGAAGCGACGACAAGGTTGTGTTTTTTCACCTGATGCTGCAGCCTGAAAAACACCCCCCCGTCATGTGAGTGTTGAGTGAGTCAGTAAAGAATATATTTTTTCTTATTCCGTCCTGAAGGCCAGGCTTGAGTCAGCCTCCTGCAGCTAACGGCCTAATTCTCACCGCATTCGCTCCGTGGGAGGCCCAGTGTAATGCAGCGGGTTGAGGTACTCTTTTGTGCAGAACTTTGCCACCTCATCCACCCAGTGGCCTGTTAGCGTGGGGGGGCACACCACCAGGGAGGGCAGGGGGCTGCAATCAGCCGCCTTGGTCTTGGCATACTCCTGACCCCTGAATAAAAATGCATATTTAGCATCCATTTAAAATAGAACTCTAACGACAGATGAAAACATTTATAAGGACCATAAGGTGACCTCACAGAATAATTCAAATATTCTTAAACATAACTTTTATTTTTATTTATGTCCGTGTTCATAGAGACATAAAACCCTGAACACAGGGGTGTTCAACTCCAGCATGTTTTAGTTACATCCCTGCAGCAGCAAAACTGATTTCAGTCTATGGCTGATTTACAGGCTTTGTCTGAGCTGCTTTAATATAAATCAGGTGCATTAAAAGAGATTAATCTTAAAGTCGATGAGCCCTGCCCAAAGATGTTAACCTAAACAAAAGAAACAGTAGCATGTGTGGCTAAGTGACTGTAGGGGGCTATAAATGAGCCTGAAGGGAAGATGTGGACTGTTGCTGACTGTAAGTATAAACGCTTTAAAAGGGAAAGGGCTCTTTGCTTACCTGAGGTAGTGATCTCCAGCCAGAATGCAGATGGACTGCAGCGTCTTCCCCAGACCCATATCGTCACAAAGGATCCCATGCAGTTTGTATTTGTTGAGGAAAGCCAGCCAGTTCACCCCATCCTGCAGGGCATAAGGGCACGGTTAACTTATAACATCAAACGTTGCCCCTGTGATGTCATCTACAGGGGCAATGTGCTTCAACACAGCTCTCATTCCTCTAAATCAGTTACTTCAAATGTTAGATCAGAGGTGAAAAAGCCTTTATAACTATTAATCAAACCCTAAATACATCTGTAAAACACACAAACACAAAAAGAAAATTGGTTTTTAATACATAACTGATATTCTAGATTGCAAAACGATGAGAACAGAAACCTCACTGCAGCCTCAACAAGGAGGCTTAGCTTCAAAGGTGAAGAGATGAAAAGATTTTCCATCAAATGAAAAAGTGAGAGAAAAACAAATGCAAAATAAAAATAAATTGGGGAGTTTTCCATATATTGGTTATAAAAAATTTAATAAAAAGACAATTGTGACAATTTGACGGACCAAAGTCGACCAGAAATAACAAAAGAGACTCCAGGATCATTGATTGTACAAACGTCGCTTAAAGACAGTGAAAATACAGTAAAACAGCAAATTGCTGTTTAGTTGCAGCAATATTGTGACACCTGATGTTTGTGCGACTTCTCTGAAATGAAGCGCAGCCTTAAAACAAAGCTGTAAAACTAATGAGGTCTGCAGGGATGCCAGCTGTGAAGATTTTAAGGCCACCGGCCTCGAACAAGAAATGTCTAAATTTGCTGATACTGTAAAGAAGAAGGACCCTGAAGGTAGATGTTATTCCTGCTTTTTTGTGCTTTTTCCAGTGAGATTTGAAAGCATATTTGATAATTATTCATTTCGACATTGTGACAATTATTTAAAATTTTAATTTATAGATAATCTTTCAGGGGTTGACGTTAAGGACTTTTACCACTTGCCCAAAGGGCAAGTGACTTTCACATTTCATTTGCCCAGAAACAATTTTTAATTGCCCAGTAAAATGTGTGATAAATATAGTTCCTAATATTCATTTTTGTATATATATATATATATATATCAATGAAACATGTTTATTTTTTAAATGTTTTTTGGATGTTTAGTGAATGGATGAGGATGGGTGGTGGGTAAAGAGGATCTGCGATGCTAAGTGGGTGGTGAAATAGTTGGTGTGCGTGTTACTGTACTTACATTTTTTTGCTTGTTGTTGTTTTTTAGCCTGCCAAGTCGAAAAAAAATGTGTCTGATTCGCGCGGCTTTTTCAAATCACGCGAGAATGTGTACAAAACAACAAAGATGGCGCCGACAACGCTTTTGGGTCATTTTCTTCGAATGTATGTGATTTTTGAGTGATTATGCGAATAAAATGATACAGAAACACAGGTACAATAGCGCCTTTTAGCTTGTTTGTCGTTTTGGTAACTATATTAAATTTACCGCTAGGTGGACAAAAATCTCGCCATCTGGCGGAAAATCACCCGGCTTTTTCAAATCACGCGAGAATGTGTACAAAACAACAAAAATGGCGCCGGCAACGCTTCTGGTTCATTTTCATCGAATGTCGGTGATTTTAAAGTAAATCTGAGTGATAAATAGTTGTTTTTTTTGCGAACATTGCACAGGCGGGCAAATGCGATGAAATTTGTACTCTCCCAACAATAAAAACTATTTGCCCCGGGAGATTGGGCAATGGTTAACAACGCGCTGTCTTTTCATACATATTTATTTATAATTAATACAAAAGAAGGATGCAACAATTGCTTTAAGAATGCCGTACAGATTTATATTATGGAAAAGTTAGCTTTTTTTATTTAACAGTTGAAAAGTCTGCAGGGTGCATTGGGGGGGGATTATTGGAAGCCGAGGGGTGGGGGAGCAGCAAACAAAACTGGTGAACCATTGGTTTAATAAAAGGTAAAAGTGTAGTAAACTACAGAAATGCACAGTCTAAATATAAATTTTTAGGGGTAATGATTTTCCATTTTGTGTAACAAACATTTTTCTCCTCTGTACGTGTGAATCACCTTTTCTTCCCTCGTCATCTAAATAACAGGATCCTTAGCTACAAACTTGATATACTTGCAGCATCAGAACGAGAACGAGTCTGTGGTAATCTTGTTTGACCGTCTCCATAGTAACATCTCTGACCATGCTAACGCTGCTGGAGGCTAAACTAAGCCAAACAAAGCTGAGGCCGCTTTTGATCTGTAAGGTTCATGTAAGACTGAACTCTGAGGTGATGATCAGAGCTTTGGGGACCACGGAAACTTCGATACAAACTACTAACCAAAGACTAGTTGGTTACCAGTTCTCATGTTCATCTCCTAAAACCGGGAAATTCATATTATACTTTTTTCTTTATGAAATCTGAAGCAGCCACAATAAACATATATTCAAGACCATTAAAAAAAGAAAAACAAAAATCATTCTGCATTAATTTCTAAGGTAGAGTTTTTTCATCAGCTGCTCATGCATGCAAATCTACACACCTGCTGGTACTTCCTGAGCTCCGCTTTAATGGGCACCGGGATCTTATAGTTCTCCAGCTTCCTGCCATCCAGCAGCTGCTCCAGGAACTGACGCTCTCTTACTTTCTGCTGGACCAAATCAGCAGACATGGCCGGTGGGTCTGGTATACCTGCCTATAGATGGATCAGAAGATAGAAAAAAAAATAAATTCAACAGAAAGATCTTCTGTAGAGATATTTTGAAGCCTGAAATTCTATCGAGGAAATCAGGTTAAAAGGAATTAAGGGCAGATTTCTGTTTTTCATATTTGAAGAAATCCTACCTCTAGTGGCAGCAGGCGGATCAAAGTAGCAAAGCACTGAGTGGCCATAAAACGGATACTATCAGTGGGGTCACTCATTCTGCCCAGCACAGGTACAACCAGCAGCACGATGTAGGGAACAATATCAACATCCAGCTGCTCCATGACACCTGGACCATTTTCATTAAGGGTAGGAACATGCTGAGGAAACGGCTCCATGTTAATAGGTGCATCAGTGTAGATAATGCAGCAGAACAAAAACCAGTGACAGAACTTGAAGGTTAGGCTGAAGGATACAAGCCAAGGCTTCAATGGCACCCTCCTGCTTTGTGCAGTCATCAATAGCAGCTAACCAATGGAGGACACACTCCAGGAAACTGTTCATGGTCTCCAGGGTGGCTATCCTACTGAGCACACCGACACAGCGAGCAGCCATGTGCCGCACGGCTGTGTACGGGTGCTGCAGGCAGGTGAACAAATGAGGTAGGTGTTCCAGTAACTAGGAGGAAAAAAGAAAAATAGATGACAAAGATTTGTGTCAAAAATCAACATATTAGAACCATCTGAATCTGAGAAAAGCTAAACTGTTTTTTTTATTCATCTATCTTACCAAAGGTTGTAGTTCAGCAGCCATGGCTCCAGCCATGACTTCCAAAACTTGCAGAGAGTTGACCAATTCCTGAGCTGCAGCATCGCCTTTCTCCAGCTGGGCCTGCCTGTCTAAAACCCACACAAGAAACCCACAGTGGTTCAGGAGGACGAATAATGAAAAAAAAAAAAAAATAATCTGAAGATACAACTTCAAGCTTAAGACAAAAACTAAAATGTGATCCTATTTTTTATAAATCATTTAAGCTATATGATCTAGACATACGACTGTTGGTCTATCTGTAAAATCCAGGTCAGATCTGTTTATTCAATGATGATTATAAAGTTAATGTGTGTGCATATAAAAATTTGAAGAAATTAGATGCTCCACTCTGTCTTGCGATTCAATCAGAGGAGCATTCTGTCCTATGACCTGATCAATTGTTTTGTCAGAAGAATACTCTGTTTTGCAGCCCACCCCATGTGTTAATAAAAAGGCTCTGCGGGGGGGTCCAAGAGAGAGTTGGAAAGTTAGGTTGTGGCTCACTCCCCTCCTGCAAGAACTGCTGAAAATCTATTTCCTGTGTGGTCTCAGTTCCTCTATTACGAACCTACATTTTTGAACCTAACATGATCCACAAAAGATCTAAACTTCTTAAATGAAAACACTAGATTTTCCTGAAAAACTCCATCCTTATAGAAAAGTATGGTGGGGACAGCATCATGCTGTGGGATGCAAGTCAGAGTTGATTGGAAGGTGGATAGAGTTAAAAACTTGGTAAAGCTGTTGTAGAAGACTTAGTACGGGGGTGAGGATCACTTTAAGCAGGTGAGTAACCCTAAACCTTCCGTCATGTTTAGTTCAATTGCTGCACATTTGTATAAAAGCTCAATTCAAAGCCAAGGCTTGATAGCCTCGTGAGACCATCCTGATCTCGCAAGCTTTCAAGGTTTCACTCACAGATCAGTCTGGAGACTCTCCGTTAAAGAAAATTTGGAGCCGTTCACCAAACGAACGTCCAATCAGCGTTGGCTTTGAGGCGGGTTGAGGTGTGACGCAACGAGAAGCGCGACAGTTCCGTCTAAAGAACATGGCGGCTTCAGCCGATGAAACTAGCGTTAGCGTGGCTATCGAGCAAGTTTTATCGGAATTACAGAGTATTTCTTCACTGAAAGAAGAGCAAAACACTGCTCTGGAGGCTTTTCTCAGAGGAAAAGATGTTTTTGCTCTTCTCCCGACTGGTTTCGGCAAGAGTTTGATCTATCAATTGGCTCCTCTTCGTCGTCGCTCTGTTAGTACGTCATATACTTCGTTGATCTGATTGGTTTATTTGGCCCGTCTATCACCAACATAGGCCAATCAGCTAACCAGTATTTTCGCCCCTTCCCAAAATGACTTCAACGGAAGGTTTCCAGATGGATTTGCTCCGCATATCCATCTGGCGGAGTCAGGTTAAAGGCTTGATAAATACTCACCAAATTTGAAAATAAGCTAAAATGTCCATCTGCCTGAAGATGTGTAGAGCTGTTAATCGCACTCCAAACCATTTGCAGGTTTATTTTAAGCAAAATGTCATAAAATATCTTAAAAGACAAATTGTTTATCTTTTCCTTCTCCTTACTTTGTGTCGTTTTATCACATACAATTAATTATAGAAAAAAAATGTGGTGTGACAAAGTTAAACAATTGGCCTAACTGTATATGAAAGGTTGAATTCTGGTAACCCAACACACCGATGCTCAGGTTTTCCATGGCCACCGCCTTCAGTGGTCCCACCGTGTTGTCCCACAGGTACGGCAGACTCTTGTTGAGGTTTGCCCCAAAGTGCCTGGCAATGGTCGTTAGGGCAAACTCCGCTCCTCTTCTTTGAACAAGAAACTGCTTCTTACTCTTTAGAAGAAAAGCAAAACAGAATAAGAAGCGCTGCTGATACGTGCTCAGTTTCAGGGTTCCACTGAGGGGCTCGCTCTACCTCATCGTTATCGGGGCTCATCATGCTGCCAGGAGGAAGCTCAGTTGCTGGGGTCTTTGGGGCTTTTGGGGTTGGACCCCTTTTACTTGTGATTGCAAAAGCAGCCCGTTGGTGGCGGTACAGAGTGATTATTCCTTGGGTTTTGTCAACTATATGATGCAAACAGTCTTTTTCCAGCCCACCTCCTGAAAAAAGAAAAAAAAAATTCAGCCAAAAATGGTTTGATGATACAATTCTAATCAAGTTATTGAGAAGACCATTAACGTTTTTCTGAAACATGCTCCCCACCTTTAGCAGGTTCCTGTGCTGTGGGTACAGGACAGGCGGAGGAGGGAGTAGTGGAGGGGTCCATGCATGCTGAAGCACACAGGTTTTTGATGATTTTAGGGTTGGGGCAGGGCGAGCGGCTGGCACACTGCTGCAGCAGCTTGGCTATGAACGAAGCGGCGTAACTTTGGATCAGGGTGTTCTCCTCTTTCTTCACAGTCTCCATGAGGGGCCGTACCAGAGGGTTGAGTTTGTCTGGAAGCACTTCCAGGTTGATAAGGGCGCAGGCGGTGAACATGTGGACCCGTAGATGCAGCTGCTGCCATTCTGAGTTTGTCTCCATCACCGTAGACTGAGCCTGCTGCCGTTTACTTTCCAGTGCTAGCCACTGTTTGGACTTCACAGCGGTTGTCTCTGTGAAGACGGTCGTTACCTAGGCAACAAGACAATTTTAGGTTCTCTCTCCCAAGTAGAAACCTCTAATAATTAAATCCTCTTTTTTTACTGAATGTTTACAAGATATCCAAAGCTCCTATCGTAAAAAACAAAACTGATAAATGGCGAGATCATGGTACAAAATAAGAATAGAACTAAACCTATATAACAGGGAATGCTCAGTATTTTTTTTATTTATTTATGTTAATTTAAAGGAACCAGCAGTCTCCAAACATCTTATTTTCATGGAGTTTGTTCCAGAGCTGTGAAGCAAAGAAACAACCTGCTGCTGCGATTATGTAGAAAACATGATTCTGACCAATTAGACAGACCCAAGGGTCCTACACTAGAATTAATTTTAAATTAGTGAATAAAAACCAATCATTTTACTGTCATCATATTTAGCTGCTCAAATTAAATGCAGTTTTTGCAGTGTAGGTTGTGAAGACCCAACATACAACACAGCAAGAAACTAAAGGGCTGTTGTGATATGATCAGATTGCTTGATTCAGATCCTGCAAGCAGCATTACGAGTGAGCTGGGTAAAAATGGGAAATTCATTAATTAATCATAAAATGTTTATAACTTGGTGGTAAACTCATTTAGAAGCGCTGTTCAAATTCAAACCCTAACCTATAATGACAAAGATTTCTAATGTGGTTTGATCTCTATGCATTAAGCTGGAAAATTAAGAACCGTAAACGTACTGATCTTCTGAAACACTGACTTAGTGCAACAGAAATCCAAGGTGTGTTTTAAGCAAATATATAATTTTTCACCCTTTATGTGGAACTAGTAGCCAAAGAAGGAAGCCTTGAGTAAGCCCACATGTGGTCTTTGTTTACCAAGATTTTTTTAGGACTTAAAAAGACAGAATAGTCAGTTAAGATCTGAAGCAATTAGCCCAAAACCAGACTAACTATTCTAGTCTAAAGGAGATGGATAATAATTAACTGTTTCGGGCCCTATGATTTCCTTGATGGGGATTTTCACAGGGCCCTATCTGATAAACCCTGTGCAAAGAGTGCTGGGACTGAAAATCTGTCAGAAAAGCATTAAAGAACTGTCTCATCAATAGATAAGAGCCTTTAGATATTTTAGCTTCTCTAAATGAGTATTGATTGTTGTAGTTTTAAGGCACAGAGTAAAAGGGCGATTTATCCAAAATGGGGAACTTATTGTTCTCCCACTGCTAGAGAACTCTTTGTGATTTGGTTGGTTTTGAGGAAGATGTGTTAAATGTAGGATTACCAGTTCGTTGGCTTGGTCGATAGTGAAAACGCTGCAGTTGAGGCGATCGTGAAGGTCTACATGTACTTCAGCAAGCAAAGAAATTAGCTGTTTGCATTCATTCTGCATGCGTGTGAAGGGGATTGCAATCTCATCGTAGTACAACTGCTCTGTGAGGACAGCCAGAAGCCGGGGCTGCACCATCGACGACACCATGAAGCAATCCTAAACAGATTCAAACATGTCATTTAGCCCCCTAATGTCCGACGCTGCTCTGTGGATAAATCAAATCTGTTCCGGTCTGAAATGCCTCATATTAACCTTCTGCAGTGCCGCCCACTCACAAAGAACCAGAGCCACAGCTATCCGTTGCAGGGCTGATTTGGAGTTGAGGTGAAAGAGCAACAGCTGGCCCAAAGATTCAGCTGGTCTCATCCCCTGGGATGCAGCATTAAGCTGAGGGTCACAGATGCATCTACACAGAGCTCCCAGTAATCTGTTATTAAAATAAATAAAAAAAAATTAGAACAATCTTTCTAGTGAAACCTATAAGTGTTAAACAGGTAAACAAATATGGCTTTCAGAACCTACTTGGCGGCCATGAGTCTGGCGCGGAAAACCACATAATCCCTGGTCAGCGGATCATCTGCTACAGTCTCAGCCCCAGCTATATACTGCTGAACAGTCTCCTTCACTTGCATGGCTCCTTGACGTGCCTTTGAACCAGTCTTATCCTGAAGTATAGATATATAATATATAACTTTAATATA
Organism: Cyprinodon diabolis; assembly: GCA_030533445.1. Lineage (NCBI taxonomy): Eukaryota > Metazoa > Chordata > Actinopteri > Cyprinodontiformes > Cyprinodontidae > Cyprinodon > Cyprinodon diabolis. Next base: position 37,917,845 of record CM060083.1, on the reverse strand, counting down.
AAACAGAAATGGCCACATATGAACAATGATACTTTATTTTTCCTTTTCTAATTTAAAATAAACTAGAACGGCACCGAGAGCCCAGACCTTCACCAAGCAGCAGATTTAGTCTCGTACTGTGACCTACACCTATAGCTAAAACTCGCACATTTGGATGATGACTTTTGGAGTCCGACGCTGAAGCTAAAGAGTCACTCTATCTCAATGTGAAAGAATCCTTTAAAAAATATATCCTTTATCCAGATCATGATCTGGATCGTCACGAAAATTTAAAATTGTTCCTTGGCATGAAGCACACCTCTACTAAAAAATTCCATTAAAATTTATTCATAATTTTCAAGCTATCGTACAGACAGACAAACTATCCCAAAAACATAACCTCCTTGGTGGAGGCAGCACAATGATCACATCAATCATCAATAAAAGGAATTAGCTTTTTAATACTTTTCCAAGGTACAATCATAGGTGGTTCTGCTACATTAAAGGGGAACACCGTGTTTTTTTTGTTTTTTACACTGGCCCAATGTATATATAAAAAAAAAAACGGTGTTTCCCCTTTAAATACAACAGAATCTGGATTTACCTAAAGACAGCTTGATGGCTAAAACTAAACATCCTTGGTTTGAATTGAGCTGAATTACCTGGTTTACAAAAGGAGAGTTTGCTAAAAATTCACATCAATGTCAGAGCAATCATATTAAATGACCTCCAACTAGCCAAAAAGTCTAAAGGAATCCATCCAGAATAATCAGAAAACATCACTGATGGCTTCAAAGAGCGAGGTTAGGGAGTATGGAACTCTTACCTAGTTTGTCTGTAGAAAAAAACCCTACAACTTGAAATTTGTGCACATCTCTCTTAAGCTGCATCTTTTCCAAAACATCCCAAAGAGCCCAGAGGATAAAAACGTCCCTGTATTTTGGAACAAAATCTGTAGCTTTCTCTGAAACAACTCTGATCCTTCTATTCTGAACAAGATGCTCTGACAGCTGGAGCTCCTTTGGTTCAAACACAGATCACATTTCACCTTGAATTCGAAAAATCTGTCTCCTAGCAACCACATGGGGATTTTGTTGCTGCCGCAAACCTTTAGGTCAAACATATTTGGTTTATTACAAAAAAATGAAACACAATCCAGTAAAAGTGCTTGACTTTTTGTAGAAATAGTCTTAAATGGCATCTCTCCAAAACATCAAATACAAGATCTGAATCATGTCCGCCCACAGCTAGCCTGGGAACATGAGGAGTAGGTTGAAGAGGAGAGGGAAATACACAAGTTCAACTATGCGGATAAAAGTAAACACAGAAGCGTGTTACCTTGGAGCGGGCTTTCACCTCCAGCAGCATGTTCAGGTCTATTGGAATGTGAGAGGCCTGCATCATCAGACAGAGCCAGGCGCCCATCCACGGACAGCTGGCTGCAACCACCAGCTGCTGGGGGACCCGAGACAGCAGCTCCATCCACACCTGTACATGCAGACACAGATTGACGTAAATGACAGCATGATGTTGGCCACACAAGATTCATTTGAGAGCATATAGTAGCAGCCATTCAAACTTTCCTCCAACTCCAAGCAAAATCCCTTCCAACTTCCAACGACTGGAGTGACCCCCTCTTTCATTATTTTTTACTCTGACTCCACCCTTTCAATGAATTACAGGGTCTGACCAGGAGATGATGCTTCTCTTTAGATCTTCATGTCCACAAATCATGACAGAAAAAATATTTTAGTACAAATTTTGATGTTTAAAAGGGAATTGTAGAAGACGAGCCAAGGATCAGCCAAGGGCCCATCAAGGAAAGTGGGGAAGTTTTGAAAGGCTACTACTGTAAATCAAAAAAAAGTTCCTGATCAGAGACAGTTCCTTCTTTGTTCTCAAGCCTTAAAATAAAAACAAAAAAAACATAATTCTGCTTTTATCACAAACCTTTTGTATAAGATCAAGTATTTCCTCATTGCTCTCCAGTATGCAGGATTGGAAGATGTGTCGCAACATATCTTGTAATATGGGGTTTATCCAGACTGCGATACTCTGCAGGGAAAGAAAAAAAAAAAGATGCAATGAATAAGAACTTTGATCGCTGTGCTGCGGCAGGTTTACGTCCACATTGCTGCTTCGGATGATGACCGGCTGTTACCTCATCAGCTTTAGACAGCAGCGTGTAAAGAGTTTCCAGGGCAGCCTTCCTTACTGATGATATGGTGTGTCGTAAGAACGGCCAAACTCGAGGAACCAGGACGGTGAGTGACTGACCCATGCTACGGTGAAGAAAAATAAAAAATAGGTGCCTTAATGTAACCTAAGATTTTAATCCCAAATACATTTAAGGCGCCATTAAAAGACTCTGACCTGCACTGTCGGACGTGAGGAAAGGTCAGCAGCAAGGACAGCAGAGTCATAATGCTGTTGGTGGAAGCGGTGAGATCGTCCAAGTCCAAAAGTGCATCCCATAGTGTGTTCACAATAAAAGGTACCTGTACGACAATCAAATTAGTTTCAGACTAATGGAACACAGTTGTACATTTATATTAGAAGCATTGCAGGAGAACTTAATCACCCTCTGACCTTGTTGGGCAGCAGCTGGATCAAGCCATCCACCACTGGAATAAGGGCAGCAGCAGCAACAGCTCTGACATCATCATCCAGGTCCTGTAAGCCTTCAGTGATGGCAGGCAGCACCCGGGGAAGCAGCACAGAGATGAGATCCTGTGAAATAAAAGGAACATAAAGATTATAATCGTCAATATAACAAGGGTTTAAAGTAAGAAAAAATAAGCAAAACTTTTTTGTCTGTGTCTATCCCAAAAGGAAAGCATCAATTTCATATCTGTTATGCACATGCAGTCTTAAGGGCATCCCATAAACTAAAAAAAGGTACCTGTCGGACAGCCAAGGCGTATTTGATCCCCAAAAGGCCTCCATGCCGGACCTCCCACTGGTCTTCTTTCAGCAGCTTCAGGAGGACATCTACAGTCATTAAAACGCTATTTTCACACATGTGGAGAAGAGCTACGCCGAGTGTCTGAGCACAAGTTTCTCTCACAGGAGCCACCACCTATGAAGATACAAGAGGCCAATATAACATGCAGCATGTTGCCAGGTTTCAGCTGTATAGACTTCAAAATAAAAATTACCTCATCAGAAACAAAGTCCCCAAAGCGGTCCAAAGCAAACACACAGAGGAGCCGGATGACCAGGTCCTCTATCCACTCCTGATGCTGGCGCAACATCTAACCAAAACAGGAGAACTAATAATGTACAATAGTTTTTTTGGAAAATGAAAAGACAAATAAAAGAAAAGGAAACAGCCTTCATGAGCGACTGAGATGTACCTGCTCTGCACTGCTTCCAAGCAGTTTCCCTCCACCAGCACCATGAGACTTTATGATTTCTCTCAGACCTGTTCCAGCACCGTGACGGACCTGAAAACCACAAAGCCAACCGTTCATTTTAGGAAGTATTAGAGTGCACTGAGAGCATCACTACCCTTTGCACCATCACTTTCTACGAGGGACGTTCAATAAGTAATGCCCCTGACCCACTTCCAGTTTTTTGATCTAGCTGAAACTTTGCATGTACAATTATTTATATCTCTATACATTAAGTGGGAAATTACAGAACTGAACTAATTGTAGTTTCTGATTTACAGGTGTTTGAAGTGAGTTCAAAGTCTGAAAAAGAGCCTGTTGAGTGTCGAGCAGGTATTCGCTTTTTGTATTTGAAAGGAAGCACACCATGGGAGACTTTTGATAAAATGAAAGTAACTTATGGTGATGATGCCCCATCATATGACCTTGCAAAATGTTTTACGAGGTCGTATGACAGGGCATTATCCCCATAAGTTACTTTCATCTCATCAAAATTCATACGAAATACGAAAACTCAAAATTTACTCAACACCTGTAAATCAGAAACCACAATTAGTTCAGAGCTGTATTTAATCTATAGCAAAATTTCAGCTAGGCATTATTTATTGAACACACTTCGTATGTAACAAACTCAACCCGTGCATTTGTACGGAGCCCCTAAAGGGACATGGAGGGAAAAAATAAAGTTTTGCGAGATCTCGCAAAAGTTTAGCGAGATCTCGCAAAAGTTTAGCGAGATCTCGCAAAAGTTTAGCGAGATCTCGCAAAAGTTTAGCGAGATCTCGCAAAAATATTGCGGAATCTTGCATGAGTTCTTTTTTTCCCCTCCATGTCTCTGTACATTTGAGAGTTGATGCAACAATATAAATTTGTAAAAATATAGGAAACACTTTCTGTTTTTACTCTAAAATAAAAATATTAAAGAAATATAAGAAGAATTAATATTAAAGAAATATTCAGAAATCACCCAAACATCCCAATTAAATTAAAAATCAAAAAACAAATTTTATTTTGGTGATGTGTTTAGAGTGATCTAAAGAGTTAGGTTCCAAATATAGTTTAACGTGCAGTTCTAAAACTTTTACTCTGGCATCATCTGAGGTCTACAGGATACAGTTTATTCCCAGATTTTTTTCTAAAAAAGAAGAAGAAAAAAAAAAAAAAAGTGGACCCTTTTTTCCAGTTACGCAACTTCTGCAGGTAACTAGTTGGACTGGATTTAATTTAAGGGTTGTAAATTAAAGGATAATAAAGCTGTAAGCCAAAAAACTGATCAAATCCTGCATCGCTTTTCTTTCTCTTGACTTTTATCAAATAAAATCACAGTAAAATATATTCATGCTTAAGCCTGACGCTCCAACAAATTAAAATTTGTTTCGTTCATTCGGACGCTCATGGTTTTGGTTTTTTTTTATTACCTCCCATGATGGATTGAAGAGGTCGTTACAAAGCTCCTCACAGAAGCTCTCCAGAGGCCACTCTTGTGACTAAAGACAAAGAACCAACACATCACATTTAGAGTAAAATCTCAGATTCCATAAAAGGGGTTCATTAATCCATCATTTCATACCTCCTCTAAGAGACCAGAGTTATCTGGAACGTTGTCAATTAAGACCTTATGTTCCGTTGCTGGTTGGTCAATTACTACGTTGGTTGTTTTTCTGCGTTTTTCCTCAGGTTCACCTTCGAGGCAGTCATTGCTAAAATTAAAGAAAAAAAATTAAGACACTCATTAGCAAAACTTAACACCTGCTGGGTGGAATAAAAAAAAAAAAAAAAAAAAAAAAAAAAAAAAAAAAAAAAACGTGCTGCCAATGCATAGGATTAAACAGAAGCGTGAAGGTGTGCGTTTATAATCTTACCTCTTCTCACTGGGATCCACATCTCTAGATTTTTGCTTTGCCACTAGTTTCGCCAGCCTTTTGGCTTTGTTCTTCTGACGGCTGCTCATACCAGGCCTGAACTCGGAGTCGATCAGTTCAGCAGCCTGAATAGTCTGAAACGCCACCAGAAATATTAGTATTGGTCATTAACAAAAAGATTTCACAATTGTTTTATATTTAGTTTCTGCAACATAAGCAACAAAAATGCTATAAAATGTGACTTAACAGTATCATCAGTCCACTGACTTCATAACTAAATTTTTATGTTGTGATCCAGTTAGATTGAGGATGCAGCTTTTTATTAAAGGAATACTCACTTTCAAAATGCTTAAATTAGAGCCAAAAGCAACAGAAATCTGATCACCAACTCAAAAGCATAAAACGGGTTGAAAACTATAGAGGTTTGGCAAAGACAAAGTCAAGCTTCTGTGTGTCGGTGTGGGGATTCCATAAATCTTAGCAAATTGTAGGGACTAACGTCTAGTCCCCAAGGGTACAAATGCTGGTTTAGGTTTAGGTGTTGGGCTTAGGACTAAGGTGTGAGTTGAGTTTCAGTTAGGATTAGGTATGAACTCTTAATGATTAAGGTTAGGGTCACGGTTAGGTTGTAGAAATAGGTTAGAAATGAATGTCCCCCAAGGATACAGGGAAAAAAAAATAAAATAAACTGTGTGTGAGATAGCTATATCTAAAGTAATGCTGCGTTCACCTTGCAGGAGCAGCAAAATCGCGTCTGCTGCTTCCTTTTTGCTGCTTGTACCAGTTAGTTCTGACGCGCAGCTGAAGCAGCTTTGTTGCTCTGGCTGCACGGTCGAAAAGTGTGTTTGACGCATGTTGGGCGGAGCTACTCTATCCTTTCTTTGCCTTGCAGCTATATTTGCTGTGATCAGTGGGAATAAAGTAGTTTCAATATGTTTTTAAGTGGGAAAATCCATCTGAAAACTTAATCATTGCAGTCAGTTCATCCAGATTACCATCCTGCCTTCCAATATTATTTCTGTCGGAGCCGCTCAGACCCCCACATACCAGCGGTGCCCTGTCAGTAGGAATCCCATTCAACAGAAGCCTCTGGCCCAGTCGCCTCCTCGGGGTTCGCCGCGGCGGCTGGAAGCGGTTTACATGTATGTAATCCAAACTGCAGGCAGCAGGATAATAAAAGCGAACATATTCTTCCGACAGATTTCAACATTTTAAGTTAATTTAGGCGTTAATAAACTGTTTCAGAGGAGTAATCACAGAGCTCTGTATCATCAGCGATGTGTCTGTCTCCCTGCCAGCTCCCAGAAAGTCGTACTCTGCATATCCGCAATACCATACATTTGGTCAGTTGGATGGAAGTGAACTATCTTTAATGCCCACAATAGATGCACATCTCATGAGCATGGAGGACATTGTGATTTAAAAAAACAAATAAATCTCAATATTTATAGCTATTGGTCTTCAGCAATAGTAACACAGTTCAATATTTCCCTACCACACCCTGAAGAGTTCCACCTTCTTTTAGGGTCCAATTCCAGTTCTAAGCCGGTTTAATTTTATACCAAGGTTTCTATTTGTCATAAGAAACTCTTCATTGTTTTAATAAGAACATCCAGCACATGACCGGTAACTAAGACCATTAAGAATGAATGATTTTTTTTCCTCCTCATATTTCTGAACAAGAGGTTAAGAGTCCACAAAGTCCAATGATTTGTATAGCAAACACCAAAACAACACTGACCACGTGGTTGCGGGAGCTGCAGCCAGCTGTAGCTTTATGCCCGTGTGCTTTAAACCCGCCTGGATGACACGAATAATCTAAGTCCTCATCATTGAACAGATCGTTTGTGTCCATTCCAATAGCGGCACCCATGTCCAGGCCCAACTTCTTCTGGAGCAGCTTCCTTTGGCGTGCAAGGCGTTCCTTTGGATCCATCTCACCTGAGAACAAGGAAAAAAATTGTAAGAAACTGGATATCAGTCAGAAATGGTAGATGAGCTAATGAGAGTATTGGGAGAATAATGTGTCTGTGGATGTGCAAACAATGGATGTTCGTTGAGTTCAACATCTTTAGATGGGGAAAAAATACAGGGACACATTATTAATAAAAAACTTAAAAAAGAACGGCATCAAGGAGAAGCTTATTGTCCCCATAAGCCTTTAACAGGAAATAAAATGTGATCACGAGGAAGAAGCATGTAAGTGAACAAAAGGAAAGGACCAGCAGACAAGAAGTCCTGCAGCAAAAAGGTCCACTAAAAGATAAAGACCAGCTTTCCCTATTCAAATCATATTCAAATCCATAAGCGAGAGGTGCCTGGTTGGTCACTGAGGGATCATTTTCACTATGGAAATGGTGCTACAGTGCAAGAAATTTGGTCACACTTGTGATCTAGTTTCTCCTTAATGCAAATGAAAACATTTCAGAGTTATGCTACCAAATAAAAACAAAAAAGGCTCAGTAACTTTGGAAGTCTTTTTATGGTAAATGGTCATTCCAGCAAATGTAACCGAGCACCTCAGTTCGTAGCACTTCGTTGCAAACAGTAACTTCCATCAGATAAGTAATGTGGCCGTTAAAAGTCTGTATTCGACACATTCATACGCAATGATTCACCTTAAGTTAAAATTCTAATTTCAGACACATGTGCTCCTGTTTGTAAAGGAAACAAACAGAAAAACAACAACGTTCCTCTCACAAACACCTCATCAACCAGCAGATGGAAGGCTAAGGTGCGTCTTTCAACAAAAAAATTTTTGTTATTTCCTCTACACTCAATAGTTTAATTCCCCTTTTGGGAGCTGTTTGTCACAACTATAAAGAACTTCTGATTAAGATTCTTACTTTATTTTCAAATTTATACAAATCAAAATTGTATTAAATAGAAAAGGGGATTATTTTCCCTTCTTTGCAGTTAACTTGTGAGTTGTGCCATTTCAAGAACAGGCTTGTAGGTGCCTCATGTGGTCCCCGGGCACCATGTGGGTGAGCACTAGAGCACCAGTTAATGGAAAAAGTAGGATAATAATCGGTGTAAATGGGTCAAGTCTGCAAGGTTTTAATGGAGTGCAGCAAACTGGTTTAGCAGAGGACAAAAACCAAGAAGCAAAACCACAGCAGTTGGCCATCCATTCACCTTTTCAACAAGTTCTGGAGAGTTGTGCTTTAAATATTTATTATTTAATTTGTGTTGACCAATTTGCCTATTATTCATTTCCGGGTCATTTTTGTCTATATCACAATAAAAAGTAAACCTATATGCCATATGTTATTTTGGTTAATTTAACCAGGAGGGGGTGTACTTTAGGGAAAAGAAAGCTTCAGAGCAAAAAGTCAAGTCTGGGTGCCTGAGGAGGCTTTAGGAAGAAAAAAAAGAAAAAGGGTGTGGAATATATTCTTGAAAATACGAATCCGTTATGAATATGTCTGCACAAACCAGTTTTGTCTTCCTGCAGCTCAAACTCAACTCCTGCAGATCCAAGCAACGAAGCTCCATGTCTGAGCAGGCGGGAGATGTCGAAATGGTAAAAGTTCAAGCGGTCACAAGAAGAGTCCTCTGGAGACAGGTCTTCACGGGACTCTAAAGGGATGCAAAAAGTCCCACAGCTGTTACCTGTTCTCTTTAATAAACTAAGAATTCATCAGGTAATGTCTCAATGACAAAATCCTCGTTTTACCCACAAATAAAAAAGCTTCAACAATGTTTTAAATTCCATGAAACATGTTAAAACATATTTGCTTTTTAAAAGAACATGTAAAGAAATAAACCATTTAAAAAACTTAAAGCTGCCGCTACAGTAGTAGCCATTCAAAATTTCTCCACTTTCCTTCATAGGCCCTTGGCTGGTCCCCTACAATTCCTTTTTACATATCAATCTTTGTACTAAAATATTCTGTCATGATTTGTGGACATTAAGATCTAAAGAAAAGCATAATTTCCTGGTCAGATCCTGTATTTCAGTGAAAGGGTGGTGTCAGAATAAAAAAAACCACCAAGGAGAAGGCCAGTGGCTGGAAATTGGAAGGATTCTACTGGGAGTCGCAGGGGAGTTGGCGGCCAATCGGCTGGCGTTTAACTGGGAAGGGCTGTTTTGAATGGCTGCTACTGTATATCACAATGCATATGGTTACAATGGTTTCCCTTTTCTTTCCCAGCAATTGGATTTATATGTATATGCAATGTCATACAAGCTAAAGAAAGATATTTAATATTTTACAGATTGACTTTGCTACTGGACAACCATTATATAAATGACCACTTGATAACCATGAAAGGTTCATCAATTATGTAGAAAACAAAAAAAAAAAAGAAAAAACATATCAAACACGGTATTATTCAGAATGACTAAGTAGTCTGTAAAATTGCCGAAAAAATGCTCACCTTCCTTTGGCTTTGGAGCCGGATTCCACTCCGGAATATTTTTCACGATTGCCTCCACCGCTTGACCCGCAGCAATCCGAGTGTCCCAGCTGGGACTCCTTAGATAAATAAGGACCTTGGGACAAGGATTTAATCTGATTTAGTACCAGCATATAAAATAAAAATAGAACTTTTCCTAAGTTTTCATACCTCTTAATTCTAAAATCTTTGTTACTTTACTTCCAAATATTTCAATGTAATTTATTGGGATTTTGGTTGGTTAATCAAAGTTTAATGCAAACTTGGAAACAATGGTCAAGTCATGGAATAAGACGGCGTACTAAATGCCTAGTAAAAGTTAAAACAGCCTTATACTCAACTTTATCAGACAGCAACTATTGATCCTGTTATAAATTAAACAAGATTCAACACAGCAGCGCAAAACAAAGTAGTTCATAATTGTGAAATTAAATGAAAAGTGTATATTGTTTGAATCAGAAAATTATCCTAAGTGTGCTTTTCCACCCGAATGCCTTTAATTTGATACCACAACACTCGGGATTTGTGAGAAATAAGCATAAATATCAGCATCAGCCAATGTTGGCATCCAATTAGTAAAACCTAGCTTATGTTAGCAATCAATATTTATTTCCATGTTGTGGCAGTTTTTTGGTTTCAGGGGATGGAAGTGGAGGCATGGGGTCGCTGATGTGGTGTTTGCAATGCCAGCACCGTGGTTGGTTTTAGAGGTGTCCAAAGGGTATAGAAATCATTCAGATCAATTATCGGTAATAACAGCAATATTAATATCTGAATAAGTCCTGATTTTCATAGCAACGCATCCTTACAAAAAATACAATTATGGGCAGCCAAAGGCCTTCAGAAGTAATCTAAAACAATCCACCAATAAAATGTTATCTTTGCATAAATGTAAAAAGGCTTCAGAGGTTCTTTAGACGGCATTAGCATTATGAAAACCAGCGTACACACGGTAAACGCCTCGAGCAGAGTTAGAGTATGCAACAACGTTAAAACTTTCAGAAAGATCACAGCTCTCCTTCCATCACCTGAACATGGACATTGGTGGTAAGCTGAATAGTGAGGCGCATGGAGCATCATCTAGTGAAGCAGCCCAGAGGCCCCAGGTTACTGGAGGGACTGCAGAGATTTATTATTTAGGTGGGAGAATCTGTCCCCAGAACTGAACAAACCTGGCGTTTGTGGAACAATGGAAATAGAAAGTGCCACAAAGCGTTTCTGTCTGCAGTTTACTTGAGAATAATTATTGGAAACAGCAAACATGTGGAAGATTAAAGAACCCATACATTTAGGTGTGATGGGCCAAAAACAAAAGCCGCTCATCACCATGAAAAACATCATCCTTATGTTGAAATAGTGATGACAGCACCACATTGTGTAGACATGTTCCATCATCATGGAGTAGACAGGACAACAGAGCTGATCGGAAAATGAGCGGTGCCAAAAAACGGGGTAACCCCCCCCTTCCTGAGTTTCACTTTATAGCAGGAAGCTTATTCAGTTAGCCCCGACCTAAACCTAGGGCTGGGTATTGTTCAAAAATTTTCGGTTCCGGTACCAATACCGATACCTTCACTTCGATACCGGTTCCTGAACGATACTTTTTTCGATACCAGTTTTATAATATCAATTTGAAGAAAAAGAAAATTACACAACATAAAAAAGTACAAATCTTGAGTTTTATTTTAAGCTCTGATTTTTCCATTTACATTTTTCCTCTTACATAAAAAAAAAAAAAATTCTGTGTCTAATATTCACTGTTGCATTGTGAGGACCTTTTTACTTAGCAGGTTTCCTTTAGAAAAATTACCATGTCTGACAAACAAGCCCGTTGAATGGGATCCTACTGACAGCACACCGCTGGTATGTGGGGGTCTGAGCGGCTCTGACAGAAATAATATTGGAAGGCAGGATGAACTGACTGCACTGATTAAGTTTTCAGGTGGATTTTCCCACTTAAAAACATAATAAAACTACTTTATTCCCACTGATCACAGCAAATATAGCTGCAAGGCAGAGAAAGGATAGAGTAGCTCCGCCCAACGCGCGTCAGAGCCACTTTTCGACCGCGCAGCCAGAGCAGCAAAGCTTCTTCAGCCGCGCGTCAGAAGCTGGTACAAGCAGCAAAAAGGAAGCAGCAGACGTGATGTTGCTGCTCCTGCTGCGTCCAGTTTGAAAGCAGCATGATTCACTCCGCTCTGGCTTTGCTCTGCCCACGGGCTGCTGAGAGGAGGATGGTCTCGGCATGTTCGACTAGGCATGTTTCGATACTCTGTAGAACCGAAGCATTCCGGTCGGTAACATAAAAGAACCGAAGTTCGGTACCCAGCCCTACCTAAACCCCATAGTGAGTATGTGGCAAGAGCTGGAAAACTGATCATTTATATATAATTTGACTGTGTTTGAGCTGTGAAGCAAAGAGAATTGGGCAACAGTTTTGGTCCACATATATGCAACGCTAGTAGAGACAGACTTCAAAATTTCAGATAAAACTGCAACAAAAGTTTCTTTTAAAAAGTTACTCAGACAGCTGAATCCAAACAAAACGCTACTTTTCAGACCTTTTTTTTTTTTTTTTTACTACAATGTTTTAAAACAGCATCCTTTCCCTCCCACTTCAGTTATCCTTTCATTTTGTCTATTTTAAAAAGCCTAATGAAAATAAAAATGTGCTAGTGTAGTTGTAACATGGCAAAAATATGAACAAGTTCAAGTTGTGTTTACGTTTTTACAAGGCTCTGTAATCAAATCATCCAATGAGTTTATACACTTATTCATTACCAGCCAGCAAATTGCCAGTTTCTCTCACTCTGCTTATTAAACATTGTCAGAACAAAACAAATAAAAAAATCCACACCTTTGACAAGAGGTTATTGAGTTCATGTGGGTGAAGTTTCACCACTTCTCCAAGCTGCTGTGCTGCTGCTTTCCTGGTTACTGGTGTTGTTCCGGTGTCGAGCAAGATAAACAAACGATCAAGTCTGAAAAAAGTAGAAAGACAATAAGCCACATCAATAAAGCATTACAGACTACAGACATCAACATGTTGCCATCTGAAAGACTGTGGCTTCACCGATGCTCACTGACAATTGACATTTGCTATTGTTAGGAATTTTATTTTTTTGGTTATGTAAATTGTGGTTATTCCGCTGAAGATAAATTTAATGTATAAAAGTAACCAAAGCACAGTTGTTTTAAGAATGGCAAAAAATGTAAGTTAAAAGAATTCAATTTGAAATGTACATTGTGTAGTAAGCAAGTTATAAACACACAATTTGAATTTAGCAAGTCATACACCATAACTGTTTTAAGTGCATATATTCTGGAGACTGGTTTTCTGTGTGTGAGCAAGGTTATGTTTCTATTTAAGCTGGAAATATTTCTTTGCTCAGTTCCAGAATAATTTCTTAGCATTTACATATTTAAAAAAAACTTTGTTTTAAGGAAAATTAATTTTTGTATCCATGTGAAATGCTGAAAATCCCATGCTTTACATTGATAAATGTGACATCACAGCTAAATGCTGATATCTGATGTAGCCACCACATGCCTGGATGATCACATATTGTTTGGTACTCAAGGTAATATCTAAATACCTTTTGAGCAAAACTTTCAAAAATGCCTTAATATACACTAGAAGAAAAACTACATCCAGATTAAAAGTTTTATTCTGCAAATAAAAAAGAAAACAAAACATATAAAGCTATAAAACCATGGCTTTAAATAGGTTATAACATCCTTGGTAGATAGATCAACCTACTGGGAAAATTGTAAGAAAGTAAAACGGAAAATATGTTAACTATACAAGCAGAGATATCAACCAATACCTCTTCTGTTACAATCCTTGGGATAAATTAATGAGCCTGTAGTCTATTTGCAAATCCCATTAACTCATGCAACTTTGCAAAACCATTTCACCTATGATGCCTAAAGAACTAAGACAAAATTAATGGTTGAAATCAATCAAAATTAATAATGTGATCAAAATTGTGAAACAAATTCTGATTAAGGTAACAAGAGTGGCGGTATACTCGCAAACGCTAGTCGGCCATCGCCACGCTATCTAGCTACCAAATTAAAGCTAGCAAGATTAGCATAGCAGGTAGCTAATTGTTACCAAAACTCGGTCGAACTGAGTCAACAGTGCGTGTGTAAATTACCTTGAAACAGCCATGCTTATTTGTTGTAGGAAACTCAATTTCCCACATTCAACACCAGTTTTATATCTTCTTTTCTTCTAAGGTGTCAATACGATAGAAGATAGTGGGCGAAGTCATTAGCTAGTTAGCCGTTGGTTGCTAACTAAGGCCTTGCCGGGGCTGTGAACCTCAGCAGCCCAGCGGCTCACTAAGACTCTGAGCGCTGACTATCATGTCTTCAAATCCGTCCCCACTGTTCCTCTACTTTATAGTCCCATAAAATGCGGCCTAACGTCACCGAGCTGAAGCTCAGTCTATCCTTCGGAACTCTTCGCGGATAAATATTTCAACCTAATAAGGATTAGAGAGTTATTTTGTTGCACGCTGAGGGCAACCAAGAAGACTGTTTTTATATGAGGAGCCATCTTGCATTTATTCCTTCCTCCATGGCAGGCGAATGCTGATTGGCTACAAGCGTTCAGGAGAGCCAATCAAAATGTGTGTTAAAACAGGAAAATAAAATACGGTAAAAAAAAAAAAAAAAAAAAAAAAAAGCCCACACATATTGTATTTTTTCTCTCTCTCTCATTGAAGCACCGGAAACATTTCCATACTCACTCAGCATTTGAAATGGGTACTATACAGCTAAAAGTGCATTTAAAAATGTAGATTTTTTTTTTTGCATACATAAATGCATATACTATTATATACCATCAACAATATCTAAAAAAATATATATTTTAAAAATAATATTCTTTTAATTGTTGTTCTTAAATTAAGCCATGTTGAAACACTAAGTTACTGAACATGCCTTCTTATTAGTCCAAGACTTGAGCTAGCCATGGTCCTGAAATTAGTTAAAGAGCCTGGCCAAATTTTCCTACAAACCCTCTTTACATGTAGTTTTGTTACCTATAGAACAACAAATGATGTTTTGTGTTTTGTAATTTTATTTTAACTATTAAATTGAGTGCTTTTCAAATCTACCTACCCACCAACAAGTATTTGTACAAACATTAATGGATTAATATTTACCTGTTCAGCATATTGTATTTTTGCAGCTGTATTTTGTTAACAAGGTTTCCCAGCCGAGTTTAAGTATCATAACAGTTAGCCCACTATGTATGCACACATGCTGCTATATGGAACCGAAAATTTTTGCTATATGCAGTTACTGTAGGGAGGCGATGTGGTTAAAAGGACATTAAAGAAAACAGAAGGACAAAACAGAAAACAGAAGAAAAAAAGTATGAGCTAGAAATTCTTCTGGAGGTAGAAAAAAAAACAGCAAAAAGTTAGAAGCAGGCATAGATCCATCTAGGATTTTGTGCTTTTAGAAAACAGAAACAATAAAAAAAGAAGTACTCACTATGGAGTAATTGCGAGGGAAATAAAAAAAAGGAAAGTATATAAAGTTAGTGGTAGGCAATAACACTGCCAATGTCAATTGAAAACACAAGCACTGAAACAGGAGTTCTTCCCATGGGAATAAAAATCAGACGCAATCCCCGGCAGCAATTGCTTCTACAACGACTCGAAATTAAATGTATGCAGATTGACCAAAGAAACACTGGGCCACATATACTTTTATAGAAAATAAATAGAACAGGTAAAACACCATGTTGGTGACAGCAATAGATAAATAAATAATTCAGAGATGGATGGTGCCATCAGAAAACCTATTCAAAAAAACAACATTTGATATTCGTCATGCCCATCTGTTCTCGACAGCCTTGGATCAACGTCTATGCAATATTTACTGAACAGAGTTGGCATATTGTGAAATAAGTAAATTATATCAAAATAGTCTAAAAAGTCTATGGACATAAAAATAATTTGAAACTCCTGTTCTTATAATCAAAGCAAGAAAAAGAGAAAGCTCTGATCAATATGCTCATAGATTGTTTTTTTTTTTTTATTTCTTCAGATGTGGAAACAAGATTCATTTGCTTTGTTTTCTCTTTAATAAAAATATTTATTGACTGTTTTATGTTGTTTTTCTAGTTTATTGAGCAAAAACCATTTATTTACATTTTCTAGTACGAATCTCCACTTTTAATTCTTTCAACAACAAAAAAAGAGAGAAAATAACAGTTATATACAGGAGATCAACTTAACTTGTGCAAGGCAACATGAATAAATAAATAAACCAATGGAAACATACCAAACCAATCTACAAAAGTATAAGTACATAAAGCATATGCAGGTTTTAAAATCAACAATTAAAAGAGACAGACTCGTTCTGCAACAAGATCACGTTAACTTTAGCCAAAAAAAAACAGAAATTACTGACTACTTTATGTTATCAAGAAGGGTGAGAGATTCTGCAAGTTAGGCAGTAATAATGCCTGGATAGTGGTAGTAAGGCAAATCAGATATATGCTGTATGTGTGTGATATGCAGTACTGGGGTTGAGGGGGGATGGCATCTCCCTTCTTAAAAAAAAAAATCTTAAAAATCATCCTCCTTCTTAAATGACCATCCCCCCATATTATCTCCTGTGACATTTTATTACTGAATGTGTAAACTTTCTACTATATATTAACAGTAATGACAATAATATTGCCCTTTCAACATTTGGAGGGCTGTGAGCTTACAAGTAGCCTGAACAAAATAAATAAAATGAAAGAAGTGGCCTACCATGACTATGAAGCCGATCCCAGTGCAAAATTTGTCCCTAACTGTGTGATGATAGCCATGCCAGTCCAGGGTCTGGCTGCAGTTCTACTGCCTTGGTCAAGGTGAATGACCGGCGTACCTGGCATGTAACAACCATAACATGCATATTGCTTTAGGTTACTAGAGTATTTTGATTAGGCTAATACTGGTGATATGTGTATGTTAATAATTAATTTATGATTTAATACAATAAGGAACAATAATTTTACATCAGCCCAGGTTGATTTGGATTTCTTCATAACAGAAATCATTATTAAGCTGTTCCTTTATTCACTTGGGCTTTCTCTGCCACACAGTTTTCTCTTATATTTTTCAGATACCTGTTTCATGGGCTGTTAAACTGCTATATTGCACTATATTTCTTCTTGTGGTTTTTAATTGGATTCACTTGTTGCTTTTATTTGTATTGCTGAATACTTTTAAGTACTTAAATGTTAAGTGACCAAGAAAAAGGGTTAAAGTTTATCAGTATTTAGAAATCTAATTGATTCTGGTTCTGAAAAAAAAAAGCAGAAACCACTGCTCTCCAAATCAGAGAGCTCTAATAAAACAAAAGCAATGAACATGTTTGATTATTTTTTGTTTTTTAACTTGTAATCGTTGTTGCTTTGGTCAAATTTTTTGTTCATATTTGACAGAAGGAGCTTTTTTTTTGACACAGCTGTTTAAAATTCATGCTGCTCTTGCCTGCCGTGCTGTGGGTTGTGAAGTGACACAGGCACAAATCTTCAGAGGATTTGTTCATGCTGATGAATACACAAGCCTGTAGGATTTCAAATATGTATAGACTTAGCTAAAATAGCACTGCTTGTTTCCGTTCACACAGAGCAACAGATGGATGAGTGGGCTTCTGGGTTTTTTCCACTCAGAACATCAAGATGACATAACGAAATTAAGACAAAAAGGCTCAGTTTCTTGTTTTTTCTTTTTTAACCTTTAATATTTTCTGAAGATTATGAAGTGATAAGATTTTTAGATATCATGTCAAAAATTTGCATCATAACTGCCATAAAATCTTCAAAAAATATGGGATGGAATACAGGTGGTTAACATCAATGGGTACTCTAAGTTACTGTATATAGGTGTACACATATTTCTGCTATGATAGCGGTCTAATGAGCAATGACTGCATGAATGGAGATGAGTGTAGATACATTTGATTGTGTATATTTATGTTTATATGTACAGAAATTAATTTATTTGCTCATTCAATAGACTTTACAGTAATATGAGCATGTAAATAAAATATAACATTCCACAAAGTTCAAGCATACAAACTATTCCCCCTTCATACTTTCCTCTGCTCGCTCCGAAGGCTTTATACAAAAATACCCTCTGAAAAATAATTTGGCCATAAAAAATATTTTATGATGTCTTTCTGTACAGATTTGGCTATTTTCGGGGTTTATTTTCTTACTGAAAGATCCAAAGCTTAACCATTTTACTTGTCTGGTAATTTTTATTAAGTGCAGTTGGGACCATAATAATTTTACAGCCATGGCAGATATTGGTGTAATACCATACTTTTTTCTTCTTTTTTTTTCTTCCAGAAATGTGATTGTGGCTGGAAAAAAACCCTCTAAACATTATAAACATTTTGGAGTGGCAAAGATAAAATCCTGATTTGAACCCCTTGAAGAATTTACAGAGGTATGTAAAGATTAGGGTGATGGCTAGAAGGCCTTCCAACATTAAAAGGGTAAGTTGTCAACCTATCTGTGAATACATTTAAAAAGCTGGTCAGCAGTTATAAGAAGGTTTAAATGTGATAATCAAATCAAAGATTTTTCTACATATTTCTGAGAAGGATATGCATAATTTCTGACAGAAACTGTGCAAACAGCATCAATGTAACAATTTATTGAGGTTGTTGGGAACAGTGATGGTTTTTTATAAGTACTTCTAAAGTACTTGAAAAGTTATATGTGCTTCGATTTGTCTATAAATCACTGAATAACTTAGCTCCAAATTAGATTGCACACTAGTTGTTTGTGTTTTACCCCCCCAGACCTCTCAGATCCTTTTGCTCAAGTTTACTCTGCACACACAGGACCAAAGCAAAACATAGAAAAACAGTTCTTATGCTCGGAAAAATCTGGAACAATCTCCCAGAAAACTACAAAAGTGCTGAAACCCTTTATAGGGCCAGTTAGCCTGATCCCGTTTTCTACTCTCTGCTTCCCAGGTTGATCCTGCCTGAATACCTGAAGCTCTGGAGAGTTTTTCTGCCGGTGATCTGTCTGCTCGTTCTCAGTAGAACTCTGGAGAGCTGTCTCTGTCAAGTATCTGCCTGCCCGCTCTCAGAAGATTACTGGAAGGAAACTCAATCTGTGATCTGCCTGCACTCTGTAAGCTCTGCCTCCGCCTCTGCCCTCAGCCTGCCTACAACCTCTGGACCCTCAAGGTTGCCCCCCTCTGCAGCTCTGCTCCACTCCTGAACAGGTACTGACCTGAACACTCTCAACCTGCAAAACACCTGGACCTCCACTAATCTCTCTGTCCTCCTCAGCAGTGAACCCACTCGTGACCAGTCAAGCCCCCTCCTGGATCTGATCAAACTTTGTACATTTATTGTAAATAAATCTTTGAACTTTTCTTCTGCCTCCGAGTGTTCTGCATGTGGGTTAGACACATCAATCCGAACATGACATATTTAGGTTTATAACCTAAAAAATGTAAGAGCCAGTATCAGTATTAATGCCTCTAAGGTTATGTTATCCCAAAAATTGTTTTTCTTTTACTCTCAAGAGTGGTTTTCATTAATTTCTTATAGAAGCACTTTTGTTATTTTTCTTAACATATTCGTGCAAGTTGGCGTTTCTTATTATTACATTGACATTCATTTTTGCCATCTAAATATCCATATTTTTTAATGTTGCAAAGGTAATAAGGTATTTTCCTGGATTCCAATAACACTATTGGCATGAAGAAGTATTTCACTGAGTGCCCTATAAAGGGTTAATTACAGATTTAAAAACTGCAGGTAAACTTGTCTTGCCTTATATTTCCAGTTAAAGTCCAAGTAGAAGTTAAAGATCTCCACATGGTTCTGTTTCTGATGACTGGACAGAAAAGGCGTTTTGTAGCTGTTTTATATATTTTTCTCTCTGGCTGGAGATAGAGGCATGTTAGGGTCAGCAGCGGCTTCCACTTCCACTTGCCTTTCTTTAACAGTATATGTGCTTGTTTCTCAGATTTTTAGAAGTGGCTAAGAAAAAAGGAAATCTGTGTCAAATCCTATTTATACCCTTGAGAAACAGGATATCAACAGTAAAAATTCTCATTCTGTTTATATAAAGAACATGTTACAAAAATGTTTGAACCAAAATGACGTTGGTGGATTGTTGGTGGTTATAGGGTAAGTGAGGAACCAGAGAAGCTACTTGTATTAAATTTAATTTAAGTATAAGACGATGCTTCTACGATACCAGATGAGTTTATGTTTTCAGATTTCTTTACCAGGGGTGCAAATAACTGAAGAAGGCAAATTAAAGTCTGTAGATAAAATAATGCAAGAAGTTAAAAAATTAAGAGTATGTATTTTATCATCCAAGGCCACTAAATGGTTTAAAAGAATTGAGAGGGAGCAGGGAAGCTAGGAGACTCTTCATCATGAGTTTCATCACTGCTTCCCTTTCTACACTAGAAAAATATCGAAATCTAGCTAAGTCATTTTCTTCTAAAATAAGTGCATTTGTTCTTGGATTGAGGAGGTAAAAGAGACATATTGCCGGTGAAACAAGACAATTTACACTTAAAATAAGAAAACACAATTGCATTGTCTTATGTCAAGTGCATATTATCTAATTTTCATATTTTAAGAGTAAAAATACTCATTCCATTGGCAAACTATTTAATTTACCTACTCAAATTAAGGGTACATTTTTACTTATTTCTAGATCGTTTTTCCAGTCTACAGGAAACTCCAGACACAAACACAAGGGAATCAGAAATGCATGAGCGGTTTGGAGCCAAACCGCATTGTTTTTATGACAGGAACTCATTACAATTGAATCCACCTCAACCCTCTTTGAATGTCTTGTTCAGAAATAACCAGCCTATTCAAAGAGTAATGAATCAAATGTTGGAGAAAACAAACTGAATCTTAAGAGAGGATGTTTGTCTGGGAGTTAAGGAAAAACTTAGAGTATGTGCTGAAGGTCTTAACAAAGAAAAATAAAGGTTCAGTGTTTGTTTTAACCGAACTTAAAATACTTCACATCATAGTCATGGAGGTCTAGATGATTTACAATTCAGACCTGATGTTTCCAAGGAATAACTTTAAGATTGTTCTTTGGAAAATCTGAATGACGTTACAGAAGAAGCTTGAAGATGGATGACTTCTATTTTTTTTTATATTACTCATTTTTATGGCAAAGCTGGAACACAGAATTCATCAGCACACACAATGGAAGGAATGAACAAACTGAGTCATGGGTTAATAAAAAATGAAAATGTTGTAGATGCTGCCCTCTGCTGGCTGTGAGTTGTCTGTTCCCCTCACCAACAACCTTGTGTTCAGCTTGATCAGCTCTATCAGCCCCTTTCTAAAGTATTCAGATCAGTTGAGCCTTTCACATGGCGTTATATGCTACAAACACAAACTCTTATTTTTATGATCATATTTCAGACAATTAGAATGTCTACATTTTTCTATAATGCTCTTTACATCTCTGACATAAACAGAATGAGAAATGTTACTTAATAATCCATGTTATTCGTCTGGGGTATAAATATGATGTGACAGATGGAAATATTTTCTTAGCAACTCCTAAAAGTCAGAAAGACAAAAAAACATACCGTTAAAGAAAAGGAAGTGCGAGTTAATCTCGATAAAGAAGCAGCAACAAGAGTATAATTGCTACCCTTAACTCGCTTCTCTCTCCAGTTAAATTTTTTTTTTCAAATAAAAAAGCAATTTTATTTGCAAAAAAAAAAAATGCACTTTTTGCATTTTTCTTCAGTCCAGGGTTTATACAGGAATGAATAACTATTTTAATGCTTTTTAATGCTCTTAGAAATAATTTTAATGCCTTTAACAGCTACCCTTCGATCCACTTTTTTTGAAATTGGCATTCTTCCCCATTCTCTAGTTTTTTCTCAGACTCAAGCTTCTTTTCGGAGCATACGTCTTTGCGATCAACCAGAAGCAGTTCCACCCAAATATATCGTGATATATGTCTGACGAAATTGTTTTCAAAATTTTTTTTTTTTTTTTTTTTAAGAAGAATTTTAAATGCCACAATAAACACATTAATTGAATTTTAATGCCAATTAAGGCCTTAATTTGAAAAACAATTGAATGACTTTTAATGATTTTTAATGACCCGCGGAAACCCTGTCAGTCTCCTTTTTCTGTGATTAAAATTCATTAAAGGTTGTCTTTACCAGCTTTCAACATAAAGCTGAAAGAAAAGCAAATAGAGACTGTTATTTTCCCATTTAGAAAATGGCTCCATGTGGGTCAGACTGATTCATAGAACCTGTTGCCAATATGTTGTTCTACAGATTATCAGTTAGATTCAAGTCTTTACTTTGACTGGACCATTCAAATCATGAATATTCTTTAATATGAACCATCCCACTGTAGGGTGACCCCCGGTACCAAATATTTGCAGCCTCTAAGGTTTTATTCCAGTGTTGAGTTTACAGCCTCCCCAAAGCCTGATGTTGCCACCATGTGTCTATATTACAGCAGAACAAAGAGCGCTTTGTTCAAGTAAAATGAGGATGTAAGTTAAAACTGGTTATTTTAAAGGTTTTCAGGTTACCTATAGAGGAACACATCACAAAGCTTATCCTCTCACTGATAAATATTACAAATATCCATGTTCTGTTACAGCATAACATGGCTCATTTTCAAATGAGTCCTACTTAACCTGTCATTAGAACAAATTATTTGTTTAATGACAGGTTCCATAATCCGTTGACACACATTAAATTTATATCACCTTTAAGTAGTTTTGTCCAGATTATATCACGGCTTTGTAAGCTAGAATTTTTACTTTCATCTGTTCAACAAATGCAATTAGAAACCCTTTGGACATTTCATGCAGTCATAGCATTCAGGAAGGAGACAGAACTGTGTTTTTGGTACTAAATGTGCAAATAAACCACAAAACAAAAGCAGAACCTTTAAGAATTTAAGATACTGGTAGGAAGGTGTCATTATTCGTAGTAAAACAAATCCTGTTCCACCATGGGCAGGAAGAAGCTCCAAAAGCATTGTAATTAATGTGGGTAATACATATGACACATAAAAGGGTTAACCTTTTGCTAAGTGTGTGTAAATGTCTGGTTTCAGGTGCATCTCTCACACAGATAACTTAAAGAAAAGCACAGACTCAAGGTTGCAGTCATCCACATTTAACGATTTTTATGCAGTGAACTCAACAGGATTTCAAGTTCTAACTCAACTATCCTTTTTACCCCAAACAAATCCCCTGAACTGATCATCGTTAACACAGGTTGGTATTTTATTTAAAACAACTGTAGAAGTGGACAGCCACGCCCGAAACCCTGTGTACCGGATGAGGGCGGAGTCATAGTCACATGCTGCACATCTACAGTCTTGTTATTTGTCCAAACAAATAGAAATGAAAAAAAAACAACAAAAAAACAAAACAGCAACTAGAAAAAATATAAAACAAAAACAACACAAACTTTTAACTAAATCACAAACTTGACATAAATAAATTTTTACTGCCATCTTAACTTGCAGCACTGGGTAATTACTACTTCAGGTATACTTTGGCATAAAATGAACACAAGTCTTTCTGGTCTGCAGCAGTAATGGGTGCAAAACGGTGCATGGAAAGCACCTCGCAAACAACATTCACTCTTTTTATCTCAAACATTAAGAAAAGAAACATCCTCATGCAAGCTGTGCTCTGCAAACCAAAGCAGAGTTGATATGCTGCACACTGTGGAGCACCCAAACGACTTAAGGTGCTGCACAAATCTGATCTAGTCTCTAGAAATTAAAAACAAGACGTTGCACGTTCAAGCAAATCTAACTGTCTGGTTCTCTAGCAATTTGAAAATGTGGCGATCAGGCGTCAAAGCACGGCGCAGTGTAGCTGTAGTGCATGCTCACTGGGTAAGACCTGCTGGGAATGCTAGGCTTGGACTCTGTGGAAGTGGCAGTGGCTTGTGTGGCGCTATGCTGGGGTCCACTGGGACCCTGCAAGCTGCTACTTGAGTGGCTGAGGTAGGACCCAGACCTGTGGTTCGCAGCCAGGCCGGCCTGTGAAGCCTTCTGAGGGTACTGCATGGAGGGGAGTTGGAGGTACTGTGTCACAGTGGCCTGCTGGCCAGAGCTGTGGAACGCTGTTTGGCCCTGCTGCTGCTGTTGGCACTTCTGCTTGTTGGCCTCTTTTAAATCACTGTCATGGGCACTGCAGAGGGAAAATGAAAAGTCGATGAGTTTCAGAGTTTGTGCCTTTAAAGATTTACCTTTAATTCTCATTTATGTGAACCGTGTGATCTGTTCTCTCAGTAAAAAATGATTCCTATGGTGCTCCTTTGAGATGCTCTCATCTCATCTTGCAGAAGCGTGCGTACCTCTCAAACTTCTATGTTATTTGTTGTAGGGCTTTCACGATACTAAACTTTTCAACTCGATACCAATACTAAGGAAAATATTCGATACTCAATACCATTTTCGATACCACAAGGATAAAAACAAAGACTCCAAAATTCAACAGAAATTTTCATTAATAATAAAAATACAATAAATACAATAAACAATAAGAAGAATATTTTGAGGTTGTTTGCTGTGCACAATATTAAGCAAGCTTGGTAAAAACTTACAAAATAAAAATTAAGTTTTCCTTCCTTGGCTATGCTTTGCACAGATAGCAATGACACTAGCCAAACCGGTTAAGAAACAAAAATAATTCTCAGCAGCTGCACCTCTTACAAAAAAATGTCTGAAACTGAAAAGTGCACAGAATTATTCAATCACACAGTGTTCAGAAAGTACATTGTCCTCTATTCTGCACTTTAGATTAATGACTGTTTAGGTGCCACGGGTGGTAGCACTGTATCGATACTTTTGAAAATGAGTATTGTATCCAGATACGTTTCAGTATCGATACTTTTTTGGGTATCGATACTTTCGACAACCCTAATTTGTTGGTGTTTTACAAGATGCACAAAATATACTATGAAAACTGAATTCACATTATCCCTCTTTTATTTTTACAAGAAAAAAAGGCAATGAGTTAACATTTCCTAAATCAAGAGAATTTTTCCTTAATTTGAGCAGGTAAATAAGATGATCTGCCAATGGAATGAGTATTTTTACTCTTTGAATAAGATAGTTACATAGAATACACTTGAAATAAGACTACGCAAATGTTTTTTTCCTATTTTACATGTAAATCGCTCCATTGTCAAAGAAAAAAAAAAAATGACTACTTAGATTTCTGTTTTTTCCAGTGTGCTAATCGATTAATCTGACTATTATGCTTTATAATAATAATAAATAAAGCAAATTGTTGCTTAAAGAAGATTTTTGTTTACAGAATTAAAGGTGAAACTAAAACTTTTCCAATTGAGGATTTCAGGATAGTGCATATTGACGGACCAAAATAATTGTTTTTTTAATCTTACATGCAAAATGCTTATATTATGCCTATATATATATTTTTTAATCTGGGTATAATTACTACTCCAAGTGGGTCGCTCTGTCACCTAAAGGCATGTTTTAAAATCTCCATACCCTAGTTAACGATTAATCAATTACTAAATTAGTCGACGGTTATTATGTCGGCTAACTATTAAGAGGTGCTGACGAGATCTGCAGGTCAGAGAATCCATCATAGGACAACTATCAGTTGCACATTTCCATAATCTGGCATTTATGAAAGAGCAACAACATGTTGTTTAAACACAGTGAATACAAGTTTGGTTTGGGACAAACCATGTAGACAACTCAGCTAACATTTGGTATAAGGGATCTGGTCAAAAGAGATAACGTTAAGGGTAAAATGTGTGGCAGGCAGCAACCCATAAACATGTTTTCACCTTGGAACATGGTGATGGCTGCACCATGCTGTGGGGGGATGAAGGGCAGAGAAGTTTAGAGTTAAGGGGAAGATAGCTTCCTTATACTGGGTCTGCAATCGAAGGGTTTTAACCAATCACGGTCAATTTTTTACCAAAAAAAAGATCTAATTATCAAAAATACAAATGTCAACAAAATAAAAAAACAAAAAACAAATTGAAAAAAAAAAAAAAAAAAAACTCAGCATTAGATTCACCTGCTAGACAATTAACAACACGTAAAATACCTTAATAATCAAAGAAATCTGATTTTACCAAGTAAAGGAGACATACAAACTGAGTCCTGCACTTTTTGCCTATTGATAAAATATCCCCCTAAATTTTTTTTATTTTATTTTAGATTGACCCCACTGTGCTGGTGGACCACATGCTGTTGCTATGGGGTCAGGGGGCCACACAAAATCCTTCTAAGGGTCAAAATGTCCCTCAGACCAGGCTTAGAATGGCCAAATCAGAGTTCAAATCACAAATTAATTTAAGAATCTTTCCCAAGACTTAAAAAGCGATGATTTAGACACTGTCTAATGTGACAGAGCTTTTGCCATTTTGCAGAAGAAGAACGGAAAAAAACTCAGTATGTGTGTGTGCAAAACCACAGAGGATCAATGCTAGGTGGCCTAAATCTTTAACTGAAGCAGAAACTGACTAAAAAGTACCAGTTCAGGTGGAGCTCCATATAAATGCAGGCTACTAGTTTCCTACTTTCAATTGAAAGGAATTAGGAATCAGGTATACCTTTCTCTTTAAATCATCTACTGCTTTATCTAGGCCCATCACATAAATCTTTACAAAACCATAAAAGTTAAAGTGAAACAAATACTTTTTGCCGTGAACCATAGGTACGCACATAAGTAGTTTCTCTACACATGGCATGAGGTTTTCCCATGCGTAGCCCGTGAGGCGCTGCAGTCGGGGAGGCCAGCTTGGGGAGAGGTGGAGGATGAGGCGCGATGCGGACAGGCAGGCAGCAGCCACCAGTGAGGGGGTAAAACACAAAAAGAAGTGATCTATGGAAAACCAAAAAAAAAAAAAAAATCAGAAAAGCATTATAGCTGATTTAGTCATTTATTTAAGCAGAATATTTGAACCACATCCCAGGTTTCATTTTAAATTGATTGCATCAATATTTTTGTTCAAGCTCTAATTTCAAGAGTTAATTAAGGTTTTTAAAGCATAAATACCGAAGTTCACGATAAATTCATAGAAGATATTTCAACAAAGTCTGAGTTTTAAATGTGGAACCTCAGAAAAAGCAAGATTTGAAGAAGGAACATTAAAATAACTGTCATTAGGGAACCTAAAACATAAGATTGAAGCCAACAGATCTTTCTGCCTCTAGCTGTTAAAATACTGAAGTGCTGTTAAGAAACTGCAGTTTACACTTCTACATATATTTAACATTTTAGTTTTCATTCTTTTGTGTCTTCTGCTACCCATCAATATAATTTTTTTTCACTTATAGTGTAGTGTATTACTAATAGTGTATTTTCCAAAGAACAACTCTTGTTTTTTTTATGTAGCTAAAGGTACAGTGGAGGGTCTTCTTTTTCCGGGTGGATCATCAAAATAAGTGGTTTTCCTAATTGTCAATCATTCTGGTGATGCGTTTACGTAAAGCCATCGTACGCGCTCATCCCCATTTTCATTTACTGGTGGCGAGTTTGACATAGTGGAAAAATTGCAAGTCTTCTTTTGGAGTGTAAGCTTGTCTGAGCGATGCAAACTAGAGCCCTGCACTCCCACGGGACTCGCAGGACCCAACGCAAAGCAGTGCGACGCGGGACAAATATTGAAAGCTCATTGCGGCAGTCTCGCGAACTAAAAACATGTTTTAAAATGTAAAATAAAGTCATAAATTATCAGTCTATGTCTATCATATATATATATACGCATCACAATGTGCTGGGTGGGGCTCCATCATACGGTGATTAAAATGATTAATTATAACTTATTATATTTTTATTTCCTACGTGAATGTGATGAATAGTGGCATATAAGATTATGCACAATATATTATTCTTAATATCCTCAGTAGATTTGGGTAGGTTAGTTAGGTATTGGGACTGGAAAATCTGTCCCACACAGGCCTCTAATGCAAACAGCAACTTTTAAACAGAATGTGCATGAGCCCATTTTTCCTCGTGCACGCTCCTGCAAACTTTTAATAGGGTACAGGGTTGTGCATGTGCGTTTTTATTTTTCTTTTTTAAATGGAGAGGGTGTGTCTTTGCGAAGATCCTCCACAATACCTTAAACATTCAAAGCTGATCCGTTAGTCCAATGAAACAAACATCTTGAGAAAAAAAAAAGTCAATATCTAGCCATCAACAGTTGTGCATTATTTTTCAACATACCTTGCAAGGAGACTTCTAGGAAGTAGTCGGCATACTTGTTCATATACAGCTTAGTCTTCTCCAGACTGGCCATTGGCCAGCCATCATGCAGATCTCCAGCCAAGACAGCAATAGACAAATAGTAGTCGATGAAATGAGCTGCTGTGGGAAGGTACAAATTCCAGTTGAATGTTTCCAGCAGAAGCAGCTCCATGTGAAGTAAACCCTGCCTGGTCAGGACTAGGTTCATGGAGCTCATGCATCCCAGGCTGTTTAAAGTTTCCAGCTTTGGCACACGGTCCTCCCTTTCCTCAAACTTACCTGTAGGAATCAGGAGAAAATTGCACCCATTAGTCCAATCAAGCTAGTATGAAACTACTCAAATGAAGCGACTGAGAGGTCACATACATGCCAGAACGAGACAGGAAAGGGAAACCATGTGAAGCTGCTGCACAGTGACATCGTAGCGGTCCATGAAGAGGTCCAGCAGGTAGACGGCCAGGTGTCTGGCTGTGGGGCAAAGCTGGAAGCGATTGCTGATGATGGCGATCAGGTCTGCAAAGTATCTTCTGAGGTTCAGTTGAGGGGACTGGCCTTTGTAGGAGGGCAGTTTGAGCTCCTGTGAGGAAGCATATCCATAATCAATCCATTTTCACCAATTTCATAATCTGACAGATTCAACACAGCAGGGTTGGGTTATGCAATCAGAAAACTGATTTGAGGCAGATCTCTCAGTTATCAGGCTCTTCTCCTGTGGAACCAACTGTCTGGTTCTGCTGCAGGTTTCTTCCTGTTCAAAGAGAATTTTTCCTCTCCACTGTCGCTACAAACATGCTTAGTGTGAGGGAGTTCCTTTGAGTCAATGAGTTGATGCAATCAACTGGTTTTCTTTAGCTAGTAAACTTTGAATCAGTTTGACTGTATGATCTGGTAAACTGTAAAATGCCTGAAGATGAAATGTGTTGTGAATTGGCGCTATAGCAATAAACTGAATTGAATTTGACATAACATTATGACCACAGATAGATATAAAGTACATAAAAATTAATTGTTTAACTAAAGAGCTGTACAGTCTGTAATCTTGCCGTCCATATTGATGCTACTTGGACAAATACCACCATCGTAAACATTACTCCAGATCATCTACATAATTTAATGGAAACATTACTACCTGTTTGCACTTTCAGTAGAATAATGCACCATAACTTTAAGAATCTACTGCTAAGATCTTGATGACAGATACCCCTGCATGTTTCTGGGTGTAGATGAACCCATGCTTCAACAAGTCAGGGCAGGGCAGAAAAAAGGTATGTGGTCATATGTCTGGTCCGATTGGTAGAACATCAACAGGGACAATAAAAATATTATAAGCATAATTCAATTCAATTTAATTCAGTTTATTTCTATAGCGCCAATTCTCACAACACATGTCATCTCAAGGCACTTTACAGTTCACCGGATCATACAGCCAAATTGATTAAAAGTTTTCTATCTAAGTTGTTTGCATCGACTCATTGACTCAAATGCAATCACTAACACTAAGCGTGCTTGTAGCGACAGTGGAGAGGAAAAACTCCCTTTTAACAGGAAGAAACCTCCAGCAGAACCAGGCTCAGTGTGAGCGGTCATCTGTCGAGACCGACTGGGGTTCAAGGAGACAGAAGCAGAGATACAAAAAGCAACTGTAAAAGGCGGCCCCATCCAGGAAGAGAGCACATCCAGCCAGGCACAGTCAGAGAAACAGGATTACACTGGAAAACAGGCCGATCTCCAAAATCTATAAACAAAGGTGTAGATGGCAGCAGCACAGCAGATATTTTTCTATATATATATATATATATATATATATATATATTTTATAATCGATTCAAATACATGTATTTATATATATATATATATATATATATATATATATATATATATATATATTTGTTTAAATTGTAGCTCAACTTGTGGCCCAGTAGCCCTTACTTTATATCTTAGCGCCTGGTAAATATCTGCAGCAACTTGTCCCTTCCACCATTGGTCCTCTAGCTCCATTTAAGTGATCTGGAAGCTCCTGGGTGTAAAAACAAGGGAAGGTAATTAGTAAATTCCTATAATGTGCTGAAGATGATCCTAACATTTAAAACGCAACTTTCGCAAACAAAATACAACCAGTTTTCAGTGGCGTGGACATACATTGTTGGAGCAGACTCACCCAGTTAGCACAGGTGCTGCTGAGCTCTGCGGGCAGCAGGTTCTCTGAGGGGAAACTTTAAACCAGCGGCTCGCGCTTCGTTCGGACTCATTGTTTATTAGGCTGCAGCAGCGCGAGCTCAACTACAGGTGCGCTCAAGTGCTGCTCGGAAACCTTAAAACACACCTAGGTGTTTTATAGCCGCTGGTACATTATGTTTGTTGGTGTTTTCGATATTTATTAAAGACAAGGAAACTCAACTTTATGAGTTTTGTTTTTGTTTTTTTTAACTTTTTTTTTAATTGAACATTAAAAAAAATGGATGCATAGAATTCCAGTGAACGCTTCTGGCGATAATGATATATTTTTTGTTGACACTTGAAAGCATCACTACGTCATTGTGCAGAGGACACTGGCCCAGGCCCTTATAACCAGAGGTGTAGCTAGAAAATTTTTATAAGGGTGGCCAGGCAGTAACCAATGTACACTGAGGGGGGGCCGAAAGTGGATAGGCACCAGAACCTCACGGTAGTGATGGTGAGATGAAGCATCATGAGGCATTGAACCGTTTGGCCAAATTGCTTCAACGATCCCCACAGTTCATGAGGCTCCATGTGAACATGTCACCACCTACTGGTGGAGTGCAGAACTACAGTTTGTAATAAAATCTGTGATTTTTTTTTTTTGCAACTGTTTTTCTTTTTTTCCCCTTTTAAGTTCCCTTGAAATTATTAATGGTGGGTGTGTATAATAAAATCTTTTGTAAGTTTTTTTAAGTGTAAAATTTCTTAGAACAATAATTTAAGGTGCACCGTTTTTCTGTCATTTTAGTGAAATAAACTCAAGCAGACACAAACATGATAGTTTTTCCACGTTTTTTGGTTTTAATCAGGTTGGAAGTTGTGTTCAACCAATCTTTTGGCTGCACCGACCTAATTTACCCAATCTATATTTTTACTCTGGCAAAACAATGCAAATTAGTCTCATCAGCCAAAATAATTAAGTTTAATTGAAATTTTCAAAAGTCAAAGACAGGTCTTGAACCATCAACATCTAGAGTGGGAGCCTCACTCTTACAGCTGACGCCACCTAAGTAGATAGTCTGACACAGTAGAAAATACTTCTTAACACTGACGTGTTAACGCAGGCTTTGTCCAGTGGTTTGCTCAAATTTTGATCATTACATTGTTTATTCTAATCAAATTAGCAACTAGATTGGTTGTTTTTCCAACCAATCTATTCTTAGAATCTATCCAAACTCTATCCAGCTGAGAGCATCTCTCCTCCAAACTCCCACATCTTGACTGAACACTGAGGCTGTTTAGATGCCTTTCAAAATTCTTGCGCTTTCTGAACCACTTTCCGAAGCGGTCACGTGGTATCACGGTAACGAGGCCTCGGACGACATCAATTTTGGCCCCTCCTCTAAATGAATCACGCCTTGACACGCGCTTCGGGGAAACGCCCCCTCCATTACTCGACACACGCCTCGAAGCCTCGGCTCATCTCATAACATCACTACCTCACGGTCAATCTATGCCATTTGGGGGGAAATGTTAGGACGATTCTAAGGGCCCTTGACTGAGGTGGAGGATGCAAAAGGAGAAGAAAAGATTTGTCCTGCTATATTCTTCAAATATAAAGAGAAAACCCAGCAGTAAAATAAATAATCTTCATATTTTCCATGGTTTTTTATCAGTAAACAGTGAAACAAAGCATGACTATATTTAACCCCCCCCCCTTGTGAAATTGAAAGACATTTTTGGTCCTCGCATCCTGGTTGCATTGCATCAGGTCTCGCCGTCTGTCATCGGCAGTTTGCTCGTACTGGGGCTTAAATGCCACGTGCACGTCATTTGACGTAGCGACAACGACATAAACAAATTAACAAGAAAATATGTAAATAAGCACCAGTGTGGTTAAAAACATCTGTGGCTGAAAAATGAAGCGTCCCAAAGTCTGGGTTTAAAAAAGAAAGAGAAAGGAAGAGGACAGAGGAGAAAGAGGAGAGAGGGAGAAGGCGTCCGATACATTCATCCAGTTTTTTTTTTAGAAACAATTTTTAACTGAATAGTTTAAATTAACGATAGATTATCAACCTGTTGAGTAAAATGAGACAACTATCTGCTGGGTACAACTACATGGTTATTCTTCCTCAATGTTGGAGGGGAATCATATCATTAATGATGCTGCTCAGCTGGGTGCTGTATGAAAAGGAACATGATTGCAAGTTTTTTTTTCTTATTTTGTTGATTCGTTTTTAACTTTAAAGAAAAAAACAGGATTAATCCAGCATTTATTGAGCATGTGTCTGTAAAAAACAAAAAGGCCAAACAACTGAGCCAGAAATCTCTCAGAGCTGAGAATTTACCTTTACCAAGCAGACCAGGCAACAGGAAAACACCATAGTTATCATCATTATATGCATCAGTTAAATGCTATTTAGCATCAGTTAAATGCTAGTAGATGTTTAGCATGATATTTACATTAAATAAAATCTTTGTCAATATTAAAACAGTTTAGTTTGATTTTTATATTCACATTAAATTACAACAATTAAAAGACATCTATAAATATTGATCATTCTCAAGAGCAGCCTGAAGCAGCCACATAAAAAATACATGTTTTGTCATTACACTCAAAGATTAAAAAATAAGAAAAATACGTAAGTTCTCAGGGCCAGCATAAAAAATTGAGGGCCAAATATCAATGTCTTTTATGAGGCCCCAAATGGGTGGGACCTCAGCAGAGAGCCATGAGCCGCCCGTCCTCAGCTGGACGGCTGGGGGCCGGTATACAGACATCCCAAGTCTCCCAGGAGTCTCCTTGATATAGATAGTCATGGATGCCCGTGAGTCGGATAAATTATCCTGGATTTTAGACTAAATCCTGGTGATTTTTTATACAAGTGAGAGCCTGCAAGCAATACAATAATATGTGCACCATGTGCGTATTGTGCGGACATGTTGCACTGTAGTCGACCAAAATCCTGGACCATTTTCCAGTTTTCTAAATTCCCGGACATTTTTTCAGGTATGAAAAGTAGGACATGTCGGAGAAAAAGAGGAGGTCTGGTCACCCTGCAATATCTACAGTTTGATGTTTCAGTGAGTGAGTCCTTGTTGCTATGATGCGTCTTTGCTCAGTAGCTTCGCTCGTTGTAAACCAACCAATCAGCACACAGCTATTCATGAGCATACAATAAAAGGAAGAAAAGCTGTTGTTTCATTCTAGGGCTTTTAACCAGGCTTGCATTAGGGCATATAGAACAGCAAATATGCCATTTTCAGCCCAACCAATGTTCCAAACCCTATTCAGAGACCTTAAGGACCAGCACCCTATAGAATCATTCTATTGCCCATTTAAGCTCAGTGTTTTTGTTGTCAAGTAATTGTTATTATATGAAAAATTAAAATGTTTTGACTATTCCACTTGAGAGATTTACTGCTGCCACTGTCTGTATTAGAGGGGAGAATATGGTAGGGGTGGCCACAGGGGTGGCCAATGATTGGCTAAGAGTGGCCATGGCCACCCATGGGCCCTCATCTAGCTCCGACCCTGGATTTTTTGTTGTTGTTTGGAATTTGTTATAAAAGCGATTATTGTAAGAAAATAGATTTAATTTCAATATATATATATATATATATATATATATATATATATATATATATATATATATATATATATATATATATATATATATATATATATATATATATATAAAACACATGTGCAAGCATTTTCTTTATCTGTGCAAAGACAAGGACCTGCTAGCATGTCATAGCCTACTTTGACTGTAGGAGGCGCTGTATCTTTGGTGCTCCTTAATGTTGTCCCATGTATTTTAAGGTTATTATTTTTTCAAAATATGCCTAGGGGGCACTAGTAGGATAGGATTAGGGCCACTGGAAAAAGTCACAATTCTTAGATTAAATTCAGAATTCTGAGACTGGAGTCAGCATTCTGACTTTTTTCCAATATTAAATAAAATAAAAAATAAAAATCTGTTAACTTCTTTTTTTTCCCAGTGGCCCTATTTCTCTTCCATATATGGGACAGTTGCAAGACTTTTTTATATTCTCTCAGCTACGACTGGGCCTTCTCCCACCATTTATTGATATGTTAAACTTACATCTGTGTAATTGTTAATACCATTGAAACATCATTGCATGGGAGATCTTTTTCGCTTTTTTAATGCAGAAATTAGACTCTTGCAACTGACCTCATCCCTGAAACAGTTTCAAAACCTCTCAGGGATAGTTGCAACATGTAATTCAGGGTCACAAATCATCTTCGCTGTATTGTCGCAATGAGTTTAATATTCTGATCATTGTATTGTTATAAAATTTAATTTACAAAAAAAAGAAAAAAAAAACTGCACATCAGTTAGACTTACAGTTTTGTGTAAAAATTCCCTCTAGCTGTACAATCTTAATGTGCCCATCCAACACTGAAGCCTCCTTTCCCTGGATTCAGAGTAGCTTTGCACAAACAGAGCTGTCGCCAAGCTTACAGCTATGACAAATCACCATGTTCTAGCTACATTCATAAAGTTAAGCACATCCTAATCATGCAACTAAGCAAGGATTCAATCTAATTAAGTTGCAATTTATTTATACAGACAATCAGGGAGTACTAAACCACATGAAAAAAATACTTTCGCATCTCATTTGCGCATGTGCTGTATGAATGCCATCTGCATGTTTCTGATTGGACAAAAAAGTGGTTTGAAACTGTTCCCAGTCTCTATTTGTGAACTTGACCGTCTTTTCTTGCATTGTAACTTCAGAGTTGAAAACATTATCCCCCTTCCTGGTATGGGGTAAGGTAGGCCTACTTACTACAGCATATGGGAGGTATAGAGGGGGGCATTGTTTGAGAAAACTGACCAAATTTGTGTTCCTCTTTGCCACTTATTGTATATGTTATTAATGGAAACATGGGAAAAAATTAAACAATAGAAAACAATTATTCTACTCATCATAGAAAAGAAATGATCGCTTGTTTTTTTTTTTGGTTTTGTTTTACAGAAAGCATGTCCAGAACTTTAATACAATTGAAAATATAGGAAAATATGTAGCAAAGGACCCTGTAACGTATGGCAAAGGATCTGTAATGCTGTGGGCCTGTTTTTCTACCAAAGAGCTGAGAGCCTTTTTCTCAGTTTAGATGTGGAAAACAAGTGGACCAATGACTAGATGAACATCCCTCTCTGTGTGTTCCAGTCTTGTTAAAAGTTGTAGAAGAAAACTACGTGTTGAGCTGTTTTTTAAAAAGATGTAGCACAAAGTATTTAAAAAAAGCAAAACTGCAAACAATTGTGTTTCTTCACAATTATCTCTTACTGTGGGATATCTACTTCCCAGGAATATGAAGTATGCAATAAATATAAGAAATCCCTCCATGCTCACAAAATTATAAAACAAAATAAAATTCTGTTTAGAATATCTGTTTTTAGATAAAATTATTTTTATAGTTTTTACATGTTTTTATTCAGGGCTTGAATAAGTTCTTGTCTGTGAAACAATGAGCTTCAGATATTATTTGATTTCTCCTCAAAGACCTGTGTGGAAAATAATAGCTCTGATCTTCATCCAACCTTTTGTACATCACCATCTGTTGATCTTAATGTTTTAACAACTGTGTTGACCATAAAGTTGTGTGCAAGCAGCTATTTCCTTCTTGCCATTCTTTAAGTAAACGACCATCCACATATATTTTCCTTATTTTGATGGCAAGTCCTTTTATCTTCCATATTTTAAAGGGTGACCAAGGGAAATGGGCCACTTTCTAACTTTTTTGCACAGGTAAAACAGCATATATATAAACTACTGTATGGAACCAGCTTTCAGTTCAACTCAGACTGTTTTTTATGGTGCCAGCTCACCATATATGTGCACAGGATGAACAGCTCAAATTAAAGTTAGGGATCAGTTGTTAAAATATGTCTGCTAAAGGAAAGTCACAATTCAAATGATTAAAAAATATAGATTCTTAAAGATTTTTATATATTCTTGTCAGGGAGCATTTCTCACTCCTCATGGTTCATACTGTACATAATGCAGTGTCAAAGTACATTGACTCTTTTAGAGTTATTACAACCACTGGAGTAAGATATACACTATGTAGAGAGATAATTTAACATTGATTTAGAGTGGGACCAATGCATTCAGATTGGTGTTAAATTCAACTTTTTAACACTGCAAAATTTTACTGTGTAGGAAGATCATGCTGGTGGGAATTTAGCTGTCATGAAAGTGAACATAGAAGTGAATTACAAATGCTTTCATTGACATCTTGAATGTTCTCTAATTCAAATGTGAGATAATTGTTCACAAATGTTAAATAAAAACAGTGTGATAGTGATGCTGAGCTCCATTTCCAGAAGGCACATTAAAAAAAAAACTTCTCCCAGACCTAATTTGATTTTGCATTAGTTTGCTGATCAATAAATCTCAGAAAAGTTAAATATATCTTCCAAGGAGACCCTGTCAGATTAAAGTACCTTTTGAAATTTAGCAATTTATGTATGTATTAAACAAACCTATTTATTCAGCACACTTTAAAATGGAGGTCTTCAACAGGAGGTCCATGACACCTAGGGGGTCCACAAAGGTACTGAATGGGAGTTTTGGTTTATTAGACTTTTTTATATCCCCCCTGCAATTTTTTCCACTTATTGTAATGCCTTTAAATACACATTAACATGAATTCAACACACTGTAGTAAACAGATAAATGGAGGCAGAATATGTATTTCAGTCATCAAATCACACATTCAGCGACACACAGGAGCTCTTTCAAGCTGGGCACCGTTTCATTCACAACACCTGTCCCATCAACCAGGAATCAGAATCAGAAATACTTTAATAATCCCAGGGCGAAATTACTTTCGTTACATTACTCCATATTTAATAGAGTGACTATAGGACCAGTTTGATATAACACAATTTTATATCACATATATAATTAGGGGGTCCCCGCTCCATCTCTCCATCAGTTTAGGGGTCCTCGGCCTGGAAAACGTTGATTTTAAATATTTTCTTACTATAATGCTATAATACTCTAATTAGAAATATATTAATTTCATCAGCTCCAAGCAGAAAATCATTTAGCCAAGTTAGAGTAAGTCAAAGTTTTTAGAAGCCATTAGAGAGATGGTGACAAAGTTATTAACATCACATTTGCTCACAACTAAGATTTAACCTGTTAAGTGCAGAGGACTTTAGAAATTATTTCCTCAAGTTAATATTCAACTAAATAACTTTCATTTAATCTGTTGTCATGTCTTAATGGTAATTTTTGGTACCTGTGTAAAGGTGAGACACACCTTTTGTTTTAGTTAATTCTGTTCTAAAACAAAGTGAATTTTATAGTACCTCTATGAACCACTAGAGGGTCGCGACCCTCCATGTTAAAGAGGGAACAGAAGATAAGAGCTGCTGCAATTTAGAAAATAGGAACAGAGGGAATGCAGCTGAGACACATCCTCTGTTAAAAGGCTCCATTTGATAACTGATAAAGTTGTATATAAAGCAGCCAGAGCTCAGAGTAAATTTTTCATTTTAAGTGTTTTTGTGATTCAAAAGAGCAAAAAAAAAAGAAAAAAAAAGAAGCAGAATTTCCATTTTCCCCCCTTTTTTTAGGTTGAATTTTTAATACTGTATTGTTAAGACCTGCAGTACAAGTCCAAGCTTTTGTGCAAACATATTTGTTTTCAAATGATAAACCACCAGACTTCCAGATACTTTCTTTGAATGTTTATTTTTTTGTCTCTAACATAGCTAAGTCACATAATTGACTCTTTAATTGGTCTCTACAGAGGAGAAAGTGATTCAGTAACTTGATTCAGGTGTGTTGGGAACAGAGGTGCTAAGTAACAAAGTACTTCATTACCTTAATTAAGTAGAACTTTTGGCTATCCATACTTTACAGGAGTAATTATTGCTTAGACAAATTTGTACTTGTACTTACATTTTTAGCAATTATCTATACTTTCTATTCATAGGCTCGTTAGTTTTTTTTAATTGAAGCTCATTCGGCCTGTTGGTATTCAAAGAAAATAAAATCCATTCAAATAATTAGTTTCATCCAGACAATTAATTTATTTGTGGTTATCCTAGATTTTGCAACAAAATAAATAGTTTAAATTGGACAGTCTTACCATTTGTTATAAAAAAAGTTATAGCTAAATTAAGAATTGTTGAAAAAGGTTCCTTAATACAGTTGTGCAGTAACCAGTATAAGGTTTAAAGCTTCCGTCCTTAACATTTTTTCCTGTATTACTTTTAATTTCATTCTTGTAGTTTTAAAAACTGTACTTTTACATGTTTACTAGAGTAGAAAGTTTAAGTTAATACTGTAACTTCTACAAAAGTGTTTTCAAACAGAAGGATTTATACTTTTACTTGAGTAATAAACATGAATACTTTTGACACATCAAAGGAAAGTAACTCATCAAAAAGTTGCAGGATAGTAGATCTTCAGGAAGGGATTTTTCACACCTTTGCTATATAAAAAAAATAAACTGGTGGTTGCATGTTTTCTAAGTCGTAACAAGGCTTTGTTTTTGGTCCATTCTATAAAGCCTCGAACTCAACCTTATTTATGACATTTTGAACTGGAAAAGCTTCCTGGATGGGAAGCAAAATGTCTTCAAACTTGGAAACAAAGTCCAGTGGATAGTTCTTTTTTATTTTTTTGGAATGACTGACCTGGATGACTGACCAGCATAAACTGGTGGCTGCTTTTGAATCTCAAACTCACCCAGTAGGAAAATTCTACTGAGAGTTCTTTTTCTGGCAGGGACCTTTAAAAAAAAAAAAAAGAGGATTTTAAATGCTGAGAGAATACATCATTAAACCTTAACCCATTAACAGTGTTCCTTGGTCTTTTTAAGGCTGTCCATTATTATTATTATTATTTCTTTTAGCAAACCCTTTGAGGCCTTCACAAAAGGCTGCATTTATGCTGAGTTTGTTTTTTCACATGGGTGCACTGATGAAAGACAACATTTGGTTTTATTTAAAGTTTTCAAAGTGAAACAGAATAAATGCAAATTAGCACGTCAGTTTTCTGATTATGTCTGTGAAACATTCTGATAACCCTATAAAGTTTTATTACATCTTTATTTTTATTACATGAGACTGCAGCATCTAGATTGGAAACTGACCTCAGCGAGATTCAACTTTTCCAGACAGATTTCTGTTTTTAGGAGGGTTATGTGTTTTCCAAGGAACTCAAGATTACCCCACTTTCAGAGGACACCATGAAATTCAAGCTAAGAAAAATGATTTGGTATGGTATTAATTGTTAGTAATACAAGCAGGTAGCAATGATCAGAGTAACAGACTATAGTGTGTCCCACGGCACCCACCTAATTTTAAGTAATCCTTGCCTTTTTGCATACCCAAATGGAAAAGCAAATAACTAACTGTAAGCCCAAATTACATGTCATACATGATTTAAAAGCTTCGAGTTTCTGAAAAATAGTGTGACTAAAACACAGCCTAAACTGCAGCAGTTAAAACATAGTTGTTTTTTTTTCTTCTCGAAAACAATAGGTCTTTTTGACGGAACAAATTTAAATTCTTTTTGAATAGCAGCAAAAAAGATATGCATGACAATAGGCATGTCTCATTGTATGGTCTATATTCTGCATTATTTCAACCACAACTGCAGAAAATTTCAGACCTCTAGGTACAACAGTTCCAGAGCTATGGGACTTTTAATTTCTGGTGTCACCAGCGTCTCCAAACCTCTCCAAATGTGCCAGATTATGCCAAATTTTGCTTATTGCTTTTACACAAATTTGAAGCAAACTTTTTAAAATTTTTCCTAACTTTCCATCTTTTCTCTAACAGCGTGCAATGATCAGGATCGAATCTGTCTGTGTGATACGCCTGGCAAAATATCCGTGCTTCACTATTCAAATTAGCCATGCTTACCCTTGTTTTAAAGGTCATTTAATTGCCTCTAGAGCCAAACATTGACTGTGGACTTAAACAATAGCAGCCGGACTTTATGTGGAATAATATTAGGGGAAGCATGCATAAAGATGGTGGCTGAGAGGGAGCACTTGTGATGCTGAGATGATTGTCCCGCCATCAAATCTCTACAAAAATCGATGGGTACACTTTTGTTTTGTAGGCTGGAAGGTGAGGAAAACAAGGGTCTTTTATTCAGGGGCCCAGAGTGGCAGTCTATGGGAGTGGGGCTCTGATGCAGAACCTCGGGATTCCAAGCTCTATGCTCTAACCACTAGGACACCACTCCCTGCAAATGTAAAAAATGTTTCGACTATCTGGTCTAACAGATGATTGACTAGGAGGGGTGCTGTATTAGATAAATATATGTTTATCATCGGTTAAAAAGTAAACAAGGATCAGAGTGCTATCAAAGTACATTGAAAGAAAGTTAGCATCATGCCAAAACAAAAGACATCGTTTAACTCTGAATGGATAGAAAAGTGTGAATATGATGAAAAGTAGTCAACAATCATTCTATGTCTTCTGCACACTTTGTGGATGCGGTGTGAATGTAAGCAGTCGAGGGAAAGCTGCAATGAACGACATGCGAGTATATATTAATGCAGAAGTAATAACTGTGTGGCAGATAACTCTTTAAGGAGGGCTTTTTTTCATGAAGTTTTGTCGCCCCTTGATGACAAAATACCTGCTGTAGAGCTGTGGATGATAGACCATAATGAAGCGCTTTAAAAAAGCTATACTTTTTGAGCAGCTGAATGTGTTTTTTTTAGTCTCTGCCGTTTCCAAAAAAAGTTAAAAAACAATCCACTGGACTTTGTTACCAAGTTTGAAGACGTTTCACTTGCCAACCAGGAAGGTTTTCAATTCAAAATGTCAGGAATAGTGTTGAGTTTGAGGTTTTATACAGTAGCCCAACAAAGCCTTGTTTTTGTTTAGAAAACATGCAATTAGAAACGGACGAACGGGTCCACCCCTTTGGAATGGGGGTCGTTTTGCTGCTTTTGTTAGCCTGCAACACCCCATAACTGTCTAAGCGTCTGAAAGGGAATTGTTGGCCTGGCTGAATAGGCAAGGTTTTCTGCTCCCTTCTAAAAGGGTTGGGGTTGCGATGGTAGAGATTTTTAATTGAAAAAGCTTCCTGGACTGAAAGCGAAACGTCTTCAAACTTTCCGTAAAAATTCAAAAGATATATCCACTGGACTTGGTTTTCAAGATTTGAAGACGTTTCGCCACCTCTCCAGGAAACTTTCTCAATTCCAATTTCTGGATCCGCAGTGAGTTTGAGTCTTATATGGACAAGGCCTTGTATTGCTTGGAGACCTGGTCTTCCAAATGAATCCAGACATTTGAATTGAGAAAGCTTCCTGGAGAGGTGGCGAAACGTCTTCAAATCTTGAAAACCAAGTCCAGTGGATATTTTTTGAATTTTTACAGAATGACTATCACCTGGATGACTGAGAACCTTCATCATCATACGTCTTCAAACTTGGAAACAAAGTCCAGTGGATTGCTTTTTTTTACTTTTTTGGAATCACTATGACCTGGATGACTGAGAATCTTCACCAACACAATCTCTACTGTTGTTTACATAAAACATTTGCCTTCTTTTTATTATGTATCTTACCTGTTTAATGATTTTTTGTTTTACATTTTAAGTCCATACGTGTTATCCTTTGTGGCATTCTGCATCTTAAAAGATTAATCTCAGTGGTCCCTTTCTGCCCACAGCAATGTATTGAATAAATAAAAATACTGTGAACCAATACTTTTTGACTAAATAAAAAAAAAAATCATATTCAGCTACACAAGCATCCTCTTTAAACCCCTCAAAAATGTACAATAAATGACAACATAACAGGTTCTTATGTACACCTTAGTAATTTATCGATATGTCGCAAAATGCCCTCCTTTTTGGTGCAATAGAAATGGTCTCCCTAGTTCAAAGAGACAGAAGCAGAAATACAAAAGGAATTCTTCCTCGCAGCGGTTTATACTTTAAAACATATCAAACACAAGCATTTCCATCCTTGTATATTTTTTCTTTACATTTTTTTTGCCTACTTCTCCTTTGTTAACATTCAAACTGTTCTTGTTTCTTTATCAATATATATATTTTTTACCCTTATGTATATCTGCTTCCATTTACTTTGTTTTTGCACAACCTACAGCCAATGTAAACATTTCTTTTCAGATTAGAATATAACATTTAACCATTTAAGAGCACATTTACTAATGCAGTAATGCGTAATGCCTGTTTATGGGGTGTTACATCCAAAAAGTAAATAAGGATTTCCATTTATTCAGCTCTACCCATCACCTCTGATCTGAGCTTCTCTATTGTTTCTGAGGTAAAGCATCCCCACAGCATAATACTGTCACTGCCATGGTATGGGTTGGTATGTTCAGATTTATGTAGTGTGTATCTAGCATTCATATGCAACAGTTTTCAGGCACTTAATTCATTTAAACTTTGCTCCAGGCTTTTAATTTCTAGAGCTACTTTTATCTGGTAAAGGAGCCTCTTCAGAAGCCATATTCTAATGTATTATGACTGTATAAATTGAGATTAAATTACACACAGGTAGTCTTTTTAGTAATTAGACAGGACTGTCAACTCTCACCCATTGGGAGTGAGACTCACCCATCTCAGTGTCTTCACACACTCTTACTCCATAATTTCTCACACTAAAAAAGGGCAGACATTAAAACTCAACTCTGTTCTACTTGTTTATGTATAAAAACATCAAGGTGATCAAAATCCAGTCTGCGTTTTTAATACAACCTTAGTGCTAACACACAATGACCATGTTTTTCTCACAAGTTAAATAATTATTGCTGAGTCTAGTTTAATAATTTCCCGTTGGCATTTAGGAGTAATTAAACCAACACAAATATTTAAATCTTAAAAGTTTCAGGTTTGCCTCTCAAACCCATAGGAACTAGACAAACAGAAAAAGAAGCATTGCATTATATTTTTCAAAAGATCAGCCACCCCAAGAAAAGACCTACCGCATACAGAGAGGATGTGCAGAACAACTCATTTATCCTGGATTCATAGAGGAGAAACCACAGGGATGTTCTACTTTTATTATTACTTATTCATTTATCTTTATTTTGGTCCATTGAATATGTTTAAAAACTTAATTTCCATCACACCTTCCAAATGAAACATCTAGAAAAGTGCTGTCTTCTGTCATGGTGAGCTTTTATAATATCTACAGCCTCCTAGAGGGTCTGAATTGTTAACTGTTTTGTCAATTGTAAGAAAAACTAATAAAATAATGAATAAAGCGTTTTAATCCTTAGACTATTACGATTTCATACACAGTGTAGTTTGCATAGGTTTCGATTGC
The DNA here is from genome assembly GCA_030533445.1 of Cyprinodon diabolis. Lineage (NCBI taxonomy): Eukaryota > Metazoa > Chordata > Actinopteri > Cyprinodontiformes > Cyprinodontidae > Cyprinodon > Cyprinodon diabolis. The sequence continues at coordinate 37,874,471 of CM060083.1, read as the reverse complement.
ACTGGTTCCTTTATCAGTGCCAGTAATCCAGTAATAGCTTATTAGTTCCCCGTTTTTTAATTTACTTGAACTGCAGAGAATAATTAATGAACAAAGTTGTGAAGTTCTTAGTTTAAAGTATATTTACCATGCAATTATTTTAGTAGGGCCCATTCTGCTTTATTTCAATTCTCTAAAAATCACCAGAATGTAGAAAATAATGTATATTGTGAGGAAAAATGTTGCACATAACTACAGATCACTTATCGTTACTCAGTAACATTTACTGTGCTATAAAAATTCCACATTTTGCCACTTTGTTTAAGTTATATCCTCTGGAAACCTCCAACCTACACTGTGTGCAGAATTATTAGGCAAATTAGTATTTCGACCACATCATCCTTTTCATACATGCTGTCCTACTCCAAGCCAATTACCAATTAAGTAAATGAGGTGGTGTGCATCTCAGATGTCTTTCAGAGGGATGCAGCAGTTTGGAAATTTCCAAGCTTTTGAAGCGGGATCATCGCACAATCAAGCGGTTCATGGCATATAGCCAACAGGTGTGCAAGAAGCGTGTTGAGAAAAGAAGACGCAAAATAACTTCCCATGAATTGAGAAAGATCAAGCATGAAGCTGCCAGGAAGCCATTTGCCACCAGTTGTGCCATATTTCAGAGCTGCAACATGTCTGGAGTGCCGAGAAGCACAAGGTGATAAATACTCAGGGACCTGGCCAAGGTAAGGAAAGCTGAAAAAAGGCCACCTTTGAACAAGACACACAAGACAAAACGTCAAGATTGGGCTAAGAAATATCTGAAGACTGATTTCTCTGAGGTGTTTTGGTCTGATGAAATGAGAGTGAGTCTTGATGGGCCAGATGGATGGATGGGCACCCGGCTGGATCAATAAAGGGCAGCAAGTTCCTTATCGACTCAGACGCCAGCAAGGTGGAGGTGGGTTACTGGTATGGGCTGGTATAACCAAAGATGAGCTTGTGGGACCTTTTCGGGTTGATGGTGGAGTCAAGATCAACTCCCAGACCAACAGCCAGTTTCTGGAAGACACCTTCTTCAAACAGTGGTACAAGAAGAAGTCGCCATCATTCAAGTAAAACATGATATTCATGCAGGACAATGCTCAGTCACACGCATCAAAATACACCACAGCGTGGCTGGCCAGAAAAAGTCTAAAAGGAGAAAAAATAATGACATGCCCCCCTTGTTCACCTGATCTGAACATGGTGAAGAAAGGTGGCTATATTGGTCACTGATTTGTTTTTATTTGCTTTTGAATGTCACAAATGTTTATTTCTGAATTTTGAGTTGTTATATTGGTTTACCTGGTAAAAAACAAGCAAGTGAGATGCGTATATAACAAGTGAGATGCGTATATATTTGTTTTTTATTATGCTGCCTAATAATTCTGCACAGTAATATTTATCTGTACATACAGACATCCTCATAAAATTGCCACAAAAAAAAAAAAACAAAAAAAAAAACACATCAACTTAAAAAAATATATGAAACTTGGATACTAAGGAGTCTTTTGGGTTGATTGAGACAAAACAATTGTGCCCCAATAATAAGAATAATCCTCAAAAATACAACGTGCCTAATAATTCTGCACAGTGTATAGCTGCACCTGTTCTCATCTATATGAAATAGCAATTATGAGAACTGGACTTTATTTAGGGGTTTCAGAGTAAAGAAAGCTGATTATAAATGCAGGCCCCACCTTTTCGTTCACTAGTTTCGAAAAAAAAACAAAAAAACAACATAATCGCTTTCCTCCGCCTTCCATCGCTTTATGCCTCACATTTATCCTGATAAAATACGCTAAATTGTGTGTTTTGAATTAATTGTGGACTTAGTTAGAGAAGGAATGGATATTTTAGTAAAGGGGCGTTGAAAGCGGACATGCAAAGAGCTGAGTGTTTGTGGAGCCGCAGGCCTGGGACAGCAGCAGCAGCAGCAGCAGGGAGGAAGGTAAAGGCTAGCTCAAGGCTAGCAGCTAACAGGCTCTAATCCCCGGATGAAACTATCATGGCCGCCACTCGCTGAGCTGTCAAGCTCCCCACAAAAGAAAAAAAAAGGTAAAGAAAAAAAAACACCCGAGACAACTCTTTTTATTCTGAATTTAATCCCACCCGACAGCTTTTCACGGACTAATAACTCGACGCAGCGTGAAACCGCGATAGTTTGCGGGAAGTTTATCGTCGCGCATTGTGCTCCCTAAGTTATTTTGTCTTTGTAAGCTCCTCTTAAGCGTCACGTTAATTCAAACCGCTCCGTTTCTAACATATAACCACCTCAGATGCGTGTTCGGATATAAACAGAGAGGCTGAGGCGCTCACGTTTGCTCTAACTTTACATCTATGGTTGTAATCCAAGTCTTTATCGCTTTGTTGTGGTTAAGTTTAACTAAACAATAGACTAACACCCCCCCCCCCCCCCCCCGTCTGTTTGTGCTCCGTCGTTTTAAGTCTTGTTTTCTTGTATTGCTTTGCTTGTGAAATAAATAACAGTTTTATGGTGCATTTATTTTAATAAAATGGTTTCTAATCCTGCAGGTGGAGATATAGCTGTTTGTTTTACTGCTATAGTTGCTGAGGAATGTCCTTGTTTGTAGTAATGTGACAGCCTTATGTCCACACAGCAGCATTTTAAACCTGGGCAAAGCAACAGGTGGACTTGTTTAAAAAAATATATATATAGTAAATGCTGTGTTTTTATATGGCTGTTAATTATGAACCTGCTTTTTAAATGCACCATCCTTCTTAGTGTCATTATAACAAAAGCAAACAGCATTAAATGTGTTTTTACATTTAAGTAATGCTGTGTTTTTAACTTTTCTGCTGCAGAAACAAGAAGAAACATGGATATTTGCACAGCCACCTCCACAGGCCACGCAAAACGCCGTGTCAACAAGAAGAATAGAAGCTGGCAGAGACGGCTCCACCTCAGGAAAACTGTCATTCAGCCCCCAGCTATGCAAAGCCAAGATAAGAATGGACCAAAGAAGATAGTGAAGAAGTGGGAGAGAACCAGCGTTTGGCCCCCATCAAAGGAGCCCCCCCAGGAAGCCCGGCTGACAAATGACGGGGGAAGTACCCTCAGGTTCCCCTGCTCTCAATGCGAGGACAAATCGGAATATGCACCCAAAGATTTGGTGAGACACTTTGTGGAAAAACACAGAGGGAGTCTTCCAGTTTTCCCCTGTCAGATGTGCACCTTTAGTGCCCATGAATTCTCCTTGCTCCAGGTTCATCTTCTAAGCCACAAGGACACTTTTTCCAGCTGCAGCATGTGCAACGACAACGTTCAGCGCACATGGCCTGAGTATAGTGCACATTTGACCATGTACCACTGCTCCGATGGCAAGTATTCATGCGAAACTTGCAAAACATTCTCCACATGTGACTTTCGGGGGTTTCTAGATCACATATATAAACATAATTTCAACGTTGAAGAAGTGGTTGTGGATAGTTTGCGGCACAGAAATGACAAAAGTCGCCTTCCAGCCTCTCAGACTCAGTGTTGTCAGTTCTGCGGCTTTGAGGCTTCTGAGAAGTGGCTGATTAACAAGCACATTAAGACGACCCATGTTTGCCAGAATGGCAGTCAGACGAAAGACGCGAGGCAAGTTTGTTCCGTGGCGATGAAACCAAATGATCCAATCCCGAGAGTAAAGACGAGGTTGACGAGGAGTGCAGTGAGGAACACGTGCTGGCTGACACAGGACTACATTTCTTTCCCCGGAAAAGAGTTTCTGGATAAATACTGCCACCTGTCTGATCCGCAAACCACATTGGAAGAGACACAGCAGTTTTTGATGCAATCTGTTGCCGGGGAAACCGACGACCAGAAGTGGACCAAAGCTCTCAAATCCGTTCTGTCGAGCGTTCCTCAGAAAAACTCAGAAAACGGCATCACGCCAAACACGTCGGATCTGGCTGTCCTCACAGTCAAAAACAAGATAACAGTGGCCCAGAATGGCGCTGCTTATCCTAAAAGGTTGAAAATGACCTCCACGGATAAGGAAGCCGCCTGTACTGACAGCGCCGATGGCAGCTCTCTGTGTGCAGGTAGCCAGAACGGATTTGATCTCAATGTAAAAAATCAGGCTGAAATAAATCCCTGCAATGACTTCTCATCGTGTGGCACTGGAAAACAGGAAAACAGAGAGAACCATGAAGTAAAGACCCATTTAGAAATCCAGGAAAACGGGCAAGAACTGGAAAAACCTGTCGAGATCGAGGGGATCTTCACCTCGAGTGATTTAAAGTTAGCAAGCGAGAGTGAACAGAAGACATCTGTAGGTAGAGCCTCGGCGAAAAGGAAGACACAAAAACATCGATGCAGAAGAAAGGCTCGATTTAGAAAAGTGCAGAGAAAAGCACAAGGGGAGGCCTTAAAGATAGTCATAAAGAAGAATCAGGTGAAGGGGAGGCAGTGGGTGTCTCAAAGCTCTTTGTCTCCCAGGGAAGAAGTGGAGTTAGGTCACAATTTGGAGCTACCTAATCCTCACCTGGTGGAAAAAGTCCAACCGATGCACCATCCTGACCAAAACTGCATCGATGTTTCCCTGGCAGCGTCTCCTCACGTGTCTAAGAAAAGTGAAAACTGTGAATCTTTTCAGCGCAAAGGGCCTGAAGATGTTACTGAAAACCAATGTGACCCGCTTTTATACGTTCCGTCAATACATGAAGAGACTGAGGAAAACGTGGAGAAGTCGGGGGATTTCACCGACCTAAACGGGTCTGGTGAGGAGACACGCCGCTTAAAACAAGTGGCTCCATCAGTGACTGAAGAGGGGACGCCTAAAGATCTACAGCTGCAGAAATCGCTTCAGAAGGATGATCCTAAAGTGACGGAGAAGAGGAGTCCTAATGCTGTCCTCCTGCATGGTAAGATGGTCAATTGTTTTTCCTACACAGTAGCCATGATTTGAGAAAATTACAGTTTCAACTTGCCAACAATGTTTTTTTTCTGTAAGTTTCTTCTGGTTTTTAATCCTTTCATCATAAGGATAGTAAGGCAGTGCTATCCCAGTTAAATTTCTCTGATTTGGATATTTGGGTTCATGAGAAAAACATAAAAATCATATATTAAATGTGTCAGATTGAGAGTTGAGCTATGCAATTTAGGATATCCTAAACAATAAACTGTAAAAACAATAAAAAAAATGGTGTTTACACGGACCTCTGAAAGCATTAATACCCACAGTTTTTATATTTGTCATCAGACGAATAAAACCTCCAATACGTTATTGATGTTTTATGATAGCTTAAGAGCATAACAATCAGTGTAGGTGGTCGGATTTATTTTTTATTTCAAAGTAAAAATCTAAATACTTTGGGCGAGCTTTAGTTATGTGGGTTAAGACTTTTTCAGGCGAACATTTACTCGTTGTTGCACGTTGAAGTTTTTCAGGGTTAGCCCGGTTAGTTGGCTAGAAGTCTGTAAAGGTTGAATGCTGTCTAGTCTTATGCCAGGTTCACACCTAAAGCAGCAAAGGCAGCAGGAGCAGCTAGTTTACATGCAAAGTTATTGGTGGATGTGCATCAAGACACAGCAAAATGTCCTGCAAACGCAGCAGCTAGAGTTGGAATAATTGAACTTTTGCTGCTCGGCGGGCCACATCAACCAATCAGAGAAGCTGATCTGGGAGCTGGCAGGGAGACAGGCACAGCGCTGCTGATGCAGAGCGCTATGATCACTCCTCTGAAATTTTTAATTAACACCTAAATTAACTTAAAATGAGGAAATCTTCCAGCAAAACATGTTCGCTTTTATGATCCTGGTGCCTGCAGTTTGGATTACGTACATGAAAACCGCCTTCTAGCCACCCCGGCCAACCGCGAAGAGGTGACCGCGACAGCGAAATAATATTTAAAGGAAGGATGGTAATCTGGATGAACTGACTGCACAGATGAAGTTTTCAGGTGGACTTTCTCACTGAAAAACATTAAAACATTTGTTTTACGCACTGATCACAGCAAATATAGCTGCCATTGTTACATGCAAAGAAAGGATAGGGTAGCTCCGCCCAACGCGCACCAGACCCACATTTCCACAAAGCAGCAAAGATACTTCAGCCGCGCATCAGAACTAAACTTGCACGAGCATCAAAAATGAAGCAGCACGTGTGTTTTTGCTGCTCTCGCTGCTTGCAGTGTGAACATAGTCATTTCAGCTGCAACGGCATGATGTTGCAATGATGCCTTCTATTGTCTCAAAACAGCTGTTTTTATTAAGTTTAGTAGGGTCGGAACGGTTCACTAAATCCACGGTTCGGTTCGGTTAACGGTTTCGTGTTCACGGTTTTCGGTTCGGTATATGTTGATTGTTAGCCTGACATGTTGGTCGTGTTGCTGTTAGCATAAACAAAACGTGTTGCACAATGCTTGGACACTGTTTTTATCCACAACTGTCTTTCCGCCGTCATCGTAGGTCACTCTAAATGCAAAGTGTTCCCATACAGCTGACCTATAAAGTGCTGCTGGCGCGTCTTCCAACTCCTGTTCTTTCCCACTCGCCATACCCACACAATTCTCCACAACAACTGATTTTTTTCTGCTACACCCGGCTACGCTGCTTCGCTTCTTCTTGTTTACTACTGGTGGTTGGCTTTGGTCGCAGTACCGCCACCTTCTGCTCTGGAGTGTACATGCTTCGCCTATGAGAAAAAGGAGCAGCGCATGAACCGAACGCAACACACGCGAATCGAACCGAGACAGTCGAACCGAACGGTTCGGACGGTTTTCATAAACCGTTCCATCCCTAATTGTTAGAATTGTGATAACTTGTTGTTGAGGAGCTTTTCTTAAAAAAAAAAAAAAGAAAAAAAAAATTATTGAATTTGGGCTCTAACATCCCCTACTCAGACTAATATGCCAGTCAGGCTGGATGGGCTATTTTAAGTTATATCTCTACCAGCGTTGTCTGTTGGCTTTATTCTCATTGAGATCTAATGAAAACTAATCTAGAACATTAATTTGATAGAATCTCTCTTGAATTTATTATGAGTTTGTTTCAAAAGATGAATGTTATTTGATCTAGCAAATTCTATTCCTAATAAGACGGCATCCTGGATGTTTTTAATGTTTCCCATAAATGAAAGGTGCAGGAGGAGACTGCTGCACCACATGATGATGGTTACACCTGATGTAAACCATTCCTGCCTCCATAGTTCTGCTGGATGATGAACCACCACTCCAGTGTCAGATATTATTTTTTTTTAGCCAGTTTTTTTTTTCCAGTTAGTCCTGTATTGAGTTTGATGTGACTATTAATCATATATATCCCCAAGCATGATGCTGCCTCCGCCATACTCTAAAATCCATGCCTACTTTGAGGTTGTACAGAATGCAAGAGTTTTAATTTTTTATGAATGTTTTTGTTACAGGAACGTTGCATTCTGTACATTCCTGCCATGAAGCAGAGCAGCAGGATCAGACTGATGAAGGGTTAAGAAACGTCGAGGCGTCAGCAGATGTCATCAGCAGCATCCGGTCTTGTCAAAGTAAGATGAGCGTAGACGAGTCCTCACCAGCTGAGAGACGTCAGTGGCGGCAGGTCCCAAAGCACCAGCCCAGAACCTTGAAGTTAGTCGCCATAAATCCCTCCCAGGCGGTAAAGCGTCCGGCAGGAGACCAGCCCGTCGTGGTGCTGAACCACCCAGATGCCGACATCCCGCAGGTGGCCCGCATCATGGAGGTGGTGAACAAGTACAGGGAGGTGCGGAAAGTCCTGCTCTCCCGCAGGACCCTGATGGCTCTCTCTGCTGCGAGCGGCGAGGCTTCGGAGACGGACGTCCTGATCGAAGATCAGGGGGAGAACTCTGTACAGGAGAGGTTCCCCCTGAGGCTGAAATTCCGCCGACTGAGCAGGAAGAAGTACGAAGTTGTGGGCCTGGCCTCCCCCGGCAGGGAAGCCTCCGCAAAGTTCTCCTGCTGGTTCTGCGGCCGGGTCTTCACGAGCCAGGAGCAGATGATGGTCCACCGGCAGCGGCATCTGATGGAGTGGAAGAAGCCAAACTGTGAAAAGTCTTAAACGTCACGCACACTGGATGAAAAAAAAAAAATTAATCTGGAAAAAAAATGTTATAGACTTTTATTAGGTCTTATGATTTGTTGATTTATTTGTATAAATTGCTGAGGCTTCCTGGAAGGTTTACATTCTCAGGGTAAATCGTTACCTTTTGTTTCTCTTCCAGTATGACTCAATATAAAATGTTTTGATCAGTAATTATTCGTTGGGTGTGAACAATTGTTTTTCTTTGTCTTGTCTCCAAGGCTTTATTTAAGATGATTTAGGTACACTGTCATGTGGAATATTTTATATAAAAGAAAAACACTGTAATCTGTTAATTTGCCATACCAACTGTTCCTCGGAGCAGGTTACGTACGGGTAGGCTCTGCAGTGTGGTAGCTGTCATATTTATGTTATTGGAGGCAGAGAGCTGTAAGTTACTCATATACCAAATATGTGTATAAAAACAAAAAAAAAAAAAGTACAATAAGCTGTTTTATCCGACATTTATTTATCCTGCTTAGATTTAGTCTTTTTAATGCTTCTTTTATGCATTATTTTTGGACATCAAAGGAATCATTGTATTTCTAAATTCTTTTGTATAAACTTTAAATCTTGTTCAGAAATTATATTATTTACTGTGAGAGTTCTATATTTGACATGCATGTATGATGTGGATGTTAATATCCCTGATAGTGAGACTATTTTTACTTTTTTCCTGATGTCAAATTTGACAAAAACAAAAGATTTATCAAATTAGATTATTATTTTTTTTCCTCGGAGGATTTGAGGTTTCATTGCTTTGGACTTGAAATGATGCTAATCATTGAATTGCACTATAAAAGGTGGATTTATTTTTTTGTCCCCTGTTACCTCACCTTATTGGGCCTTAGCCTTTGACAATCTCAAATCGGTGTCCTGCTGTGACCTCTAGGTTTCCCTAATGTAGCCACTCCCCCTTTTTAAATGGGAAATGTGTGCAAAGATCCCCTTTTCCAGAGGGTCATCAATGATTAAGAAATAAACTTGTACATAGTCCTGCTAGAGGTACTGTAGAAAGAAAAATGAACCTGAGAATACTCACCAAGTGCCTGGTAATTACTATGCAATAAATCTGCATGGCGTGATAGCATTACATATTGAACAATTAACGAAACGTGCTTTTGTTTTCCGTTTTTGAATGATGAAATGAGAAATTTTTATTTAAACAAAAATTTACAATCAATGTTAAAATAAAAAGTCAACCTTCTCCTTTGCTGCAGCAACACTGTGTCATTCCTCAATATCGATGGATTGTTTCCTGACTGAGAATTTAACAGAAATCCTAATAAAATATGAGTTAAAAAGTCTCCTGAGTCTGTGGCGCTTTGCTTCTGTGTGGCCAGCTGCTCCACTCACAGGACCTCAACTGAACAAAGAAGGAAGCTGACGTTTAGAGATGGGTTGTAAACTCGTCTTACTTCCTCCTAGTTGTAGACAACACCTGTGCTCAACACATTCTGACTGCATATCCTTATTTAGTCATTTGCATTATTTAAAAGAACAACGCCATGAAACATCTGTTGCATATAACAGTTTATGGTCTGATAATATAGTAAAATAAAATACAGATTTTTGAATTTTGGTTTTAAAGATAATAAAAAAAACAACTGTTCCAGACAAATTAAAGACATAACCGTCAACAGGTGCAGAAATCTTAGTGAACATTTCCTGAACATTGCAGAAAACACCTGATCTCAGTGGTTGCCTCAAAAAGTTGCTCAACAAAATGTTAGTTCAGGAGCCCCATTAGGCTTTTTGTCAATAGAATAGAACTGTATTGATCTCACAATAGAGAAATTCACTTGTGACATTGGCTTTTATAAACAAACACGAAGTGCACAGAGGAGGAAAAGGTGCATGAAGTGCATAGCTTTTTTCCTCCAACATTTTATTGTCACAAGTACAGCACAACGAAATTCACTCTCTGCATTTAACCCATCCCCTTGCAGTTTGGGGCAAAGGGACTTTGCTCAGGGACCCAAAGTGGCAGTCTGTGGGAGTGGGTTTCAAACTCACAACCTCAGGATTCCAAGCTCTATGCCCTAACCACTCCACTCGCCTCCACTCCCCCAGAAGGTAAAACAGAGTACATGTCAGACTTAATAATATTTTCAAGGTGTTGCTTTATTGTATATCTTGTACCATGTCTTTCGGTTGTGCTGTTCTTTTTTCATCTCGTTACAGGTGATGAAGCAGACTGAAAATGTTTTGTCATTGTCTCCTTTCTGTCTCCTCTTTCTTTCATCTTTTCTCTTTTTTGTCTTTTTTTCTGCTCTATTTACATTGTAGTGTCCTTATAAACTGTAAAACTCCCTGCATAATTGTAATAAAGCAATTTATATGCATGAATCAAGTGAAGCAGTATGGTATACTGCTCCACTTGTGAAAGTAAAATCTGTTGGGCTCTTTTTGGCATCAAGACAATTATTGTTATTGTCACATTGCCGACTCTCCTAGAGAGCATATATATATATATATATATATATATATATATATATATATATATATATATATATATATATATATATATATATATATATATATATATATATATATATTTCATTCAGTACAGCTCTCAAGACAGTTTCTTTTTTTTTTTTTTTTTTAAGTGCAGCCGTGATAAAGGTAATCAGCAGTGATATTGTAAACATGCAACTGTATTAAAGTTACAGGTCCAACATTCAGGTTATATATATATAACCTGAATGTTGGAACTGTAACTATAATCTATAATCTAAACTATAACTGAACGAAATTTCTTTTTGTGTTAAAGATAGGCTCTGTGTCTGCACCCTGATGCTCTATCTTTACAGTTCCTTTCCCGGAAAAGAGATCACTCGGGACAAACTCTTCAAATAACACTTCATAACTTATATGTATTAAATAACCAGAAGCCAACAGATCCTGACAGAAATTGTAATGTTGCTTAGATCAGAGAAATTGCTTAGAATGTACAGAAGGCAGCAGCTCACCTCTCAGGAAGTGGCCTCGATTAACAGTTAAAAAGTCTGAAACATCATCTAATTTTACATCTTACACATTAGCAGACGATTAGACATCCATGGCTCCAGCCTTATCAAAATATTACACTTTGTTTTTAGCTGAAGGACACCGCTCTTATTCCATTTCCAGATCTTTGCCACGTACAAAATGAAGATTATAACTGTATATCCAGACAGAGGAACTGCCCTAATTAGATTAAAACGTCAGTTCTGACATGCAACAGGCAGCCAATACAAAGGTGTAATAAATTCAGACATCTTCAATGATAATTATCTTAACTTATCCTAACTTAGACAATAAAAAGTCTTTCTAAGTCTAATATATAGTAACTTATATACAGTAAAGGGGTGGCAGGTAATGTGTGGTTTCTGGTTTGTTAAATAAATAGTATAAGTTATTGCAGTGTTAATACAGCAGGTTATAGTGCAGTTGCATTATAAGGTCTGATGGCAGCAGGGATGAATGACCAGCGGTACCGCTCCTTTTTACACACAGGGTGCATAAGTCTGAGTCTAAGTATAAGTCTGTGCAGGAGGTGAGAGGTGATGTGCATGATGGATGTAAGCTTGGACAGCTCCCTCCTCTCAGCCAGCTCTGCGCTGCCTGGAGCTCTGCAGACAACAGTGTATTTATTCATATTTACATATCTATATAAATATATACAGATATGTATATACATATATACATTGCAAGTACATTGCAGTATTGTAAATATGATTTCCGATTTTAATAATTTTAATTTATTAATACTTTTGTCAATTTCTATTTATTTTACAGGCAGCTGATTTTTTTCAGCTTTGGTGTTGGTGTGTTAAAGCAGAGTTGCATCTAAATGTGAAGGACAGCTCTCCACGACTGGAGTCTGACATTCATGCTGTAAAGATTGAGTTGTTTACCAGGATCGGCCTAATTTTAGCTTTGATGTCCACTCCTTTAACTCCTTGATGCATTTTCCTTGTCCTTGCTGAAGAAAACTACCCACAACCTAACGGTGCCACCACCGTGCTTCAGCAAAGGGATGGTTCATTAAAATATATGTGCTGTGTTAAGTTTTTTGCATGTAGACCAGAAAGTTTCCTCTTACCAGAGCTTATTCTTCCAGATATATTCTTGTTACAAACTGCTGTCAGAGACCCTCTTGACTTTATGTCAACAATCGCATTCATTTTTTTTATACCCTTTCATAAAGATCAGATGCTGTTTTTCACTACTAATTATGTCTGTCAATGCTTTGAATACATTTTTTTCACCTTACCCTGATTTAAATGTCTCCATAACTGTATCACTATTTTCTTTGCTTATAACTCTTTTGTCTTCATAATCTGCTCTTAACAGACCAGTTTGACTGAGATTGAGCTTAAATCACACAGTGCTTTAATTATTCCTTATTTCTTAGGTGAAAGTCAACTCTTATTTAGAGGTATCAGAGTAAAGACAACTACACCATGTATGATTTATTCCTTTTCTTTTTAATTTCGGCCTGAGCTTTGTTAGTTGATACAGATAAAATACCTTTGTGGTTTCATAAGTATTTCACTAAATCACTTTCTGTTATAGTTGAAATAGCCGTGCACACGTTACAGTTTAATCACTAATATTGATTTGATTCTTATATGATAGCTTATTTATAAACTCTCTAAGATTTTTCCTCCATTGAATTGAATTTAATGCTGTATTTTCTCAAATTATATTGAAAATGATTGTGAAAGGTCTGCTAAATATAAAAAAGATGAAAAATTAATGTGACTTGGATCTAGACTTTCATAATCCAACTTTAACAATCCAACGAAAGATCCTATGAAATCATCATTTTATTCACACTCTGCTTTATTTGTGATTCCAAATCATTTATTTTCTCAAATTTACAGCAGGAGTTTTATATTCCACTCAATCTACACATAAATTAACAATTATTCAAAGATCAGGGGTTAAATTATCACACAAAGCGTAAAAACCTGATTTAAAAGTTTTACAAATAGAATTAACATATCAATGCTTTTTAAAAGTTGATTTAAACAACCCAGTCCAGTTAGAGTTTCAAATCTACTGTATATATAGAGCCAATCTCATTTTGGACCAGATTAGAGAAGTAACCCTTATAATATTTAATCTCTTAATATCACCTACTTACTGGGAAATTCACCTATTTTGCATACCCAAATGGAAAAGCAAATAACTTAGGAGCTGTTAGCCCAAATTACATGTGTGATACATTATTTGAAAGCTAACACCTTCCTCCTTTGAAAGCTAACACCCAAACTGCGTCAGTTCAAACATGACTCAAAGTTGTTGTTTTTTATTCTGGAAAATAACACGTTTTTTTTGAACAGCAGTAATAAAGACATGCTTGCTTGTTGTGGCTGCTTTCGACATGCTGCTATAATTGTGCTTTGGTGCTCGCTATGTCCATAAAATTAACTAGGTGGTTGAAATTTGGAGCATCTAAGCTTTCCAACGATGTCTAACATGTTTATATTGGTAAACACTTTATCAGTGTAATTTTCATGCATTCTGATTATTATTTGTAAACGCATTCAAACGGGGTTTAGAGAGTTTACCTCACTATTGGGTCAGGAGCAAACTTTGGCCTTATGTTGAAATATGATTTTTTGGATCGCAGAACCAAGCTCCACACTCAAATGTTCAGGACAGTGTTAACAGAAACGAATAAATTCTGGAAGCTTAAACTCAGCTGATTTTTTTGGGAATAACATTTGTGCAACACACTTCAACATTAGAGGGAGGTTGAAAAAAAGTCTTGCAGGCTTTTATTTGCATTTGCTCTTCCACTGCCACACCTGAATTTCCCCACCGTGGGAAAATAAGTGTTATGTCTATTCTATATATATATAAAAAAACAAAACAAAAAAAAACAGAAGATCATTAACAAGAGATTTTAATACAATGTGTAAAAAAAGAAAATAGCACCATGACAAACTTTTGGTGAAAGGTTTTACAGAGTACGTCTACAAATCACCACTTCATGCATCTTCATCCTGCGATCCTTTTCATTCAGAAAACCAAGGAGAGAGGTCACAACTGGGAAAAATGATCGATGAAAGAAAATGAAATGTATAATAAAATGTACACTTTACAAAGAGGACCTATAATCAAAGAGCGAACAACAAAAAAAGCTAATATTTAAACAAACAAAACTATAAAGAATGATGAATGAGGAAGAAGGTCTGCCGGGGGAGTGGCGGGTCTTGGACAAGTTTGCCAGGGTGGGGTCGGATTTTTTCTTTTTTTTTCACTGGAGCACAGAACAGAAGAATGAAACCAAAATAACAGGGCGATATTTTTGTTATATGTATTAAGTGAGCAGCAGAGCCAAAGATTCACTTGTTGCTTTGGATACAGAGGAAAATTGGGATTCCGTCTCTGTATGACTGAATTAAGTTATTAATAACATTCAATTATTCCAAAGGATTATTCATTTTACCATAAGAACTGGATTTAGTATTATTCACTTCAATGCCTGGGGAATGACAGAGGTCAGGATCTGTATGCGACACTGGCCCCTGTCGGCCCCTATCTAGAACCTATCCTGGAAATTGCTTTATTAATCAAAGAAAGCTCTGTGTTTTCTACAAATTTAAAAAAAACTCTGTCAAGATGCTTTCATGTATTTGCTTGAACAAAAAATATCAACAAAAATAACTAAACAGTCACATCACTATGATAACTGAATTGTCCTATTAGAGGAGCAGGCATCCAGGGTATTGCTTTACAACCATCCTCCTTCCTAAGTGTCTTCCTAAGTCTATTGTCCCATGTGGGAAAATCAGGACCTCCAGCAGTTCTTGGCTGTTTAAAAAAAAATATAACTACCATAGTGCTCAATTTCAAACACATAACTCTGTGTTTACTGTAAAACACTGATGGGCAGGGACGTTGAAAAGTGAAAGAACACGGGCGTCGGATTGTGAAGCTCAGAAGTTCTGAATCAGTCGTCTGACTGACGGAGTCGTCTACGGCTTTACAGGATGACACAGCTTGGTGGCGTCTTTGGTGTTGCTCTGACTGTCGATCAGCACCAGAAGATTCCTCTGGTGGTTCTCTATGATGTGGGAGACACTGCTGAAGTACTGGAGGATAAAAAAAAACATTTAAACTGTTAAAGGTGGGTTTATTAAAGCCAGAATCCTGGACAGTTCAATGAAAAACTCATATTTTCTATCTACCTGAAACATTATTCATTTATCAAAAATGAAAATCTTAGGATTTTTACCGATGACCAAACTAGGATGGGCCCCAAAGCAGAAATTGATCAGGGGGTGGGGGTGGTTAGGGGACAATTTAAATTGGCTGAGCTTCAAGGATCTTTTGTCTTGGCCTCCATTAGACAGTTTAATGCCTCTTGAAAGACTGAGTTTTGTCATTATTATTATTACTTTAACTAATATGGTGTTTTTTTATCCTATTTTATATGTTTTTATCTTTGCTGTCAGGCAGGTGCGTTTCCCCTATCTGGGATTAATTAAGTGACTATCTTAACATCATAACAGTGATGGACAGCTGGTTCTAATCTGCTGCTTTGTCAAACTAAACTCCAAAAAAAGGAGAAAAGATTACATTTAGGACTGTAGCTGTGTTAGCACAAGTGTAAAGAATACCAGGTATTTACTTTATTGTTGAACAATCTTCATTGATTGTTGAGAAGTGGAATAAATCAGCCACTTCCTGTAAATGTTTATTTTCAATTCTAAAAAAACAAAGAAATAATTTAATTTATCTGTGCTAGAACCATTGAATCAAACTGAATCATGTTCTAAATTTTAATAAAAAAGCAACCAATTTATTCAGTGGTCTTTGTTAAAATGTAAGCATTTATGGGGATCCCTGATTGATCAGCTCTCTCTGTGAGCCCAAGTATATAAACACATAAACCTCTAACACAATGATAAAGAAACTCCAGCTCATCTGCTATATTTCTGGCTGGATGCTCGACTGCCCACCAATATAAATTAATATTCACCATTGAAATCAACATGTTTCCTGGTGCTGGACAGGATTCTCCTTTTTTAAAACCCACATTTGTCAGAGCTTAAAAATCTAGTTAAAGATTCTGGCCTTCCACTAAAAACAACAGCTGTTTGCATTCAGTTAAAGATTTATGGTAAAGCCATAGAATTTAGAAGCGCTCAGTTTTTCTGCAATTTATCGAAGCAGGTCCTTAGCATGATGCCAACGCCACCCTGCAGGATAGTAGGCTTAGTTTTGAAAAGCCTCACTTTAATCAAAATATTTTTTGGCCAGTTAGCTTAATCTGTCCGTTTGACCATAAAGGTGTTTAGAGCAAAGGTTGGTTCCCCTTTTACGGATCCCCTCTGATGACATGGTGCACGAAATACTAGGCTACTTCGTGGCCACGCAATGAGTTTAACGTGCGCACGAAATACTTATTAATAATATTAATATCATTCCTGGAGAACTGGGTAAGCAAATCGAGCGTGCCTTAGACCTTAGAGAAGGTGCGCTCGATTTGCTTACCCAGTTGTCCAGGAATGATATTAATAAGTATTTCGTGCACACGTTAAACTTATTGCGTGGCCACGAAGTAGTATTTCGTGTGAATGTTATACTTATTGCGTGGCCACGAAATAGTATTTCGTGCACATGTTATACTTATTGCGTGGCCACGAAGTAGTATTTCGTGCGCACGTTAAACTTATTGCGTGGCCACGAAGTAGTATTTCGTTCGCACGTTAAACTTATTGCGTGGCCACGAAGTAGTATTTCGTGCGCACGTTAAACTTATTGCGTGGCCACGAAGTAGTATTTTGAGCGCACGTTAAACTTATTGCGTGGCCACGAAGTAGTATTTCGTGCGCACGAAATACTACTTCGTGGCCACAATTAAAAATTTTTTTTGACCATGTCATCAGAGGGGCTCCGTACCCTTTAGTCCATTTAGATGGAAATCTGTATGGTTCCAGAACATCCTCACTAGATTCCTTTCAACCCTGCAGTAAAGAAGGAAAAACGACTCACATCCCTGACAGATTTAGTAAAAGCCACTATCTGATAGGAAAAGAAACAGGTATAATAAAAAAAATTGTGTATTAATATTTGATAAAAAAATATGGCATCTATAAAAAACAATGGAATATTCTGAGATCCTTCTTATATTAGCTGACCATCTTTTTGCCTGTTTCCACTGTTGGTGACCTTAAAGGTTTACTTTAAGCCCAAATCTGCCAGGGATATAAATAACTTTGTGCCTAAATGTTGGTGTGCCTTAAAGGTGGTTTTAAGTTAGTCATTAATTTAGTCTTTAGTTGACCCCAAAGAAAAAGTTTAACTTTAGAAAATTATTAGAATTTCCTTGAACAGCCTCTTCTGCGGCTGATCCCAACCCAATTAAAAATGTTTCCAGTACAAACAAAAGTCCAAAACAAAACCGACTAATTAAAAGGAACCCTGGATCTGTCAGTTAAAGGGATCAAGTGTCTAACCAGAATTATTTCAGGATGCAAGGTATAAAATGTATTGTTTTTAGGTTAAACTTAATATTTTCTCTGTAGTGTAGTGGGAGGAGACCCAGAGGGAGACGCAGGACACGCTGGAGGGACTATGTTTCTCAGCTGGCCTGGGAACGTCTTGGGATTTTCCCAGAGGAGCTGGCCCAAGTGGCTGTGGAGAGGGACGTCTGGGCCTCCCTGAAGCTGCTACCGTCGCAACCTAACCCTGGATAAGTGGAAGAGTATAGATGTATGGGTTGAACTTTAGGGACAATTATCTGAATATTAGCAGGAAGCATATATGTCATGTTAAACCTAAGAAAGGCTGCAACAATCACTGCTTGCCAAAACAAATCTGTGCATTTTAGAGAAAAATTAGAGTAGATCATCAATCTCCTAAACCTGCTCTTATGAGTTTTCTCATGTACTGTATAATACATGAGGTGGGCTTTATTTTTAAAAAAATAAAAAGTATGCAAACTTGTTTCCTAGAAGAAAAATACATTTTGTGAACCTAAAATATAATAGTATCTGCAAGTTATACACGTTATATTTGTGCAACTAGACTGAATTAATCATTTTAAGTGGCTTTGACTTGATAGTGATGATAAACTATTTTTTGGTACCCATCCTTGCAGCTATGCTTAATGCATGTTTGTTCCAATACTAGACCGAGACACATGGACACATCTGCAGCTTTAAAAGTGCAGCTTTTCCCCTGCACCTAATATTCTGTCCAACTCCAGGAGGGCGTGTATGGCTTGCAACATTACACAACATGCATGAGTAAAACACACAGCTGTTTCCAGCATTTTCCAAGCCACTTTATGTCATCCAATAGGGACAGTCTTTAAAAAAAGTAATTCACAATCTGTTGAGCGTAATGATATTTATGAGCTAAATACTTTTGTTTAGTTTTTTATACCCTCACCAGTAGGAGCTGTTGCTCAACCCCCATGTGTTTCTGCAAGCAGCTGTCCACATAGTTATAATTTTTTCTAGATTGTGCAGACACGGCATAGAAATGCATGAAAGCTAAAATAACAATCTGACCACAACATTGTAGACTAAACGCAAAGAAATGCTGCTGAGGAGTGATTCTCAAAGTAGTACTTACAGTAAATCCCACTGACTCACCCTCTGTGGTACTGTTTGAAACAGCGCTGACTCATTCTGAGCAGCGATAACCCGCTACAAATCACCTTTTCAAGGGAGAGCCTGAAAGATTAGACTTATATCTATTACCTGTTTTACCTTTTAGGGGACTTTTAAGCCGCTAGAGCTGGTGCACCAAGGGGCCCTCTGCATCTCCTTAAAACAGTCAACTCATCAGTGGATTAAGTTTGAAATTAAATTTTACGCTGCTGCTCTTATTTTTGTTAACATTTATGAAGCATTTCATCGTATCAATAATTTAGAAAATGTAGGCATTTATTTGGATTTCAAAATGACAATGTCTAAAAGCAAATGAGAAATGAAAGAAATATGTTTATTATGAAATTTAGGTGAATACTAACTCCTCCAGTTCATAGGTCAGTACTGGTAGCCCTTCCTATGACTCAGTACCAATGAAGTCACCATCAGCAGTAAAAAGGTTGGTGACCCCTGCACTAGAGTTATGCTTAAATTTAAGGGAAAAATGTAAGTAAAGCTCTGAATAACAGAATATGTAAGCGAAGGAAGCGATTTATATTGTAAAATTGAAACTGCATTTAATTGGAGGATGTATATTTTAGTCAGATCATTTTAATTTACAGATTCTAGTGATTCAGTTCATTCAAAAGAACTGTTCTTCCCATCCTCAGTTGGGATCCCAAGATCCTTCCTGCAATTTTTTTTTATTGCAAGTCAAAACATCTCTAACAATAGACACTCTTTGTCTGAGTGAAAAAAAATATGTTCTTCAAGATAACAGTAGGTCACAATGCTCCACACCCGTAATTAAGGGTTGAATATTAAATGGATCAGATGAATCATAACAGCCGATTGCCTCATGGTGTTGGCTGGCCCCTCCCATCGCCAAAAAAAAAAAAAATGACCCTATAAGGTCACACTGATCTCCATGTTTCCTCCTCTTTCAAATACTCAACTTTCTTTTGTGGACTCACTCGACATGTTTTATTACCAAGAAATATATATATATATTTTTTTTTTTTGAATTATTGTAAACTTTTTTTAACATTTCACACCGCCTATTTACAATTACAATAACTAACAAATTTATGAGTACCAATTTTTTTTTTTCAGTTTTCAAATTAAAACTGAACACACTCTCCAAACAGCTATGCAGCCTGATTAATTAAATTAATATTCACAACTTAATATGACATTTACCCAAATAGAAGTGTACTACGGTATATTTCTGAATGTTACTACATAAACAATAACCTGTCTCTATTATTAAACATAGAAATTTAAATATTTTAATAGTCAAAGCTGTACCTCCTCTCCTTTCTTCTCTCTTCCCAGAGCATACTGCCTTGTGCTCGGCACGAAGCGTATTGGGATGTTGTAGACTCTTCCATTGTAAAAGACCACTAATGTGTAGGGCTGCTGCACATCCTGACCAGAGCTCTTTCTCACCAGGAACGCTCCGTCCTAAAACAAAAAACGCTCATGATTAAGCCTAACAGCTTTACTGACAAACACGTATTCTCATCCACTTCATGAATCAGCATTCATACCATGTTAGATCGCAATAAAGCGTCATCTGCAGTCTTGCGGTCACATGTGCTGGCAAACCAGGGTTTGTTGTAAACATCACCATCCTGAAATAGAATCAGTTGCTTAGCTGAAACATTGGAGATTATTCCTCCCTATATAAATGAGATTATAAATACCACACCTTATCTTGGTCTGTTAAGGCATTTTCTGCAACAGTGCTCCCCTTCTCAGCTGGTTCTGGGATACAAAACAGAGGAACTTGCATCAGTTGATTTTTAAACATAAACTGAGTGTGAATGGTGGTGAACAGGAAAGAGGAGCAGAACCTACTGGGTGGTGTAATCTGTGGAAGAGGGATTCTGCAGCAAAAGGAATACAAAAAAACAGCCGCAAATAAATAAACAGCAAGACACGACTGAAGGCCTTAATTCATCATAAAATTGTATGTTTCCTGACTTACTTTGGTCGCTTTTGATCCAGGGAGAAAGCTTTTGGAGGTGGTTTCGGTTCAGAGTGCATCAAAGGCAGGGAGGCACCTTAGGAAACACAGACATCCTGAAATTAGCCATGTTTCGTCTTAGTAATTAGCATGAAGACGGCTTCCAAAAATAAACACGGACAATTGTTTGCAGATGTATTAAAGCATTCAACTTTTTCAGATTTTGTCATGCTAGGAAAACCAACCTCAATGTATTTTAATTATATTTTCTGTATAAGCCAAACGATCGCTCACATACCTGTAAATCGCTCATATACATGATTTACAGGGAAAAGTTAAGTTTTCTTGATGTTTTGTAAACGGACTTGATTGGACTTCATTTCATTTTGGGATATCAGAATAAGGAGAACTGAATAAAAAGGCATGCCGCACATTTTTTAGTGAACTATTTATCTGTGAATAAACTAAAAGCAATTAATCCATGTGAGGTGATAGGATAAAGATAGCCGGCTCTTTAAAAATCTTCTTTTTAAATGACTTACTTTCAAATTGTCTTGGTTTTAAATCTTGCCTCTGCAATAAAAGTCATCATTAGTGATCAACATTAGAAATTAAAAAGTCATTTATTATTGGGAATTCTATTCAAACAGCAGTCCACCAATTAAAGCTTTGTCTACAGGACTTTATTAGGTTATTAATATATAAACACATTCTTACCGGTAATACAGGCGGCTTTGGTGACCTCCTGTAAATATAACAACAGATCAATATGCGTCTAGTAAACCATAATGACATGCTACAGGGTAAGCCATGCTTACTCTCTTGGAGTTGGTTTTGGTAGACGAGGCGGGGGAGGACCACCTGGAGGTTTATGATTGGAACCTATGAGAGATCAAAGCACACCGTTGTCTTTAAAGTGCCTTTTTACTTTTACAAAATGGCCTCTTTATATCACAGCAAGCTCAATTAACTCAAAGCATGGTTTTAAATGCCTTTTTTCCCCACAAGTTTCTCTTTTGAACAAACACTCACTGTTATCTTGATCACAAAGTTCATATTCATCATCGTCTGTGGGCTGCTGGGCCTGTGAAATATGCAGACATGCAGTTTGTGTCCAATTTCTGCACAGTCTAGAATTTCAGATCTACTATTTAACATCTGATAAAAACATACAGAGAGGGTGGATCCCCAGTTGTTGAGCCTGTGAGGAGAGATATTTATATAGGAAGTATTAGTAATGACATTTTCATTTTAGAATAAAAAAATTGAACGAGTCTGACATGTTTTCAGATTGAAAAGTTCCTACCTTGGGCTGGGTTTTGGTACGGAAGGACACTGTTTGGAAGGAGGCGGACAAAATCTACAAAAGAAGAAAGGAGATTTTTATGGTTTTCGTCTCTATAAAACAAACAAGGAGTTATGCTTAAAAAAAAAAAGTTAAAACTACAACCATTTTAAGCATACATTTGTCATAACTCCAGAAATTCCTATTTCTTTCAATTAAAAACCTTCAATTTTAAAGTATTATATAAATGGGAAGTTACTCAGGAGTCCACACTGGAAAAACAATCTAGAAATAAGTAAAAAAAATCTTAAATTAAGTGTATTTACCCTTGATTTTAATAGATAAATCAGATAATATGCATATCAAATGAGTATTTTTACTCTTAAAATAAGGTAATTAGATAATATGCACTTCAAATAAGACAATGAAATTGTGTTTTCTTATTTTAAATCTAAATTGTCTTGTTGCATTGGTAAAAAGTCTCTTTTACCTCCTCAGTTCAAGAAAAAATGCACTTATTTTAAGAAAAAATATCTTATCTAGATTTTGATTTTTTCCTGTGCACATCTACTGAAGGCCAACAGCTCAGGGGTCACACATCTAGTATTTAAAACCATTATGTTAAAAAAATGTTGCTGCATTGACTCATAGGTAAAATAAAACAGTCTAAATTGTGTCATTCATTGAAATTCCTCTTCATAATTTCCACAATGTATTTTCTTGCAGTAAAAGTATCCAAAACTTAATGTAAAATCAATATTAATAATAAAACTAATTAACTGTACCTCCTTTTCAACAAACAAACAGTCAAACAACACTGATAAGGCAAATACAATATTCTATTTTCATTTATCTTCTTTGGATGCAATTTGGGAGGATGATAATCATTATCTCCCAGTTTAATTAAAAAGTTACTGGGCTTTAACCCGCCAGTGTCAGAAAAGAATAAAATATAAATTGTTATTTTTTGACGTTAGATTGACACCAATAACATGTAGTGATCTAAACCCCTCTGCTATAGCTCTGGCTGTATGCATAGAGATGCTGATCTATTAGATATTGAAACTCTGCCCTGTTCTTACTTCTTCTGGAGCCTCTAATATCTTCATAGATTTTTTTTAGATTTTTCTTAGAGGAAAAAAAAAATCTTTCTTTTCATATTTATGGACCATTTTGTGTTGGTCTATAAAATCCAATACATATATTGAAAATAGAGGCTGTAACAAGACAAAAATGATAATAATATATTCGTATAAGTCGCTATATAAAACAGCATAAACATAAATCTTTGTGGAAATTTGATAGAAAACCCTGAGAAAAGGTTTTATAAATAGCAAATTGATTTCTGGCAGAAAGAGAAATACTTTTCTGAAATATTTATTTACAGTTCTGGATAATGTTAGCAGCCAAACTGATTAAATTTGTCTATTAAGAAAAAGGGGGAAAAAAAAACAGAATTACATGAAAGAAAAAACACAAGAATGTACACAGCACCTTGCAAAAGTATTCAATCCCTTTTTTTTTTACATTTTGGAACAACTAAAACCTTCAATGAATTTAATTAAAACTGCATTGATCAAATCGAAAACAGAATACTTTATGTATTTGTATTTCAGCTTTTTTACGATGGCATTCCTATAAGAAATTGTCCATCTTATAGAATTAAACGGTAACTTATCTGTATATAGCCAACCTGTCTAATATTAGGTCTAAATGAAAATACAGCTTATTTAATATCAGTTGACAAACAGACCATTAAGGTTGGGGATAAAGTGGAACAATTTAAAGTGGAGATAGATTATCAGGCAATATCAAAAAGCTTTGGATAAAAAAACCTACTGCTGTTTAATTTATCATATGAAAAAGAAAAATATGCAGCGACAGTACCGGTCAGATGATGCAAAATGCTGTGTGTGGAGTAAAAGATAACACCACCCTAAGCATCCTAAATAGCATACACAATGTATCTACAACCACGTCAATAAAGTCTGATACTGACCTGTTTCTCTGGGGAGGTGAAGGTGACTTCTGCAGAAAGGTAAAAAAATAAAAATATATTCTGTTTCCTATGTTGCTGGAATATTTGTTATTTATAGAACAGACAATGAGGTTACAGTATATTACCTCTTTTTCAGGTTCTTCATATAAATCTGTCAAAAACAAAGCCGGAATCAGTCAGAAGAATCGACTTCGCATTAGGAGCCATTAGTGATACCTTTATCCCTATCTATGTAGCAACCGAATCGGGGGTTAAATACGATCAAGTAAAATTATATGACTGGCATGAAATCAAATACAAACAGCATAAAAATAAAACAACAAGCCAGTCCCATCTAGGTGTAATCAGAGAAAATGACAGACGAAGTGTGCTCCTGATGTCCAGTCTGCTCCGTAGCTTTGTTTTGGTCGCTGTAACCACAGAAAATCCCGCTTCACAAAGATAGGATGTTATAGATAGGATGAGTCTTGAACTGAATTAACCTGTGTCAAGAGGCACAGATGCACCGACTGAGTCTGATTGTCGATAAATTATATACATATATATATTAGTGTTGCGCCGATGCCATTTTTTGGCCCCGATACCGATACCCGATACCTGGCTATGCAGTATCGGCCGATACCGATACCATAATAATCTAAAACAATTGCCATTATGGCTTTGTCAAGCTGCTGCCTACCTTTGTGAAGCAGGAAAAAATCTAATACAAAGTGAATTCAGTAGAACTTTTTATTGCCTACCAGGAGTGGGTGACAATAGTTGAATAAACTTATGACTCTAAAAATGGTATCGGTGCCCTATTTGTTGGTACTCGCCGATACCGATATCACCATTTTAGGGCAGTATCGGGGCCCCGTCCGATACTGGTATCGGTGCAACACTAATATATATATATATATATATATATATATATATATATATATATATAAACTGTTTTCTCACCCCTCGTGGGGTGGTATGTGTCATCCTCAAGCT
Organism: Cyprinodon diabolis; assembly: GCA_030533445.1. NCBI lineage: Eukaryota > Metazoa > Chordata > Actinopteri > Cyprinodontiformes > Cyprinodontidae > Cyprinodon > Cyprinodon diabolis. The sequence continues at coordinate 37,849,586 of CM060083.1, read as the reverse complement.
CGGGTCCTCTACCAGAGGCCTGGGAGTTTGAGGGTTCTGCGCAGTATCTTAGCTGTTCCTAGGACTGCGCTCTTCTGGACAGAGACCTCTGATGTTTTACCTGGAATCTGCTGTAGCCACTCTCCCAGTTTGGGGGTCACAGCCCCCAGTGCTCCAATTACCACTGGCACCACTGCTGCTCTTACTTTCCACATCTTTTCTAGCTCCTCCTTCAGCCCTTGCTATTTCTCAAGCTTCTCGTGTTCTTTCTTCTTGTTGTTGCTGTCGCTTGGGATTGCCACATCTATCACTACTGCCATCTTCTGCTGTTTGTTGATCAACACCATGTCTGGTTGGTTAGCCATATATATATATATATATATATATATATATATATATATATATATATATATACTTTTTTCTGTACGGCCCGGTACCAAATGACCGACGGACCGGTACCTGATGCATGCTTGTTTTTGTTGCAAGATTTATTAATGTTTGAAATTATTGTAAACTTTAGGCTGTACATGCATGTATTAAGTCATGCATGTATTATGTAGTTTTATGGAGCCTAGGTGGAAGTTCAACTGAAGAAACTGATTGCTCTCCTACATCCACCTACGACACAGCCAATCAGCTTTGAACCACACCTCCCCAAAAACCAATTGGCATCCGAAGTTCATCTCAAAAGGCCTTGGATCCGCAACTCGTCTGCTACCTAGTCGCAAGCTGTGGTTGCGCTGTGTGACTTCATTCAGATGACCCCGTTTCAACCCACCTCCAGCCCCTCCTCCACCATCGTAGCTCAAACTTCATCAGAGTATCATTATTCCCAGACTCTTACTGCATTCCGCTTTTCATTTCAACCGGTCCGGCAGAAGACCGCCATGTTGAGCCTGGTTCTGGCAGAGGTTTCCTCCCAACGGGGAGCTTTTCCTCTCCACTGTCGCTTCATGCTTGCTCATCATCGTCAGGTTCTCTCAACTTGTGTTACCTAAACTGGACTTCCATCTCCAGGTCCCTGAGTGAAGCTCTAGTATCAGCTCACGCAGTCCACCAGATCTCCCCATAAAGCTCAGCATACCGTCTCTCTAACCAGGAGTCTACAGACTGACCAACTTAATCTATCTCCACTCCACCACCAGTTTCAGGCCTGGGGGGCAAACAGCCCTTATCTTTACTCCTGTTCATGTATATCTATCAAAATTAAGCACTATGTTTCCTGATGAGTTCTGAGCGCCAAAGACCAAGTATCAATACATTTTTTCTAATTGTCTTTTCTCTTTGTGTGAGTTTTTTCAGATTGAAATGTATATGACCTCAACTCATGAATGTCTTAGACAACTTTTATTGTCTTTTTGTATACATAGAGTGTATACAAAACAAAAATTCATTTTGTACAGCTTTCATGACACTTCCAAGTGCAGCCGTGATCAAATGTAAACAGTGTGGGAGAAAAAAGATGGTGCAAAAAAAAAAAAAAAAGCATTGATATGGACATTCGGAGCGTTAAGAGTTTTATCGGTTGCAGCAGTTTATACCATAGACAATTGAGACTGCAGTTTAGATTATAGTTCCCTGATCCGCACACTCGCTGGATTTCACTTTCCTTGCAGCCAATATCCAGCCTCTCTGTCAGTAGAGGATTGTTCAACCTTTTGTTCTATTGTTTAGTCCATTTTAGTTTTTTTTTTTGGGGGGGGGGAGTGTAACTGTGCACAAAAAAAAAAAATTCAGCCCCAAAGGGGACTATAACCTATATAGGACGGCCCCAAGCCCAGATAAATGTAGAGGATCACGTCACGAAGGGCCTGTGGCGTAAAACTTTTGACGATTTGAAAATGCGATTCAGTTATGTGATCTCCATACCAATCTGCCGGCTTCTACACAAATGACTCACTGTGGGAACGCCTGAAATAAAAAAAAAACCAAAGAAGCAGAACTGCACAACACTGACCAACTTGTACTGGTCCATCCCAGCATCCATTCCATCATTACATGCCTACGTTTCTGCATACTGTTCGGTTTGTATCGTCTCCACAAGTATCCAGCATTCAAAGGACTTAAGTTTGCTTTAAAAAGTTGAAACTTTCATTGAAACAGAACGTATCCTGAAGTTGAGTAAAAGCATAACTTATGCCACAAACTTGACTGTAAATGTCTGTGGGGTCCACCAGACAATTAGTCATAATGTTCTTGGTACTTTAACAGTAGGATAATAAAAACAGCTCCAGATAATGAGTATTTTCAAAAATTCGATACTAGGAACTGAAATATCGATATTATATCGGGTAGACAAAAATTACATCATATAGGCAAATCGATTTTTAACAGGGGACTGGTGGCCTAGTGGTTAGGTCATTGAAATCCAGAGGTTCTGAGTTCAAGCCCCACGCCCTCAGAGTGGGAGTGGGTCCCTGAGCAAGAACCTTAACCCCACACTGCTCAGAGATGGGAAGTAACAAAGTACAAATACTTCGTTACTGTACTCAAGTAGATTTTTCTGATACTTTTACTTTACTCTACTACTTATTTTTATGGCGACTTTTTACTTCTACTCCTTACATTTTTACACAAATATCTGTACTTTCTACTCCTTACATTTTAAAAAATTGGCTTGTTACTTTAGTTTTGAATCATTTCAATGGAGTTAATGTTATTATTTTTCACGTCATCAATACCAAATTCAATCTAATTCGATGGGAATCTACGTTGCGTTTGACGCACCACTGCAAGATGAATCGACAGATTCGGCGGTATTCATTCGCGGCAAATCATTGCAGCTTGGTGGCGGTGGCGTTAGCATAGTAGCATGGACGACGAGATGATTGAAAATGAACACAACAGAGATCTAGTCCTATTGGCAGACATCCATTTAAAATGTAGGCAACGGCATGAAAAAAAGTGGTTTCTTCTTTTACTTTTATACTTTAAGTAAATTTACAAGCCTATACTTTGTTACTTTTACTTGAGTAAAGAAGTTTAATCAGTACTTCGACTTTTACCAGAGTATTTTTTAACACAAGAATCTGTACTTTTACTCAAGTACGGAAAGTGAGCACTTTTGCCATCTTTGACACTGCTCCCCCGGCGCCGCACAATGGCAGCCCACTGCTCCCCAAGGGGATGAGTTAAATGCAGAGAGTTAATTTCGTTGCTTTGTACTTCTGACAATGTAATGATGGTAAAGTAGAATTCTATTTTATTCTTTCTAAATCAGTAAATACTGATTCAGCTGGTTTTGAGTTATTTGATGGACTCCAGCCGGGTTACTGGAAGTCCTGTCATGAAAGTGGGGCTTGGGCTTTCCCCCTCACATCCAACTAGGAGTGATAAAAAAATCTAAAGGCCATAAAATCCATTCATCCCTGCTTGACTCTATAGTACTTCACAAAGTTGCACATTTATGAAACACATTTTCCCTTTTAAAAAATAATTTTTGATGTAATAACCTTTCAGAACTAAACCCTCAATGATTAATGATGGATTATTTGCAGGAGGTTCATTATTTTTTGTATCTTTTTTTTTAAATTAATTTGTTGATGGCTTTTATAAGGACAGAACAACACAACAGATTGGAGAAAAAAATAATAACAAAATCACACATAAAACCAAGCAGAAACTATAGACTTTAGGTTGGTACTAACTACAGACAGAGGTGATGCATTCTTTAAAGAGTGACTATTTTATTTCCAAAAGTTAAATGTAAAATATTAGGTTTCAGCTGATTATAAAATCAATTACTGCGAACTGGTACCCACCATCAGGACTGGATGGACGGTCTGGTAAAGCTGGAGGTAGAGTGGGATAGTCGCCTCCTGCTCTCTTTCCACCTTCAAACATAAAAAAAAAAAGCAAAACAAAATATTCGAATTTTCAAAATTAGATATGTGAGTTCACATTTTCTGGTAATTGTATCCTTGATGTTCTTTCTGCTTTTTACTGCACATCTTACTTGTGGATGAATTGTCTGTGGGTTCTATGTAGTCGTCCTCACCATTGGGATCTGGGTCTATGTAGTCTTCCTGTGGGGAAAAAAAAGCGTTCATAGGCATTTAGGAATGTTCAAGGCAGTTTAAATGGCGGCAAAGAAAAGTGCTTTACATCTTTGTCACTATCTGGTTGGGAGGGTTCAGGAGGCAGTTGTCTGGAGGCCTTATCTGGGCGGAGCGGCTTCCTGGGTGGTCGGCTTGGTCGAACATGACAACTGTCTGAAATGAAGAGGAAGAAAGAAGGAAAGAACCTTCTCATTTTGCATGACTACATATTTCTGGTGTGTTTTGACAGCATTTCAGGAAATTTAAAGAATGTTTATTGCAAAATAATTTGGAAATGATTCATATTTTGCAGAAAGGATGAGCCAATAAAACAAATCAGACTAAATTCAGTTCAGTTTATTTATAAAGCGCCAATTCACAACATGTCATCTCAATGTACTTTGCAGTTAGTCAGATCATAAGTCAAATTGATTCAAAGTTTTCTATCTAAAGAAAACCAGTTGATTGCATCGACTCATTGACTCGAAGGCACTCCCTCACACTAAAGGCTGATTTATTCTCAGAAACCAGGTCGTCTACATGTGTGTCGCAGACACTCTCCAAAATTGTAATGACAGTGACGCTGACGTGGCATCTGATGGGTCAAATCTACATCAGCTCTACACTATCCATATTTCCTGTTTGTTACCGTACCGGCTTGTTCTGTTTGTATGACATTGTGGAAAATGACTCGTGAAGTTGGACCAGCTAGAAGAGCGAGGTGCGCGAGAACGCTGGGACCCTTTTTCCACCTGGATCCCCGCTCTTTTTCGCCCTCATGTCCCTCTGTTGTCGCACAAACTTGCCCCCATTTCCTCAATGCCTCGGCTGTATCTAGACCAGGGGTCACCAACCTTTTTAAGGCTGAGGGCTACTGCATGGCTACCGAGTCATAGGAAGGGCTACCAATACTGACCTATGAACTGAAGGGATCAGTGTTCACCTACAGCAAATCTCATGCATAAAAAGTCATTTTTATTCTTATTTTATTATTTTATTCATTTCTTATTTTTATTTTGATATTGTCATTTTGAAACTACAGAAATATGATGAAATAGTTAACATGATGAAATACTACATAAATGATTAAAAAGAAGAGCAACAGAATAAAAAAAAAAATTAAACTTAACCCACTGCGTGAGTTGTTCTGTTTTCAGAAGACGAAGTGGGCCCCCCATGTGTCCTTGAGGGCCCCTTGGTGCCCGCGGGCACCGCGTTGGTGACCCCTGATCTAGACCCACAGCTAGTTCATGATTTTCCTTCTTGTGTTGTGGCGTGGCATGCAGACCACGCTTCAATATAGGGCATAAATCAAAAATATCTGCGAAAAGCTCACTGCGACACACTGCTGCAGGAGTATAACCAGCCCTTAAGCATGCTTGTAGCGACGGTGGAGAGGAAAAACTCTCTTTTTACAGGAAGTAACCTCCAGCAGAACCAGGCTCAGTGTGAGCGGCGATCTGCCGAGGCCGACTGGGGTTCAAGGAGACAGAAGCAGACATAGAGGAAGAAGCAGAAATACAAAAGGAAAGTATAAAAGGCGGCCCCCGTCCAGGAAACAGACGAGCTCCGAGCCACCTGCCATGTCATGTCCTATTACTAACCTAGATATTCCCCCCTTGGCAGGGCAGCAAAGGGACGTCCAGTGAACTCCCTGTGGACTGGGGGAGGCTCATAACTGTCATCAGGTGTGTCCTCACATGGATTGTTCTGGAAGCAACACACAGTATCTGTCATGCTTCAAAGAGTATTTTCAGCCAAAACAGCTAAACATGACAGGCTTTTTATTTCTATCAGGATGACTTACATATTCTGGATCAGAGCCTTCATCATTTTCTCTGTGGTCTGCAAACACAGAAATTCGTTTAATCTTAAGTAGAAACAGAAACTCATTGAATTCCCAGGATACCTAAAAAAAAAAAGAACCCAGCAATAACAGCTAATGGGCAGGTGTTGGAACATGTTTTCTAATTTTAGCAAAACACCTCGGCTTTGAGTGCTGTGGGGTAAGCGGACCGTGTCGCCAAACCTCCAGAATCCTGAAATACCCTTTCAGCGGAAGGATTCACATTATAAACAGAAACTGCTCTGAATTAGCGCCAACGTTTTCTCAGACAATTGCTGGGGAAGTGAAACTCTATAGAACCAAAAGCTCTTATCAATTAAAAAAAAAATAACGATAAGACATCTTTATTGCCTCATTTGAAACCTGTAAATTTGAACTTTGTGTTTTTTTTAATCGTTAGGCATTCAGGGTTAATATTTTTGTGTGATAACTGCTATTTCCTGTAACTTTTAAGGTTGGTTTTAGGCTATTTAAAGGAATTGCTCTGCTAATTGAGCTCTTACCTTTGTAGTCTCTGGCAGGAAGGTTTGGACGTGGTTTGGTTTTCAATCTGTTATAAAAAACAAACAGTGGGAATACTTATGTATGATCATGGGTTTATTGTCCTCTGCCACAACTGTTAGAACACATTGGCTGGCAATACTGTGAAAGGATCAGTTCCGTGCCCCACAGTAAGAAAGAATAGAATTTAAAAAGACATTTCTTCAAGTAATTGTTTGAAAAAAGGTTAAAATAACAGAATGATGGCTTTCAAGTGTTTTGTTTTATTTTTGATTATTATAATCTACCTATAATTAAAAACCCAACACTTTTTCTACAGAAAATTAAACTTGGTTAGGGCTCCTTTAGCCTGATGCATGAATTGGCGTCACGGAGGCGATCATTCTGCAGCTCTGAGCACAGCTCTTTACGTCCTTGGTAGTAATTTGAGCAGACCTTGGACTTGATAAAACAGAGCATACCAACACCAATTGTTTGAAAAAAGAAATCTTTATGTAAGCATTAACCTGAACCTCAAACAACTTTCCTCCCACTCTTCCTTCAGGATCCAATGGACCCACATTTCCAAATAAATTGCATGTTTCAGCATGTTTTATTTTCATCTGAAGGGAGAAATTAGGTAATAAGCTTGGATCCACAAGGAATGTGGCAGAGGTCGCCCATGTTTTGGATATTTCTGTCTATGGAGGAGTTTGAGGGACCAACTGCAGCCACAATCCAAGCATTGCTTGTCTCCACCAGACATACAAATGGGTTAGGTCCTTTATTAATGAATGGATATACCTGTTGCTGGAGCACTTTTATTCTCACAGCTTTACCTTCCACTAAATTCCTATTAATTATTTTGTGGATGTTCTCATTGACCGCCTGCTGGACATCTAGCAATTGAACGGTTACCCTCATATTTTTTATTAGCAGTATGATGAGATCTTATCAAAAAATAAACAATTTTTTTTGCTGCCTGTTCAATAATAGATGATGGTAATTATAAGCCAATAATCATTGCAATTACTGGAAATAAAAGCTTGAAATGCTCTCAGCGTGATGAATCTATGCAATATAGGAGTCTCACTTTTTGACCTAAATTATTCAAGTTAATCCGACTTGTGTGCACATTCACAAAGCAGAGTGCAGATGAATAGCATGTGCACCATGTGCTTGTGCCTCTGCTCATGTGTCTTGAGGCGGACTCATTTCAGGAAAGGAAAGTGAGAGAGCAGCCATCTGTTTTAGGTATTTTGGCCCATGTGCTGTTCTCTCTTTCCAATGTTTGTGAAAGAGGAATTGGCATTCTCCACTGATGCATGTACTGTACGCAAACCACATGGAGGATTTTTAGAAGAAGACTTCTACAAAACCTTTCTTCCCATTAACAAATTTCAGTTTTGCACTTTACTGGATTTAACTCTATTTATGAGCTCTTTCAAAGCAGTGCAAATGACAAAAACACTGAATAGATGTTATATAAAAGCATTAAAGCACAAATACAAGAATATGGCATGTCACAATGACAGCTGCAGAGATTTTAGAGACTGACCTTCTGATTTTATTCAGCAGACTGCCATCATTTTTCTTGATATCTTGAACAATTTTCTGCAGTTGCCTGAAAGACACAATAATATTATTCAAAGCTTTGTAATTAGAATAGAAATCCCTTCATTTTAGGTTAAAATGTGTTTTTTTAAACTAATTTAGGTTGCTAAGTACTGTTTTAGAAATAAAAACCCATTAATCTAGTTGTTTGGGAAAAACCCAGCCCTAAAATGTTTTGTCTGCTTCTTTTTATTGCAGCTGTCGTAATTCAAAATCAACCTCTTACCTAATCTTTGCTGTGGCAGGCGCCGCAAGTTTAGTCAACGCATCCATATTCAGATTTAATCCAAGAGTTGTCATTTTCTGATCCGAACTCCTCTCATAGATTTAGATTGTGCTGCCAGCTTATTCACAGGTTAGCAAATGAATGCTCTGTATGTCTGTCTTTAAAAAAAAGGGAGTACTTTTGTTCCAGTTGCTTGAGTCGGAAAAAAAAAACATCACTTCTCGTTTTTGACCACACTTTCTTGCATCACATGTTTTCTGATTTTCTTCTATGTTGCCCTTTTCCAGCAGCAGAATTTTTTTTCTCACAATCCCATTAGACTATATCAAACATGATGAAAACTTGAAAATATACTTTAAATCACATTAAAATACGATAAGTTGAACAAAGGGAAAGTTGCTGTTTAGATGTGATGCGTCGAAACAATAGGCCATTAAAACATAGTCATGCTATGACGAAAAAATAGAACATATTAGAAGATTCTTTAGATATTTTTAATAGAAAGATAAAAGACATGTCTACGTGTAGTCTGAGGCATCTTTCAAAATCTGGTCATGACTATTTGTCATGTTGCAATGCCAAGTTTTTGCTATTTATAGAGAACGTGTCTGCGGCCTGTCCTGCCACCGGAAGATGACCACCACATAACGTTATGCATTGTTACCACAGTGATTTTTTTTTCTCATTTGGTTGAAAAAACTGTTGCCTCAGCACATAATAGCAGTCATTATTGACTGAGAAAAACATGAAACCTCTTTGTGATACATCCATATAATTCACTGACAAGCCATTTCAGATGTTCACAAAATTGTTCCAATTTGATTCTCATGAGATAAAAAGTGGCAGGAAGCGTCATGTGGTTAATATGTGAGGCCACTGAATTTTAACATCCTGTTTGGTCATTTCCTAGGAAAATTAGTGTCACAGCCTTAATATGAAAAAAAAGACATGCAGAGGATTACATCATTTTTACATTTAAAGCTCAAAATAATCTTCTTCCCAGATTATAGATTAACTGGATCCTTGAAACTCTAAAAGCTTAAAGTGGCAGATCTTTAAGGTTTGAGCTTCCTCTTCTGTGGAACAGACTCCTCGCTATTTTCTCTCTATTATTTCCATGAATCAGTGGTGTCAAAAGTACACACATCTGTTACTTTAATAGAAGTATAGATACTGCAGTTTAACACTCTGGTAAAAGTTGAAGTATCAACTTGACCTCTTAACACAAGTAAAAGTGAAAAAGTATGTGCTCCAAAAACTACTTAAAGTATAAAAGTATAAAGTCACCTTTAAAAAAAAAACCAGCCAGATGCCACTATATGAATTGAAAGCTCAATTTTTCGACTATTTGGAAAATTTCTTTGAGATAGGGCCAAGGATGAGGGAGGTCTTGTTGGTCTCCGTCTCCATCTCCCGATACGCTCTCGCCTGTGTCCGACCTTTCGACATCTTTTTCTGAATCCGACATTGTAGCATAGCATAGAGAATTCACGTTTGCAGTTTGAAGAACACCTGCTTGCTTCTGATGATTTCCTTTAGCTAACCAATGAGTGTTTGCGTTCTATGACTCATCCAGTTACACTAGTTTTCACTAGATGTCGATGGAGCCAATGATCTGCATTGCATGGCGCATATGATGTGAAATAAACATTTAAAAAACATTAAATCAAAGCCAAGAATAACGAGTAACGTTTGTTTTAAAAATCTAAGGAATAGAAAGTACAGATACTTGTGTGAAAATGTTATGAGTAGAAGTAAGAAATAGGAAGAAAAATAAGTAACGGAGAAAAGTATAGATACCTAAAAAGTGTACTTAAGTACAGTAACAAAGTATTTGTACTTTGTTACTTGACATCTCTGCTATGAATGAGGATATATCTAACCCTTTAATCTTATTTTTGTTCTGACTCTGATAATTAGAAAGTATTAGGCTAATCTGAGGGTTCTCTTTATTCATAACCTATATACATAGAGGACACTGAATGCTTTAAAATATTAATTGAATACATATTTTCAATTGAGGCACTGTTTTTACGTATTAGTAATATTTAACTTTCTCCATTAGCGTTCTCTCACCACAGAGGTTATACATTCTGAGTTTGGCTGTGACTATTTCCTGAACAGTGACTCACTTCAAAAACGATCTAAAAATAGGTAAAAATGTCTTTAATTAAGTGTATTTACCCTTAATTTGAGCAGGTAAATGAGATAGTTTGCCAACGGAATGAGCAATTTTACTCTTAAAATCAGATATTTAGATAATATGAACTTGAAATAAGACAATGCAATTGTGTTTTCTAATTTTAAGTGTAAATTCTCTTGTTCCATTGGCAAAATGTCTTCTTTACCTCCTCAATCCAAGAACAAATGCACTTATTCTAAGAAAAAATGACATTTCTATGCTTCTTTGTGCTTCTTCCATGAACAAATACTTTAAATTTTCTGCAACTTGCATAAACTTTAGTTTTTAATTTCCATGCAATAAATCCTAGAATCTTATGTGTGTCTTTTCCCTACAAAGCCATTTATCTAGCAGCTTTTTGTGTTTCTTTACCATAGATGACTTTTATTTGTATCTCTCCTCCCTGAACAGAGACAGTGATGGAGCTATTACCACCATTAATTTCATACTATGTGAAACGTAGACCTTGGTCTATTGCTCATGCCTTTTTTTTTAAATCTGCTTCCTCTCCTTTAAACCTCATATTGGTTGTGGCAGATGATCATACAGAGTCGGGTTCGGCTGAAGGCTTCTTCCTGTTTAAAAGAAGTGGTTCCTCTCCAGTGTTACCAGATGTCTTCTCAGGATGTTTACTAATACAGACAATTTTTCACTGAGTGGTATTACACGCTCAGCTGAATTTGGTTGTATTGCATGGTGACCATAAAGCTGTAATTGATTTGGCTTAGAATTTGATTGTATATATGCTGGATATTATTAATAGCAGTTTGTCTTGTATGAAGATCTAAAATGTTTGTTATGTGAATCAACCCAACTGAACTGAGCTGCTTCACTATATCACCAAGTAGATTTGTAAGACCTATTCTATGTTGAGCCGTGTGAGCCAGCGGGACATGTTGCAACATCGCTTTCCTGTAGCATGTGAGGAATACTTTGAGTTGCAATGTGTAGCTGTTGCACAGAAAAATCACGGCACAATAAAACGGCAGGTCAGTACTTGCTGTGCGGCTTTTCAAATTTCAATTCCTGGTTGAGCAAGTGCACAATGAACAACAACAATACTGGAAACCAGAAGGAAACTGGTGAGAACAACAATTTGTATTCGCCCCATGGGAGTCAAGAAAAACCCTGAATTGAAAAAAAATGCACTAGTTGAAGGAAACCTTTAATAGCTGGAGAGGTATGTAAGCAGAGTCCTACAGTTTGTGTTAAATAATACATCTTGTAAACATTTTGTAAATGTTTTTTCATTGGTTGCTTTGGAAACCTCTGCTCCAGTTACTCTTTGCAGCTTCTGCAGCTCTACTTGCGGTTGACTTAGCCTTAGTCTCATGAACTCTGACCAGCTTTTCTGTAAATGCTGAAAGGAAAATATTTCCATTGCATGTTGTCACCAAAATCACTAGCACAAATATATTTCTTTTATAAATTTTTATGGTCTTCAACAAAGGGCCAATTTGTGGGGTGCTGATTTTCTACCTGAGCTTTGGATCACAGCAGAGTTACTCTACAGTAAGCCCCTTTGCCTATTTAGTATAATTAACGCTCTGCTGTTCGTGGTACGTTTGCATTATTACCATATTGTGAACATTTATATAACTAATTTTAGTAACTAAATGTGCTTTTAAATCTCTCCTCCTTCTTCTTTGTGATTCACTAATGTTTTCTAACAACCCTCTGAGGCATTCACAGAGGAAATTAATTTATACAGCTTGAATTACACAGAAGTGGACTCTTTCTCCTAATGAGGTGATTTCTAAAGCCAATTGTTTGCACATAATCTTTTAGGAGCAATAGAGAGAGAGCACAGCTTAAAAGATGCCCATCCAAACCTTTGGTTGTGATTGGACTAAATTAAAAAGGTTCATTAGCTATGATTATAACAGATAATCTGTTGTCTTTTTTTGCTGAATCTGTATGATATCCATTGAGCTGAAGCTGCCCCTCCTGGGGTAGTTTTTATGTCTTTGTCTTTGAGCCGCAGATGTATTCCACAGTCAATTGTCAGGGGCTGCCTGCCTCTCAGTGGGACACATTCCTGTGAGATATGCAGGATCTCAGTCTGTGAAACTTTATTAAAATATCTATGGGAGGAATCTGGCTTTTATATTATTAATATATTCATTTTTTTTAACTTTCCTATGTCTTATAAGTTTTGGGTTTAATTCTTTTCCTGAAACAAGAGTAAGATGCAATTGATCTCCAAACTTTTTGAAAGAACTCCTGCTTGTATGTTGATAACTTTTCCTATATGTCGCATATCTTATTTAACATGCAATTAATTTTTATTTAGAGAGCACTTTATATTACTGAAACAGACCAAAGTTTGGCTCAGAATATGTTAAAAAACAAAAAAATTGCATAACACAAACACAAAACAGAACACTCGAATACAAAATGGGTAAAAATAAAATGTTCACAGTATTTTTTTTTATTGCGTATTTCTCAATCAAAGTTTATAAAGAACAATTTTTACTTTAATCATTAAACTGAACATAATTTCTTAATGGAAGGAATGAAGACGGCCCAACTAAATGGGAGAACTATTTTAGGCTGACAAAAGGTTACATAACCCATGCATGCTTACACAGGCAAATATGTGGAAATCATGAATCAATCAATCTATCTATCTATCTATCTATCTATCTATCTATCTATCTATCTATCTATCTATCTATCTATCTATCTATCTATCTATCTATCTATCTATCTATCTATCTATCTATCTATCTATCTATCTATCTATCTATCTATCTATCTATCTATCTATCTATCTATCTACACTATATTGCCAAAAGTATTTGCTCACCCATCCAAATTATTGGAATCAGGTGTTCCAATCACTTCCATGGCCACAGGTGTATAAATTCAAGCACCTAGGCATGCAGACTGTTTTTACAAACATTTGTGAAAGAATGGGTCGCTCTCAGGAGCTCAGTGAATTCCAGCGTGGAACTGTGATAGGATGCCACCTGTGCAACAAATCCAGTCGTGAAATTTCCTCGCTCCTAAATATTCCACAGTCAACTGTCAGCTGTATTATAAGAAAATGGAAGTGTTTGGGAACGACAGCAACTCAGCCACGAAGTGGTAGGCCACGTAAACTGACGGAGCGGGGTCAGCGGATGCTGAAGCGCATAGTGCGAAGAGGTCGCCAACTTTCTGCAGAGTCAATCACTACAGACCTCCAAACTTCATGTGGCCTTCAGATTAGCTCAAGAACAGTGCGCAGAGAGCTTCATGGAATGGGTTTCCATGGTCGAGCAGCTGCATCCAAGCCATACATAACCAAGTGCAATGCAAAGCGTCGGATGCGGTGGTGTAAAGCACGCCGCCACTGGACTCTAGAGCAGTGGAGACGCGTTCTCTGGAGTGACGAATCGCGCTTCTCCATCTGGCAATCTGATGGATGGGTCTGGGTTTGGCGGTTGCCAGGAGAACGGTACTTGTCTGACTGCATTGTGCCAAGTGTAAAGTTTGATGGAGGGGGGATTATGGTGTGGGGTTGTTTTTCAGGAGCTGGGCTTGGCCCCTTAGTTCCAGTGAAAGGAACTCTGAATGCTTCAGCATACCAAGACATTTTGGACAATTCCATGCTCCCAACTTTGTGGGAACAGTTTGGAGCTGGCCCCTTCCTCTTCCAACATGACTGTGCACCAGTGCACAAAGCAAGGTCCATAAAGACATGGATGACAGAGTCTGGTGTGGATGAACTTGACTGGCCTGCACAGAGTCCTGACCTCAACCCGATAGAACACCTTTGGGATGAATTAGAGCGGAGACTGAGAGCCAGGCCTTCTCGTCCAACATCAGTGTGCGACCTCACAAATGCGCTTCTGGAAGAATGGTCAAAAATTCCCATAAACACACTCCTAAACCTTGTGGACAGCCTTCCCAGAAGAGTTGAAGCTGTTCTAGCTGCAAAGGGTGGACCGACGTCATATTGAACCCTATGGATTAGGAACGGGATGTCACTTAAGCTCATATGTGAGTCAAGGCAGGTGAGCAAATACTTTTGGCAATATAGTGTATCTATCTATCTATCTATCTATCTATCTATCTATCTATCTATCTATCTATCTATCTATCTATCTATCTATCTATCTATCTATCTATCTATCTATCTATCTATCTATCTATCTATCTATCTATCTATCTATCTATCTATCTATCTATCTATCTATCTATCTATCTATCTATCTATCTATCTATCTATCTATCTATCTATCTATCTATCTATCTATCTATCTATCTATCTATCTATCTATCTATCTATCTATCTATCTATCTATCTATCTATCTATCTATCTATCTATCTATCTATCTATCTATCTATCTATCTATCTATCTATCTATCTATCTATCTATCTATCTATCTATCTATCTATCTATCTATCTATCTATCTATCTATCTATCTATCTATCTATCTATCTATCTATCTATCTATCTATCTATCTATCTATCTATCTATCTATCTATCTATCTATCTATCTATCTATCTATCTATCTATCTATCTATCTATCTATCTATCTATCTATCTATCTATCTATCTATCTATCTATCTATCTATCTATCTATCTATCTATCTATCTATCTATCTATCTATCTATCTATCTATCTATCTATCTATCTATCTATCTATCTATCTATCTATCTATCTATCTATCTATCTATCTATCTATCTATCTATCTATCTATCTATCTATCTATCTAAACCAGCTGATTCATGTTGTTGTAAACACATGAATCGCCTTCTACTGTAGTTACAGTGAGCTTAGGGGGGCTGACATCTCCCTTTTAAGTCTAATTCTACATATTTTATTTCTGTAGAGATTTTATAATTGTGCATAACTAACCAAACTAGTTGTTCTTTGCAGAACCATAATTTCTAGAGAGATGGAGGTGTTGTTATCATTAATGGATCAGTGTTGAGTCTTGTTTTAACCGGCTCTAGCAATGAGCAATAGTTAGAAATGAAACTTCCTGTTCATTAAGGTTTGCAAACATCTTCCTGTACAGCTCCCCTGAGATTAAAGCAAACAAGATAAGATCTGAACTTTGAGATTTTGCAAAGTCTTGACTGTTTTCTTTTTCTATCGGACTGTTGCTGTGTTTGAGATCAATGTCCTGTCCAGGACCAAGTTTTACCTAAGTTATAGTTTTCTGAGAGAAGGCATCACTTATGAAACTTCAGTTTATAGAGGACTCAATAAGTATCTGAGAGGCTGTGGCTGCAAAATAATCCCAATTCATCACCTTCCTGCCATCATCATAAAAAGCTAGTGTAAGGAGTTTGTTCTTTTCTCCAAACATGAGGATGTGCATTGCATCTTACAAGCTGTATGCATCGAAATCTAAAGTTTGTCTAAGTCTAAGTCTATAGCTACACATTTCTACTAATCTGTTCAGAGAAAGTTGTTCCAAAAATTGTGTGATTTATTCAGAGCAAACGTTACAAACTTGTGTCACACATCCATAATATTTATGGCAAGAAAATCATTTTTCATTTCAACTATCAAAACATCTGTCATCACATTGCTGTAGGAATTTTTGCAACCTCTCAGAGCAAAATGCAATCTGACCTAAGGCTGCATATGCTTCAACAGTCAAACTAATTTTCTATGATTGAGTTTGAATTACTTTTTACTTTCTTCATTAACCATTTTAACCAATGTTAGTTTCTCTCTACCTTGTAGGATTGAGGAGGCAAACATGGAGGGTTTAGATAATCTTCTCTTATAAAGGATAAGTAGGGCAAGGCCAGTTTATATGAATAGCATGTTTAAGTTAAGATGGAAATCCTAAGTGGTTTACATTAACAATAAAAAAAGGTGGCTTGCAGGGGAATAAGAGCTGGAAAGAAAAGTGGGTTCCAACCTTAATCTGCAGTTTTCCAGTTTTCCAGAAGTTTGTTGAGACATTAATCCTAATCCTGAAAATGTTTTTCAGCTGATAGAAGGTTGACCCAGATTTCCTGGTTCCCAGGTTACCCAGGTTCCTGATTTCCTGATCAGTGGTTTTTAGCTGTAGCAACTAAAGTTGTGTGCTGACTTTGGATCACTCCTTCTTTGGTCCAAAAACTACCACCACAGATTTTTTTTTTTATTCAGGAGGAGAAAAGTTTTGCACACAACTGATTAGTTCTTTGAATCTACTTTAAAAATGGATTTACAGTCACCAGCTAAAGAGATTATTTACAGTTTTGTGCAATCAGCGTATATATGGTAACTTATCCTGTTTTCAATAGTTGATTAGATTAAAATGATAATAAAGACAAATTAACTTAATTTGAGCTGTTTTTATTTATTTATTTAACAATAATCTCTGTTTGGTTCCTCGTGTTTCCTTACAGCTTTTAATTGATATTAAACCATCTTAAAAAGTACATATGAAAGGCTGAACAAAAAAGTGCAAGATGAATCTTTACCTGCTGTCCCTACTTTTTTGTTTTGTTTTCTTTTTCATAGATAGAAAAAAAAAGGAGGGGTTACTTACGGCTGCTGAAGGAGGCTGAACTTCCTGATTTCATTCTCAGTCAGATTCTGTAAAAAAAATAAAATAATGTAAATAATCTGAATCATTTATAAACTTATAGCCTTCACAAAGAATTGAACTGGTTTTATTTCAAAACTCTTCAAAGTTTCCCTGAAACACTCTTTTTCCTTCCACTCACCCTTCCATTTATATACTTGGATACAGCCTGCTGAGATATACTAGCTTCTTCAACCTTTTTGACCCATCCTCTTTGGATTTTAAATATTGATTTAATTTTTTGAATAGAAATAGAGAAATAAATAATATCTATTATATATTCTAATTTATTGATATTTGCATTTTGAAGGATTTCACCATTAATTAAACCAGTTAGGGCAGATATATAAAGAAATGCATTGGTTCCTTAATAACAGTAGATGGCAGCATATGTCTGAAGGACATTTTACAAACAAAGCTTAGGTATTTCATGCAGTTTACACATTAGATATACTTACAAACAGTAAATATTACACTTATAATGTTTTTTATAGACTATAATAACAACTAAATCATCAACTGAAATAGCAAAGGGAAACGCATTACTAAACAATAAAATAAAACATATGAAAAAGGGTGTTTGATTAGTTATTTTTGACTGAAAACATACCAAAATGATCAATTTAAAATGAGTTTGAATTCCTAAACCATTTAATCCCATTTCAACATGTGTGTTGTTGCAGAAAGTTAATTGTCATTCCTAAATGAAAAGAAAACAATTAGCATAAAATATGCAAGGAGCTCTGCTAAATTATGTATTCCCCTCTTCATTCATAATTCTTAGCTGCGGGTCGTTATTCGTTCTAAGTCGCTTCTGTATCAAAATTGCTGTAATGTGATGAAGACCCATGACAGCAGATTTCTGAAAGACTTTGCATTTAAGTCTCCGGGATGAGAAACGACAGAAAAGTTTGTCGTAAGATGGTTATGCATTAGATACACATTAAAAACTATATAGATATCAATGATGTAGAAATGAGCTCAGAATCTGAGTGCTGAATGCACAAAGTGCTACTTTATAAGCCTTCTGTCAAAGCTGTTTAAAGATCCAATGAAATGTTTTATATAGAGGAGCTTCAGAAAGCAGCTCCCCCTACCTCAGGTGGTTGATATGGGAAAAGAAGCACAAACGATTGTGTTACCTCTAGGAATAAGCCCATTGCATAGCTGGAAGCCCTTTAGGCAAAGCTTGTGATTTAATCATTTGTAAATCAGAGAGAAGGATCACTTAATATGAAAGGCTTTGCTTTGTTCATATGACTGAACCTTGGCCTTAAAGAAACACACTTAATCATCGCACTGGCTTACAGGAGAGCAAAAAGCATTCGTATAAAATCAGACTTAGCCTTTTGACACAGAATAAAATATCAAACAGTCTGCCCCAGTGGATACTCAGGTACTTCTCCTCGCTTGAATTATTTATAGAAATGTGTGCGCTTGCTTAAATGACACACAGGGGCTCCTTTTTTGCTCTACAGAACTGGAGTCTTCACATTCAGCTTCATTTTAATTCTTAAAGTGCTTTTTCAGGTAACATCCAGTCAAATACGTGACCAGAAAGTAACTCTAGGTAGTCCTTTACATCTGAAGTGTTGTAGAAAACACCTTCTTGGTGTTGCCACCATAATGTAGTCCTTATGTAAGCTATGTTTTACAAGACTTGAAGTTTCTGAAAATGGCCTCCATTGGCCAATTGGCCTAAGGGTAGTGGTCAGACTAATAGAAAATAAGAGAAACAGTTCTTTCCCCTGACACTAACCATACAAGCTCAATTTATAGGTGATTAAATTAAATATTGTTTTTTCCATCTAGTTAAAGTTTATTGATCTCACGTTGAAGAAGTTTACCTCTGCATTTAACCAATCCCCTTGGGGAGCAGTGGGCTGCCATTGTACGACGCCCGGAGGGCAGTGTGGGGTTAAGGGTCTTGCTCAGGAGGCTGTGGGGATCGAACTGGTCACATGCAACTTTCTCAGAGCGCAAGCGCGCTGCTCTAAGCACTAGGCCATCACTCCCTCATGCACAGTCATGAAGCAGAACCAGAGAGGAACTGGGGCAAGTTTTCATTATAAGTGCAAACTGCAAAAACAATCTAAAAATGAGGAAACATTTCTTAGAATAAGTGTATTTATCCTTAATTTGAGTTCTGTAGGTAGATGAGTTACCAGTGGAATAAGTATCTTTACCCACAAAATAATATAATTGGATATTAAACACTAGAAATAAGAGACTGTAGTTATTTTTCCTTAATTTAAATATAAAAATGTCTTATTCCATTGGCAAAGAATGTCACTTACCTCCTCAGTTCATGAAAAAATACACTTAATTTAAGAAATATTTACTCATTAATAGTACATTTTTTGGTAGTGTAAGATCTCTCAGACTGTGGGGCCAAAGATTTGTGCAGGAGCTTAACCTGCCACACAATTTTGGGGGACTCCTGCTGACATCGGTCCACTACATGTTAGCAGGGAGAAAAGGAATATTTTAAATCTGAGTGACAGGTAATTTTGCTACTAACCGGTGCAGGAGTGTGAAATTTTCATTCACTTGTGCCACTTCTTGCTAACAAAGGAGAGACTAAAAATACTCCTAATGCATTATCTGTGAAAAACTAGAAAGACTGCAGAACTGAGAGATAAATATGTCTATTAGTACCAATTAACGTCACAGAAATGATGCTGCTTTGATCCTATGTGTAAGAAAGAGAAATATGATGATACAGATTAGATTTTAGTAAAAAACGATTTCTTAAAGATAAAAAAGGAAACTTGAAAGCAAACTGTCTCTGAGTTTTTAACATGTTATAATCCAATGCTCTCCAGGTCTGCTGATTGAAATGGCTTAATTAGGTATTTCAGCATGCCATCAAGTTTAGCAAATGAGCAATTCATTTCATTCAGGTGCTACTGGGGCAGATGGATGCAACTAAGAGCTGCAGGACTGTAGCTCTTTGGGAGTAGAAATAAGGAACCCTGTTGTTGTTCGATTTTGTACTTAAAAATAAGGATTTCCATTTTCTGAATAAACAATTAAGCAAGAATCATAATCCAACATGGCTGCTATCTTAAGGTAATGATCTTTATATGTTAGTTACAGAGATAAACTACTGATTTTTTCTTCTGTTTGTTTCTCATTTTGTTTCTCTGTTAGGCAAAGGGCAATGCTGAAGATCGGAACAGCTGCTCTAAATGCAGATAAATCTTCACTATCAGCTTAAATTGCTGTTCTTGTTAGCCTGGTCACAAACTGTAAACACAGTTGGAATGTAAAAATGCTGCACAGAGTACCGCACAAAAGGTTCACATGCATATTTGCAATCAAGGTTTAGCTCTATCGTTAAAACCTGGGAGCGTATTTGCTCCACATCAACTCAACTTATCCGTGCAATTTTAAACTCCTTAGTATTCCATTTCTAAACGTGATATCATTTCATAAAGACAATTGGTATAAAAGTTTTCTAACCAAGAAAAACTTGCAGATTGCATCAAGTCTTTAAAAAAATTTAACTAACCCTAACTAGGGGCAAGGTTGGGCCAGTGGCTCTTTTTATGGGGGCACAGATCAAAACCAACCTCCTTCCACCTTCTCCTGCTTATTCTGTAAGGGTCACAATGGGGCAGGTGCCTTTCTGGGAGTCAATGGGTGAGAGGCGTGGTACAGGCTGGACAGGTTGCCAGTCTGTCGCCAGGCGACACAGAGACACACAAACACATACAGCCATGCAATCACCTCTAACGACATTTTAGAGTTGCCAATTGACCTAACAGTCATGTTTTTGGACTGTGGGAGGAAGCCGGTGTACCCTGAGAGAAGCCATGAATGCACAGGGAGAACCTGCAAACTCCATGACAAAAAGACCCCGGCCTAGGAATTGAACCAGGAACCTTCTTGCTGCAAGGCAACAGTGCTACAAACTGTGCCCCTTGTAGCCCTAACAAAAGCATGAAACAAAAAACAGGACAAAAGTTCATCATTTGGTATATTCAGAAAACTGAAGAGCCATTTGCAGTTCTGATGTCTGATCAGATCTGACAGAAAAAAAATGATTTTGTCTCCTCGTGATTGAAGCTAAAAGTGAAACAACTTAATTTTTTAATCATCGATGAAATCAAAGAATAAAAATAAATAAATTAGTCGAAGAGACTTATCATTTTTAGATTCTGCTACGGAGCATATCATAACTTATTTATCATAACTTTATTTGGTATTGTTTCTTTGGTATAGTGGCCATAACAGGGGCCAGGACCGGTTCCACAGGGGGCCTGGCCAATCTACAACCACCCATGATTTGCTTTTACTGTGCTGTCTACTTTGCAGCAATCCCTCATACATAAAATACATGTAGGGACAATGGAAAGAAAATCTGTAAATGGTTTTCTGTCACCAAACAGATCAGGCTGTAAAAAGGAACACAGAATCGTTGATCCAGGAGACTGTTCTGGGAAAGAGAAAAGTGAAAGGTTGGTGATAGTAGTGGCTCCTAAGTAGCTTGATTAAGGAGAAAAATGCACCACAGCAAATGAAAGAAAGCACTAAGTGTATCAGTTATAAAAGTCGAACATGAAGTTTTAAGTCTTCATGAAGTTTACTCTAAAGTCTATCTAGTTATACATTAGGAGTGTACACTGTGAGAATTTAAAAACAGTCAAATTCCTTGTTTGTAAATGCAAACTTCTAAAAAAAAAAGCCAATCTTGATTCTGATTGATTGGCCTACAGAACAGCTATAGCAGCCATAACATTAG
Source organism: Cyprinodon diabolis (assembly GCA_030533445.1). NCBI lineage: Eukaryota > Metazoa > Chordata > Actinopteri > Cyprinodontiformes > Cyprinodontidae > Cyprinodon > Cyprinodon diabolis. The sequence goes on along the minus strand of CM060083.1, from coordinate 37,827,942 downwards.
CCTCGTGAGACCATCCTGATCTTGCGAGCTTTCAAGGTTTCACTCGCAAATCAGTCTGGAGATTCTCCGTTAAAGAAAATTTGGAGCCGTTCACCAAACGAACGTCCAATCAGCGTTGGCTTTGAGGCGGGTTGAGGTGTGACGCAACGAGAAGCGCGACAGTTCAGTCTAAAAAACATGGCGGCTTCAGCTGATGAAACTAGCATTAGCGTGGCTATCGAGCAAGTTTTATCGGAATTACAGAGTATTTCTTCACTTAAAGAAGAGCAAAAACATCTTTTCCTCTGAGAAAAGGTTTTTGCTCTTCTCCCGACTGGTTTCGGCAAGAGTAGCCTGGCTTGTGGTTGTGTTTTCGTCGTCGCTCTGTTAGTACGTCATATGCTTCGTTGATCTGATTGGTTTATTTGGCCCGTCTATCACCAACATAGGCCAATCAGCTAACCAGTATTTTCGCCCCTTCCCAAAATTACTTAAACGGTGTTGGGATCTGGAGTTTCTCCACCTTCTCCAGCAGAGTGCGCTGTGGATCCTCTTGGGCTGGAGCCCCCCAGCCCAGCTGACGCTCATCAGCTCATCAGGAGACCGGCCTTCATAAGCAGCTGCCAGACCTTGCTTCGACGCAGTGTTAGCCAAGTTTGGATAGCGAACCTGAGCCTCTGAATCTTCTGATAGTTATCTTCCTAGAGAAACCTTAAACTAATTGCCTCTGTCTTCTCGCTCCTAGAAAACCAGTCTCTCGAGAGAAGCACTGGATGAGCTTAACCTGAATCTGCCTGCCTGCCCGAGAGAGCCGAACCTTAAGACTACTTTCTGGAATCCACCTGCTGCTCTTAGGAAAGAGCTGATCACTTCAACCAAGGTCTGATCACTGGAAGTCAGAAGTAAGACGCTGCTGCTGCCAAGCACTCTGCTGAACCAACTGTCTCTGATCCCAACTGGTTCCCTCTCTCTGAACAAACCTGGACCTCTTCAAGGTATCCACTGATATATCTGAGAATCCATTTAACTTATCTGCATACCCAGCTAACCAACTATCCGTATCTGCAGACGCCAGAGAATCCTGCCCGGACCTGAACCTGAATCTTGTTTTCTTTGTGTGAAAACTAATAAACTCTGTTAAACTTTTTACCAAGTCTCAGTGGTGTTCTGCATGTGGGTTTATCTCTAAAACCGATCATGACAAACGGAAGGTTTCCAGCGGAGCAAATCCATCTGGCGGAGTAAGGTTACCATATCATCTCCACCTCAGCCAATTTTATTAAGTTCAAACACTAAATCAAAACATTAAAACCTGGATTGTAGGCAGTGATAAAATTGGCCCAAGCATATTTTCAAGTTCATCCAGACGCTTAAAGCTCCCTCTCCTTTCCTTCTGATTATATATTAGACTATTTAGCACAGAACATGTTTTTCTAGTGTGAAATCTCAGTTTGAACCAAACATGGATTGAGGCGATTGTTTCTGTTCATGTTCAGTTTGCTACTGAAATGACAACCAGACAGCATCATTGCCTTTGACAGGTTTGTTCAAGCTTTTGTTGCTAAAAATGAGTTTTCATTTGGCAACAGACAGAACGGTTTCTCAGCTATATGCCCACATTATTAGCTCCGGTTCTTTCACAGCAGCTGCACAAGGTCTCCTGACTGCTGTTAGCTGCTAGACCTCCAACATGTTCACAGGTTGGCTTTAAATGTTTGAAAATTACAGATGTGACAAGCTAATTCCAGGGCGATGTGTTTATTTCAGGTTATAACTCTGGCTTTTGGTCTGTCTTTGCCTTTTTTTTCTCCATCATCCATCACGTTGTAGCACTAATGTGTATATATATATATATATATATATATATATATATATATATATATATAAAGTTTTTAAAAGCGTTAATAATAAAGTCCACTCTTAGACTGGTTTTCTTGACACAATCATCAATAACTATAGAATAAATTCCCCTAACATGTTGCTAAAGATGTGTGCATGGGCTGTCCTTTTTGACTGGTCTTTGTTTGTAGTGTTCATGTGATACATAAAGCTAAAAGTGACTTCATTACAAAGCTGCCAAACACAGGCAGCATCCCAGAGATACAGGGTGACACTTCTTTGATCTGCTACATGTATTTTTTTTTACCTTGTCTACCTGTGTGAGCAAATCTGACTTCAAAAAGAGAGATTACCTTTATCTTCACTGCACTGACTGCCTGTCATCCCCAGCCCTGTTGTAGTATTCAGAATTAGTCAGTATTTTTCACACTTTTCATTTTCCTTTCTAAACTGACAGAAAATTGGAGGCTAACTTTGACAGTTTTTCATGGCAGAGCCTGCTGTTATGAGCAATATAACAGCATATAAGTTTTCTATATCATCAGTATTGATGTTGGTAATTTTTGACATTTGATCATTAACTTCTCTAATCTCCAAATCCTGTCAAAAACAGTTTAAATCCTGTCAAAAAAAGTTTTAAGTTTATCTTATGTTTAAGGGTGTCATAGTGTAGACCTGCATACCATGCTTGCCTCGATACAGGTCAGTATCCATGATACATTTCGAAAGTCACAGGCAAAATGGACATCCATTGTAGAGGTCAATGGTAAGAGACTTAGACTCAACTTTATGTATCCCTTGGTATTACTCCTTCAGGGAAATTCTGGTTCCAGTAGCTTATGTAGAGGACAACAAGTTAGAGCAAGATGCCATTAAAAATAAAAATATGACAGACAATATAAAAAGAGTGACTATAAAGACAATATATAGAGTGACAATATAAAAAGAACGACTCATGACCAACACTAATGTGGTGTATGCTAGTTTCCGAAGCTCATACAGCCAAGCCTTGAGTTGTTCTCTGACTTTCATAAGCAACGTCTTTCATCTGAAGGTTGTAATTGGGGTCAGATGGTTAAAACTTATGGAGCTAAATCAGTAAGAGCTTGAAATGAGATCTGACATTGTAAAATAAAATACTGATAAACCAGACACTGAAAATTCAAACATTAAGAGCTTGGAGATATTTAAGTGTTCTTAAAGAACAATGGCCCCAAACACTCTTTAACCCTTTAAAGCCCAATCCAACAATAAAACAAAACAGAAAATTACTTTTTTTTTTGTTTGAAGTCCTTATTTGGCCTTTTAACAAAAAATGTAAAAAGGAAAAACAGATATACATTTTTGATATTAATAGATTATTTTTTGTGTAGTCTTCTGCCCTCTGTTATCAGGAATATCTGATTGTGTACAATAGGATTTTGAGCAAAGTTTTTACCATTAAATTATGCAAAAGGTGCCAGACGCAAAACATTTCAGAAACAGTATGTATCAAATATGATACATTTGGCATTACAGGGTTAAAAGCGGTTTTTAATAAATTACTTAGACAACATTTGTTGTCATTTTGTATACACAGTGTGTATACAAAACTAAATGTTTTGTTCAGCTCTCATCGCATTTCAATTCCTTAAAGTGTAGCAGTGATCAAATGTTAACATTTTGCGAGCAAAAAATGGTGCAAAAAATGCATTGATATGGTCAGTTTGATGCAGTCTGTGACATGATTTAGAGTTTTTTCAACATTCAGCTGTCTGATGGTGGTGGGGAAGAAGCTGTTTCGGAACCTGCTGGTCCTGCATCGAATGCTGCGAAGCCTCTTCCCACAGGGCAGCAGTCAGAAAAGTCCATGTTGGGGGTTTGAGGGGTAAATGATGATGTTATGGGCTCGGGACAGGAGGAAAGTGGAGCCCTGATCATCTTCTCTGCAGTTCTCACTACTCTTTTCACCTTCTTCCAATGTGTGGCACTGCAGCTTCCACACCACTCAGTGTGACAGCTGGTCAGACGGCTTGTGAAGACCAGTGAGTTGGTGTTTACAGTCCAGGTTAGGTAAATAAAGCTTACATCCTCCAGCCACTTACAAATCTATGAGATGTGCTTAAAAGACCTCGGATCAATGAGTTTCTTCCATGAAGCATTTACTCAAATACCAATAAGTAGTGATGGATGAAACCTGCATCTGTAATTCTGATCCTGTGTGGATCTACACAGCACATAATTCATGTTTTTAAACCTTTGATGATAGATTTTTGAATCATTCTAGCTCATAATTAATCCAGCAAATGTTTCTTTTTCCCCATGTAGTGAAATCCACACACTGAGCAGCATTGAAGACATCCAGCTGCTTTACATTGGTTAAAATGAAAGCCTTCCTAATTATGCATGATCCGGGTTTCTGATACTGGCATGTTTTAAGGGATAAAACATGTCTGCACAAACATCGAGAAAACAGGATTCTTTATGGCTAACAAAATGTTTCCCTCAGCAATACTTCAGGTTGGGCTCTAGATTTCTCCACATCACATGTCCTTTCTGGGCTATGATTAGATCTTCACTGATGTAACACCAAATCCTGCCAGAATCTTAGACATGTTTTTGCAAAACAAAGGAACAGACTATGTATTGCCAGAGAAAAAATATTTAGGTCGTTGGTCCAAATTAGAAAAAAAGCTGCTCACTTACCAATGAGCAGAAATGATGCAAAGTGGTCCAAATTCACTGAAACCAAGCATCTTTTACAGCAACAATGTAGCTTTAAAATGTACCTTTTATACACTGATATTTCTGATAAATCCTTATTTCATGTCTGATCATCTCAGAGCTTAGAAAAGCATTCTTAGGCCCTGTTCACACATAGATGTGGGTAGTTATACTTACAAAAGTACTGTATATTATTAAGCAGCACATTCGCACACATCTACACTGCAAAAATATAAAAAATCTAAATCTAAATTAGTAAGTTTTTTGTTAAAATAAGTGATTATTTTCTTGAATTGACTAGGTATATTTAAGGCTCTGAACTTTCATATAAATGCGTTTATGTTTTTTTTCTCCCGCACTGTTTACATTTGATCACTGCTGCACCATGGAGAATGGAAATGTTCTGAAGGCTATAGAAAACACAATTTTCAATAAAATTTGTCTAAGGCTAAGTACATAAGTGAGACACTTCCAATGGAACAAGACATTTTACATTTAAAATAGGAGGAAAACAATTGCATTGTCCTACTTCAAGTGCATGATATCTAATTAAATATATAAAGTGAACTTTATTGATCTCACAATGGAGAAATTAACTCCCTGCATTTAACCCATCCTCTTTGGGAAGCAGTGGGCTCAAGGGTGTAACCAAGTGATGAAAGCTGATGGGGACACTTTGGTGGGGGCTGAAGGATCTACAGTTATTCCACCCGAAAAATTTCATTAGGTTTTTGTACTTTCCAAAAATGAGCTCAAACATATATATATTGAAAGCTTTCCTATTGTTGAGAACACAATAGAACCATAATACACTGATATTTATATTTATAGATGTTAGAGAGATTCCTTTTTGTGCATTATAAATATAGGGCCCAAAAACATTCATGTATAAAAAAATACTGAATAACAGCCAATTTCAATGCCAAAATCCATATATCATGCACACTAGAAGTACAATTTCAATTCCATCCATCTAGAAAAATATGGATATGCTGCATTTTAAATATAGCCTAACATATTTTTTTTCTTGTAAACTTTCTGGTAAACTTGGAGATACATTTTATTGCATGTTGCATATCCCAGTAAATCTGTTTTGCCCTTAATTCTGCAGCTCTCCCTGCTTCTCTCTGTGCTCTGTTTAAAAAGATTTATGAACCTATTTACTAATATAATGATGCCAGAAACAAAATTTCAAGATATGTAGAAGCTCTGCAGTCTGAATCTGTCTTTAGAATAAGAAAACATGTAAATTTTAAGCTGTAACTGGAAGTCATGGTCCTCTGAGAAGCCGAGCTTTTTTTAACTAATAAAGACGTTTTCTCAAGCTTCTTGCATTATAATACTAACTTGTTTAAACTTACAATCTGTTTCCATTTTTAGATGAAAAAGCTCTGTATGTCAAACAAACAGATTTCCAGTGGCATGATCTCTAATTTTTTTAACCAACCCCTCTCCTAACTTTTCCTCCAACCACGTAACTACTTTATACGCAGTGAAATGAGACCACAAATCAGAAGTCTCAAAGCGAGAGATCCAATGATGTTACACCGAGATGTGGGACACAGGAGCAGCAGGAGAGAGGACAAAAGAAACACTGACTCCAAACGCTCTGAACACAGATAGCTGCAAACAACTCTGTTACCTCTGGCTAAAGTCAATGAGCAGAAAGGGGAAAATGGTGGACTGTCCCCACCAGTCCTTCAGAAAGTTACGCCTTTGAGTGGGCTGCAACTGTGCAGGGGTTAAGGGTGGCAATGGGATCCAAATCACAACCTCAGGATTCCAAACCCTAACAACTAGGCCTCCACTTCCCCATTAATGTATCTCAGTTTAAATAAAAATACTAATTTAATTGTAAATCATTTTATTTACCTGCTCAAATTAAGGGTAAATACACTTAATTTAAGTAAATTTCACCTATATCCAGATCGTTTTTGCAGCGTGTTGTTTTGAGAAAACATAACAAAGTACTTCTGACACCAGAAGTGAAACAATATCAACATGCCAGTTTGGGGTTTCATCATGTAGATGTCAGCTGTATCTTTTTTTTTTTTTTAAAGATGACTCATGCATCTCTCTACAGTATGTAACCCAGATGTGCCTCTTTCCACCCATGTTGCTGTCTTTAACTCACATAATATGTCTCTGCATGCTCTGTGTTTTGTCAGTTTTGGTGTCTTTATGTGACATTGTCACATTGGCACTAAAGGCATACTTCTTTACAGTCGTGCTGTGTGCATTTGTGTGAATGTACATGGTTTAATCATTTATTCGAGGTATCACTCTTGTTTTTGTGTGGACTAGGCCTCAAACTGCAGACCTGCAACCTTTCAGTATGTCTGACTTACCACAACTGATTCTAAAACTAGTTTAGCTCTGTAGAGCTTTAGTACAAGGAATGGAACGGATCTGAAAGTGGCAGGACTACAGGCTTAAAAAGATCTGAGTTTTTTTCCTCCGCTCATAGCTGTTTGACACCAGGGTTGACTTTCTGAACTATATTGGTGTTTTATTGCAAAGTATATCAATAAAGTAATCTTTTACATTGCTCCCATTAAGGTTAACAAAATTTCTAACAGATTCAAAGTAACTTATTTAAACTGTGAGCTTTTATTCATGGTAAAAAAAAGAAAAAGTACAAAATAAGGTTTTACATATGAGGGCATCCTAAAACTGATCTGGTCTTTACAAGATTCTAAAATTATTGAAATTGAGCCTTAATAAAAAAAAAAAAAAAAATGCTGTAGTCTCTTAACCGTCATGGATTTTCTAAAAAGAAGTCCTGATGAAACAGATTGGAACTAATCAGATAACTACAGATGTAAGGAATAAATGTCTTTTAAGATAAAAAAAAGCTCTTACAGCGCCGGGTTGCTGAAACTTTAAAGATATATTTAAAGATATATCCAGGTCTTTCTGGATAAGATAAAAGGCATAAAAACATTTCTCTGTGGTTGCAATCATGACTGTTATAGTTACAGAAAGGCTCTGTTGTTTTATGTGTAATCTCATGCAAGCCTTAACTCCTGTCTCCTGTACTATGATTTCATTTAATTATTCTGTTTTACCAGGAAAGCAATCCGTTGAGATTTGGACTCTCTTTTACAAGTATGATTGGTCATGTCGGATTTAAATCAGATTCTGAGTCTTATCAGACTGACTAATGCTCTGTTTAAGTCAGTCTGTCTGTCCAGGCTTGCTCAGAAGTCATTTTTTGTATAAAATTCCCAGCCTTTTACAGTCATCAGGAGGATCATTGCTTCACTTCCAGAGAAAAATCTTCCTTTTAACACTAGCTACTTTAACATGCACATAAATGTATTCAATGCGATCTAAATCTTGGTTGATTGTACGTTTAAAATCTCTGTTTATATGCAGACTAAAAAAAGATCTGATAATGACATCTGTACACATGTACCAGTCTTTCGATCAGAATAAATCATTTTAGCATGCACAGGACCTTCTTGTTTTCTGGAAACACTACTGCAGTAGAAGAAGAAGCTGTTTTGTTTTGCAAACAAACCCTTACTTGTCCACTCATTGCCAACTTTAGCTACACTTTGTGCCCACTTGCACATTTCTTTTTCTCTGGTTCTTCAGTCATGTCTGTTGATGGAGATGGTCTGACTCCAAAGATGCTTATAGGTGAGTACATGGACGGCAATTAGAATGGCGATTGGATGAAATTACATTTCTTTCCGATCGTACATGTTTGCATGAAACAAAAATGTTTCATGCAATTCTAGAAATGGGACATTTGGATTAGAATGTTATTGGTTGCCATTTAATGTTGCTAGTACACTGGAAAAAACGATCTAGAAATAAGTAAAAATGTCTTAAATTAAGTGTATTTACCCTTGATTTGAGTAGGTAAATGAGATAGTTTGCCAATGGAATCAGTATTTTTACCCTTAAAATAAGATAATTAAATAGTATTCACTTGAAATAAGAGAATGCAATTGTGTTTTCTTATTTTAAATCTAAATTGTCTTGTTCCATTGGCAAGATGTCTCTTTTATCTCCTCATTTCAAGAACAAATGCACTTATTGTAAGAAAAAATGACTTTTCAAGATTTGGATTTTTTGCAGTGAAAAGGCAGGGTTATTAATCCATAAAATCGATTGATCAAATTTTGTGTTTCTGAATGTTTAATTAAATATTATTAAAAATCAATATTTTTTTATCCATCCAATGTTGGGCTTCCATAGGTCAGGGTAACATCAGTTCATCACTTTTTGTTCCTACATGTGTTGGTCTACTTATAATTCATAACACCATTAGCTGCAAACACTTAGTTTGTTATATTTCACAGCTGGAATTTCATATTCTATCAATTAAGGCTTCCTCCCAAAGGGGCTGATTAGAATAAAAGCTAGCTTTTGAAAATAATCTATTTCATTTGACATTTTTATGAGATAACATAAGGGAGACAAATATAGGTTTACCGGATTCGGAAGGGAGAAAATCAGAGATTAAAGTCATATTACCCCGCCTCAAACATTTATCAAGGTAACCTCGTGCTACAGTACGCAGCTCTTGGATTTTTAGCAATGTTTAAAAACATGTTAAAAGCCCTGTTCAACATCGGTATCAAGTTAGAGGGATGTTTCACTCATGGGAAAGTTAACAAGCCTCAAATATTTTTTTTCTTTTGTAAGTAATTTTCTCAGAGTGAAAACTAAAAAATGATTTGAAAGGACCGAACAGCCTTTCCCCGAATGATGAACAGCAACAGCTGCTTTTCTAACCTCAAGCTGTTGCCTTTTTTTGTTGTTCAGCAATTACTGTTTCACCACACACCTACACATCATAGACCAGTCATCTTTACATGCTTTGCTTCAAGACACATAATCAACTAATAAAGTGAATTAATTACACTAATTAAGTTCAGCAAAAAATTGTGAAACTTTCTTTTTTAAATTGTGTGTTAAATTGTGTTGTGTTTATTATGTTGTGTTGTTTATTTTGTGTTATATTTAAATGGCTAACCTTAATTAGGATTATTTATTTTTTATGCCTTGAACTGAAAGACTCTGAATTCATATTTTAAACAAAAACACAAACCAACAGTGTTCTCCAAATGGTTAAAGATGGTTCCTATAACCTGTAGGGGTGATGTTAGCTTGTTTTACCTAGCAACTGTTAACAAAGATGTCCCTTGTCAAGGACAGATAAGCATATTAATACTTTTAACTATGGTCTGGCTGCTGATTCCCTGTCTCTTTACCTTTTAATGTATGTGGCTGGACTTAACTTCCTCTTGTTATTCATACAGCATTGTAATATTATAATACAGGTGTCAGGTTTCTGTTATGTTTTTCTTTTGAGCATTCAGTCTTACTTTACTCCTTGTTTTCTACTGTTTAGTCTTCTTTTCTCCATGTTTTATAGTCCTAGTAATTGTATTATCATTTTGTTGTTGTTTCCAGTTTTCCAGGTTTCTATTTGTTGCTCTCTGCTGCCCTCTTATGTTCTCCTTCTTCCCTAGCTCTTTCCCTCTCTTGTTCTGTGCACACCTGCTCCCAGTTTCCTCATTAGCCCCCTCTTTGTCTCAGCCTCCTTTAAAAGCCCTCTCTCTTCAGTTTCCCTTTGCTGGGTCCTCGTCAAACACCATCAAACATGCTCCAACTCCTTCTCTCTGTGCCTTTCTTCTTATGATTGTGATTCCCCTGATGTCTCCATGGTTTCTGGTATGTTTAGACTAGTTTTCATGTTTTTGATTTTTGGACTCCTGGTTTCATGTTTGTTTGGACTTTGTTTTCTTTTTGGATTTTTGGATAACCTGCCTCTGCTTTCTGTTAAAGCTACAGTGTGTAATTTTCAGCGACATCTAACATCCAGACTGCAGACCGCAGCAACATGAACATCTCCCCCCCACCGCTTCTCCCCCCCAACAGTACGGCGAGCGTTACGGGACAAAATGTCTTCCACGACGTCCGCATCACCTACCTTCTCAAGTGATGAGGTTTGTTTACATAGATGCAGGGTGCAGACCAGGAAGCAGAGTTGTAGTTTAACACACATCTCTGCAGCTTCTCTACTGTTACCCACTCTTTACTCCATCCAGACAGTGTCTTACCCACGACCAAAATCTAATAAATTAGCAAAGATTCCCAAAGGAGTAAATCATGATAATCTAATTAAAATCAAAATAACTCCAATTGGGGAAAAAGTTAAAACAATTAAATGCGGTCTGTTTAACATAAGATCTCTTTCCTCTAAAAGTCTGCTAGTTAATGACTTGATTTGTGATAATCACATTGACTTGTTTTGCCTTACAGAAACCTGGCTGCAGCAAGAGGATTATGTGAGCATAAACGAGGCAACTCCTTCAAGCTATTTAAATTTTCACATACCCAGAAGTTCTGGGCGAGGAGGAGGAGTAGCAACAATCTTCCAGTCTGACTTACTGATTACTCCCAAAACAGTTAATACCTACAACTCTTTTGAACATTTAACCCTTAATTTCCCTCATCCAAATTTCAAGGCAAGAAAACCTCTTCTTTTTGTAACTTTGTATCGTCCGCCAGGTCCTTACTCTGAATTTTTAGATGAGTTTTCAGAGTTCCTTTCTGATTTGGTATTAAATACTGACAGGGTCATCATAGTGGGAGATTTTAACATCCATGCTGACATTGAAGGCGATAGCTTAAGAGCAGCCTTTAATGCTATCTTAGACACTATTGGCTTTGTTCAAAATGTGAATAGTCCCACACATTCTCATCTTCATACTTTAGATCTTGTGCTGACATACGGCATAGAATGTGAAGAAATAACAGTATTTCCTCACAACCCTGTCCTCTCTGACCACTTTCTAATAACCTTCAGGATTACTTTAACAGAGTTCTCCTCCCCCAAAAGAAGGTTCAATTTTAGTAGATCTTTATCAGATGGTGCAGTTATAAATTTTAAAGAATCTGCTTCACTTTCTCTCTCCTCTGTGTCGCTGAGCAGTGCTGCAGAGTGCAAAAGCATAGCTTATTCCCCTTCACAGGTTGATGATTTTGTTGATGGGGTTGCTAGTTCTCTGCGTACTGCCTTAGACAACGCAGCTCCCTTGAAAATGAAAACCGTTGAAAATAGAAAGCTTGCTCCTTGGTTTAATGCAGAGCTGCGTACTTTGAAGCAAAATGCTAGGAAACTGGAGAGAAAATATCGCTCCACAGGCCCGCGGGAGTCCTTCCTAGTCTGGAAAAATGGTTTACTGCTGTATAAGAGGACCCTTTGTAAAGCAAGAGCACTATACTTCTCCTCATTAATAGAGGAGAATAAGAATAATCCTAGATTTCTTTTTAATACAGTTGCCAAACTCACCCAGAGCCATAGCTCTGTTGAACCGTCCATTCCACCTGCTCTTAGCAGCAATGATTTTATGGGATTCTTTATAAATAAGATTGATCTTATTAAAAATAAGATCATAAGCACTCCTCTATCCGCGATTGTACCTGAGGTAGTCATGGAATCTGAACCGGGTTTAGACTGCTTTGATCCAGTTGAACTTTCTGAATTAGCAAAATTATTGTCTTCATCTAAGCCTTCAACTTGTATGTTAGATCCAGTTCCAACCAGGTTATTTAAGGAGGTATTGATCTCCTCCTCCATTTTAGATGTGATTAATCTATCTCTGTTACAGGGATATGTACCTAAAGCTTTTAAGGTTGCTGTAATTAAACCTCTGCTTAAGAAACCGTCTCTTGACCCAGATGACTTGGTTAATTATAGACCTATATCCAATCTTCCTTTCTTATCCAAAATTCTTGAGAAAGTAGTTGCCAAACAAGTTTGCGACCACTTACACCATAATGAACTTTTTGAAGAGTTTCAGTCTGGCTTTAGAGCTCATCATAGCACTGAAACAGCTCTGGTGAAAGTCACTAATGATATTCTCATGGCCTCAGATAATGGACTCGTATCTGTGCTCGTCCTGTTGGATCTTAGTGCTGCATTTGATACAGTTGACCATAATATTCTTTTAGAAAGACTTGAATATTTTGTTGGAATTAAAGGAACAGCACTAGACTGGTTTAAATCTTATCTATCTGATCGAATTCAGTTTGTTTATGTTAATGATAGATCTTCAACATGCTCAAAGGTTACCTGTGGAGTACCACAGGGATTAGTGCTAGGACCAATTCTCTTTACTTTATACATGCTCCCAATTGGTAGAGTTATTAGAGAGCATGGGATTAATTTCCACTGTTATGCTGATGATACCCAGCTATATCTGTCTATAAATCCAGATGAAGCTAACCCATTACATAGATTACAGGCATGTCTTGAAGACATAAAAACCTGGATGACTCTTAACTTTCTGCTTCTGAATGCAGACAAAACAGAAGTTATAGTCTTTGGACCAGAGTCTCTGAAAAAGAAGCTGATTAGCCAGTCACTTCATTTGGATGGGATTAAACTGATTTCAGATAATAAAGTTAAAAATCTTGGTGTTATTTTTGATCAGGACCTGTCATTTAAATCCCAGATCAAAGAGGTTTCTAGAATTTCCTTCTTTCATCTGAGGAATATTGCAAAAATTAGAAATCTCCTGTCCAGGGGTGATGCTGAGAAACTAGTCCATGCATTTGTTACTTCAAGGCTGGACTATTGTAATTCTTTACTATCAGGAAGTCCACAAACTGTAGTTAAAAGCCTTCAGCTGATCCAAAATGCTGCAGCCAGAGTTCTGATGAAAATTAAAAAGAGAGATCATATCTCTCCTATCCTGGCTTCTCTTCATTGGCTTCCTGTTAAATCAAGAATTGAATTTAAAATCCTCCTTCTCACATATAAAGCCTTAAATGGCCAAGCTCCATCTTATATCAGATATCTGATTGTTCCTTATGTTCCTAACAGAGCACTTTGCTCTCAATCTGCAGGTTTACTAGTGGTTCCTAGAATTTCTAAAAGTAGAATGGGAGGCAGATCTTTTAGTTATCAGGCTCCTCTCCTGTGGAACCAACTACCAGTTTTAGTCCGTGAGGCAGACACCCTGTCTACTTTTAAGACTAGGCTTAAAACTTTCCTTTTTGATAAAGCTTATAGTTAGGGTGGCTCAGGTTATCCTGAGCTCTCTCTCTATAGTTATGCTGCTATAGGCTTAGACTTTTGCAGGACATAGGGACCCCCATTTCATCTTTCTGCTTCATTCTCTCTCTGTTCTCCTATTCTGCAGAATCTGTTAGTTCAATCTCTAACGTTCTGCTCTCTCTGCTTTTCCTCAGAGTAGCTTTGCCTCGTCTGTTCCTGTTTGGCTGTGACGTCATCCAGGAAAGAAACATCAGCTGTGCTGCTTCCATCAACACCCTTGTTTGTAGATGTTGGAGATTGGCCTGTTTTCCAGTGTGGTCCTGTTTCTCTGGCCGTGGCTGGGTGGATGTGCTCTCTTCATCCTCTGGCATGGGAGCTGCCTTGGAGCTTGTCTGCCTGGCTGTGTGTTTCCTGGACGGGGCCGCCTTTTACAGCTGCTTTTTGTATCTCTGCTTCTGTCTCCTTGAACCCCAGTCGGCCTCGGCAGATGGCCGCTCACACTGAGCCTGGTTCTGCTGGAGGTTTCTTCCTGTTAAAAGGGAGTTTTTCCTCTCCACTGTCGCTACAAGCATGCTTAGTGTGAGGGATTGTGAGGGATGCAATCAACTGGTTTTCCTTAGATAGAAAACTTTGTATCAATTTGACTGTATGATCTAGTTGAACTGTAAAGTGCCTTGAGATGACATGTGTTGTGAATTTGGCGCTATATAAATAAACTGAATTGAAATTGAATTGAATAGATAATTTTACAGATAGTATTTCATTAGTCTGTGTGTTCAGTACCGTCTCAGTTCATCTCTCTCAACTTGCCGTAGTTACTTTCGAGCGTTATAGGCGATCTCGCAATCGCTAGTTTGTTGGCTCTGCGCTGCCGTAGCCCAAAGATGTCTGCCTCCATGGCTGCGAGACCCGCTCCTATGTAATTAAAAATAACGAATTCTAAGGCAACGCAAATATTAAGGTTGAGAGGCTGAGCTCATAGATGATGATAAATAACATAGTTATGTATAATATATTACATTTCTGACTGTATATCCCTGTAATTATTACACACTGTAGCTTTAAGTCATTATTAAATCCACAAGAGATTCACCTCTGCCTCCCTGCCTCTGCTTTTGGGTCAACTAACCATAGCCAAATCGTGACAATAGGAGGGAAGAAGATTTGAGCATACCCAGTTGTTTCATTACCATCATTGCTTTTAAATTCTTTGATGCAATAAAAGCCTCTTAAAAATAATTGTGGTCTGGAGATTTTCCTGTTTCATAACATACCTACTTGAACTAAGTTTTTTTTTTTTTTTTTTTTTTAACAGCTATTAAACCTTCAGCAAAAATAGTGTTTATTTGTAGCACACCAAGCTTCCTCCTAAAAGCATTATTAGCAGATGGAAGCTGGTGAGAGGTAAATTAGAAATCTGAGCTTCGATTGTTTTGTTATAAAAGAGAACAAATAATGTTCAGATTTAAATGGATAGCAAGTGTTTTATGTGTTTATTTCCAATTAACACATAACACGTCTTACATTAAGGAACAGAAATATGCTAAAACTTTGTAAAATATATGTCTACATCAACTTGAATCAGATTGCTCTAGATTGTTTTGTTTCTACAAATTTTGGATGATAAAGGACGAGGCAGTACAACATCAGATTGTCACAGCTCAGATTCTGTCAAGCTGGGCTCCAGTACAACAGTGTTTTAGGTTATATGCCAAAATCAGACGTCGAGTGTTGCCACAGAGGAAAAAAAGTGTCTCAATGTTACTGACTATCAGCAGGATATTGCTGCTCTAGGGATATTTGATGAAAGCAGGAGATCATTAGTGTCATTTGGAGAAGTAATTTAAATAGACCCGCCCGTGACACTGGACAATGTTTCTCTTCCCCATTCAGGATTTCTGCGTTACATTAACGCACAGTCTACTGTTTGTATATAGCATCTGTGTATATATATATATATATATATATATATATATATATATATATATATATATTCTATCTTATTTTGTTTTGTTTTTTCTCTGCACCAACAACACCAAGTCAAATTCCTTGGCAATAAACTTGATTCTGATTCTAAATACTATTACTGTCCGTCTATGCTATTGAGACAGGCTACATACAAGGTAACACAGTGGTGCATTTATTTATGGGTCCATGTAGTTTGGATTTGTCACAAGCTTTAAAATAAGGGATAAATGAATGATAATTATAATCTCACCGAATTAATCTAAATCTATTTCTTCTGTAAAAAAAGAGATGTGGCAAAAAAAACAGGCAGCAGAAGTTTTGGTGCTAAAAATGTATCAATCAGGCTTTTCCTGTCTGGCACCAAGTTCCAACCCTGTTTTCGAACTGACCTGCTGTTTACTATTATTAACCTTAATCGTAGCGGTTCTGTTGAAGAATAGATTTTTTTCTAAAAGACGCAAGTTCCAAGTAGGAGCTGCAGTAAAATGGTTTGTTTTAGTATCAAAACTTATAGTTCAGTTTTTTTTAAGAAAGCCATATGATATAAAACACATCATCTTTAAAGTTTGAAAGACTTTACTGTGAAAGTGGTCTTCTTTTGAGTACTAAATTACAGGGGTGGAAAGTAATGAATTACATGTACTCAAGTTACTGTAATTGAGTACTTTTTATGAGTAATTTGTAATTTTCTGAGTAGTTTTTGAAATATGTAATTTTTACTTTTACTCGAGTAAATTTTAACCTAAGTAGTTTTACTTTGCTATATTTAAAACCCCCTCACGTTACTGAGTTAAAAAAACCCACTGATGATGAAAAAATTAAATGTGGCCCTGCCTTGCATTTACCCTTTGTATTGTCTCATAATCCACTGCTAGGCTTCGGAAGATGGCAGTAGCTAATCACAATTTAGGGAGTATGGATGAGGAAAGGCCTGAAGAGGAAACATATTCTGGAGACGAAAGCCAGAAAAACCCTCGGCCATATTTGGAAGAATTATTTGTTTTCCAATGCACAAAATGGAACAATGTGATAATGCAGTGCAACATGTGTCTGCCCAGCAAAACTGAGCTTTCGGCTTTTAAAACATCAACATCCAATTTACATAAAAATGTGGCGGTAAGTTAGTTATCATGGTGTTGTCTGTAGGCTTGAAAATTGTTTGCACTTTAGGGTACAGGTTGTGACTGTCCTTGTGCTGTGAGGAAGTATGTTCCTTAGCCCAGCTGATCTTTTGCAAGTGTGGATGTCACTGAAATACGCCTTGAAATCGATTAAAGCACCTTGTGGTCAATTCGATTCATGACTCATCCTTTTTTTGCATTAAATAACTCAAAGTAACTAAGTGACTTTTACTCAAATTACATTTTAAATGAAGTAATTTTGTACTTTTACTTGAGTAAATTTTGAGATGGGTAATTTAACTTTTACTCTGAGTAGAATGTGGGCAAAGTAAAGATACCTTTACTCAATTACATTTTTTAGTACTCTTTCCACCTCTGCTAAATTATAAACAAACCTACAGCCATGGCTATTGGTGTGTTCAACCAACAAACAGGCAGCATGTAGACCTGTTTTAACATGCATACTTTTTGCTCTGTAGGAAGTTTGGCCATTAAGCAAGTGAAAATAAACCTGTGGTGTTCGTGTTGAACCTGCTGGCAGAGTTAAAGATGGATTATTCCTGCAATGGGGGAATTCTCTCTCTTAGTTATCAACGAAGATGTTTCACAACAAAAATGTTTGCTAGTAAACCCTGTAAGGGGGCTTGCACCATCAGGACAATCCCTCATTAAATGACATCCAAGCCGTCTTTAAATCCCCTTTTATATACTCAACCTAGAGCAAAGAGCTACCTTTGAAAAACTGTCAAGTCATACACAACTAATGTGCTCTGTTAGATCAATAGTAAATCAATAGTAAATAAAATATTATTTCTACCTCTGCTTTTGCCTTTTAAAGTTGGTTGGGCTTAGTAAAAATATGATGAAAATTAAAGGTTTGTGATCATTTTTTTATCTCAAACCCAGCAATTTTAGTAAGATATGAAAAAGTAATTGGAAGGATTTTAATGTCCTGTTGAAGATGTCCTGTAACAAACAAAGCAAAACAATAGCCATAAGCGTTTGCACTCTTTTGTCCACTATGCAAAAGACTGAGACCAAAACTTTGTTGAAAACCTTGCCAAAGAAAACCCAAGTATTTATTAGAATTATTCTTCTGATGCTTTATTAGTTTGTCTTACTTCACTTCTATTAATGTACAGTGCTTTGGTCAGTAGTGTTTTTTTTTAATGCCTTGTAAAAAAAAATGAATTGTATTGTATTCAATAAATATCCAGCCAGAGCTAACACAGACTGGCTTAAGCCGGGGGTACACTGTCCGATTTTTTCAATCGTTACACGCAGCTACTGCTCACACTGTACGACTAAACCGCAGGGTATGTGTGATGTGCAGATGTGCACGATGCTCGTGCTGCACATAAATCGCTCGGACTCAGCTCCGCAGTAAGATATAGCTGGTCTGACTTGTCTATCTGGAAGCCAAACAAATAGAAGAGGAATATGAAACTCACTAGAGTGAAACGCGCTGCCTTGGCAATTTGTCCAAATTTGTGCTGAAAGTCCTAAAAACAAAAGGCAACGATGTATTTGGACAAAGACATGGCTGAGTAAACATGGCTACTACGGTCTGTCAATTTTACAGAAAGAACTCCATTTAACTCATTGCACCACCGCCATGCTTCTGTGTTTACATCTGAGAGGAAGAAGAAAAGAAGAATCCTTGTTTGCCCACTCAGTGAGTGATTTGCCCACGACGGTCGGGAGAAAATCAAACAATCCCTGAACTGGAGGTGGTCATGAGAGGCTGATCGCCCCTCGTTCAGGCTGAAAGTCGGCCCGATTGAAAGATTTTCGCACGACTGGAAAATCGCCCCGAAATTGCACAGTGTACGCCCGGCTTTAGGTTAGGAATATCAATCTGTTAAAATTGCCTACTCAAAGTCCAGACCTAAATGAATTCAAGAGACGGGTGCAAGACCTAGAAATGTATATTCCTGATGTTCCCCATCCAGTTCTAACGATCCTGAGCTACCGTACTTTGCAAAAGCTATAAACAGACATACCTCCAAAGACATGCAGTTAAATATAAAAAAATAATCTATGCAAATTTAAACCTGGGTTGATTATTCTGCTGCCATTCAACAAACTCAAATTCAAACTCACATATCATCATCTTTTAAGTTTGGAAGATTTGAATATTACAAGATCCCTGGACTGTGAAAGTGGTCTAGCCTGGAGCCCCTCATGTTGAAAACTAAAAATATATTTTAAAATCTTGCAACAGACATCTGCATGTCAAACAATACATTTGACTAAGATTTAAAAGCAAAGAAATGAGCCACACTTTGTTGATCAGGTCCTATCTTTTTTGTTAGGGCGTGCAAATTTGGACTGACAGATGTGGAGTGTAAAATGTTCCAGTGCATCAGAAATAATTTACATTGCCACAACATAACCATCTGTCTTATTTTTCCTATAGCTAGTTATTACCAGAATATCTTGAAAAAAAGTTTGATGCACTACATGCAATCTATGATTGCCCTGAAGTCATCAAATAATTACTAGCCAAATTCTTCAGAAAGCAAAACAATAGCCATAAGTGTTTGCACTCTTTTTTTCACTATGCAAAAGACTGAGACCAAAACTTTGTTAAAAACACTCCAAAAGAAAACCCGACTAACAGCAAGGGGGAATCATACAGCAATTATCTGGCAATGGTGTCATGAAGCACAGTTGAATCCAATATTCAAAAATGGAAAGTGTATCTCTCAACTTAAGCCAACTTGGCCTTGCACTTTGATAGAAGCAACCAGGAAGTAAACATAGTAGCTGTTTTCAGTTTCTGCCCCCACACTGTGAAATAAGCTGCCATTGCCACTTAGACAGGCTGACACACTTCATGTATTTAAATTTTCTCTATGAAAAGATAATTTCTTTTGGATTTTGATTCAGTGTCCAATTTTGTAGAAACTAATAAATTAATAAGTTCATTATTTATTAGCATTAGTCTTCTGAAGTTTTATTAGTTGGTCTTACTTCACTTCTATTAATGTACAGTTCTTTGGTCAGTAGTTAAAAAAAAAAAATATATATATTTTATTATTTTTTTTTTTTTGTATTGTTGTATTTAATAAACATGAAGTACAACCAGAGCTAACACAGACTGGCTTAGGTTAAAGAATATCAATCTGTTAAAAAGGCCTACTCAAAGTCCAGACCTAAAGCAACTCCAGAAATGGTTGCAAGACCTAGAAATGTATATTCCTGATGTTCCCCACCCAGTTCTAACGATCTTGAGCTATTTTGCAAAAGCTATAAACAGACATGCCCCCAAAGACCTGCAGTTGTTTAGTTTGCAAAGAAAGGTTACTACAGAATATTGATTAAGGGTTTCTGAAAACACTGCATACCACAGTTTACAGATTCTTATTGACCTTTTCAAAATGTGTAGCTTTGAAATAAACATATTTTCCTTTCATTTCATAGCTTGTGTTGGTCTCTCACTAAATCTTAATTAAATTTAATCAAACCTGTGCTTCTAATGCCAGAAAATGTATAAATCTTTAAGGTGGTATAATTGTTTTGGCAATCCACATTATTAAGGATTAATAGTTTTATAACAATTTTACAGACACAATTGCAAATAATCCTACAAACACAAAACAGTTTATGTCAAACGGCCCCCCCTCAATCCAGCAAACAGAAAGGTTCAGTTAAAGTTTTTTCTTTAAACTCCAATGGTTTTTGACATTTGATTAAAATAAGTGTAACCAAAGTCAGGACAGTGATTCTAAAAGCAGAAGTTACAACAGATTTACTGATATCTGTAGGAGGAAGGTCAAAGTGTGGGAAGTAGTGCAAGCAACTGGGTTCACATCATTCATGGTTCATGTCATGCAATGTCTAACCTGTTTCTCTACTCGTTTGGATTCACACTGACAGCGAACTACTGTATGCTCTTCTGTTTTGTTAGATAAAGTCGAACACAAATTGGAAAACACACAAAAGTAAGGTTATTTAAAATTTTATGAAGCAGGTTAAGAAGATTTGTTAGCTTTTATGTAAAATAAAATACAGCCCTGAATATATGAATGTATTTCACCACCTGTGGGATAAAATTCATTTCTGCAGAATTCAAGCAAGAATAATAAAAAAGGATTCTGACTTACCAGAAGTCGGACTCCATCAATTTTTAATCTGGTCACAGTTGCAGCACAGTCTTGCATATTATTCTGATGGTAATCACAAAGAATTTAATTCAGCAACACTTCCTGTAAGTTACCTGAACCGCAGCATTAACTCTTGAACACTGAATTATTGAGTAAAAAATGCTCCCTCCAATTAGCTACTTATATTTTATGTCCTTTTTTTCTTAAACTCACCTTACACATAAAAAGAGCCACTTTCACCTGGTCCCACCCTTCACACTCCTCTCTGGACGGCAAATTCATGGTTGTCACCGCAGGGATC
The DNA here is from genome assembly GCA_030533445.1 of Cyprinodon diabolis. Lineage (NCBI taxonomy): Eukaryota > Metazoa > Chordata > Actinopteri > Cyprinodontiformes > Cyprinodontidae > Cyprinodon > Cyprinodon diabolis. The sequence goes on along the minus strand of CM060083.1, from coordinate 37,806,897 downwards.
TTCTGAGCAGCAGCTCGTCTCTGGACGTTGTGATTTCAAAAAGAGTTTTCATATGCTGATGGTACTTAGAATAAAAATACATACCCAGATTCATTCTTCATCATACATAAACATGGAATGTGCTGGAACTGGAACTAAAACCCTGATTAACATTTCCCCATTGACTGTCTTACGGCATCAACAAAAGGGAAGCTGGAACTTCCTGAAAAATATTCTATATTAAAACGGAAAGAAATCCAGCATTACACAATACTGGACACACATGTTTTCTACATCTCTGTTAAGGGGATTATTTACTAATCTGATTTTAAATGCATATTTCTTTATATGCACTTTTTTAATTAACTCTACAGACTTTTTTCTTACCTCTACAGTGATCACACATACCAATTTTTCATTTCACTCTTTTTAACTTATAGCAATGTCAGAAAGACCTACTGTGTTGCGCACTATTATACTTTAAATTTCAAAAATGAGTTGCAGTTGTGTTTAATGAAATATTACAGTGATGAAAAATTCCCAAAGCTTATCCACAAGTGGGCTCTAAAGATAGTAATGTTTCTGATCTAGAAACAGTTGGAAAATTACAGTTTGACATGTTTTGCTTTTTTTTTTTTTTTACCCTCAGATACTTTTTTGACATCTCTGTCAACATCAGTGTTGCTAAAGCAGAGAGAGAAACAGTTTGAAGTCTTGCTGTAAACAAAACACCATGATCACAGCTCTCTGCTCCTTTCACAGTAGAAAAATGATGTTGACAAGGTATTTTACATTTGCATTACTGGAATTTAATGAACAAAGGTTCAGTCTTAAAGTCTTTTAAAAAAGTAAAGGCGATCTCAACCGATTTAGTTAAATATAAAAAGCAAATTTAAAGCTGGGCTGATTATTCTGATGTCATTCAGCAACTTCTCATTTAAAGTCTCAGTCATGTTTCCTGTGTTAAGATGAAAAAAACTCATATATCATCATCTTTCAAGTTTGAAATATTTGAATATAAAAAAAAAGAAATCACTGGACTTTACTGTGAAACTGGTCTGGCCTGGAGACCCAATGTCTAAAACTAAAATTTAAAATCTTGCAACACATATCAGCTGTGCTGCTTCCATCAACACCCTTGTTTATAGATGCTGGAGATCGGGCTGTTTTCCAGTGTAGTCCTGTTTCTCTGGCCGTGACTGGCTGGATGTGCTCTCTTCGTCCTCTGGCATGGGAGCTGGCTTGGAGCTCGTCTGCCTGGCTGTGTGTTTCCTGGACGGGGCCGCCTTTTACAGCTGCTTTTTGTGTCTCCTTGAACCCCAGTCGGGTTTTTTTTTCCTCTCCACTGTCGCTACAAGCATGCTTAGTGTGAGGGATTGTATTTGAGTCAATGAGTCAATGCAATCAACTGGTTTTCCTTAGATAGAAAACTTTGTATCAATTTGACTGTATGATCTAGTTGAACTGTAAAGTGCCTTGAGATGACATGTGTTGTGAATTTGGCGCTATAGAAATTAACTGAATTGAATTGAATATCGCCATGTCAAACAATACATGTGACTAAGATAGAAAAGGAAAGAAATGAGGCACAATTTGTTGATCAGGTCCCCTATTTTGTTAGGTTATGCAAATTTGGATTGACAGATGTGGAGTGTACAATGTTCCTGTGCATCACAAATAACTTACATTGTCACAACATCACCATCTGTCTTAGTTTTCCTATAGTTAGTTATTACCAGAAAATCTTGGAATAGAAGTTTAATCCACTACATGCAATTTATGACTGCCCTGAAGCAATCAAATAATTACTAGCCGACTTCTTCAGAAAGTACTTCCGGCTGCTGTCAGTTGGTCAGGTATTCTGCCTGCCCAGAACCTTCCTCATAGGAGGAGGGATTTTGTGCCGTTACATCATTTCAGTAATATCACCAAAAGTCTTTGTAGTTACATTTTTGTTGCGCTTTTTGTTGGTGCCGATATCCAGGATTCATAGTGACATTTTTCAAAAGAATAAAAAAACATCTGAGGTGGCCTGGCTTAACTGGAGATGAAATTGGATATATTGGAGTATTATACAGATCAAAAGAAGATGCTCAGGAGACATATAGCAAAAATATATTTCTTCCTTAAGTTAGACAGCCTCTAAAACACTGCAAATAAAAATTGTGACACAGATGTTAGTGCATAATTACAACTTTGATTGTACAACAGTATTATTGGTAATAACAAATATATGTTTGTTGTGAGAAACTATCTGCTACACAAAAAGTGTTTAAAAAAAAAATTCAGCATCGTTTAAGAACCAAGTATTTGCCTGGTTCAAATAGGGATCATGAAACATTATTTTATTAAATCTTGTTAGACGTTTGATTTAAGGTGAGTATTGATTTGTAAGACAGATTACTTTGAACTCTTTGTTCACTGTTTTGCTGACATGAGTTCCCATAACTTCCTTAATGAACAAAAAATGGGGATGGTAGAGAATTGGAGCACATTGTTCCTCTGATAGAAATACAAGCCACTTATCAACAGGGTACATGTAAATAGGAAACATCTGTGGTCAGTAATTTGTTACATTTACTCAGTTATATTTACTTGAGTAACATCTTTGAAAACTACTTTTAGGAGTACTTTTACTGCATTTTACTTTTTAGCTTTACTAGAGTAAAAATATGCTTGATTTAAACAAAAATACACCAGAGAGAGACAAACACCTACAGTTTATGTAAAAGTGTGACCTTTTTTTTGTACTTCAGCTTCATTTGTTTAAAGTTTTTGCAGTTGTTAACAGATACATCCCTATTTTGTTTTTTTTTGACTGATGAGCTAAGGAATTACCCTCCATTTGACAGGATGTGTGTCGAGCTACTTTAAAAGCTGGAACACCCCAGAAATCAGGGATCTTAAACTTTGTTACCTCCATTACTTATGAATTTGTAAGAGCCTTTGCAAAAAAATTCTCCACCATTTGCTCTACTTGGTTAGATAAAATAATTAAATAAGGTTATTTATTAGAAAAAGACCAAAATTATGGAAGCCAAGAGCCGTCGTAATAAACTTTTTTTTCTCCTTTGCCTTCTTGAGATAATGACACAACTATCTCGTTATCACAGTTAAACCATTAATTGTTTTCTCAAGATATCAAGATAATTATCTCGTTATTACGAGAAAACACTTATTGATTTCTTGGGATAACGAGATGAGTAACTTGCATGAGTAATGAATGACACTGGCCAACAGCCCTGGATTCCCAGTCCATCCATGCCTGCAGGGCCCGTAGTTGTGCAGTTTCCTTTTTCTATCCACTCATTGTCAGGTCGTGTTGAATGATTGCATTGCATGGAATACAGTAGAAACAAATCTGACTGAAAATCTTTAATCTGGACCCATTTTAATGCATCTTATACCTGTTAAAGGCATAACACCAGGTCTGTTCAGAAAACAGACAGAACAGTGCCGCTGAGGCGCCAGAGGCATAGATCTAATTGCACATGAATCAGAAGTGGAAACAAATCACCAAACCAACTACGTCGTCTCTTTGTGTTGTTGGATGTGTGTATATATATATATATATATATATATATATATATATATATATATATATATATATATATATATATATATATATATATATATATATATATATATATGTATATATATATATATATATATATATATATATATATATAAAGCTGGAACTGGAGCGTGTAACAAAAGTAATTTCCCTCTGGGATTATTAAAGTATTTCTGATTCTGATTCTTTACCTAAAAGTTAAACAGAGGATTATTCACATTATTACACATATAAATCCTCTCCCACTGTTGTGGCACTAAATGATGTTAAAGGTTTTAACACGCACCAACCATCCTGTTATGATGAAAAAACATTTTCTTTAGATGAGACAATGATCATGTCGTTATCGCAAGAAAATGGCTTTCATTATCTTTAGATAATTAGAAAATTAACTTGATTTCTTGAGAAAACCTCTGTAAAAAAAGAGGGACACGACCGCTTCCGGCTTCCGTATAAAATAACCCTTTGCTTACTTAAGAAAAATACATTAAATCTCAAATGTAATTTTCTAACAACACCCTTTGATCTTCCATGCAAGCTTCCAGAACTTATCTAACCCCTCTGTATTCAAATACAAATACATAGTTCCTTTAAAAAAACATCAGCAACATAAATGCAAAGGACTTCAGTGTTTCTTTATTAAACATACAGCACACACTGATATGGTTGTTTAAAAAAGGAAAATCTTTCTGTAGTCAATAAGTGGCAGTAAATCATTCAAGTACCTTATTTTTATATAACTCCAACCACATGGTCTGATTGTATGAGTAATATTCTAAGTTTATTTACTTTTTTAAATTTAGGTTGTAGAGCTTGAAATTACTTTTTCACTTACTGGTTAGTTTGACTTATACTTAAGGTAATGGAAAAAATAAATATGGTCTTAGGTTCAGGTGCACTTCCTGTTTTGTAGGTGCTGATCATACAGTGGAAATTTCTAAAAAAAAAGGGGAATGGGGATGTGCATGAGAAATGTTGCTCAACAGTCCATGCAAGGCTAGAAATGGCATGTACAAATTAAGCATTTGTGGGCAACAAAGGCTGGTGACAAATAAAGCATATCTAAAAATACGCTGGTTATGTTCTATTCAACATCCCACAATGGTGGCATATTATCTGCAAACATATATCAAGGCCCTAAAGAAGACAGCTTTAAATGACCAAATAAAGTTAGGAGGTAATTATGCTAATGAATCAAATAGTATAAATAAAAAACAATTGCAGCAGGTTGATTCTAAAGGTCAGAATCATGATTTTTAAGGTTACCACAGTCTGAATGCACTGAGTCACTGGCTTTTGCTACCAACCCTAGTCACAGTGGAGAGGAACCACTTCCTTTTAACAGGAATAATACTCCAGTAGAACCAGCTTCAGTTTAACGGTTGAGAAATCAAGAAGCAGACCCAGAACACTAGAGAAACGCCGGGTCAGGAGCCCTTTCAGTAAAAAGAAAACCAATGGTACACAAAGTGAATGTTAAGCCAAAGCTTTATTGATTGCTCTGTCCAGGAAGAAGATGCAGTTAAAAAAGAGGCAGGGGGCCATGTGTACTATCTAAGGGAAAGACCAACAGAACAATATAGCAAAGTTAAGGACAGCAATATCTCTGTTGGCAACTCAAGGAACAATCCGCAGCTATGAAGAATCATTGAGCAAAGAAAGCCTCGGCAGGGTACACAACGTTTATAGCAGAAACAGTTCCTACAGTGACCTTATCCAATAAAACACTGAGCATGGAATAACTTGGCCTAGGGTACTTTGAAGTAGTAGTTTAGAGTATTTTATCTAAGGCAGACACAACAAAACCCAGAAGCACATTGCTAGAATTACTTTCCTGTAAGAAAAACAGCAAAAACAAACAAAAAAAAATATCATTTTTAATTGCATCATTGAGAAGAAATAATAGACAGATTTTATCTGTCATTTTGTATACACAAGTGTAAAACAAAAAGAAATTTCGTTCGGAACAGCTCTCCTGACAATTTCATCTTTTTTTTTTAAAGTGCAGCCTTGAAAAATAGTAAAAAAAAGAGTGTAAATTTACAGTTCTAACATTTGTATATATATATATATATATATATATATATATATATAATAGATTAGTTCAATGAAGAATAGATTGAATAAGTGACAAGAGTATCAAACAGAATACCAGTATGCACTGGCTAAAACAGTCCAGCTTTTTAAGAATGTTTAAAGGTAATTAACTTAATAAACCTAACCTATCAGTACTCTATACTTACAGTGGATTCAGTTATAAATTTATCAGATAAATACTATGATAACAAACAAAACAAAAACAGTTGAGAGTATAGCCACCTGCTTATACAGTTCCAAGTAAGATGAGAATGTACCTTTGTTTAGAGCTTCTCCCTCCTCTGCCCAATGCACTTCTACTTCAGGTTTCGACTGAAACGAGTGGGAAGTCGAAAGCTTAGGGGTTTGATTTATCCATAGTTTAACTGCATGGAATAAAATTCTATGGAATCAGGGTGTGAGAAAGAAACAGTAAAGAAGTAATGTACTGTAGAGTGCCAAAGCCAAGCTTTGAAAAACATTGATTTTGTTTTGTTGTTTTTTTTCTAATGTTTTGTTACAATTTCTGTATAGTAATGAACAACATTTTACACGAAAGACAGGAAATGTGAGTCAGAATTGTGTGGGGAGCAGAAAAAAATAAAACAAATATTCACAAAAACACACATAGCTGCAACCCAAAATATTATAGTCAAAAATCAAAATCCCAGGGAATGTCCCGATCGTGTTTGCTCGACCATGTTGTGTCAGCTGTTTAAGTGTTTAATTGAGAAAACATACAAGTGCTAGCTGGTAACTTTGTTATCTGTGTGTGGTTATCTTGATGCAAACACTTTTACTCCTCATTTATTGAGGTGTGCACATCACCCCAAGCACTGCATAGTCACTATGAAAACCTGGCACTGTGTAAATATGCAAGGCTGACTGTGTGAATAATGGTGAGGTTGACTTTGGAGGGGCAGGAGCAGGGTCCGAAATTAACACCTGCCTTATGCGTCTAAATATTTCATTTGGCGAGTTATTGCCTAGCACCATTGCTCCGGCATTATCCTTTCATCTTTTACTTTGGTTAGTCTCCCCTCTGTCCCTTTGTTCCTTTGCTGTCTGTTCCTCACATGCCAATAAACCAAGCATGGGCAGGTCCAGTTCCTGGGGGCCACTATCCTGCAACTTTAGATCCATCCTTGGTCCAACATACCTGAATCACATGGCTGAGTTACCTCCTCAGTATGCAGTCAGTTCCTCCGAACTGTTCTAAGTCATCTAATTACTTGATTCAGGTGTGTTGAACCAAAGGCATAACAGAAAGTTGCAGGAAACCACCCCTTACTGTAGGAAGTGGAACTACCAACCCTTGCAATAAACAGATGCATGAACAGATAGAACATCCCCAACACCTCATCATCAAACAAGAACTCTTCCACTAAGCGAACTGTGGCAGTATATATATATATATATATATATATATATATATATATATAAAAAGGCTTATTTGGAGCACCCAACCCTTCTGGAGGACAACAAGCTAATGAGGAGGAAGATCTACAGCGCCAAAGAAGATGATAAAAAGTTTTTTTAAAAAGGGCATTTTCAGTCTATGAAACTGTCCCAGGCTAATCGAAACAAGCCATTCCACAGCAACTGTGCATGCGCTGATGGCTATATCAACACAAACACACAAAAATGAAACTATTGTTTTGCACTGGCCGTGCCCCTAGAAAAAATGGTACGCTTTTATTTATGGACTATATAACAAATGAAATTAGTTTGGTGTTTATTGAAGGGTTTCATTTATGGTCACTTTTGTCATGATTGGTTCAGAGAGGCCCAATATGCAGAACACCACGGAGACGGAAACTGGAGTAAAAGTTTAACAAAGTTTATTGAACAATGGTAAAATGAAAGAGTCAAGTACTGGTTCACTTCTGGGGATCTGGTTCACAGGCAACTAGAAGGGAGACAGTTCAGTTAGCAACGTAGCTGGTGAATGTGGAAATGTTATCTTCAGAGATCTACCTTGAAGAATCCGGGTTTGGCTTTGAGAGAGCCACTGTTGGTTCCAGAGACTGTTTGATTCAGCAGAGTTCAGTTTCAGCTTCAGCGTCTTGCATCTAACAATAGGACAGACCTTGGTTTTCCAGCTCTTAGTCCAGAGCAGCATGGGAAATCCAGAGAAGGTTATTCAGGTTTGGCTCTGAGGGCAGGCTCGACAGGTTAAGCTCATCCAGAGCTTACAGGACAAAACAGGTTTCCTGTAGGTAGAGACAAAGGTAATTAGTTTCCAGCTAGGAGACTAGAGGCAACAAAGATTTCACAGAGGAAGTGAGGCTCAGGTGCTAACCAAACTGGATAAACACTGCGGTGTTGATGCGAGGTCTGAGGGCTGCTTATATGGTGGAGGATCCTCCTGATGATGAGATGGGTTTCAGGTGTGTCGAAGGCTCAGCTCAGGAGGATCCACAGTGAACTCTGCTGGAGACAGGTGGTACAGCTCCAGATCCCAACAACTTTATCAGATAAAAGTATTTTGCATTTGCACCTTTTGATAAAATTTAATGAAATTCTAAATTACAACTTTATTTGATAAAACTACATTAGTTTTGAATATAACTTTTTTTGGATTTAACATAATGCTTCAGTGAATTAACAAAAAAAAAAATTAATTGTTAGAAAATTATTATTTCTTTTCCCAGCAGGTAAAAATATGCTTGGCCACTAAATCATTTTATCATCTGGTCCGCTTAGTCGGTGAGTCAAAATATTTATTTCTTCCCCTGGCAGGAATAATTGAACTTTATTGATCTCACATTGGATAAATTTACCTCTGCATTTAACCCTTAGGGCACAGGTCTTCAACAGGGGTTCAGTGACCCCTAGGGGGTCCACAGAGGTACTGCATGGGGGTCCCGAAAGTTTTGGTTGATTTGACTTTTTTTTTTTCATATTCCCCCTGCAATTTTTTCCACTTATTGTAATGCCTTTAAATACACATTAACATGAGGTCAACACACTGTAGTAAACAGATGAATGGAGGCAGAAGATGTCTTTCAGTCATCAATGCACACATTCAGCAAAATACAGGAGCTCTTTCAAGCTGGGCACCATTTCATTCACAACACCTGTCCCATCAACCAGGAATCAGAATCAGAAATACTTTAATGATCCAAGGGAGAAATTACTTTCGTTACATTACTCTATATGTAATAGAGTGACTATACGACCAGTTTGGTATAACATATACAACATATATAATTAGGGGGTCCCTGCTCCATCTCGCCATCAGTTTGGGGGCCCTTGGCCTGGAAAACGTTGAAGAACCCTGCCTTAGGGAGCAGTGGGCTACCATTGTGGGGCACCTGGGGAGCAGTGTGGGGTTAAGGGTCTTGCTCAGGGACCCAGAGTGGCAGTCTGTGGGAGTGAGGCTTAAACTCAGAACCTTAGGATTCCAAGCTCTATGCCATAACCACTAGGATACCACTCCCCTAAGTAGCAGGTCTCTGGAAAACTAATCTGATTATAGTCTATGTTTTGATTCATTTGTGTTTTGGTTTTATATTTGGGCTTTTATTCTGATTATTTTTTGTGTTTAACACTATTGTATTTAAAGAAACAGCGTGTAATTGATTTAGCTTTTTATTTGCAAATATCAAGGTTTACTTTCATGAATACATATACTAAGTCTAAGCCTAACTCTAATAACAAACACATAGAAAACAGAAGTGTTTCATAGTTTAGAAGAAGTTATTTATAAACACATAGCTGCTGGTGCACCAAATGGAAGATGTTATGTCTCTGACTTTGATTAAGGCAACCAAAATGTTTACCAGTACATGAAGACGTTTTCCCAGAAGTACAATTTCAACTCCATCCATCCAGAGAAATCTGGATATGCTTAATTTTAAATATAACATATCATATTTTTTTCTTGTAAACTTTCTGGTAAACTTGGAGATATATTTTATTGCATGTTGCATATCCCAGTAAATCTGTTTCCACTTTAAATCTGCAGCTCTCCCTTCTTCTCTCTGTGCTCTGTTTAGATTTATGAACCTCTTTACTAATATAATGATGCCAGAAACTAAATTTCAAGATATGTAGAAGCTCTGCAGTCTGAATCTGTCTGTACAATAAGAAAACATGTTAAACATCGAAGTAGCTGCGGGTTAATATTCACTGAGTGCTGCTGTGCGTCTCTCCTCCAACCAGAAAATCAGATGTCTCAAAGCGACAGATCCAATGATGTTACACTGAGGGGCGTGACATGGGAGCAGCGGGAGAGATAAAAAAAAAAAACACGGACTGAGAACGCTCTGAACACAGATAGCTGCACCCAACCTCTGTTACCTTTGGCTAAAGTAAATAAGCGGACAGGGGAAAAAAAGCGAAAATTATTGGTGAGGACTGTCCACACCAGTCCTTCAGAAAGTTACGCCTGTATTCTAACTCCTCACTGACAAGCTGCATGGCCTCTGTACCCCCGGTGCTGTGTGTCTGGTGACACCATCACGCTGGGTTAGCATTGATGAAGTCAACAGTAAGACAGAAATCAGGAAAGTAAACAATGGAGACAAAAATGGAAGGAAGCCAGGGCAACGTCAGTGTGCTTTATTGTTTCACTCTATTATCTGTCCGAATCCTTTCCACCAGTGCTACACCATGTTTATTGAATGTAAACAGAGTTGTTTTGGCTTGTTTGCCAGAAGCAACTGGCACGGTGTGTTGACATCCGTAAGTTGCTCTCAATGGTGTCACATCAATTCACGGGCCACCCCGTTTTTATTGTTCCCACACCATGCCGATCAGAGCCGAGGCGATATTAATGCGGGTCGCTTACCCTAATGCTTTATAAACCTTGTTGGTAAACCAGTTAATAAACCAGGGTATTGTTTATAAAATAAATAAGGTGGCCTTGGTCCTAAATCTTTAAGAGACTGTTATTAGGTCATTTATGCAAATACAGAGCCAAATCCCAGACAATGAGCCAAACCAACAAAACATGATTCACAGAATTAGACTTGTTTAATGGCCATTTTAGTTAATTTTCCCAGCAGTAAAACCTGTTAACTGAGTTGAAGAGAAAATATCAAAGATATAAAACTCATGGCTCTACATTAAGTAGAGTGATTGTGGCCAGAGAAATGGCCAAACATCCCTCTATGTGCTTTACCACACTTGTTTTAAAGGATCAGATATTGTCAAAGGGAAACTCAAAATTCACCATTTAGAACTACACAGTGAAGGCCATTAGCACTGAGCAAGTGCAATAATCAGATAAGAATTATGCTGAGAACTTTGCAGTGATAGCAGCAATCATTATAAAGACAATTTGTCTGAAAGATTCCAGAATGTTCTTCGTTTCATTTTGGATAGGGGCCAGCACCTCATCTACCGCTGACTGATTGGAGGGGTAAACAATCCACCAATTAGTCGTGTCTGTCCTCTGACATCCATTAACTCCCGGCACGCCGGACTAATGAGAGTCGTGTAATAATTCCCATCAGTTGTGCTTATTAAGGTGAAGAAGAGAACAAGGCCATTCTAATTGGATGAAGTATCAAGGTCTGTGAGGGTTTTATTTTGTACAAAACTAAACAACTCATTTACTATTGTGCATATTAAGTAGAGCTGCTTTGTACTTAATTACAGTTGAAACACATGAAAACATTCTCTTTTGCATTGTTGTTATTGGTAGCAGAATGTCTCTTGTTGTAATTACCTCACTGGAAAATAAAAGCTATAAATGGGTCTTGCATCTCAAATCTATTTTCAGTCTGCGTTCTGACCACTGTGAATGTAGTAATATTCCCGCTGGCAAATGCTACTAATCATCAACAGCTTGCAGTACTGGTATGTGTGCAAAAGTCGTGTGTGAGCGGTGGACCCCTCCGGGGAAACGCACACAAAGACTCACATCTTTTAACGCAAGCTTATTTAAAACAAAGAGCAGATGGTGCAGACTTGGTCTGGACATAATGAGACGGTGAGTGGCGGGACAAACCGGACATGGCAGGACAGCTGTGATGGAGTTCGGGAGGTGACCGGAATTCAGTCCTCTCCCTGGAGGGAAGTTTGTTGATGCCAAGTGACGTTTTTACAACTCCATGAAAACTTCTGAGCAGATTCTTTCAGAAGTGTCTTCTGTTTTTTTAGACCAGCCCTTAGCAAAAAGTAGTTTATTCAAGTATACTAAAAGTGCACTAATTTCATACTTAAAATCAGGCAGTGCGCTTAGAGTTTACTTATTCTAAACTATATTTCATATACTTAACAACAGTATAGTCAAGTGTACTTGTCTATACTATTGTTTACATTTATTGTTTGCTAAAGTATACTTTAAGTATACTTTAGTAAACTTAAAAATGTCCCAATTTAGTTTAAAGAATTATTACTTTTGTAATACTTCAAGTACACTAAAAGTACATTGTTCGGTATACTTTCTAAACTTATGCTTAAATATTCTTAATAGAATTTACTTCAAGTATACTACTTTTTGCTAAGGGAAACAGTGAAGTCCTGAGTAAAAACAAAAAAACTATTTTGAAAAAACAGAAAAAATTTTTTTGCCTCTGCATTGTTTTCTTGCATAAAAGAAAGCTCTACAAACACATTTCAAATATATCTGTTGCATCCTCTGCCCATTCCAAAGCCTTCCTTTTCCTCTTTTTGGACATCCAGATTTGGACATTTTTGTGTGCTTTATTGGCGTGCTACATAGCACTGAAACACTTGGTAATATTTTTGCAATTCTTTCTCATGATATTGTTGTTTTGTGCAGAATAAAAGGTTTTAATCAGTTGTGATGGGTTCATCCAGTTATAGTACTGTTGAATAAAAAAAGCCACAAATCATCACAAAACCAAAACATGTTAAGGTTATCTCACAAAGGCTTAAATTAAAGGCATGCAGACAATCACTCGGTTTTCTAAAGACGTTTCAATACCTATCCAGGAGTCTTAATTAGTTTTGTCAGCTTTCATTAGAGCGATCTGTAATCTGTGACCTTGGAGCGCTGTTGTTTTAGGCATCAGGGGGACCCTTCTCCTAAGCATTTTCCCCGTTACATGCAAACCAAAAACCAAGTTGTTGTAACTGCAGTGGACCAGATGAACAACGGCGCTTATTTTTGCTTGGGGTGTTCTGTTTTTGGGATGAACCATTTTTTGTCAGAACTTCTACTTTTTCTTTAAATTAATTAGTATGTTAGGTCTAGAGAAAATCATTCTGAGTTCCTCAGAATCTCCCGACAGATATGGAAATAGAAAAATATTGTGTTTCTCTGTTTTTTCCCCTGTGTTTAATGCAATGGCTGCTCAAAAAATGCCCAGTTTCAGCATTTATTCCAGATGTAAGAGGACGCACATTTGTCAAAAGATATTTTTTTTTCTTTCCTGAGGGCTCACATTATATTAACCCCAAATTACTGGGAATCGAGAGGTTGTGTTTGTGGAAGAAAGACTTAAAAACCTTTTCTTCCTAATCTCTTTCTTATTTTATCTAAAAATGCAACCCATTCATAACTTCACGCTATCAGTCTGCTTCTGTTAAATTAATTACTTTTTTCTATAGGTATGGTATTAATCAGGTGTGCTTAATGAAATGGAACCAGAACAGCGCATCTAATTTCTCTTATGGTGGAATTATGCTTTCATATCAGGCCATGTTTTCAAGATAATAAATTAAATAGTTATTTGTATTTTATATTAACAAGGATTTAATTGACTGAAATGTTTAACCAAAATGGCAAAAGACATTGGAACTCTGCTGGGGGGTAAAAACCTTTTCTTGACACCGAACTTCCTGCTGTTCCTGCTGAACAGCTTTTATCGAAAATGAACAACTGCATATCAACAATGTTTTTATGTTTTCTCCCCCCTCTGGTATTTTTAATCAGTCAATCTTGGCAGGTGGTTTTTTTGGTAAACACCAAATCCTCAACACCTGTTGCCAGAAGACTTCTGTGTCTGGCTCTCTGCAGCTTTGTTTTAACTGAAACACTGTCCCAGAGAGCAACGAGACATAAATAACCAACTGTGCCACGACCAAAGTGGGCGTTATTCCCTGACAGACGCTGCACACAACAACAAATAAAAAGATCATAACAGTAGGAATTCCCAGAGGTTCAGCTATTCTCTGAAGATATGTCTCAGGCTCCTGTTGCGCCCCGTCCGAAGAAGAGATCGAAACCAGAGGCTGGTTTTTTCAGGCGTGAAGAGGCAAGGTTTCAGGATGTTAGAATATTCTTGGTAGAGAGGAAAATGGGCCGCAGCAGAAGAAGCTTTCTGGCCCAGCTGGCGAGGTCAAAGGGCTTTATTGTGGAAGACATTCTCAGGTTGGAAAAAAAAGATTTTGTTTTTGAATGACTGAGCAGTTGTTTGCCCCTAAAAGCTTTTCTTTTGTGTATAGCTCAAACCCAGAAGAGCAGCCTTGTCTTGTATTTTTGGCACCTAAACTGAAGTTTCTGATGGACTTCTATGCAATTTTCTAAAAGCCTTGAAGATACGACTTAAAAACGTGCTTCAATCAGTCCAGCAGACAGGCTTATAAAGATACTAAATTAAAGCTTATCTTTTCTTTCATGTTCTTTTTCTGTATCTTTTGTGCCAACTGTGTTTAATTAGCCAGTTATCTCGCCACTGAGACCTCATAAAGATCTAATTATTATGGATTGTGGCAAGTATTGGAATAATACTAAGGTGTCACAGTATTCAGAAACAGAAATTCAGCTGAACAACAAAACGTATCTAAAAGCAGCAATTCCTCATATTTCTTCTAAACCTAAATATTGACTTTAAGTATATAGGGATGTTAACTATATAATTTAACTACGGTATCAGTTGATCTTTTATTTTATATTGTTACATATAGTTCAGAAATTATAAAACAAAAGCTGAACTTCATCATTCATCATTCTAGGTGCTTGTTGCACAGAATCTAACGTTTTTGTTTTTCTGTACTTGATGTTTAAAAGCCTTGGGGAACTAGCTATAAGCAAATCTCCTGAAATAAAGCAGATAATTTGTCACTTTAGCTGTTTTAATGTGAGAACATATTGACCTCGCAAAAAATAAAGTGCATTTCTTTACAGACATGAGGTCTTAACCTAACCGGCGGCAATTAAGTCCAGCTGAATTTCCTGGTATTTGCAAATATCCAGAAATTCATGAGATTGTTTAGCTATTTTAGCCTTTATTCTGCTCACCATCACAACAGGAACTCTGTTTTCATGGATTTCTGCAGGGTGAAGAAAACAACCAGGGAGGTGAAGACAAAAAGGTCTCAAAAACAAAAACCCAAACAAAAAAAATAGTGAAATCAGCATTACTATATCCAAAAACAGAAAACCAAGAGGGGACAGAAAGCTCTTCATTCTGACTGGATAAATTCCTAAAAGATTCTTTTTCTTATGAGAGATTAAACTTTTCAATGCAGAGAGATGCAATGAAATTGAACACTTTTTACATTAAATATATGGACCTCTAAAAGAAAATGCAGCCTTTTTAAAACACCATCAAATCTTATTTTTCTCCCTTTATGTAGACTGATGGCAAAAAGGATCATTTCATTCTCTAGATGGCCTTTGTATGTATTTATTTACAAGCTATTTGAAGCTATACTCTTTTATTTACCCACTACTTTGAAAAAAAACAAAAACACTTCAAATTATAGGAATGATATGAAAAAAAATATATATCTGGTGTGAAAATATAACAGGTTAAATATCTAATACATGTTAATAATGACATACACTATAATTTAAATTACCATAAACCTGATTTCATGGTCCCTAAAGAAAGAAAATAAATCAAGTCAACCATCTTCATATTACTGTCAGTTAGAAAACATCACAACAAAGGTAACAAAGCCCCGAAAAACTTTTCTAATGACTTTGGTAACACTTTTTTCTATGCCAAGCCTCGCTTAAGAACAAAAGCTTTGTGTGTCTGCTCCTTGGAGTGATGAATCCTCCATTGTTTGGTAATTATGGAAGCAGCATGCCTTGTCCGGTTTTTCTGTCTCTGAATGAAAGTGTCTTTTAAATCACAGACTGTGAGCACAGCAGAAGTCCTCTGCTTGACATCAGCCACATTTTAGAGTTAGTTTCCTTTGAGGCCGGTTGATTCTCTAGATGCTTCCACCTTTAACTATTGCCTTTGCTGTTCAGTCCTGTAAAAATGATGCTTCAGGTTTTTGCTTCCACAGCTTCACTTTCATTTAAAAGGAGGACATATAAAAAAAATGTAAGTGGGGTTGAAAATCAATGAGAATAGGCTCAATTAAAAAGCCCAGACATGTATACAGTACTTTATTAAATGTGCATGTGTGAGGAAGAGATTGTTTGAACACGTTTCTCAGCTTTCCTGCCAGCCGTACGCCAGCCTGGCCATGGCAGCATTCCCAGAAACACAGCTTGAGCGTTCCTACGGTTACACTTGGCCTGATACAATTGTTTGAAACCAACGACAGGAAGTGGAGCATGCCTGCCTCAAACTGACATTAATCCTGCAAGCTCACCAAACTGATATCAGCTGCAGTTTGATAGCAGCACCTCCCGTGTCCGGTCTCGCTCATGTTATAGACAGAAAACTTCGAACATATGGTCTGACACTGTGAAATGTGCTCGCACAGACACCACAAGCAGACACACACGTCTCCCCACTGATCTGCGTTTCAGGTCCAGTGCACATGGATGTGGGTCCAAATATCGACATGTTTTTCCTGGTTGACTGATGAGCTGTTTCTGAAATGGGAGTAACCCAAATGTCCACACATGCTGCCTTGGAACCATTACTTTTTCTTTTAGCCAACAGTTGTAATAAATTTGAACAGTGAAAAATAAACAAAGGATTTCCAAACTTACTAATCAATGAAGACTCTTAATTATTCCTTTATAAATCCTTTACAAACTCTCTAAAAGAATGTAAAGTATTGCATTAAACCTAAAAATATTCAGTCACAATTGTTTTTTTTAAAAAGTATATTTTTTAAACATTGTTTGGAAGAAATGTAAATATTTGAGTCACAGCTACCGAAAAGAGGGTGGCTTTGCAGTAAATGGATGTGTCCCTGAAGCTTGACGCTCTCTGACTGTAGATGGTTAGCTTAAAGCAGCCATTTATAATGAAATATGTAAAAGCCAAACAAAATAAAACAAAAAAAATCATAGAAAGCTCTTTTGCTGTCAACCTGTGGGGAAAACATTGTTTTTACCCTCCAGCAAAAAAAAAAAAAAAAGGTTTTCTCCAAGTGGAAAAGTTTATGCTCCAGGATTATACTCTTAGGGGAAACCTTGGCTGGATTTAAAACTTTAAACTGACTTCAAGTTTTAGTTTGAATTTCTGTTTATCATTCTATGATTTTAATTAGGATAATGTTGATTATTATACTCCATGTTATCGATGTACCTCAGCACCATTTGAAATGAGGGGTAAGCTTCAAAGGGCTTTCAGAAACTAAAATAGAGAAATTGTGTATAAAATAGAAACAAAATAATTTATACATATATAAATAAGTTGGAGCTGCTATCAATACGTTTGTATAAGATGGAAATTGTTGCAACTATGACAACTTTTCTGAAGTTGCTTCATGCAAATTTTGGTAATGTTTTCTTTTACAATACATCAATAACCATGTAATAACATGATAATAACATGTAACTATAGTACTTGGTAACAAGAACAGCTTGTTTGGGTAATTACCCAAAGATTACAATATATAATTTCAAAATAATACCCTGCATGTAATTATCACAATTGTGTGTGACTATGTAATCGTGTGTACTATGTATATCGTAATACCATTAGGTTACCACATAACAATTTCTATTATTGGCCACCACCTACCAATGGCTTGCAAAGTAAATAGTAACTTATGATCAGGTAAATAAAGCATTATAAAACTGAACTCAAGATATATATATAAATAAGAGTTTAGTTAAGAAGATTGGCTTTGGTTTATCAGATAATAACACATTCATTTATGGCTTCTGCGAAATGAAAATGAGTTACCTGGTAATAACGGTTTGAAATCTAAGTCCGACTTTACTTTGTCTGCCTAAAATTTGAAGCAGAGCACTTACCAAAATTCTCCATAAAGTTTTTCTTGTTACCTAGTAATGTAGTCTAACTTGCTATTTTATTACCATGTTATTACATAGTTATTGATTTACTGTAAAAGAAAGCGTTACCCACATTTTTGTGAGATGTTTCTTGAATTTGTTCTTAGCTATTAATTAAACTATACGCTCTAAGCTTAAACACAATTAAAATGTAAAAATGTATAAAGGATTATAAAATGAGTTTTCTTAAATACTTTTTTATTGAAAGCTCATTGTCATTTTATGTCATATGTTAGTTCGATGTTTCCTGTGTTTTTACTTTGTTACAACAGAAACACTAAATTAAATTTAGACTAAACTGGTTGATGTTATATGTATTATGTTGAATTTAAAACCACATTTTCCAAGGCAGTTAAAATTGACCTTCACAGTTTCTAGTTAGTCATAAAAAAGACTCTGCAGACATTTTCTGTAGCTTCTTCACCTACAGAAAACACCACTGATTAAGATAACTTTTGATGATGCAACAAAGATAATAGAAATGTTTTCATGACGATTTATTTTTTTTTACATTTAATCAGTCAAGCAATTAAATTTTACTTTATCTCTATTCACAGACACAGCTTAATTTCCCCACTATAACAGCTGCAGGCTGAGGAATAGAAGATCTAAAAACCTTCGTTTAATGTTATTTTTTCCCAGCACTGGTTGGATCATGAAAGGTGTCATCAATTCAACCTCTAATATATTCAGTTACAGTAATATAGTATAATTTCTTTCAGTATAATGTGCGTAAGAGGAAGGACATTTAATTATGATCTATATAGGGTACAAAAACAGGACACTGCGGCTGAATGTAGCAAGAGAAGCGGAGGAGGAACTTTATGTAGAAGAAGCTGCAAAAAAAATGGCGGTTATGGTAAATGTGTAAAAAAAAATTTAATAGAAAAAAAGACCTGGGTACATCGAATCAATATTTTGACTTACCAATAATAAATGTGATGTTCAGTGTTGTAAAACGCCGAGCCCAGGTCCAACTCACCTCTCAACAAAATAGCTTTGGAGAGAAAATAAGTTCTAGACTAGCCATGTTCAAAAGCATCAAAAAATTGATAAAACCAGCTGCTTTTCCTTTGAATAAAAACTTAAGCAATCTGACTGTATGATTCAAGTGTCTGTAGAGATGACACTTTAAATTGGGGCTAAAATAATAAACCAAATTGAATTGCAATTCAAACCAGAACACCTACAAGCTGCAGAGCTGGAACCATTTCCAAAATCTCAGCAACAATTCTGAGTGATTTTCTGATCAGTATGAATATAGAGGCAGTTTAAGGAAGATACTGTAAAGGTGATATTGCAAAAAAGGCTTATTTCAACAAATATAACTATATCAGGTAAAGTATTCAACTAATTAAAGGTCAAGTAGTTTGTTTTTGTTATTGCTATTTTTGCTGGCTTTGCTAAGTTATAATACATGTATTCACAGGGGCCAAATGAGAGGAAAGAGGAGGCATGTGCTTGGGGTAATTGCACAAAGCTGGATGCCTTGATTGGTTCTTGAAGCGAATCAGAATCAGGGAGCAGGAAAAAAATAAATAATTAAGTCTCTCTTGAGATTAAGAGGGCATTGGTTGAATAACTTCAGAGTCTAAGTAAGAAAAGAGTCACTGACACTTCTTGGAGATTGTTGTTTACCCAGTGTCGATTGCCCAGCCACAGCATGCAAGGCGGTGATGCAGAGACTTGCATTTTAAAGGCTTAAGAATGTATTCCTTCACTCTGCTGAGACCAAAACGGACAAGGGATGGTGTTAAATTGAGCGCTGAAGAATCACATGAATCCTTTATGAAATACCCGAATGTCATTGCATGCTTCAAGAAAGTCATGAGTTATAAAAGAACCCAGTGTTTTCAGTTCAATCCAATCAATAGATTTTATTGCCTTTTTTGATGTTTGTATCAAAATTAGATTACAGCTGAGAAAATCCACTAATTTATATAGATTAAATCTTATATTTAATGCCATGCTCTGATGAGAACGATAATCTGACAAATGGTGCACTGGTGGTATTTATCCAGCACAATATGCCAACGTTCATACAGATAATATTCTATAAAATATTCTATATTTCTATAAAATTCTGCTCACATTTTTAACATGTAGATTGCAGTGCTACCGACCATTCAGATAATTAGGATTCCGATATCAAAGCTGTTTTTAGGGAGCTGGCTAGACTCTAAATTAAACTAATGACATATAATTGAACCTAATGGGTGTTTCTGTCACCCACGGAGTCAGTTCAGTGTGAGAGAAGGAGAGACGTTCATTGCTAAGTATTTATGGCTAGTTCTGGAAGACTGAATGAACCAACAAAGGCATAAAAAAATAAATAAATCAAAACAAACCAAAAAACATGGAGAAAAAAGTAGTTTATCATTAATGTTAAAATTTTATGGACTTTACTCCTCATGTTGACTGAGTTTAATGTCTTCCAAGTTTTTGATACCATAGGAACTAAGGTTGTCACGATACTAAACTTTTCAACTCGATACCGATACTAAGTAAAATATTCGATACTCTATGTCATTTTCGATACCACAAGGATAAAAACAAAGACTCCAAAATTCAACAGAAATTTTTTCATTAATAAACAAAATACAATAAATAGATAAATAAATACAATAAACAATATTTTGAGGTTGTATGCTGTGAACAATATTAAGCAAGCTTGATAAAAAACTTACAAAATTAAAATTACGTGTTCCTTCCTTGGCTATGCTTTACACCAGGGGTCACCAACATGGTGCCCGCGGGCACCAAGGGGCCCTCAAGGGGCCCTCAAGGACCACAAGGGGTGCCCTTAGAGTCTTCTGAAAATAGAACAACTCAACAGTGAGCTACGTTTGAAATTTCACTGTATTCTGTTGCTCTTCCTTTTTTAATAGGGTTATAGAACATTTCATTGTTTAATCATATATGGCATTTAAGCATTTTTAGAGATTTCAAAATGAAAATGTCTAAAAGAAAATTATAAATTTAAAGAAATGATAAAGATATGTTTATGATGTATGAAGTTTAGGTGAA